>CM028355.1:21823811-23023811 GCA_016618105.1 Dendrobium huoshanense
GGACTTTTATTTTCCTACTTATATTTGTCATCATCAAAAAGGGGGAGATTGTTGCAAAACTATTTTTTATGGTTTATGTTTTGATGATTGACAAACACTATTTCTCTTGGACTGCTTGTTGCTTCTAATGTTTCAAGAATCAAAGATCGGACGAACAAGACGAAGCCAATTCATGATTGCGTAGGTTTAGGGTTGATTCAGTCTGTACTTTTGTTTTTTCACTTCTTGAGTCTACTTGTAATGGTCAAAGATACTGATGCTAAGTAACCCTTCACAACACATACTTGAGAGACTTAGAATTTCTGTTTTTACTCATATCGGCCAGGACAATTTTTTCTATCGGCCTGGACGATCAGGCTTAAAATAAAAAGTCTAAATAAGGATTCTTAATTAAGGCAGCCGTTATTAACATATCGGCCTGGACAATACGTGTATCGGCTAGGACGATATTCTCAAAATAGAAAGAAGTTGCCGCCATAGACAATTAAGGTATATTGTATTTTTAAATTATCGGCCAGGACGATCCTGTATCGACCTGGACGATATTCACAAATTATGCCTTAATTGTTCAGGAAATCAAGGGAGTAATTAAGGATGATTGATACGATCATATCGTCCTAGACGATCACAGGATCGGCCAGGACGATCCAGTCAAAAACCTTAAGTTACTTCAAGACGATAAATATCGGCCAGCTTGTATCTAGGGCTATTCTCAAGACGATTTTCCTCTGATTTGAACTAATCGGCCAGGACGATCAAGCCAATTTTCAATCGTCCTGTTTTGCATCCAGAGCGATGCTCTGGCCGATCTTCTTTGATTTGTACTGATCGGCCAGGCCGATGTCCATATCGGCCTGGACGATAAAGTCGGCAACTTGCAAATAATAAGCTCCTTTGAAGCTCTTCTATTTAAGAGCTCATGTTCAACATTTTGCAAAACCTTTTGGCTGCTGCCTTGACCTGAGAAGACCTTGAGGAGAGAAAGAGAGAGAGGGAGAGAGAGAGGATCTTGTGAGGGGGAGCTTGTGAGGGGATTCATAAGGGTTGCTTCAAGGATCGCTCTGCTTGTTTTTTGTCTAGAGTTTCTCGTCCGTGGAAGGGTCGGTAGAGGTAAGGAGTTAGCTTTTGGTTGTGGTTCTCTGTCAGGTTCAAGTGGAAGAAAAATGAGGTAGGTTCTCTTCCTTACCGGGGTGGCAAAAAGGAGGTTCTTGTAAGGGCTTCTCCGCCTAGCCGTGGGGGCTAAAGGAGAGTCACGTTTTATAGTGCAATACTTGGAGGTTGCCTCCAAGGAGTGGACGTAGGTCGAGTTGACTGAACCACTATAAATTCCTGTGTTCTTGATTTCTTGCTTCCGCGTGTTTATTTCTGCATTTATTTTTGCGGCGTGATTTTGGTTTGTGATTTTCATTCTTAGTAAAAAGAAATTTTTAATTACCAATTCACCCCCCCCCCCTCTTAGTTAGCCTTGGCCAGTTTTATAGGGCTTAACATCCCTAGCAAATTTTCACAGAGTAATATTTTCTTGTGCCAATCCAAGCTTTCCCTTGGATTGGTAGCTTGAAGAGCATTAGTGTCGATGGCCGGACAGAGGTTTGATGATGTTGGGTAATCATAAAGAGATCCGACGAAGTTCAAAAAAATTGTATAATTCTGGCAATATCTAATTATTGGGAAGAGATATAATGATCATAAGTCAATCCTTTGATGCATGGAGTTAGGCAGTATGCTGATGAATGCTTATTAGAAGTGGTTAGCAGATATTCTGACAATGGTGATCGGGCTGTGAGTTGATGATGGCAATCTGGCTAAATTTTGCTGAAGATAGAAGATATGCATGCTGACATGGGCAAATAACTGACAATTTGATGGAGGTGGCCAAACAATATATAGACCGTAGCTGTTTGGTAACACTTTAACAAAGTAAACATATTGGAGGCTTGATGGTCTCCAATCCTTCTTTGATGGATCTGAGAGAGATACTTCAAAATGTTAAGTGAAAGAGGTCAAGGGGATCCTCTAAGGATGTTTATCAGAGAGTGTTTGACCTATCCAAGGTTGTTTGTTAGGGTATTTCTCACGAATTATAATATGTGTGGAAGAGGTCAAGGGAATCCACTAAAAATGTTTGACCTATCTGAGGTTATTTGTTAGAGCATTACTCGATGATGTTAACATGTGTGGAAAAGGTCGAGGGGATCCACTAAGGATGTTTGACCTATTATGAGGTTCATTATTAGAGTATTTCTCAATGATGTTAACCTGTGGGGAAGAGGTCTTGGGAATCACTAAGGATGTTTGACCTATTTGAGATCATTTGACAAAGTATTGCTCGATGATGTTAACTTGTATAGAAGATGTCGAATTGAATCCCCTTGGGATCGATTATGTCTTGATTTGAAGGGGGTGTATGCTGCGTGTATCCTGAATCAAATGTGAAGATTGGTTTATCTTTAGACTGTTATTGTCATTTTGAGGTTGAGGTTAAGACCTTGCCTAATGAATAGAAGTCTAGCTAGAGATTATAAATAGCTTTTAATTTATTGGAAGCGTCCTTGTATTTGTTAAAAGGTCTATGAAAAATAGTTTCCCAAGATATTACAGTAGACGGCGGAGGAATTTTATTGGCCACATTCACAGTCAATGTTTCTCTCAAGTCCACATCTGATCTCAATGAAAGTTGACTTGAATGACATTTCAGGGTTAGAACTAAAGTTTCCCCCTACTCAGGGATCATTTTTGACAGACAACACCAAACTATTGTGTCTTAGAATATTTGTAGTGGTTAAGAGTGATATAATTTAGCATCTTAGCTTTATATAAAGATCTAACATACAAACATATAAGAGAGTATGATTATGGAGTTTATAAGAGACACCATGATTTTTTTATGGAAAATCCTAAAAAGGAGAAAAAATTACGGGCCCTAGCCCATTTTGAAATAATCTACTAGTGTTTGCAACGTATTACAAAAGAGGTCCTTCCTTAAGAGGAAGGTCTTGGCTCAATGTAGCAAATATACATCATATAGAGTGTATTATAAGGTAGGAGCTTGAAGAATCAGTGTTCATGTATTTGTTTGTTAGGTAGAATCATAGTCGATGAGCAATGTAGGTCGAAAGGATCACAATCAAATGATAGTTGTTAGAAGGATCGTAATCAGGCAACATTGGTTTGAAGAGCCAAAGTTGGGCGTTATTTGGGCGATGGTGGTTAAAAGAATCGTAGTTAGTATGTGACAGAGGTCAAAAGATTGTTAAATCTCATAGAACTAGCCCAATGCTCACCAAGAGAGGGGTCAATTGGTAATTTAAAAAACCCAAAGAAAGAAATCTATTCTTTTGTATCAAATTCTTGAAATAAATAATTTGACCACCCAATGTGGAAGCTAATAATATAACATAATTAAAATACTGAAAATGATATTTTAATTAATAACATAACATTAATCTCAGATTTTCACCAAGCACTTATCATAGAAATTAAGTATGAAAAGTAAAGTGTAGAAAATGAAAATACACCAGAAATTATATATTGGTTCAATTAATCTTGACCTAAGTCCAGTTCCCAGAGTCCTCTGCTTTGAGAATTGCACTAATAAAAAGTGACTCTACTTTTGCTCTCACAGCAAGGCTGAGAATTCTTTACAGACACACTTTCACCAAACCTGATGCGGTGGAGTGAAAGTGAGTTTGTCAAACCAACATGCAAGTGAAAGATAACATTTTTTATCACTTAAAATGAATGTTAAATTACAAACAAGAAACTCATAGTGGAAAACTCTCAAACATGACCAGCTTGCAAGCAAACATGTTAATCTCTTATAAGTAATGGAAATTGATATGTAATAAACATAGTATTTCCAATGGACATATATGGAGAAATAAGTAAGAGGAATAATCCAAAAAGTGATCAATATAGACATACAAATGAGTGATAATATCCACTAATAGTTCACCCGATGGGCAAGAATCAAGAACCCATCGCATATATAACGGTGCACACAAAGGAGATGATAGATAACAAGCAATGAATGTAGTAATACCCAATAATCAAAATCCATTCAATAGCACGCAAACACATTGCAAAGACCAAATGATCAATGTACAATTGTCACATCGACAATACCTTTTGAGCAGGAGGTATAGATGCACATTGAATGTCAACTTGCCAACCAACATATAACCACCAATGTGAAAGTTTGAGAAGGTTCTTAAACCTCAAAGAACTAACCTGGGGCTCACCAAGAGGGGGGTGAATTGGTAATTTAAAAAATTCTAAGTAAGAATTTTATTCTTTTTGTAAAATTTTCAAAACCCTGAAATAAATAGTTTGATAACGCGATGTGAAAGCTAACAATTTAATAATAGTTAAAATATTGATGATGAAATTCTAATTAATAAAATAGAACATTAATATTAATTCACCAAGAAGTTATTATAGAAATTAAGCATGAAAAGTAAAGTGTTGAAAATGAAAAGCACACCAAAAATTTTAATAGTGGTTTGATCAACATTGACCTACGACCACTCCCCAGAGTCCTCCACTCTAAAAATTATACAAATAAAAAGTAACTCTCCTTTTGCTCCCACGAAAAGGAGAAGAAATATTTGTAAACTCATTTTCACCAAACCTGATATGGCAGAGTGCCGAAAGCTATGTCACCTCCCCTAATGATGGGAACAAACCTCGAATCATTTTTCTCTCTCCTAAAGAAGGAATAGAACCCTGAATCCTTTTTCTCCCTCATGGAGTTGAGAGAAAACTAGAATCCTTTCATAGGTAGAGAACCTCAATTCCTTTTTCTGCCTCCTGGAGAATAAAGAGTAACTTGAGGACTTGACTTAGAAGCTTCTCTCCCAAGAGCCTTTAAGAACTCACTAAGGCCACAATAGGAGAATGGGTGTAGCTAACCTAGACAAACTGTGTAATCCCCTCACACTTCTTCTCCCTCACGCTCAACCTCACCTTCTCCTTCCTCTCAAACTCTAGATTTCTTTCAAAAGCTTATCTATTAGAGTACCTTTGATAGTCACACAATCCTTTCTTATTTCAAAGAGATTATCAAAACATTTCTTAAGTATTAGGCTTCAATAAATTCTAAAAATTCAAGTTGGTTGTCACTGTTCGTACAGTATTATTGGACTTAGTACAGTATGATCAGTTCATAAACTAGGCCCATCCAGTACAATGTAAACAGTTGTTCATATGAAATGTTCAACATTTTGAACACATCATATAGTATAATCTAATGATCGTCTAGTACAATTTGTTAGTTTTCTATCTATTCGTATAGGATAATTCTAGGGATGGTTAGAAATCATCTATGATAATTGACTTGTACTGCTATTATCATATAGTACGGTTAGTTGATTTCAAGTTGGACATCCAGTATATTAATTTAGTTTAGTACAATTAGTTCAAAAATCATGGTTTCATTTGATACGATCTTTTGGACGACCAAATTTCATCTTTATCAATCATACGATACGATCAAAATCATACAGTACGATCGATTATCATTAATTAAGCCATGATTAAATTGAATAATTATGGGAGGAAATTTATATAAGATTTCAAATTTTCATACAGTATAAATCAAAACATACAATACGATTAGTTCAAAAAATCAATTTTTAAGTATCATATTTAATTTATCTGGTGGCTAGGATTTTTAGATTATAACAAATCATATAATACAATCTAGATTATACAGTATAATTAGTTCATAGAAACTAATTGTTTAATTAGTCGTAAGACCATTCTTTCTTTACTGATTGTATAGTCTGATTGTAAGTCTTACAATACGATTAGTATAAAAAAAATTCACTTACAAATTTTTCTCACTCCCCTTGTGTGTGTGTGCACGATCACCCATTTGCATACACTCTTATGTGTTCAGACTCAAGAAATAGAAAATAAAGAAAAATAAAATTATAGACTTTATTAACTTGCCATTCTTATTTTACCCATTCTTGAGCTTCTAGTAGTCTTGTGTAGTGTATGACTGCATTTTTTACTTGCAATATTTATGTTCACACACAAAAAAAATCTAAAATATTCAATGAGAAAATATAATAATTCAATCAATAATATTTGTCTTCATCAAAATCACAGACTAGGGATCCTAGATTACAACGCTGTGAATGGTGAAGGTGGATATGATGCAAGTGTAATAGCTCTCCTGCAAACACATACGGGTGATTGTAATGAACACAATCATTCCTTATAGATAATAATGGCTGATATGACCGGTTTATGGATAATAACCAGAAATAGAATGCAAGTACAATAAATACCCTGTTGACACAAGTACATATAATACCAATAAGTAACTGTACGAAATATGTTGTACATAATAATCCATCTACGAGTGATGACGAATAATGTTTAATAAATGTTTGATCTTTCTTGCAATCAACAACCATTCAACAATCAAGCAGTTGCATTGATCCTTTGATAGTTGATGTGAGTATGCAGATAAATATACAAATTTGTATATGGTTAATAGCAAATAGTTGACGACCAATGCATACAACGGTGCCTCCTCTACATACACCTACAAGCAGTGGTGATTGAGATGCTGCGAGTACGTTAGGTATAAAGACAACTCGATTCAGAGAGGAAGTATGTTAATATGTCTTCAAATGGATATTCCAATAACGATGCGAAGTTAAATGATATCATGAATTATTCTATATAGTCAAAGAATGATCAGTTGAAGAGATGTTTCATATTTTCATCTCTACGGAAACACTAAAGACTTCCAACAACTGCAAGTGTTTGCGAGCTGCTTTAAGGAACTCACTCATCTACTAATAGCAGAAGACCCTAGCTACGACATTGTGATGTAAATTCAAATGGTTTATGAATGATCCTGTAAAGTGAAAGAATGAGCATGTGAAGTCAAAAAATTGAATTATATCTCATTCTATCATCTTTGAAAAAATGTTGGGGTCCCAAAAACTATGCCACACCATTCAAGTGAAGACCGAAAGATCAAGACCCTCTACTCAATATCCTAACCTTAAGACGAGTCGAAGATAAAGCAATATAATGATTTACTAACCAAGCCTTTGGTTTTATTGGATGAGAATACCTCATCTATCATAAAATGACCTCATGTCATTTGGATATCTTTATCCAATCAAAATAAGGGTCGGTTGATTCATAGATTTGATCTCCTGAAGAATGAGAAAAGGAAGCCTACATCAGAATAATGAGGTGTCTCATGACATTCAAATGAAGACGTTACGATTCACCTGTAAGCAAAAATATGGAATCAGTTGTAAAAATTATTAGTCACTGAAGCGCAGCACCACACCGCTGGATCTATAATACCCTTACAAGCAAACTGAAAGTGTCAAAAAACACAAAATAAAACCCCGCGCATCTAAGAGAAATAGGCACATATGTAGTTGGACACTCCCATGCATTGCATTCATATATTTTGAAAAGCTCCCATACAAGCATTACAACAGACATGATATGTTATATAAACATATCATCCAATATTGCATTTACATGCATGTGTCATGTGTGTGTGATCAAGGGCCTTTCCACATGTATCTGTAGGATGCTGAAGATTGTATTTTAGCATGTCACTTTAATATTGCTATTGCATTTCAAAACACCTCTGCATACATCTGCAATAAATAAAGGGTATCACTCAAGTATGTCATTTCACGCTATAATTGCACTTCAAAAATCATTCCCCAGTAAAAGCAGAAGGTTTCACTCCAGTGTGTCATTCAACACTATAATTGACATTTCAAAAAAAAAAAAAAAAACATATCATGCACACACGAGAAAGCATCGTGCAAAATGCATACAATGACATATGCCCATATAGGCCCTAGCGAGCGTGCCATAGATACCCATGTGACATCTGAGAATGTCATATGCCCACATAGGCCCTAGCGAGCGTGCCATAGGTACCCATGTGACATCTGAGAATGCCACACGAGCGAATAAATGAATTTAGAATCAAACCCGATCATATGTCAACAAGTAGATAGAGTGGATAAGATTCAATCAACAAAAATGTAATAACCCGTGAGCTCCCCAATAAAGATCACGTTGAATTTTGATCTTAACTGAAGGGGATCATATATTTTTAAATGGCCAAAAACTTTCACAAAATATAAATATTTTAAAATTGTCATACGCCCAATGATAAATGTGTTGAATGTAGATCTCAACTAGAGGAGTTAATTTATAGTATTCAAAATGCCACCAAAACTCTCATAAAAATATAAAAATTCTAATAATCATTCTAGACTAAGATATTTAAAATTAAAAGAAATCGTCAAACACTTAAAGCAAACACACATTCACCCTTCGCAACATTTTGTCAAGTTGAACAAATTTGATAAACTACTTTAGCTCACAAAGAGTTAATGTCTACTCAAGAATATAATTAACATTCATTATCATTATGTCTCTTGCTAGTAAAGACGTGTCCTCTAACAAGCAATTACACCACAAAATGATGTCACACATGGGTTTTGCCGCTAAATGGCAACACATGTAAACAATTATTGTTAGGACCCTCTAAACCGAATGGTTCGCCGCCAAATGGCACCATTATATTACGATCCTTATCAGAGCCCGTATGCTCTGTAATGGTATTAAATCGTTAAGATATGAATCAATAGGATATGCTTAATATGTTACAAAACCCTCTATCAGTTAAGGTGGATTCAAATTTATCTCTTTAAACAAACACTCACCACAGGTCTATAAATTACCCCTAGATGATGCAACCCATAACTACTAATTGGAATCCTTCTATAAGGTTGGGTCAATTAACTCCTTTGACTAAATAGACCAGACACCACGATGATTCGGAATGATGGAATCATAAAATCTTGATCGGGCTCATCACCCCACCCCCTTGCTTTAAGTGCAAGATGATAAAATTTCAAATTTTATAATACCAAACCAATGCTGCTACTATATGTCATATATTACATATCTATTGATACAATGTATTCTCTTGACAACTATTCTTAATTGAAAGTTCTTTCTCATGATCGGAAGGGGTAATTAACTATAGAGGCTTGTGCCTATAAAAAACCAGAACTCAAATCATAAAATCCTCGCAAAATTTGGGTGAAATATCTAGGTAATTTCTTATTTTCAAACCCAATCTATCTTTAAAAAATTTACCCCGTAACTTAATCCGTTAAAACTCTTCTGAAAGCTGCAAGGGTAGGCTGGACGCGAATTTCATAGGCCACAATTAAAACATTAAAATAATAATAATAATAATAACAACGGAAAGTTATTCAAACAGCCCTTCACATCTTGTTTCAAGAGCTCATCGTTTTCCTCGGATTACCAGTATTCATCATCTTGAGAAGAAAAAGGAAATGCAAAGAGGTCAACGCAGGATGTAATTGAAAAGGATGTTGCAAAAAAAATAAAAAACATTTATAACGCTGTTCAGCCATCTCATAAATAAACTGATAGTTTCGCATTCGATAACCTTACATTTCAACCATAACATGCTAATGACCAAATGAGAAGGAAATACCACTGCTACATATAAATTATTGACTTAAAAGGCCAACAACAAGAGGATTTCAATGCGAAATTGACAGGCCACTTTCTGGATACAGCTGGCTTTACGTCTATTATGCATGGCTGCTGAGCATCCGTAGGAATTCAATCTTAATGCAATTCACTGCATCAGAAGCCGGTAGGCTTCATTGTTCATCTCATATGTATACTCATATCCAAGTTTATTTGCTTGGTAGCTGAATTCAATCATATCCTCAGCAGAAACTTGAAGGCCCACAAGCACATTAGCTCCAGTTTCACCCTGTAAAAAGCCAAAAGGCCAGAACATGTTAAAAGGAAACCAAACTATCAATATGTTGATAACTTTTTAAGTAGCAAAGGTTATTTTCTTCTCGAGCAAAAGCAGCAGCATGCTTCAGATTTTTTTTGTTTAGAGCTGAGCAAGGCAATCAAAGATAATCTCTCCTGCTGCAGGAACGAAGTAACGAAATCAAGAGTATATGAAGGTAGAAGAAAATCATCTTGGTGTTTTTTTCGGCGGACAAGGGAAGAATGATCAAAGGAACCTTTGCAGGTGCTAGAAACAGGATTGCCATTTACATCTCATCCTAAATGAAGGTGAATCAGTCTGAAATTATTTAAAGAAAAGTTCCCAGACCTGCGATCTGTAATGAAACAGGCTTATGTTCCAACGTGGACTGAAGGAATTCAAAAAATTCATAAGAGCTCCTGGCCTTTCAGGGAAGACAAATCGGCAGAGTAGCTCATTTTTTATACTTGATCGACCTCCCATCTGCATGCATATTAAAAAATATTGAGTTAAGACTTCTATCATATGAAATTTGGCGGAAAATAGGGTACATGCATGCCCCAATGTTAAAATAGAAATTTGGGAAGCGCTGAATAGTTATAAATTGTTAAACATGACAAAATTTTAGATTAATTATTTGAAAATGTGAACTGAGCCTTAGCCAATGGAAATGGAATAATATATGTTGTCATGCAATTAAACAGAACATGAGGAGATCATCTTTACAGTTTTTATGATTCTTAAACAACCACTGCTAGACAAAGCCCAATCAACAATAGAAGCCAAAGAATGGAGATTAACAATTGAAGGTTCAGCAATTCTAACTTATAATTTGATTAGGCTCCTATTAACCATTAATACTATTTTGAGTTTTAATAGTTTGTACATTCACATTTAATATTATTAGAAAAATAATTTGCATTCACATTCATTTGATTAGGCACCTTTTCCCTTTACATTATAACAATAATACATTACAAACTCCATATAATGAATGTTATATTTCAAAAAAAAAAAAAAAATGTGATTAACTGTTATAATACATCCAATCTCTAAAAAAATTATGATAATACTATTTTTAGCCACATATTGCTTGAGATTATATTCTATATATATATATATATATATATATATATATATATATATATATATATATATATATATATATATATATATATATATATATATATATATATATATATATATATATACACACGTTTGTGTGTGTAGATGAATATTGAAGAGAGAGTTATCCTACAATCTCTTCCAAGGAAGCTTGCATCATTTTCTTACCATGTCTACTAAAGAGTCCTTCAAATAAACTAGAAGATTGATCTTTATCAACACTATGTCAACTTGGTTGGGCATAGAAAAATTAACGACAATCGCACAATATTTTTAATATCACTAGCGACTTTTTTTCACATAACAATAGCATCCTCATGCATAGACAAAATCTTAAGATCTAAAAGCTTGCTCTCAAAAAAAATATTTTTGCTAATATTTTTTAAATGCCCTCATCTAATCCTAGAATATTGTTTTACATTATTTTTTATTTTTTTCCCCTTTATCTTAAAGTCCAAAACTAATAAACGATATTTTGTACATAAATTTTCGCTCAGAATAACTTTACAATCATTGTAATCTAAATAATCTAATTTTCTTATAAGAAAAAAATCAATATGAGCTTTACTATATCCATTATTATAAGTGATTATATGCTTATTTCTTTTCTTAAATAAGGTATTACCAATTAAAAAAACATAAGCTAAAAAAAAAAAAAAATTAATATTGTTTTACCACCTTTATTTGCCTTTCTAAACTCATTATCACCATGAATGCTTTTAAAATCTACCTTTCTACCAGCCTGTCCATTTAAATCTCCTCGCATAAAAACTCTTTTTTCAAGAGGTATTTTTTCTATTAATTCTTCTAAGTCATTTCAAAATTTTAGTTTTAAACTCATATCCAAACTTACTTGAAGAGCATAAACACTTATAATATTAACAATCTTAGCATCAACAATAATCTTTAAAGCTATAACATTATCTTTCAAACCCTTATCTATAATCACGTCTACATTATTTCTAGTACAACTCATACCTGAATACCTCCTTAGCCTTCTCTTCAACACATTTACTTTCCTGAATGCATAGAATATTAATTTTCCTATGAATCATAATATGCACATAGTTCCATTAAATTTTCTGTAAGGGAACCTATATTTCAAGTTCATATCCTAATTTTAGTTTCATGGACTAACTTCATTGCCTACATCCATCCTTGATATGGGAACGCTTACCTATTTAACACTACACCCGGGCGTCGGTGCAACGGCCCTTGCACACTTTGGTTTACAGTTGTTTACTAGTTTGACACAAAACTTTAATTTTTAGTTGTTTATTAACCCCATACTAGTGTTTCTACTATGGTGGTTCCTTTTTTTTTTTTTCAATTGTACTCTTGTTATCAACCTAATCTAATTGACGGTGTGAAGGCTTCACTGAGAAATCTTACTGGCCGGATCTAAGATTGATGGCGTGAGGGCTTAAATTTGAAATTGTCCCGGACGGATCTAAGATTAACGGCGTGAGGTCTTGAATTTGAAATCATTTAGATTGCTAATTGCATCTTATTTGCTACTCAGGCGAGTAATAAGTAGCCTGTATATACGACTGCAAATGATTACTTATTGTGGCAGTTCGGAACAAATATAAAGCAATCGTGTGGGATTTTCCTTGGAGTAGAGGAGGTAGCCGCACAGAATCTCACGATTGAAGTTTCGAACGGGGCTATGGTGGGAGACAAGTCGAGAAATAGAGGAAGAAGGCAGGTTCGGATTTAAATAAAGATAAATCGGAAGGGGTAATAAGTAGCCTGTATATACAACTACAGAGGATTACTTACTGTGGCAGTTTGGAACAAAACAAGGGAAATCGTGCGGAATTTTGATCTGAGATGACCAAAGTTTTTTCTTGGAATTCAATTTCCGATAGCATCACTTCTCAACCATTATACTTGGAATTTGGTTTTCCCTCTTTTTGGATTAAGGAACTTGACTGTTGATGTGTATACAATGCTAATTCATTGCTACAAAGCACAACTAATTATCAAAGGAGCTCAACATTATTTTAGCACTTTCCCTCAATTGCATGGTTCAACTCCATTAGAGTTCTTTTAGTTATAGTCATCGAAGGGGATAGACTATTTTGACACTTTCTCTCAATTGCAATACTTAACTCCATTAGAATTCTTTTTAGCTATAGTCATCGATCAAGATTATATTGTGCTACAAATAGTAGTGATGTCATCGTTTACACTGACCTATAATATATATATATATATATATATATATATATATATATATATATATATATATTGATGTAGACAAAGGGGGGGTCAACACTAGTCCAAAATAAATCATATTTTGGCTTCCCTTGAGTCTAGTAGTTCATCATATTTGAGCTAAACTTTTAGTTCATTTATGAGCTGAACTTTAGTTCATTTATTGAACTAAGGGTTAGCTCATTATGAGCTAACAATTTTAGTTCATATTTATCTTTATTTAAATGCACTTTTATTATAGTTTTTAATATCTTAAAAGTTGTCTCTTGGATTTCCAAAATATGGCTTTTGGGGATCCAAATAGTTTTCCCATGTGTGGCTCCTTGAATTCCACCATGGGATGTTGATTTTTGTGTATGCCTCTTGGGATCTCACGGCTGGCTCCTTCTTCCGTGCGGTTCCTTCGTTTCCCGTGGCCGTGGCTCTCGGTCCGTGCGGTTCCCTTCGTCTCCCGTGGCTGTCTCCTTGGTTCCAGGTTTGGGTGTAAACCGTGAGCTTGGGGGGAGTTTTCTATGTGTTTAATGTTTTGAATTAAGTGTTAAATTAATGTAAGGTGTCTTTTGGTCTTCCCCTTTCATACCTATAAATATGAGGGGTTATGTAATGTTTGAAGTAAGTTGAATGAAATTTGATTTTTGGAAAAATCAGTTAACCTGCGGGTTGCTCGGAAATCCTGCGGGCTCTTCCAACCATCTTTTCTCATCCCCTCCGGAAATCCTGCGGGCTCTTTCCAACCTTTCTTCTCAAGCTTCTAACCTCTTTCGTCTCTCCGCAAGTGCCACTCCACTTGTATCCCTCTTCTCTAAGTGCAGCAACTTTAGGGTGTCGTCATTTTGTTTGCAAGAATCGTTTGTATTAGTGTAAGTTTTCTTTTGTTTAGTTTAAATTGAAATGTAAGAGTTTGTTCGTCTCTTTCCTCGTCTTTAGTCATTTTCGTCTGTAGAAGTCCGTCGTGTCTCTTTGTGGGCGAAGGGTATAGGCTCCCTATATCTTTTGCCCGCATTATTTGATATCAGAGCAAGTTAGGAAGTCCTAGGTTTGTGAGTTAGTTGTCAAATTTATTTTGGTTGTCAAGTTTGTCAAAGTTTAGTTGAAGTTGTCAAGTCAGAGTTTGTCAAGTCAAGAAATTGTGAGTCTAGAGTTTTCTTTAGATCGAGTATTTTGAGTCTTGTAATTTTTTTATTGAGTCAAAAATGAAAAATTTCAAAAATATGGCATCATTCATAGAGGAAAGCGAGCAACATGATCCTAATGTTCCACTCCCGTTGGACAGGTGGATTCCTACAGAAGGTGACTCAACGGATCCACTTCAAGATCGGCTATACAAATTACAGTATCACATGTTCCTATGTGATCAAAAGTTTAAAAAATACAAAAGGTATCTGCAACAGTAATTTGAAAAAGAACAGGAAGAAATTCTGAAATGGTTTGGTGAAAAACTCAAGGAGATCGATGAACTGTATGCACCGCCTCAAGAGAATCAACAACAGATAATTCATCAGGAGCTGAATTCGTAAGAAGGGAGTCTGATGTAGACAAAGGGGAGGTCAACACTAGTCCAAAATAAATCATATTTTGGCTTCCCTTGAGTCTAGTAGTTCATCATATTTGAGCTAAACTTTTAGTTCATTTATGAGCTGAACTTTAGTTCATTTATTGAACTAAGGGTTAGCTCATTATGAGCTAACAATTTTAGTTTATATTTATCTTTATTTAAATGCACTTTTATTATAGTTTTTAATATCTTAAAAGTTGTCTCTTGGATTTCCAAAATATGGCTTTTGGGGATCCAAGATAGTTGTTTAGTTTTCCCATGTGTGGCTCCTTGAATTCCACCATGGGATGTTGATTTTTGTGTATGCCTCTTGGGATCTCACGGCTGGCTTTTTCTTCAGTGCGGTTCCTTCGTTTCCCGTGGCCGTGGCTCTCGATCTGTGCGGTTCCCTTCGTTTCCCGTGGCTGTCTACTTGGTTCCTGGTTTGGGTGTAAACCGTGAGCTTGGGGGGGGAGTTTTCTATGTGTTTAATGCTTTGAATTAAGTGTTAAATTAATGTAAGGTGTCTTTTGGTCTTCCCCTTTCATACCTATAAATATGAGGGGTTATGTAATGTTTGAAGTAAGTTGAATGAAATTTGATTTTTGGAAAAATCAGTTAACCTGCAGGTTGCTCAGAAATCCTGCGGGCTCTTTCCAACCTTCTTTTCTCATCCCTTCCGAAAATCCTGCGGGCTCTTTCCAACCTTTCTTCTCGGGCTTCTAACCTATTTCGTCTCTCCGCAGGTGGAGCCACTCCACCTGTATCCCTCTTCTCTAAGTACAGCAACTTTAGGGTGTCGTCATTTTGTTTGCAAGAATCGTTTGTATTAGTGTAAGTTTTCTTTTGTTTAGTTTAAATTGAAATGTAAGAGTTTGTTCGTCTCTTTCCTCGTCTTTAGTCATTTTCGTCCGTAGAAGTCCGTCGTGTCTCTTTGTGGGCGAAGGGTATAGGCTCCCTATATCTTTTGCCCGCATCATATATATATAGCCATCTCTTAGATATGTGGTATGCGGCTCAAGGGAATAACCGCATGCTTCTACTCAAGAAGACTATGTATGGCTTTAAATAGAGTTCAAAAGCAAAGTTTAACAAACTTTGTGAAGTCCTAGTTGAAATTAATCTTCATATAAACACTACAAATCATTCTATCTTTATCAAACACACTTCTTCAAGCTTCATATATTAGTTGTTTATGATAAAGGCATCTTCCTAGAAGTGAAAAATAACACAAAAGTGCTTTGTCACCAAAGATCTGGGATGACCAAAGTATTTTCTTGGAATTCAATTTCCGATAGCATCACTTCTCAAAGGAATCATACCACTGATCTTCTTGAAGAAAGAAGATTCTTTGGTTGTAAATTTGTTGATACCCTTATGAAGACTCAGACCATATTTGATAACGAAGAACCTCATATATGTTAAAGGTTAGTTGGTCAGCAAATTTATTAGGATGTTACCAAGCTTGGAATTCATCTGCCATTGGAGTGGAGCAAACAAAAATCTAAAAAGAAGTCTTGGGAAGCTTTTCTTGAATCCTTAGAAGTATCAAAAATATATGAAAAAGGTTGATATGTACCAAAACTAAGCATCTAAATATCAAAGCATTCTCCGATGTTGATTACATTGGTTAAAGATAGAAAGTCAACCTTATGATATTGAAATCTAATAAGTTAGACTAACATGAAATATATTACTGTAATCGAATCTACTGCAGCTATGACTCGTTATGCATACGAAATAATGTGGTTAAAACTTTTCTAGGAAAAGCATGATTTTCTCATTACTCAACCAATTATTTTATATTATGACAATCATGTTATCATCAACTTTGCTAACAAATCTATTTTCCAATAACAACAACATCATCATCCAGTCTTTATGCCACTATGTGGAGTCGGCTATATAAATTATTTTTTTAAGAAAGAACAAAATTATTGAAGTAGTTTTCCATTTCATATAGGATATGTTTTTCAACAAAATTGTTACTCCTTTTTCTAATTTTAAAGAAATGATGGATAAATTTAAGAAAGCTCTAACTCACCTACCATTTTTGATTTATCAACCAAGCTAGAGCAATGCATACATATGCTCTAGCTTGAGGAGAGTATTGGCATATTAGGTAAGAGTCTTAGCATTGAAAGATGATGATATACCTTTCAATGTCCTCATAATTAGGGTTATTCTCTTTTATTTGTTTCTTAATTATATCCTCTTGTATGCCTATTCATAGACCTAACATATTTAATTTATAATATATAAATTTATTTCCTCTCAACACATTTCTAACATATCTCGGCCATACACAAATACATGCATACATTCATCCATTCCATTTATAATGTTCTTCATAGGCACATACAAACACACTCATAACTCCATGGAACCATACAATATGCACTAAATGATTCACCATGCCTGGTGTACCTACATGCATATATTTTTATATTTGTATAGACATGCATTGTTGAAGCAGATACACTATTTATCGCATCCTAATGTAGAAACATGCATCTCTACATTATTTGTGCTATATCATGAACGCAGCAATTTATATATTATATTTATGTCACATCGGGACATTCTTCTCATACCTAAGATGTCTTATATCTCCAAATTCAAATTGTATTGTATTGTCAACCCTAATGTCATGTCCATTCGTCCTAGTTAGGTTTAAGTCCATACAGGCATCATTCTGCCCCTGTCAGTGGTAGGAACTAGCAAGCCATTTAATCTTTGCAAATATGAGTCAATCTAAAGCATTTTAAATTTAAGACAGCTTTATCCTATCATTGCAATTAGGCACACAGCTAACAATGAGAGACTAGAACCATACAAGGTGTCGAAGGTGGTCCTTTGCCAAGTCATTATTGATCAGATTTATGGTTTTAAGTTTTGCATCCACCATTCGCTTTATCATGCCTTCAAGTTCAGAGACAGCGTGAACCCCAACGCTGCATCATGATGTAAACAAGAAGAAACCAACTCAGGGAAGAATAGCTTAAAAGAGCAAGTAGAATAAATAAATAAATAAATAAGACAGCATGTTTGATTGTTTTCCTCTACTCAAGATTGTATAAAAAAGTTGTTCTAAACTACAAATACAAGCAGCTTACCTGTACAGAACAAGAGCTTCCTCTTTACACGAATTGTATCGATACTTGAATTCTGTGATATTTACTCGACCAACCTGCCAAATTTTCAATGTTTCACTAACAATTTCTGATTTTCTGAAGGGAGAGGAAGAAAAATATCTTGTGACTCACCAATTCACAAAACTGTTTAAAACTTCCAGGTTCCTCACGTAGATAAGTCGCAAGAACAGCTTCTCGTTTCTGTCCAACATCAGCAAGTTCAGTTACTAATCTAAGTCTATCAAAATTCATGTTAGCCCCACTTGTTATAGCAACAACTGCTTCACCCTTCAAACCATAATATCGGCAGTAAGCTTCTGCCCCAGCTAAAGAAAGAGCACCAGCTGGTTCTAGAATGCTTCTCTTCTCTTCAAACATATCCTGATAAACAAGCGCCAACGTCAAAATAACTAGAAACATTATACAATAACTCTTCAAAATAAATAATTAATTAATTAATCTAAAAGATTACTTTGTGATAAATCAATTAAGGAATGAAATTAGAGATCAATCACTTCAATATACCAATGAAAAAACATCAACCAATATGGATACGTTGAAGTTTACAATATTCTTTAAAGATACAGTCACAAAACATATTAAATATTACAGTATTGAAGTTTGAGAAATCGATTTGTAAAATAGCAATGAAGAAACCAGATTATTGGTCGATCACTTTAATATACTAGGGAAAAAAAATCAATCCACATGCATCATGAACAAAAAGGTTCCTTCAAGATAATCACATTGAAGTTCTACATGATCCTTGCAATTTTCGTTAACAAAACTCAACAATTAAATATCACATTATTCGACTTATTTTAAGCTTGAAGCATAATATAATTATAAGCAATTAAAATAAAGTAATAATATTTATGCAAGCAAACTTCGCTAGACTACATGCCCAAGTATCATCAAGCATCAAATACATGTCGAACCACTAAAAAAAGTCAAATTTAAACAAACAAAAGCAAACTATAAAATGTATAATATAAAAAATACATCGAGCGTTCACTTTATTAATTCTAGCTATCTAATATCTATCTAGAGGTAACAGTCAAATAAACTGAAATAGTGATGCTGTATAGAAGGAATGAAGAGCATAGGCACACGAACAAAAAGTTTCAAAACTTGAATTCTTTATTCCGTAGACATAATTGAACCTACCAACACTGATAGCTATTTTCCTGCAGAAATTTTTTTTCCGTTATTAATCAAGACACATATGAATGCATTACTATCAACCTAAGTAAGAAAAATTAATTTTTGGATCCCCATTCGTATTTTGTAAACTCAATGTGGAATCCTTATGTTGGTGCTTTGAAATGAAAAAATGAAAAGTTTTTATTTGAAGATTCTTTAGTGGCTCTTTCTTTATATTTGGTACTTATTTGGAGATATGTTAATTATTGATTGTGAAGTGTCTTTTATCTTCATCATGTCCAACCTCTGTTCCCGCCTCGCACTTGCGAGCTAATCGGGCCGGGTCGTGACAATTTACATCTCAAGAATTTGGTATTTGAGAATACTTTTGATTAATTTAGTGATTTCCTTTTTTTTTTTAATAATCCAAATATTGGCTAAAGTTTTTTATTTTGAAATTTATGAATTTCTTATTTAAAGATTTTTTATCATTAGGAATTTCAAAGGAAGAGGGGGATCAACTTTGATTGGAGTTCTTGGAATGAGAGCCTAAATGAGGAAGAGTAAGAATACTTGATTCTATGAAGAAACTCAGAGGTACTCAAAATTATCCTATAATAGGCTTTACATTTTAGAATTCAATTTTTGTTTAAGTAAATAATTTTAATTTAGAATGTTGGAGCTTATAGTTTAATAACACATGTTTGAAGAAATGCACGGAAGATTAGGGCTTATGAAGTGACTGAAATCAATAACTGTCTCAGATCCTAGAACTAAGGTGAGGACTACTAAATAGTGTCTCAAACCTAAGTCTAACGAAGTGTAAGGGATTTATAAACTACACCTTACATGAGGCATAGCTAGTCTGACCTCTAGATTTATTGCAATGCCCAAAAAGAGCTACCAGCTAAACTCACCTAATTTAGAATGTTGAGGCTTACAGTTCAACAACACATATTGGAGAAAATACCTGAAAGGTTAAGGCTTATGAAGTGGCTGAAATAAAAAAATCTCTCAGATCCTAGATTTAAGATGTGGACTAATAAGGGGTAGTGCCTCAAATCTAAGTATAACGGAGTGCGGGGGATTTAAGACTACTCCTTGCATTAGGCATAGCTAGTCTGACCTCCGAATTTATTGCTCTATCTAGAAAGAGCTATCAGTTAAACACACATAATCACTTTCAAAACCATGAAATTCATTCTCAATACATACAAAGAGTAGAGAGGTTATTTTCTTTAGAAAATAGAGTTTACAACTTAGCTTTAAGGTCAAGATGTCTGACCATGAATGGTACGCAGAATACTGACTCGTAAATGCTTTTTTTTTTGTTATCTGATCCTTAAGTAAAGACTTTTCTACATGAGACTCACTGGCTACGCATGATCAATTTAAATTTTAAAAAACTTGGCTCATTGAAGGAAGCTACATAATTTTTCTTGTATTTAGAAAAATATGGGGCCTAAGATTAATTTTATTTTGTTTAACATTTTAATGGGTATAAAACATAATTTGTCCTAAGAGTCAACCGCATCAATTTATCCAGGCTAACCCCAAGTAAAACATGCAAAAAAACCTAAGAAAAAGCATGTTTCTATTGTGCACCCAATAAGCAATCAACATATATATATATATATATATATATATATATATATATATATATATATATATATATATATATATATATATATATATATATATATATACACATATGTATATCAATCAAAAGAATTTTAAATTATTACAACCAAATTTGGAAGCTGAGTTGTCTACCATTATACAACCCAAATGAATTTATTATAAACTCTACTTGTGAGGGGGTTTTCAAGCTCTAACTTCTAAGTAGACCTTAGACTTCACCTTTAATAGGTACATCCTCTTGATATATCTCTCCTCTGACTGAATCTCACAAGTTTAACATATAACTCCTAAATGTATCAAACATATGTTAAAAATATAAAAAACCTAAAACCTGCAAAACAGGATAGGGAATAGGAGAAGTTTATATATAAAGCATGAGAAATCATTCATAATTACCTTACACTTAAAATGTCAAGCTTTTGCTTCTACCCTATTGGTCATATCTCTTGGGGGTTTTAAACAACACCTGTTAGGAAACATTTTATTTATTATTTATTGCGTCTCCTTTTAGATATGAACACCTGCAAGAAAAACAAGTATATATATACCTATGCTATTCACTTAAGGGAAAGTGCCCACAACGCAGACAATCCAAAGGGCATCACACCAAAACATCAAACGTATAGGCAAAAAAATCCTAATCCTAGCATGCCTATGGGGTTATGCACCTATGTATGTTTGGTTTATGTGGCATGTCACATTATGAAAGGTGCTTTTATTTGAGGAAATAAGACTTTTAATCTTAATCCAAAGGTGATTTCTCTTTTAAGTTATTTATGACTTAAAGATTTTATTTGGCTTTTAGATATTTCATATTTAGGAAAGTTATGAAGAAACCATAAAACAGTCACTGTTTACTTTGCTTATGAGTCCTAAGATATAATGATGCAACTATTTCACCTTTTGGGGTAGAATGACTGATCATTGTATCAAATAAAGCTTAGCCAATTTTAAAGATTTTTAGAGTTATCTTAGTATTTAGATAAGAGGTGAATGTTCACTTAATAGTATAAGGTGAAAATGCTTATGGGCTGCACTTAGGACTTCGTGAAATTTATCTAATAATGTAAGATGAACTTCAACATATAGAAAACTCCTAAGGGATATTTAAAGGTTAAGTTTTAGTTGTCATGAGGAGAGATCATTTGTTATGTTAAATGATAGAGTTCCTTAGAGTTTTGGTATAAGAGGGAGTTGTCCAATATGTAGCTTTTGGGCTAAGTGTTGGAAGATCCTCCCTAGCTATTGGAGCTAAAGAAAGAGAATATAGGTATCAAACATTTAACTTTTAGGCTGAAGATTGGAGATATCTCTTTAGCTTTTAGAGCTAAAGTGAGGGAAAATCTTCTACAACTTGGAAGTTATAGGAGAAAGAGAGGAAACTAATAGCTTTTGTGCTAAGGGTAGAAAAGTTCTCCTTAGCTTTGGAGCTATGAATAGGGAAAATCTCTTACAATTTTGATGTTGGAAGAGAAAGAGAAGAAACCTATAGCTTTTGAGCTAAAGTTGGAGAGTTCTCCTTAGCTCCAAAGCTAAGAAGAAAGAAATGAAACTCGTAGCTTTTTGAGACTAACAGTTGGAGGATTTTTCTAAGACTTTTAGAGTCCATAGAAATGATAGAAAATTTGTAGCTTTTGGGCTACAAATCAAAAGGAGTCTCTTTAACTTTTTGTATTCAAAGAGAGGAATTTATTTGCATAATTTAGACTAATCAAATGAAATGAAAAATCATTGAATTATGCTTCAATGATGAAACTTTAATTTGCTAAATGTAGGTAAAGAAAAAAATAAGAAAATGATATGTGATCTTGATTACATATCATGAGGGATTCTTTGGACCTTTGGGTTTCCAAAGAATGGAATTCATTCTTCCAATATAGGTTGGACGAATGAAATGGAAGATGGCAATATTTATTAGTTTTGGCCCAAACAATAAATGATTTTGGATGAAATTACTTGTTGATTAATTCGGTTCAATAAATAGATGGATATGATATATGTTTGATTCACTCGACATGGGTCAAGTGAATGTAGGAATTTCCTACAACTCTTCAGTTGTATAAAGAGGAATTTCTCTACAATTTTGGCTTGTTGATAAGAGAGGAGAAAATACAACTTAGAGGTTGCAAATTAGAGGGTTCTCTTTGAATACTTCAGTATTCAAAGAGAGTTAATGATCTACCCAATTTGTGTTGGGAAAATACAAAGAGATGACATGTAGGTTTGGGAAACAAGTCATTATGGATTTATTTGAACCTTGAGGTGTTTAAAGAAATATGTATATTTTCTTAAATTAGGCTAAGCAAATGAGGGAGAAAACTTGAGGAGGAAGATGCAACTTAAAAGTTACAAATTTATGAACGGCCTTTGAATATTTGGTATTCAAAGAGAATATGTACACTCTACTAATTTGGGTGAGGAGAATGAGAGAATATTTGAATGTTTCTCTTACAATTTTTGGCTTATAGGAGATGATAAAGAAAATGCAACTTAGATGTTGAAAATTGAAAGTATTTCTTTGAGCATTTGATATTCAAAGAAAGAGATTTACACTCAATTTATTTTAAGTGAATGGGATTAGGAGGACTACAATTTGGATCCTATGATTTGCTAGTGCTCTTTTAGGCCTCTTTAGAGGTCATTTGGGAACCTCTATATGGGCTATCAGAGCAACAAGCGAAGATATTATTTGTTGGTTTTGTGCTCCAACCAATAAGATGAGAGAGAATAGAATTTGATTCTAAGCTTCCAAAGCTTGCAATATGATGTAATAATGATTTAAAAAAAACACAACACAATACATGGAGAAAATTGGTGAAAACTTCTAAGGTAGGCTAGTAGTAATGCAATAAAGCATTTAAAGCCTTGAGGAGGCTCCAAAAGTCATGCATGGAGGGATATATAATTGTTTGTTGATTTTGTTTCAACAAACAAGGGAATTGGTTCTAAGATGCAAAGATTCATGTATGAAATATTTAAAGCTTTAGGAAGGCTCCAAAATATCACACATTAAAGAGGAAGATAGATGGATATTTCTTGATTTTGTGCTTCAACAAACAAAAGGGGTGAAGTGATTAATCATGCAATGAAATGTTTGGAGTGTCAAAATGCTCCAAATTATTTATGCATAAAAGGGATTGATGGATGTTTATTGATTTTGTATATCAACAAACAAAGGATAGATGAGATGAATCTAGGATTTTGATCCTAAGATTTGCTAGTGCCGTCTTTGGGCTCTTTAGAGGTTATTTGGAGAATCTCCATGTGAGTTTGGAAGGCAACAAGCAAGGATATCATTTGTTGGTTTTGTGCTCTAACAAAAGGAACAAGGGAAACTTAGAATTTAGTTCTAGGTTTCCAAAGCTTGTGGCATGATGTGTTGAGCATTTTGAGAAAGTTCACAACACCACAAACAAAGCAATCAATGATAGCTCATAAGGGATGTTAGGATTCATGCAATGAAGCATTTGAAGCCTTAAGGAGGCTCCAAACATCATACATGAGAGGGAAGATTGATTTCCTAATGCTATGGAGAGATTTCTAAATAAGTTTTGGCATGATTTAGGAGATTTTTAGGCCTAAGAGAATTGCAACTCCTTTAGGATTCGCTCAATTGCTTAGGATGTCATTGCACTTGATCTTTTCAATTTGTAAACCATATAAAATAAGCTTAGTTAATTTCTAAGTGTGCTGGATTATTTAACCATGGGCCTTTGAGGGCCCATGAAACACTCCTAATTAATTTCACAAGCACTTAGAATTAAATGAGCATATTTAGGACATTTTGCAAGTTTTGGAGGTTTAATAATCTGAACTAATAGACCTATGATACATGATTTTGACTCATGATAAGATATGGGACATACATCTAAAGTTGGAAGGAGTTTTCCAATCAATTTTGGCATGATTGGTGCATCAAAAGCATGAGAGCAAGTTTTCAATTATAGGGATCTTATGAGTTTGATGAGGTATTTATTTGTAGTCATCTTCATGAGCTTCACAAAAAACCAAAATGAATTTTAGAAGGTTTACCAATCCTAGGGTTTGTAACACAAATCTTTGAGATCCATGTGAAATCCTACAATTAGTATGATATATATTTAAATTCGACTAAGTGCATTTTGAGCATTCATGAAAGTCATGGAGAACATACAAATCTTAGCAAGTACAAAACCCCAAATTTTATGTCAATTTTGTCATGACATTTGATTTAAGGAGAAAAACATAACTTGAGACGTTTGGAGAAAACCTACGGTCTAGTTATAGTTGATCGCGAAGATGCAACATGAATGCAAAATAATGCATTTGGGGGTTGTCGGACACAAATTCGAGATGCTGAAATTACCAAGAGAGGACCCCATATTCAATTCGAGCGGACGTGAGCGAAATTGACGGACTATTGCCATGACTTTACGTATGGTCGCGAAAATGATGGCTATTCGCGAAACAAAATTCTTCACTATATATAAAACATCAAAATTATTTGAAATCATAGTAATATTGAATGGAATTTCCTGAGAGTTGAATTCAAAACTTTTACCCACATGTGAGGAAAAACCACAAAAACCAAAATGCACGCAAAACAAGAAATTGCATGAGCCAATTAACATTCCATGCTCTTTTCTTATATAACCAGGAAAGACGACGATTATCATGCTTTACTATCTCTCTCAACGTTTAAAATTGCGCAATAAGAGGCGCGCCTCAGCACAATTTGGTCCATTTAAGCCACAAAGCCCACGCAATAAGTTCAATTTATGAGGCTTACGCCTCAAGTTTACTGAGGCGCACCTTATGGCGCGCCTCACCTCATATATTTAAGGCGCCGCCTCTAAAAAAATTAAATTAACCTAAAGTTTTTTTTTTCAGTTCGCCCCCCCCAGTTGCCGATGTGGCGCGCCTAGTAAGATGTGAACGTGGCATCAACATTTAACCCTAGTTTAGGTCGAATGCAGAGGCGACGTTTAGATTTTGAAGTTCCAACAAAAATTCAAACTTTCAAGCATTCTTTCCGGAGCAATTTCAAGAATTCTTCACTCAGTTTCTTCTAAGATGTCGTCACCCCCAAAAATAAAGGCAACTTAATGCTATGTTTTCTGTTCAGTACTGCGTATTTTATGGTTATGCTATGCGTTGGTGTTCAAGGTTCTGAAGATCTTCTTATTTTATGCTTATTCTATGCGTATGCATTGCTTCTCGAAACTTTTTAAATGTTTGATACTTTAATGTCATCGTGTTTTATCTGTATTCAGGATTTATGATGAATTTATGTTGAAATTTAAAACATAAAACCTAACTAAATTTTAAGCACAGAGTAATATATGCGTAGGCTGTGCGTACGCAATGCGTCTTTTGTGCGTATGCTATGAGTATACGTTGCGTGATCCTTGCTTATATTGTGCGTACTTTATGCGTGCGTATAATTTTCTGCCATGTTTTCTGCAATGTGCGTTCTTGTGCTTATGTTATACATATACTATGCATGATCAGTGCTTATGATGTACGTATTGTTTGCGTTTGTATAATTTGCTGCCATGTTTCCTACACTGTCAGTTCTTGTGCGTGTGATGTGCGTAATATATGTGTATGTTATGCGTACACTATGCGTGATCGTTGCTTATATTATGCGTATGTTGTGCGTTTTTTGTGCGTATCACATTTACTTATATTTAATTTTTTATTTTTTACAATTTTCAGATATATGTTCGTCTAATTACCTATCGATGCTATGTTTCTTCGTTTCGAACAATCTGTGATAACTTTGCTCAGCAAATTACTCCTGAAGTCAAGGACACATTGAAACGTTTAAAGATGATACAGTTTTTGGAATTTCATGGGTATGAGCAAAATGTCCCTCTTATTTATGAGCTGATCTCAAGGTGGGACATTTCAAAACAATGCTTTGTTATAAAAAGTCAACCCATTCCTTTCACTGCTGATGAAGTGGCCTTTCTTACTGGTCTGCCAAATAAAGGAGAAGAAATATCCTGGCATTTCTTAGCACATACTTCAGTTACATCAACGGAAATAAGGAATGACATGATGGAGTTGAACAAGCAAACCCCCCTCCGATACAATGTTAAGAACGTTTATCATGTATCTATGTTCAAATTTACTTTTTCAACTAAACAACTTCAAAACCCCTCGGTTGATTCAAAGAATAGCAAATAATCCAGATGATTTTTTGTCAATAAACTGAGCTAGTTCAATTAGGGAATTTTTAGTTGGAGAGTTTAATAAGGCATCCTCTAAGATTTCAAATAAGAAGCCAACAGGTTACATCAACGGTTTTGTACCTCTGCTAATTGTGAGTGCTAACTGCTAACTGCTAAATTCATTTAAAATTTTATTGGTTCAATGTGAGTGCTAAAATTTTCTTTCATCTTATGCTGATTTGGTTCCTAAAGCATACTACTATTCATGCTCCTATGTATGCTGACAAAAGGTCCCGTTTTCTTTGATGGGCCGATGATATTGTATATACTACAGAGGTGATCACTAACTTATTTGCTAATATAAAGAAACGTCTGTTGCAACTCATGACCTCGAGACCCCGAGTTTGAGATTTTGATGATGACAAATAATGTCGTTTGAATTATCTTGAGATTCATTAAATATTATTTGCTATTGTCCGTGAGTACTAACATTTCAGGAAAGATCAAAAGCAACTCAGGACGACAGGAAGTCTCAAGAATGGATAGATTAGGAGTATAATCTGCAATGTATTTTATTGTTTATTTTTTTTTCTTGGGTCTGGCCACAAAATGCATAAAAGTCTGAGCAACCATGCACACACACAGGGGGAGAGAGTTTTTAAATGAAAAATTTAGAGTTTTTCTTAATCTGTAGATGGTACTGTACGATATTATTTCGTACCATACGATCAGAGCTTTGTAGGACGATTGTGTGAATAGATCATACCGTACGAATATAATCGTACTGTACGATATGTTCAAATCTAAAACTCTAGCCATTGTTTTAACTTAAGTAAGTTATTTTACGCCACTCGTACTGTACGAACAGGTTCGTACTGTACGATTTATTTTAAATACTTACTTAATTTAACCCGTTATTAGTGCAATAAATCCGGGCTTAATTATAATTTGAACATCGTACTGTACGAACTAGTTTGTACCATACGATGAACAGAGACGAATTATAATCATCCCAAAGATCGTCCTGGACGATCTCTTGGATTTTGTCTCATCGTACTATACGAAGTACATCGTACCATACGATGAACAGAGACGATGTTTGATCGTCCAGAATTGTTGTGGATCGTACCGTACAATTTAATATCGTACCGTATGAATGTTTTTGAATTGTTCGTACTACTTCATACAAGGACGAAGTCTGTTTATACATAACGTACTGTACGATTAGAAACCGTATTGTACGATAATAACAGCTACTTTTGAAATCTCGGGGATTTTGGAGCCCGTTTTATGGGTAAAACTTATCATATTTTGTGGTGTGAATCAGAAGAGAAGAATGTAGTTAGAGAGGGATTCCGATGGAGAGAGCTCTTGAGAAGTTCTTTAGGGTTTGAGAGAGGAAGGAGAAGGTGAGCATTGTGAGGGAGAAGAGGTGTGAGGGAGATCACACGGTTGCTCCGAACTTGCTGCATCTTGCTCCTCCTATGGCCCTAGAAGAATTTGTAGGAGGATCTCCAAGGGGAAAGGCTCTTCTACATCCATGACCTTGAGGTACTCTGCCTTCTCCAGGAGGGAGAAAAACGAGAAGGTTCTTTGCTGTCGCCAGGAGGGTGAAAACAGAGTTTTGCACTTTGCCACGCCGGGTTGGTGAAAGGGAGTATCGTAAGGACTTCTCCGCCTTGCTAAGGGGGGCAAAATGAGAGATATTGCTTGTAGTGAAATACCCAGAGCGGAGGATTCCGGGGAGTGGACGTAGGTCATGGTTTGACCGAACCACTAAAAAAATCTCTGTGTGATTTTTCTTATTGTCTTTCATTACTGCGTGCTTTTATTTTTTTTTTCTTTTAATATTTGCTTGAGAAAATTTGTGAAAAAAAATTGTTTAAATTTTCATGTTAAAATTTTAAAACATCAAAAATATTAGAACTCCTGCTTAGGTTTTAACTATTGTCAAAAAGTTTTCACAATTCACCCCCCCCCTCTTGTCCATCTAGTAATTTCAATTGATATCAGAGCTAGTTTTCAAAAATAGTGTTTTAGAAAACTTTGAAAAAAAATAATCATGTCACATTTTGGTAATCGCAATACTGCGGAGGGTTATTCAATAACCCATCCACCTCTTTTTGATAACATTCCATTTGATTTCTGGAAAATTAGAATGTCTACTTTTTTACAATCTATTGATTACCGCATGTGGATGTTAGTGAACGAGGGATATGTTGCACCGTTTAAAACTGTTAATGGATTGAAAACTCCTGTACCTTTTAATGAATAAAGCAATGAGGATAAGAAATTAGTCCAATTGAATGCTAAATGTTTGAATTGTTTTTTCTGTGCATTGAAGTCTGAGGATTATATGAGATTATCTACCAGTGCCATTGGTAAGGAAATTTGGGATAGACTGTGCATTACATACGAAGGAACAAGTGAAGTAAAACAGTCTAGGCTTAATATTTTACTGCACGATTATGAACTCTTCCGCATGAAACCTAGCGAAACAATATCTGACATGTACACTAGGTTCACCCAAATCATGACATCCTTGCATGCATTAGGTAGAGAGATTTCAAATTCTGAGAAAGTAAATAAAATTCTTAGATGCTTACCTAGTTCCTATGATGCAAAGATAACTGCTATCACTGAATCTAAAGACCTTAATGTTTACTCTATTGATAATCTCCTTGGGTCACTCATTGCATACGAACAAGGAGTGAGTCAGAGACAAAGTGATGCGGGTGAAAAGAAGGAGCGAACGGTGGCATTAAAAGCAAGCAACTCAGAAAGTGAAAGCTCTGCAGGGGAGGAAGAGGATGAGATAGCACTGGTGACCTGACAATTCAAAAATTTCCTGAAGAGAAAACAGAAGCGTCATCAGAACAGCTGGAATAAAGGTAAGAGTTCAAGGTCCAATAAGGTTTCATCTGATACAATCTATTTTGAATGCAGGAAGCCAGGTCACCTTCGAGCCAATTGCCCCAATCTGAAGAGTCAACCAGCTAAGGAGAAAGGTGATGACAAAGCCAAATACAAGAAAGGAAAGATGAAGACACAAAAAATTTTTTGGGCCGACTCTGCCTCAGAATCATCAGAAGAATAAGCAGAGGAGGTAACAAATATGTGTCTCATGGTTAATAATAACCTTGATCAATTGGATCAAGATGAGGTATGTCAACTCTCATATGAAAAATTATTGCTTATTTCTGAAAATATTCATGACTCGTATATGAAGTTGAAAAAGATGCATGCCAAGCTTAATATTGAATTTAGTTCTTTACAAACCGAGTATGCTAAGTTGTTTAAGAAAAATTCTGATTTAGATCGTGATCATATGCTACTTCTTGATGAGTATGATGCATTAAATAAGAAGCATATTGAACTAACTGAAACGCATGAAACCTTGAAAACCACTCATGTTGAACTAGAAGAAGCTTTTCATAGATTAGACAAACTTGCATTAGAAGTAGATCACAATGAACATTTGTTAAAAATAGAAGTTCATGGATTGACATATCAAAACAACATGTTTAGTGAAAGAATCAAAAAATTAGAAAATGAAATTGCATCACTCACAGGCCAACCTAGAAAACCACCAACACAACATGCATCACATAACTTTAGGAAGAGGCACCACCACCCACATAGATTAGTAAACCCATTTCCTGGTGTTAGGTGCTTCTCTTGTGGCATGCTAGGTCACATAGCCCGCACATACACAACTCACTGTAGGACACACTTAGTATGGAAACCCAAACTGCATCCATCACAGCATAGCATGCATACATCTCATTCATGCAAGCATAAGGTGGAACCCAAACTTACTTGGGTTACCAAATTTAATCTTTGAATGAAACTGTAGGGATGCTCTCACAAAAGTCCTAGTGAGCGCATGTGGTACCTGGATAGTGGCTGCTCGCGACACATGACTGGAGATATGAAGAAGTTCATCCTACTGGAGACCAAAACTGGAGGCAAAGTAACGTTGGGAGACAACACTACCAGAAAGGTGATAGGCTCAGGTATTGTTGGTAATGCTAAAAAATTTTTAATTGAAAATATCTTACTATTTGATGGTTTGAAACATAATTTACTTAGCATTAGTCAACTGTGTGACAAAGGTTTTGATGTTAAATTTCTATCTGATAAATGCATGATTAGTTTATTTGATAAACTAGTTTTAGAAGGAAAACGAATAAACAATGTTTACATGTTAGACCTTGATTGTATTGATAGCTCAAATTCATTTTGTTTGAAAACAATAGTTGATGACACGTGGCTATGGCATAGGAGACTATGCCATGCTAGTATGAAAACTCTTAGAAACATCACTCAGAAAAACCTAGTTAGAGGCGTACCTAAGTTAGATTTCACAAAGGATCATTTATGTGATGCTTGCCAACTAGGAAAACAAGTCAAATCATCTTTTCATTCTATTAGAGATGTGATCACCGCTAGGCCACTAGAAATCCTACACATGAACTTATTTAGACCCGTTAGTACAGCCAGCCTAGGTGGAAAAAATTATGGATTTGTGATTGTAAATGACTTCACTAGATTCACTTGGGTAAGATTCTTAGCACATAAAAATGAGTCTTTTGAGAAATTTAAGGTTTTTTCCACATGGATTCAATGGAAATTGGGTTGTGAAATCTCAACAATTCATAGCGATCATGGTGGAGAATTTCAAAATGATAGATTTGAATCATTCTGTCAAGAGCTAGGAATAGAACACAATTTCTCAGCCCCTAGAACACCACAACAAAATGGTATAGCAGAAAGGAAGAATAGAACCTTGGTAGAAGCAGCTAGGGCAATGTTAACGGAGTACACCCTTCCTAGATACTTTTGGGCAGAAGCAGTCAACACAGCATGTTATGTTTTAAATAGGGTGAACATTAGATCTAAGTTGAACAAAACTCTGTATGAACTCCTTAAGGGTAGGACACCAAACCTTTCACACTTACATGTCTTTGGGTGCAAGTGCTTCATCTTGAATAATGTTAAATATCTCTTAGGAAAATTTGATCCCAAGTCTGATGAGGGTGTCTTCTTAGAATATTCTTCTGTAGGTAAAGCCTATAGAATCTTTAATAAGAGAACCTTAATAGAAGAAGAGTCCACCCATGTGGTATTTGATGAATCAGATAAGCCCTCTAAATCTAAAATTGAAGATGATGAAATAGAGGCAATTTAAGGAGTAGAGACTATGACCTTAGAAGAAAGGGTCGAACCTCAAGAAAATTTGCCTAGAGAATGGAGATATTCTTCTAGTCATCCTAAAGAGTTAATTTTAGGAGACCCTTCAGAAGGTGTAAGAATTAGGCATGGACTTAGGAAGGAGGTTAGTCATTCAGCATTCATCTCTATGATAGAACCTACAAATATAGATCAAGCCTTAGGAGATGAATTTTGGATTCTAGCAATGTAAGAAGAGTTGAACCAATTCACCAGGAATGATGTTTGGGAGTTAGTCAAGAGACCTAAAGAACAAAGCGTTGTTGGAACAAAATGGATCTTCAAGAATAAGGTGAATGATTCAGGAACAATAATAAGGAATAAAGCCAGACTAGTAGCTAAGAGGTACAACCAAATTGAGGGAATAAACTTTGAAGAAACCTTTGCCCTAATTGCTAGAATAGAAGCCATAGGAGTGCTCTTAGCTTTTGCTTGCTTCAAGAAATTTAAGTTATAACAAATGGATGTAAAGAGTGCATTTCTGAACATGGTAATTAAGGAATATGTCTATGTTGAGCAACCCCCGGATTTGAAAGTTCACAATTTCCAAACCATGTAATCAAATTAAAGAAAGCACTTTATGGATTAAAGCAAGCACTTAGAGCATGGTACGAAAAACTTAGCTCATTTCTATTGGATAGAGGATTTAAAAAAGGTAGTGTAGATACTACACTCTTTTACAAAAGGTCAAAGAAGAAATTCTCATTGTTCAGATATATGTGGATGACATTCTATTTAGATCTTCAGATAAAATGTTATGTGATGAATTTTCAAAAACAATGAGTAATGAATTTGAAATGAGCATGATGGGAGAACTTAATTACTTTCTTGGCTTTAGTGCAAAACAAATGGATAATGGAAATTTTCTTAGCCAAACAAAGTACATTAAGGATATCTTGAAAAAATATGAAATGGATAATACTAAACCCATGAACACTCCAATGAACTCAACAATTCAATTAGAAAAAGATCCTAATGAAAAATCAGTATATCAGAAGATATATAGAGGAATGATTGGATCCCTTCTTTACCTGACTGCCAGTAGACCAGACATAATGTTTATGTGTGCCTCTGTGCCTGTTTTCAAGCTGATCCTAAAGATTCTCACTTAACTGCTGTCAAAAGAATTCTTAGATATCTACTAGGCACCCCAAACTTAGGAATTTGGTATCCTAGGCACAGCACTTCCTTAGAAATCTTAGGGTACTCAGATTCTGACTTTGCATGATGTAGGAAAGATAGAAAAAGCACCTCTGGTACCTGCCAATTCATAGGACAATCATTAGTTTCTTAGTCCAGTGGGAAGCAAAACTCAGTAGCACTTTCCACAGCCGAGGCAGAATATATTGTAGTAGGAAGTTGTGTTGCATAAGTACTATGACTAAAACAACAAATTCTTGATCTTGGCCTACCTGTAAGAACCATTTCAATCATGTGTGATAACACAAGCGCAATTTGCATCTCTAAGAATCCAATTCAGCACTCTCGAACAAAACACATAGACATTAGACATCATTTCATTAGAGATCACGTTGCTAAGGGAGATATAGAATTGCATCACATCGCTACAGGAGATCAATTAGCTGACATATTCACAAAACCTCTAGCTTTCGACACCTTTAGCACCTTAAGGACTAGATTAGGTGTCATAGATATAACTGCTTAAAAAAAATTAAAAATATATATATAAAAAAGGGGGGCTGCTCCTGATCATCACACACTCACTACACAAAAAGCACTAAACCTTGACTATGTATATCGTACTGTACGATACACATATCGTACTATACGGTATACTATAATCTACACAGAACATACCTAAACGATAAATTTCGTCACTGTTGATCGTACTGTACGACTAACATCGTACGGTACGATACATTATTGGTCCTCGTACTGTACGATATCTCCTCTTCGTACTGTACGTGCCACATCAGCGAACGGATTGGGACGAATTTAATCGTGCTGGTACGTTATTATTGCCGGTCGTACTGTACGATATACATACATCGTACTGTACGATCCACCTCAGCCAATGGATAAGACCGAAATAAAGGAGTTCGGTACGATATTAATGCAATTCGAACTGTACGATACACCTGTTCGTACAGTACGATATGTTTGGTCAAAAGTCGTACTGTTTTCCTCGGGACGATCGATATTCCTCTGATCGTATTGTACGATATTTATCGTACTGTACGTTTTGACCTCCTTTTCCCGGTACGAACCGTCAGAACAATTAATGTCATATCATACTGTACGATAAACTATCGTACTGTACGATGTTGGGAAAATTCTATAAATTGCACGGCTAGGCTGCTATTTTCACTCACACTTTCCTCACTTCACTCACACCTTATCCTTCTCACATTTCACACCTTCCTCACTTCACTCTACACGATGTCTAGCTCCAGCAAGAGAGGCCGTTTGGCAACTGGAAGTTCGTCTTCTTCTAGCCGTCACAGCGCTCGGTTCCTGAGTGCTGAAAATGAGGAAGCCTACCATAAGTATAAGGCCTGCAAAATTACTCCTTCCAAAATGCTCAATCAGGATGCACTGAATTTCGAGGTACTGAACCTCTTTGCTTCCACCACCTTTCAGTTCCTCCTCACCCTGGCATTTCCCTACAACTCCGAACTTTTATTAGAATTTCTAGCAAATCTCACCTACACTGTCGACAACACAACTTTCCACTCCTTTGTTTGTCGTCAAAACATAGAAATCACCAGAGCCGACATCGCCCAATATATTGGGCTATCCACTGAAGGTCCTAGGGTTCGTTCCTTCCTCACAAATGAATTTAATTAGAGCAATGTTAATCGAGTCCTTGGGAATGCCGCTTTCTATCACACCAGCCCCTCGTCCAATCACTAAATCGGAATGCCAGAATTATTCAACATGTCCTTAGAACCTTTATAATACCCAAAGCTGGCGACCGGATCAACATGACCCCTGTTTTATCTGTCGCTACCTATCTCATCATGTCCAACACCAAATTCGACAAGGTCGATTTAATTGTTGACTACATTCGTCATATGACCTTCGTTCGTCTTCCTACCACTCGCCAAAAACAAAATATAGCTCTTGGTCACCTTATAAGATATATTCTCCAAAATAAATATCAATTGACCTATCCTGGTGAACCCGACAATATTCCTATTTTTTATACGGATGCCTCTTTCCGTATTCTTTTCCACCGGGGACATGAGTCAGAAGAACCTGTTTTTGACGAAGAAGAAGGAGAAGATGCCCCAGCCACAGCTCCAGCACGTCCACGACGACATGCACCACCTCGAACACCTGCATCAGCACACGATGTTTTGGTCGAACGCTTCGACCAACTTCAGACTCGTCTCGATACTCACATTCAAGAACAACATCAGCAACATGAGACAGATATGCAATGGTTTGGAGAACGCTTTACTGCTATTGATCAGTGCTTTGACACTCTCTTTCAGTACTTCCAACCAAACCCACCTCCACCACCGTCTGATCAGGATCCTCTACTTTAGATTGTCTTTGTATTGTAGCTTCCATTTATTTTAGTGTTTGCTCCTCTTTTTGGTGCTGTCAAAAGGGGAAGAAGGTAATTGTATTTCGTTTCTATGGTTAAATGCATGTTTTTTTTCTTTCGTACTGCATTTTCTTTTATTTCATTTTTTCTTGTTCTTTTGTTTAAATTAAATTTAAAAAAAAATGCCTTTAACACTTGCTTACAACAAACATTATTTGACATCATCAAAAAAGGGAGAATGTTGCAACTCATGATCCTGAGACCCCGAGTTTGAGATTTTGATGATGACAAATAATGTCGTTTGAATTATCTTGAGATTCATTAAATATTATTTGCTATTGTTCGTGAGTACTAACATTTCAGGAAAGATCAAAAAAAACTCAGGACGACAGGAATACTCAAGAATGGGTAGATTAGGAATATGAGTTTGCAATGTATTTTATTGTTTATTTTATTTTTATTTTCTTGAGTCTGGCCACAAAATGCATAAAAGTCTGAGCAACCATGCACACACATAGGGGGAGTGTTTTTAAATGAAAAATTTAGAGTTTTTCTTTCTCTGTAGATCGTACTGTACGATATTATTTCGTACCGTACGATCAAAGTTTTGTAGGACGATTCTGTGAATAGATCGTACCGTACGAATATAATAGTACTGTACGATATGTTCAAATCCAAAACCTTAGCCGTAGTTTTAACTTAAGTAAGTTATTTTGCGCCGCTCGTACTGTACGAACAGGTTCGTACTGTACGATTTATTTTAAATACTTACTTAATTTAACCCGTGATTAGTGCAATAAATTCGGGCTTAATTATAATTTGAACATCGTACTGTACGAACTAGTTCGTACCATACGATGAACAGAGACAAATTATAATCGTCCCAAAGATCGTCCTGGACGATCTCTTGGATTTTGTCTCATCGTACTGTATGAAGTACATCGTACAATACGATGAACAGAGACGATGTTTGATCGTCCAAAATATCGTCCTGTACGAACAGAATTGTTGTGAATCGTACCGTACGATTTAATATCGTACCGTACGAATGTTTTTGAACTGTTCGTACTACTTCGTACCAAGACGAAGTCTGTTTATACATATCGTACTGTACGATTAGAAACCGTACTGTACGATAATAACGGCTACTTTTGAAATCTCGAGGATTTTGGAGCCCTTTTATGGGTAAAACTTGTCATATTTTGTGGTGTCAATCAGAAGAGGAGAACGTGGTTAGAGAGGGATTCCTAGGGAGAGAGCTCTTGAGAAGTTCTTTACGGTTTGAGAGAGGAAGGAGAAGGTGAGCGTTGTGAGGGAGAAGAGGTGTGAAGGAGATCACACGGTTGCTCCAAACTTGCTGCATCTTACTCCTCCTGTGGACCTAGAAGAATTTGTGGGAGGATCTCCAAGGGGAAAGGCTCTTCTACATCCGTGACCTTGAGGTACTTTGCCTTTTCCAGGAGGGAGAAAAACGAGAAGGTTCTCTACCGTCACCAGGAGGGTGAAAACAGAGTTTGGCACTCCGCCACGCCGGGTTGGTGAAAGGGAGTATTGTAAGGGCTTCTCCGCCTTGCCAAGGGGGGCAAAAGGAGAGCTATTGCTTATAGTGAAATACCCGGAGCGGAGGACTCCGGGAAGTGGATGTAGGTCATGGTTTGACCGAACCACTATAAAAATCTCGGTGTGATTTTTCTTATTGTAATTCATTACTGCGTGCTTTTAATTTTTTTTTTTTCAATATTTGCTTGAGAAAATTTATGAAAAACATTTGTTTAAATTTTCATGTTAAAATTTTAGAACATCAAAAATATTAGAACTCCTGCTTAGATTTTAACTATTGTCAAAAAGTTTTCACAATCCACCCCCCCCTCTTGTCTATCTAGTAATTTCAAAGTCAGATTTGTAATGTCCTACAGGCAATTTCCCAGGCAGAAATGGATATGATTAATGCCGAGAAATATCCATCAGATAGCCCTCCATCCCCTGATTCCCCTCATGAAATATCCACCCATCAAAACAACCCACCCAATCTTCCCATCATACCCCACCTCCTCTGCAAGACCCCCACCAATCTCCTCAGCAACCACACTTAAGTTTTTCTACTGAAGCACTTCAGTCTCTACAAGAAACAATAATCAAATCCTGCCAAGAAACATGCACAAATCTTTTTCGAGAATTTGTAGGCTGAGCACAAAGTTTGAAGATCTAACTGAGAGAGTTAGAGTTATTGAGGTCAAGCTCAATAATTACATTGATAAGAGCAAAATAGTTCCTCAGAAAAGATCTGTTAGCTACTCTTCATCTTTCAATAAGAGACATAAATCAGATATCCCTCCCCACAGCTCCAATGAACCAAATGAGCCAATCCCACCAAAAGATTCAATCCCATCAAATGAGTCAATCCCAGCAGAAATGCAACTTATTCCAAATACAAATCCAAATGAACCAATACCAGTAGATAACATTCAAATAAAATCTGTAACTTATGTTTATGCAGATGAAATAGAAAATTACAAAGGTCTTTTGTGTTTAACTTCCGAGAAGAGAAATTTTGTGCGAGAATATTTGAAAAAGTTCAATAAAAGATAAAAAAATTACAACTTATTTTTTGTTTGAATATTTGTATGCGTATGATATGCGTGTGGTATGAGTATGATATGCGTGTGTTATGCATGTGGTATGCATATGTTATGCGTATGGTATGCGTGGGTTATGCTTATGAAATGCGTATTTAATGTTTTTTTTTTTTTTTTGCAGGGACGATAGTATCGTATTTATTGTTAACATTCTTATTTCCAGATCTGACATTGATGAGTTATTAAGTGACAGGTATTTAGGCAATGAACATGTAGATATTTTTGCCCATCTCTTAGCTGAGAAGTGTAACCTTATGCCAGACAAGTACCACACGTCCAGTACTCATACTATACCTAGAAAATCATATGTTTTATTAACTATTAATACAAAATCATACATTAAGTTACAGCTGCTCCAAACCACGCAATGTTCACGCAGATAGTACGCACAACATACGCATGGTGAACGCATGTCATACCCATATATTACGCACAATATACGCATAAAACACGCATAACATACGCAGAAATACGCATAGAATACACAGTGTTCTGCTTTATCGACAGCTCGACATTATATAATACTGAACACATCTAGCACGCATATTAAACCCTAAACTTGTTTGCTTGGAGGTTTATTTTACTGCGAGACTGCGAGTTGGGCTGCTGTCTTCTCCGTCCGACCGGCGTACGCTTCTGTCCGAGGCTGCTGTCTCCTCCGACCTGCATCAGGTCATAGAAAAGATTAGTAAGAACTCATTTGCTTTATATTTTCTCAATCAAGATGATTAGAAATAAGGATAAGACTGCATCAGGTCATAGAAAAGATCCAGCATGGAAATATAGCACTCAGGTGGATGTAGGAGGTAGTGATAAAACATGTCTATCTGAAATGCAATTACTGTGAAAAAGTTGTGAAAGGTGGTGTGACTATGATGAAAGAACACCTTTCAGGTTCACACAAGAATGTTGCTCCATGCTCCAAAGTTCCTGATGCTGTAAGGGATGAGATAAAGTCATACATGAATAAGTCTACCACATCAAAACATCTTGCACAGAAGCAATTTGAGGATAGAGTTGATGCTGGATCTTACTACGGGAGTGAGCGCAGCATTAGGGATTCATCTTCTTCTATGAAGCCCATTTCATCTAGGGGTGCTAGAGGGCCTATGGATCATTATATGGTTGACACATCAGAGGATAAGCCTTCTACTACACAGAAGATGGCCCCAGAAAATGCAAAGGAGGCGTGGAGAAGAGTGTGTAAGGATATAGGTAGATTCTTCTACGAAAATACAATTTCATTTAATATTGCAACATCACCTTCTTATTACAACATGATTCATTCAGTTGGAGCATTTGGGAGAGGGTTAAAACCTCCAACCATGTATGATTTAAGTGTTGAGTCTAGTGAATAGATTGTTAGACCTAAGTTAATGTCCCAAGGCTACCAAGAAGGGGGGTGAATTGGTATTTTTAAAACATAACCCTCTTTGAAGTTGTGTTGAACCGAAATGAAAATTTTTATTAAATTTTTTATAGAAAAAGTTTTTCAACCACAAAGCTTTTTAAACAAAAGAAAAATGCGGAAAATAAAATAAAAAAAAAACAGTAAAGTAAATGACATAAGATTTATAGTGGTTCGGTCTAAACCAGACCTACATCCACTCCCCAGAGGCACCCTCTGAGTATTGCACTAATACCAATAGTGTCTCTCCTTTTACACCCACAGCAAGGCGGAGAAGCCTTTACAAATACACTTTTCACCACTACCCGGTGCGGCAGAGAACCGTTGTCTTTTTATACAATCCACACTGTTGGCAGATAACCGTCCGTCCTTTCACACTCTCCTAGTGTGGGCAGAGAACCCTTCGTCCTTTCACACTCTCCTAGTGTGGGCAGAGAACCCTTCGGCTGTTCACACTCTCCAAATGTCGGTAGCGAACCCTTCTGTTGTTCACACTCTCCAAGTGTCGGCAGCGAACCGGATCTCCTTGACAGATCTTCTTACAAGAAATCTAAAAGGAATAAAGAAAAGAGTGAAGTAATCCAAATTCACAAGTAGAGATTCTTACTTTTAAACACCAAGTGAAGTCTTCACACTCCAGTGGTAGGAATCCTCCTTTGAATGCTCTCTCACACTCTCTTCTTGACTTTTCTCTCAATAGGCACGAAGATCAAATGGCAAAAAGATTGGGTGGCAGTCTAATTTGGACTATTTATACAAAAGACAAGAAAAACCGCCCAAAAACTACAAGTTTTCAATTCTGTACGCAGTGGATCGTCCCGTACGATCGTGGATCGTCTTGGACGATTTTACTTAAATGATCGGAAACGAACCTTATGTATATTGATACGAAATATTTTCGTACACGCTATTCGTCCCGTATGAACCAAGTTCATCCGGTACGAAACGGTTATTACATAAGTCGGTTCACAAAAATTTTTAGGACGTAACCAACTGACGTATGTCGGTTCAGTTCGTCCTGGGACGAATAGGTTTTGTCTGGACGAATGGAGAGAGCCTCAAGACAGAGAAGATTGTCCTGGGACGAACCTTAATTTTCGTCTGGACGAACAGAGCAAGCTTCAATACAGAGAAGATCATCCTGGGACGAACCTTAATTTTCGTCTGGACGAACAGGCCATGGTGAGAATACAGAGACGTTCGTCCCGGGACGACTATTAAGTTCGTCCTACACGATTAGGACTTAGAAAAATTTTCTCTCCGCCTGTTCGATCCATTGCTCTCCTTAGGGGTAATTGACATGATCGTCCTGTACGAACTAAGTTCGTCCTGTACGATCAGTTAAATAAAAATTCCCTAAGTGTGTATATTGTGATTTTTCACTCAATTACAATCACTCCCTCTCATATCAAAAATTATGAAAACATGTTGAATTTAATTATAAGTCTTCAATATCTTGGAGTTGATTTTCCTGAAATGTTAGTACACACTAGAGCAAGAAATAAATGTTCCAAATAGTGTTAGGAGATATATATAAAATAATAATAATTGAAATCATCAAAATAATACAAGTTGCAAGAATGTAAAAATGTAAAATAGCAACTCTTAACATTAAGTACATGGATTTTGAAGGAGTTGGAAAGCACTGATAAAAGCATCAAAGAAATTAAGAAGACTTGGGCCCAAACAGGAGTAACAATTATGTCAGATGGGTGATCTGATATCAAACATAGAACTCTGATCAACATCTTCATTAATAATCCTTATGATACTGTATTTTTAAGGTTAATTGAAGCATCTGACCAGGTTAAAGATGCTGAGTTCATATTTGGATTGTTAAATAGCATTATTGATGAGGTTGGAGAACATTTGGTTGTACAAATTGTGATAGATAATGCAAGTTCTTATAAGGCTGCAGGTAATAAACTTATTGAGAAGAGGAAACATTTGTACTGGACTCCATGTGCTGCACATTGCATAGATCTGATTCTTTAGAAGCTTGGGGAGCTACCTCAACATAAAAATGCACTCACTAAAGCCAAAAAAATAACCAAGTTTATTTACAACCACTCTTGGGTTCTAGCTCTTATGAAAAAGTTTTTGAAGAAAGAAATTCTAAGGCCAGCCGCAACAAGATTTGCCACCGCTTACTTGACCTTAGAGAGCATGTTGGATGCCAGACAACCTTTAAAGGCTATGTTCACATCTACACAGTGGTTGAGTTGTGCTTGGGCGAAGAAGGATGAACTCACTGGTGTACTGACAGATTTTGGCAAAGTGTCTTATATGCTATTACAACCATTAGACCTTTAGTTCATGTTTTAAGGATGGTGGATGCTGAAAAGAAGCCTGCAATGGGTTTCATCTACAATGCTATGGATGAAGCCAAAGAGATGATAGCCTCCAACTTAGGAGGCAGTGAGGGAAGCTTTAGGGAAATTTGGAATATTATTGATGATTGGTGGGAACTACAGCTTCACCGACACTTGCATGCCGCTGGCAACTACCTAAACCCTCAGTATCAATATGCAGAGAACAAGTCTACAAACCCTGAAATAAAGTTGGGATTATATCATTGCATGGATCGTCTAATAAGTGATGCAACTAAAAGATCAAATGCTGACTTGCAATTGTTACCTTTTAGGAACAAAGAAAGTTTTTTTGGATTACAACAAGCAAAAGATACAATTGCCAAACGATCTCCAATTGAGTGGTGGATTCAATTTGGTGATGGGACTCCAGAATTACAGCGTTTTGCTGTGAAAGTTTTGGGCTTAACATGTTCTTCATCTGGCTGTGAAAGAAATTGGAGTACCTACAACCAAATACATACAAAGAGAAGAAATCGCTTGTCGACATTGAGGATGAACTCACTGGTGTACATTATGTACAATAAGAGACTCAAAGATAGAAATTTGAAGAAAAAAAGGATTAATTGATGATGTAGATCCTTTGCTTTGCGATGATGTGGCATCTGATGATGAGTGGTTTGTAGATGATGAAGTTGAACTGATGTCGTCTGAATTACAAGATGAAGATTTAAATGTTGATTTCTTTGATGATCTTAAAGCATCTACATCCACCACAACTCAAGAACAAATCAAAAAAAGTATATAAATAATATAGTTTTCTTTTCTTAGACTTTTATTAATGTATTACACTATAATTCATTATGATATTGTTCAAAAATATTTAGGAAAGAGGAAGATAACTAATAATGAGGAAGAAGAAGCTGATTGGGAGATATTGGACTCTATAAGAGAGGGGGAAGAGGAGAGAGCAGTTCATCATAATGATGATTCAAATGAAGACCTTAGTGATGATTGATGACACTGCTGATGACTAGTGAGTTCTTATATGATGTCTCCCTTATTTATTCTCAAAGATGTGGTAAATAGCATTTTTATGTTTTATATATTATTTCCTCATTAGTATATATAAAATTTATTATTTTATGTTTACGCAATTTTTTGATTTTGAGGCTTACGCCTCAAATCGCCTTGAGGCTTACGCCTCGCCTCACGAACGAAAAACGCCTCAATACTCGAATACGCAATTTTAAACCTTGATCTCTCTATCTCTTCCAAATGTTGTCTAATCAATACAGTAAAAAATTTAATAGTAACAAAACCTATGCTAACGTCTGTACTCATTCGTTCGAGATATCCTCTCACCAACACCTCACACGCACAGCCTCTCATCTTTTCTCTCAGATACTCAAATGATTATTTCAATCACCCCAGCTCTCCACAGCCATGCAACTCCTCCCTACTGCAACCCTTTGCACCTCTCCAAACACAAATACCATCCCTAGCTCCTCTAATCCACCCATCCACTTCTTTTAACCCCACACTAATTCACAACAAGAAGGCATGGCCTCCTCTCCAATTCCTTCCTCATGCAACCCATCCCACCTCTTTACTTCTCACCTCTGTCAAACCCAACCACTCATTCTCTGCCATTCACGCAACTTATTTACTGCTTGCATCATTATGCATGACCTACCTTTTCAGTGTGTGCAATGGGTTGGTATTAAAGCATTGCTTCGTTACAGGCAGCATGATTTACAACTTGTTTCTAAAAAAATTGCACAAAATGATTGCAAAAGAATGTTTACCAAAGAAAGAGTTCATATTCAAACCTTACTATCTAGTTGTAAGAGTAGAGTTTGTTTTACTTAGAATTTATGGGCTTCAATCTACACATATGATTTTATTTATTTAGAAAAATGCTATAAATTTTGGTTTCGTCCCTCCCCCCCTCCCCCAACCAATGATGGGTTAGGCTTGTTTAAAAAACTTCAACAGTCTTTGCTTGAAAGTAAACTTGATCGAAAGCTTTTCACTGTTAATCTAGATCAAACAATATTTCTGTTGATTTTTTAATGAATCATTTGAATTTGAGAAATGGTCTTCTATGTAATGGTGAATTCCTTCATATAAGATGTTATGCACATATAATTAATCTCATTGTTCTGAAGGGCTTGAAGGAAATTGATTCTGCAGTTGCAAAGGTGTGTGATAGCATCAAATATGCTAAAGACTCTCAAGCAAGAAAATAGAAAGTCTTTGAATGTATTAGGAAAAATTTTCTTGATGGTAAGAGAGGCCTAAGCTAAGACGTGCTTACCAGATGGAATTCAACTGTTCTTATGTTAGGTAGTGCAATTTACTTTAGACGTGCTTTCATGCACTTGGAGTTGACTGTTGTCCTTCATGTGCTAAATGTGACAAAATGATGAACTTTTGCAAATTTTTAGCACCATTCTATTAGATCACTTGTGCTTTTTTTGGATAAAAATATCCAACTGAAAACCTCAATTTTCATTGTCACTACTGCATATGCAACACTAAGGTATGAAATGTCATGTGAGCAAGATTATATAAGAAGAATGGTTGCCGACATGATTGCTAAGTTTGAGAAGTATTGGTCAGACTTTAGCATTATCTTAGCAATCGCTATAATTCTTGATCAAAAATATAAATTTAATATTGTTGAATGATGTTACAAGAGACTTTATAGTGGAGATTATGCTTTTGAGATTGCAAAAGTTAAGGAGAGATTGTTCTCACTTTTTGCAAAGTACTCAACAACAAATAACCAATTATCAACCACTGCATCTCAAACACCTCAATCTTCACAAAGCCCTCTCTCAACAACTCAATCAACAACAATTATAAAATCACAATTTCTTTAGGTTTCACTTACAATATCTTTTATTTCATGGTTTAAAATTGCAAAATATGAGGCTCGCCTTGAGGCCCGCCTATGCGCAATTCCAGTAAAAAATGCCTCGATGCTTACTACTCGAGTTCTTTTTATGAGGCTTGGGCCTCAACTTAGTTGAGGCCGGCCTTGAAGCCCGCCTCGCCTCACTGGCATGAGGCTTACGCCTCACGCTATATATATTAAAAATTACATAAATCTTGAAGTACATGTCCGACATTGGACTCTATAGAAGAGGAGGAAGGGGAGAGAGCAATTCACCATATTGATGATTCAAATGAAGAACCCCTTAGTGATTACAGTGCTGATGACTTATGAGTTCTAATGTGATATGTCATTGCTATTTATTTTTGGAAATTGGAATTATATGTTAATGAAAAAAATAATGAGATTTGGGAAAGATAGAATTTTGAGTTGAACTATATTTCATGTTGTCTTATTATTGAGATATTTTGATTTCACTTCATATCTTATGTTTTTTTATATTTTATATTATTCACTCATTTGTATATAAAAAAATTATCATTTTATGTTTACGCAATCTTTTGATTTCGAGGCTTACGCCTCAAAACGCCTTGAGGCTTACGCCTCGCCTCACGAATGAAAAACGCCTCAATACCCGAATACGCAATTTTAAACATTGTTTTATTCTATTGTTTTTATCTCTTATACTCTCTAACATTTAGTCATTACTGCTTACCTTATATTCTATTTATTCATGCAACAAACCTGTAAAAATTTACACTATATTATGATTCTTTTGAGGTAGAGGTAACAATGTCAAGAAAGTCTGAACTTGAAATATACCTAGATGAACCCAAGCTGGATAAGAAAATTGAATTAGATATTTTACACTACTGTAAATGTAATCAGTATACATTTCCTCATATTTTAGCCATGGCTCTTTATGATTTGTGCATTCCAATCTCTACTGTGGCATCTGAAAGTACTTTTAGTAATAGTGGTAGACTTCCTGATCAATATGAAAGTGCATTGAAACATGACATTGTTGATGCGTTGATATGCACTAAAGATTGATAGTAAGATGAACAAGGTAATAATACTAAATGTGGTAGTTGCAGCTTAACTTATAAAGTTTGTTAACCTATTTTGTTGCTTTGCTTATAGATACAAGAGATTCAAAACTTGATGGAATCATAGATAATACTATGGGCTTAGATTTCAATGGAAATGAAATTAGAGATGATAATGCTTTAGTGAATATAGCATCCTAAACATTAACTGAAAATGATGTTGAAGTGATTATTAGTATACTACATCCTGGAGAAGCATGTGGTCACCTTAAGAAGCATCCAGTAGCCTGTAAAGCATGCTATCGCTTCAAGAAGCAGGCACAAGTCTTAAAAAGCATGTGAAGACTCCTAGAAGCATACAACAACCCAGCAAAGTATGTCACTTCGAGAAATGTGTGATTGCATTGAAAAGCATGTGAGCAAATTAAAAACATACAAACATGCAATGCAAATGCACCGAGGTTCATATAAGAACCTGCGTAAGTATACTAAAATACATGCAAATACATTGAAAGCATACACACATATCAGGTAATTACATTGAAAAGCATGCAAGTGCATATAGTATAAACTTATTGAAAAATATGCATATCATTTTAAAAGTGATCAAAATCACGTACATGTGCTCCTACAAATGTGCTTAATGCTTAAACATGAAAATCTAAAAAGGCTACTTAGGGTTACAAATGAATTGAAAAAAGCAGACTACCACTCCGACAAACATGCTAGATGCTCAAACACAAAAATTTGAAAAGGCTATGCTAGGCTAAAAGCGAGTTCAATAAAATCATATTTATAATATAATCATTGCATATGCTCCGACCATCGCATTGAACCCTTAAATCCAAGGTCCAAGAATGCTTCAAGTGCAAAATATGAAATTAAATTTAAAGTAAAATTAAGATGATAGCGGTGTTGAAATTGAATATAAACTGGAGAGGACTCTATCATCTTAAATACTTCTAAACCTTGATAAAATACAAATGTTTTTAAGTGGCTTTAATATGTCTCTGATAATGGCCGTATTGAAAGTGAATCTCAACAAGTAGAAATTCTTACTTTTTCTAAATACCTCAAAACTCCAATAAAATACAAATATTTTAAAGTGAATTCAACATCTGCATCATGATGATTGCAATGATGATTTATCTCAACTACAAGAAGGGGGTTAAAATTAAATTCTCACATCACAAAATATAAATATTACTCTAATGACTTTAATATTTTCTGATGATGGTCATGTTAAAAGTAAATATTAACCGAATGAGACCTACCTCTTTAAATGTCTCCAAATCCTGATAACATACAAATATATTTAAAGTAATTTTAACATCACCCAGATGATGGATGTGTTGAAAATAAATCTCATACGAAGTGAACTTTATTCTTTTAAATGCCTTACAACTCTTGATTAAACACAAGTAATTTTCAGGTGACTTTAATTTCAGCCCAATGATGGCTGCATTAATAGTAAATCTCAATCGAAGAGGTCAATTCTTAAATTCTATTAAAGTTTTAAAGCTCAATATCTATAAAAATTCAAATATAAGTAAAATTAATCATGTAAAAAAACTAAAAGTAAAACTCATCCACTCTTGGCAATCGTTTGGTGAGGACGATGAATTTAAGAATTATTTCAGCTCACAAAGAGCGAATGTCTTATTAAAAATATCACTAAGATTTATTCTCACACAATCTCTTGATAGTAAGAACATGACATGTTCCTTCTAACTATTGGTTTGGCCCAACGGCTCCATAGGATTGATGATTTAGCACAATGTCTCCATAAATAAATAGTTATGATTGAGGCCTTCTAACCAAGTGATTTTGCAGCAGATAGGCACAACTATATTATGGTTGTGGTCAAATCTTGTATGTTCTCAAATGTCTAATACAATTGACTAACAAATCATAAGTTAAACTTGATAGAGCACAAAGTCATTTATTAGCTAAGGTCGACTTGACTTTATCTCTTAGATAAACATTCACCCTAAGTTTATAAGATACCATTATATAGAGAAACTCATGACGGCTGACAAAAATCCTTAGGTCATGATGGGTCAACTAACTCCTTTGATTAAGTAGACTAGGGACTGATAATCCGATACAACAAAACCATGGGATTCTGATCAAATTCTTCATCATTCCCACCACCAACCACAACAAGTGCAAGGTGATAAATTTTTAATAGTAAAAATCTAAATTCACAGCCACTACATGCTAAATATTAAATGCCTATTAAACAACTAACCTTTATCAAAAGTACTATTGTCACTATGAGGGGTAATTAAACATAGGGGCATGCACCTATGAAAACTTGAAATCAAAGCTTACACTACTCGCAAAACGAGGGCAAAAACTCAGAATAGTGTCTTATCTCTAACAAATCTATCTTTCAAAAATCATGTAATATAATTTGTTAAAACTCTCCTCATATCATGCGGAGATGTCAAGGCACCAAATTTTTGGAGCTCACATATAAATTATAATATCACAAACTTGCATAATTCCACATGTAATGCTCAATTTCTTTCCATTATGATGTTGGATGAGGTTAACATTTTTTTGGGAAATATCTAAATCCTCTCAGGCTTCTAAAGATTCGAAGGTTAAATTTACAAAGACCCCTTGTCATCCTTAAAGAGACACTTAAACTGTATGAATAGTTGTGTAAAAAAAAAAAAGAAGTAGAAACATGCACGATGCATATCAGCAAGCATCCATGTCACAGTCACATGAAAAGGTGTACTCATATCAAGCATATGATTATGAATTTTCATTCGATTTGATACAAACATTTATTAGCGGAGAGAACAAAGTGTTAGGCGTGATAGAATTTAGTGTGTTGGATCTACCACAAGGAAGAATGAAGATAAAACTTTAGAATTAAAATTGAGTGGTCAAAATAGGAAAGTGCCTCAAGAGCACTATGCAAAAATAGAATATCATAGATACTTACAGATGGATTTAGAAAAAAAAAAAAATAGGTTGACTGACTAGTATGAATATTAGTGTTCCGAGGGGCACATTATTGCATCCGGTCACCGGACGCGCAAAATAGGTTCGAACATCCAATAAAAACATGCCACGTCACCTGCTCTTTTGACTGCACTTTGAGTGCGCTTTACCTGCGCTTAATTTAAAATAATATTTTATTAATATCGGACCTATCTCCGCATCCAATGACCGGATGCAATAATTTGCCGTTCCGAGGTGAGCGTAAAAGTTCAAGTTAAGCATGTCACAAAGTAGAACGTCAAGATTGTTTGATAAAACAAGAGCAACTAAAATATTGGAAAACGGTTCTGATTATATTAGAGAGAGAGAGAGAGAGAGAGAGAGAGAGAGAGAGAGAGAGAGAGAGAGAGAGAGAGAGAGAGAGAGAGAGAGTTGAAAAATGAAGTAGTTAGAGGACAAATGGGAGTAGAAAATAAATTGGAGTAGTTCAAAAATGTATAGAGAATATGCAACAATAAGCCTGGTAGATGTAATAATTAATTATCAAATGATCAAGAAAAAAAAGATAGGATGAAGGTATATGAATACAAGAGAAAAAATACATAACATAAGATCAACAACTAATGTATCATTCAATATAAACAAATAAAAAACTATTAGCTAACCACAAATAGTTGGGATTTGCCTAATAATAATGATGAGGATCATCTTGGTCTAAAAAAGGCAAACACAGCGCATATGTTAAAGATGATACATAAAAATGAATATACATATATTGCCAAGCCATTAAAGACAATGATTCACCTTTATAGATGCGCAGATAGCATCTCGACTGACAAGAACCACCCCATCAACAAGATCTCTGCATAAGCGGAAAGTTTCTTCTCCAACTACTTTGACTGCCACACCATCAGCAAAGCCTCCCACTTGTTCAAGTATTACTCTCTGGCCATGATACAAAGACAATGCCATTGCATTTGCATCAAAGGGCTCCACTCCAATGACTTTAACCTATGCCAGAATGAAATTTAAATTAAGATATGCTCAAATAAATAACCTACCATTAACATCCTTGGTTTCGATGTGATCTCTATGAAAATGTACAGGTTGGGAACCAAAATTTTAGGGGTTAGATAATTATAATATAAGAAAACAAAGTTGAATGCACCCAGAAAATGATCAACAGATATTGAAAATCCATGTATCAGTGTAAGTTAGCATTCGCTGAATTGCAAAGAACAATCTCTATTCTAACATGAAGAGCATCGTATTTTAAATCATAACAATGATTGTTAACCTTATCCTATCTAAAAAAAGCAATAGCTTTATAGAGCATCTGCCTTTGTTAATCTTGTTGAGTGCAATATGAGTTGATAATGGTGTTGGAATAGTAATGGATAAACAGTTGAATGATGAAATTATTGAGGGTATGGAGTAAGTAATAGCATGATTGCTATTGAAATAATTATTAGCAACAAAATTAAACAGAGTTAGAGCTTATTCTCCTATGTTGGATTTGAATATCGTTTTAAAAAGAAAAAACTTTGAAAAGTGATGGATGAATTCTTGCAACATATACCTAATGAAGAAATGAAATTTAATAGAGATGATTTAAATGAGCATATAGGTTTTAGTAGTATTGGCTAAGAGGGGATTCAACATGGCTATGAAATATGAGACAAAAATACAATGGGAGAAGCTTTACTTGACTTTGCAACAGCATATGATCTAACAATAATAAATATATACTTTAAGAAATTAAATGAACTCTTCATGACTTACAAAATTGGAGTCATCAAATCAAAAAATGATTTCTTCTCCTTTTGAAAGAAAAAAAAAATATTCTTGCAAAGATTATAAGGCTATGCAGGTAAAAGCTTCATGGAACAAAGTAGGGTAGTGTGTGCATATCTTAAGAATATAAAGAAAACAATTTAAAAAAATGATTGAACAAAGATAACATAGTGGAATTTGAAATATGAGAAAAAATTAATCTTTTAAGATAAGTTACTGAAGGAGAGGCAAATTAAAATATTTTAGTTCAGACAAACATAATGTGAGATAAGATTACTTAGTTTCATTAAGAGGCTTATGAAGAAAATTTAGAAGAGTATACAAATATATCATACACTAATAAGAAGATTTAGTGAAGTGAGGAGACATGAAGGATTATTATATGCCGAGGAGGGGGGGGGGGGGCACCAAGGCCGGCATAGCCCATGTCCAAGCAGCCATTTGGCTGGGCAGAATCAGGGGTAGTAGAAGGGGGAATTTCAACCCCCCTTGTGGGGCCCAGAGGAGCTATTATTCATTATGTATGAAGAAGAAATCAAGGGGGAGATATTTAGGAAGGTTTTAATTGTGTGTTATAGCTATTTAAGGAGCTTTGCCTAAGGTTAAGTTTATATTTCCTCTTTTGGTGTGAGTTTCCTAGTGGCAATTAGGGTTTATAGGAGAGCTGATCTACTCCTCGAATAGTAGATCAATTGTATCTTTCGTTATTGTTGGAGTAATAAAAAATATACAGCCATATTTCTGTTACTGCATTTTCTTCTTATCTATTTCGTTGTCTTTGCTTCCAAGTCGCATTAAATTGGTATCAGAGCGAAGTTTTGGAGATATGGTAGCAAAGAATGTAGATGCATTGGAAGGCAAAGTGGAGAAAATCAAATCTGGGAATGAGGAGAAGTTCTCAACCATTAAAGGAAGGTTTTACAGTCATGGAGAATTGAATGGAGATCCGATTTAGAGGGTTGGAGGAGAAGATGAAGAAGCTCATGGAGATGCAATCCAAAACTCCGCTGTGGTTCCAATTGCTACCCTAATCAAGATTTGACCAGGATTCCCTTCACCGAATTTAAAGGAAAGGAGATCGGACGGGTGGAGTTTGACGAGAAAAGTTTTTTTCATCAAGAGTCACCACCTACGGCTCTGATAAGGGGCAAATTAGGGTTTCTGGATGGGGTGACTGAAAGAAAGGAATTTTGTGGTGGAGGTGGCGGGGTGGCCGACCACTATGGGAGGCATTTCGGGCAAAGGGAGTGAGTGATCGAAGATGGAGGGGGTCAAGCCGATCCATGGGGTTCAAGTCATGCAAGAAGGATGGAAGAAAGGTGGGATTCGCACCCTCGATACATGGAGGGAAACCATTGGAGGGAGAGGAAATTTAAGGGGAGATGCTAGGGGGAGGAAGTTGAAGATATTGATATTTGAATGGGAGGATGTCATGGGTGGGTGTACAGGTGGAAACATATTTCGCGGTGAATGGGTTTAATGAGGAGGAGAAGCTTATGACCACAGGGCTATGTCTAAAGGGGAAAGGCCTAACTTGGTTCCAGTAGAGGGAGGCTAGATATTCAATTCAATATTGGGAGCAGTTTAAGGATTGCTTGTTGAAGCATTTTTTAGCCATTCTAGAAGGAGACCTACAAGAGCAATTCTTTGCCTTGACTGAAGAGGGGACCATCATGGAATATAGGGAGAGATTTGAGTTGATATCAGGGCAGTTGAAGGGGATTTCGGAGGCTGTATTGGAAAAAAATTTCATGAAGGGCCTAAAGCCCGACATAAGGGCCGACCTCCCATTGTTAAGGCCGAGGGAGTTGAGGAAGACGATGGAGCTAGCCCAAATGGTGGAGGATCGGAAAGAGATGGAGAGGACCAGTAGGAGATGAGTCATGGGAGGCTCCTACACGAGTGCCTTGACTTCAGTGGCATCGAGGACCTAGACGGTGTCATTTCAAGGAAGGCATCAAGGGAAAAGAGTGGGGGTGTTAGCCCCGTAGCCAACTTCAAGCACCTCACAGAGGCAGATGTGTAGGAATAGAGAGTGAAGGGTTGGTGCTTACGATATGATGAGAAGTATGCAACAAATTGGTGCAATGACTGCACACTTTAGGTCCTTACAGTTTATGATGAGGAGGAACGACAATGAAGAGTTGGTGGAGGAAGAAAAAGTTGGAGGAGAGCACCTAAACCTTTTTTTTTAAGCAATAAAATAGTTTTATTGCAATAACTAAAAAGGAGACACAAAAACAGCCTAGGTAATACACCCACTTAGTTCCTCCTTTAACAAATTAAAAAAAGGAGGAACCTTATTAGAGCTAATATCATCCCAAATGAAATCACTAAAGATAGCATAGTTAGCACAAAGATCCGCTAACTTATTGTTATTTCTATCTACACAATTGAAAATAACATTATCAAACTCTTTTAGAAAATCTAATTTTTCCATCATTTTACCTCCCGATCTGAAGCTTTCTCGAATATACTGGATAACATTAGAATTATCACCTTCAATGATAATCCCGTTGTATTGAAACATCCAATCTTTGAAAACTTCTTTCACTAGATGAATTGAAGATAGTTCTAGCTATGAGATATCCCAATGTACACACTTTTTCCCAAAAGCCATCAAGAATTTACCTTTACAATCTCGAAATATACCTCCAATGCCCGCCTTGTAAGAAGGAAATAAAGTATAAAACCCGAAAATGCCGTCTAAGACCTCGCACGCTTTTCAAAGCGCCGCGACGAGGTTTAAGTGAAAATTTCAAAGTTGTCGGATTTCAACGGGAATAATTTTAGAAATTAGAGCGCAAAATTCTGATCGTTTTCATATATAAAACCTATATTTAATTATGAGTATTTCGAGAATTATGAATTTTGGAAGGTTAGAAATGCCAATCCTACCCCTAAGTCTTTCTTAAGCCAAATCTACTTAAGTGAGGGCATGAGAGTCTTTTGGCATGTCCCATTTCTCCCTATTAGGCAAACCGAAGCCCTCACATTTTCCCTCATTCGCCCCTTTTCACCCAAACCGAGCGGACAAGAGAGGAAGAGGCGGACGGGTAGGGGCGTCGGGCAAGAGTGACGGCCGGCTCCGGCGACTTTTTCCGGCGAGAAAACTTGAGGAAATCGTAGAGAAGCTTAAGGGAAGTTAAAGGTATGAAATAGAACTAGGTTTTTCTCTCTCATTCTCAAGATTTTTGGAAGAGAAGATTTCTAGGGTTTGAGAAAAACTTGAGTCTTTTTTGAGATTCTTTTGAGAAAAGTTTAGGGAATGTTAAGAGGATGTTTCTAAACCCTAATGTGCATCTTTCTTTCATCAAAATATGAGTTTTGGAAAATTAGGGTTTTGCTTAAAAGTTGTTTCTTTGGAAATGTCTTCACAAATGAGGTTCCTATTAACCTAAGAAAGCTTCTAATAGAAAATTATTGAATGAACGACGAAATTTTTGAGTTTATGGATTTAGGGTTTTTCCCCAATCATGATATTTTTGATCCCCACGGTTTTCGTAGGTTGTAGGGAGGATTTTAGAAGCAAATATATGAGTTTTGCATGAAAAATCATATTTTCTAATTTTTGATTTATTTAATTCCGAAAATTTAATTTATTTTAAGGATGTTTTAAAGGTAAGGAAGGGTGTTGTATGTTTAGAATCTAAAATGTTGACCTAAATTTTAATGAGAAGAAAGGGGTTGAGAGATTTCATGAAAATGGGAAGGGTTTGTTTTGGAACTTAAACAAAACATAGAATTGTCATATTTATTTCTTTAGAGTTAAGGTCTAGTTTATTGCGTAAGAATTAGTCACTAATGTTTTCTTTAATTATTTCTTTTAGATATAAACTGAGTGAAAGAAAAGGATTGATTGGTCAAAGGAAAGGATTACAAGGATTGAGGTAGGTGGAATGGATTTTCTTTTAAATGTTAAACAACTTTTATTTCATTGAATTGCATTGAAATTGCCAAATTATTTATGCCCATTTGAACTCTTATGTCTTAACTTTTCTTTTGTAAGTTTATGGATACTTGAGGCCATTACAAATGTTTCCCTTATGAAATGCTCAACTTATGATTGGATTACATATTCATTTCCTACACATGCTCTACATGATTTTCTCTACATTACATGCAATGTTCATACAAGCATAGCAAGCATACGCATCTTTGAGGAAACATACACTTGCATAGCTTATGGATAGTTCTACATTGAGCATATTTATGATTATTTAAAATACTAAATGTATGTGCATGTTGACGCGGGAGTATCACATGGAAAAGGAGGCTCTTTGAGCCATGGAAAAGGAGGCTCTTATGAGCCATGGAAAAGGATGGTTCTTATGAACCAATGGAAAAGGAAATGGCCAATTTATATGTACCTGATCAGTACAAGTGATACTCCTGAAACGGGTGATATAGTTATATGCATAATAAGCTATTATGAATGTTTCATACACATGTTACATGCAAATGAGATTATCCCTTGAGGCATGGTTTTAAAAAGAAAGAAAGGAAAAGGTTATGGAAGGATTATGCATTTGAAAGTTGAGGTAAAGGTATGCTTTTCTTTGAGCACAACTTGTTTTAGATTGATGAATCTTTTGCTAAAAATATTTTCCCAATGTATGTTAAAGTTTTCTTTCATTGATTTTATGTTTAATTGAATTTCCATTCTCACCTATTGAGTGTAAGGCTCACCCTCGTTGTGGGAATACTTTTCAGGAGGAGCTAGGAAGGGGTAAATGGCCAATCAACCACCGCGGACTTACCGTCGTAGGGAGACGACGGGCGGCAGGTTCTTTTGTGTTTTGGTGTTTTGTAGTGAAGGATTAGAAATAGAATGAGAAAAGAAAAAGTTTTTACATGTGGATCCTTTTATATCTTTTGTAATCTTAAAGCTAAATACTTTTGATTGGTGATCCTTGAAAGAAAGAAAAGAAAAAGTTCATGTTTGGAATTTGTAGTGGCTCTTTCTTGATATTGATGCTTTACTTTGGAATTATATTAATTGTCACGAAATGTCCCTTTTAGTTTCTTCATGTCCGATCTCTGTTCCCGCCTCGCACTTGCGAGCTAACCGGGCCGGGTCGTGACATAAAGATGCATCTACATTCACTTTGATTCAATCGGGTGGAGGGTGCCAACGATTAAACAGTCGAAGTGACTGATTAACACCCTAGTGGCCCGAGCTTATGTTGCCATAAGAATTAGAGAATGAAGATAACTGCTTGAACAGCAATGAACTTTGAACTTTCACTATGACCCTCATGTATGAACTTGTTTCTTTCCTTCCACGTTAAATAAATTGTATTGCAAAATAATTTAGTTAAGAAGTTGTCCTTAGAGGAACTTTCTAGCCAATTACAGCAGTCTTCGAAGTTAATGAATGTTTGAATTTGAAATCCCCAGCTATTAATCATACCAACGATATTCAGCTATTAATCATACCAATGATATTCAGCAGCTTCTCACATGTAGTGATAACATGATCCACCATATTACATCCTCTAGGACATGCCAAATTGTCTTGAATTTTTTTGAAGTTAAAAACTGATATGTTGGAATTGCTTTGCTGAATACACGCCACCATAAAACTTCAACTTTCAGCATCAATTTCAACTTCTTAATCAACTTCCACTAAATAATGCTAACATTGTTATTTAATACATTCTATGTGACTAAATATGATAATGATTTCCCCGAATGCATATGGATCAATTCCATCTCATCTTGCTTCAGATTTTTCATAATTTGAATTTGTAAGATTACTTCCACAAGTTCATTGCCAAACAAACTATGAAGAAAAGCTATGTTCCAATCACCGTCCAACATAATCTTATCCACTATCAACTCTTCATTTTCTAAGACAGACACAAAAGTAGGCCACATATTAATGCATTTATCCCAAATCCAAATATCATTGAAGACATTTATGGATTTTCCATCCACAATATTCCATCTTACAATCTTTTTAAGGCATTTTGAACCCTCCATGATGATCTTCCATGCTGCAGAATTTTCCTTCCTGAAACCAGTATCCACAATCCGATTTCCATATTTCGGTTCTAGGACTCTATGGAGCAACGAGTTCCTGTTTTTGAGAAATCTCCATGCCATCTTGGTCCTTAAAGGACCCAATTTGTTGACACATGAGTGTAATCCACGTCCTCCCCATTCAATTGGTTTACACAACACATCACAACTAACATAAAGCATGCCCAATCCTCCATCCATTTTGTTCCAAATGAAATTTCCATACAGCTTATCCATCAACTTTAGAACACTTTTAGGAATAAGAGAATGTGTAGAGTGAAAATTCAGGTAAGATAATAGAATTGATCTTACCATAGTTAGCCTTCTAGCTAAAGATAAGAAGTTGTTATCCCAAATATTCAGCATCTTTAAAGCTTTATCCATCATGCTTTAGTAATTTGAAGCCAGAAATCTTCTCAACACCACTTTCACTCCAAGATACACAAATTCTTTTACTTCTTTGAACCCCATAATCCGATTTATAGCCTTCTTTCTTCTGGTATTGAAAAATTTACCAAAAATAATTACAAATTTGTTTGCATTTATCTCTTGTCCTGTCCACTCACAAAAATCTGAGAGAATACATTTGATTTCCTTCACCATTTTAACATTAACTTCAAAAAAGATGATCATATCATCCGCATACATTAAATGAGAGATTCGTGGACCATTAGTACAATTACGAATACCAATTGTATTGCTTATTTGATAAAAAAATATTTGAAAGAAGTTGAGAACACAAAAATGAAAAGATAAGGTGATAAGGGACAACCTTGACGTAATCCACTTTTGCCATTGATCCATGTAGAAGAATTACCATTGATAAGCAAGGAGAACATTGGATTTTCTACACATTCCATAATAAGATTTGAATATCTAAAAGGAAATCCATAGTCCTCTAGAACTTTTCTCAAAGTAGCCCAACACATAGAATCATAAGCTTGTTCCATATCAATTTTGAAAGCAACTAACCCTTTTGAAGCTTTAGAAAATCTGAATTTGTGAAACATTTCTTGAGCAATCAACTCATGTTCTGACATCAATCTTCCTTTAAGAAATGTCGCTTGTTCATCTGAGATTAGTTTAGGCAAAATATTTACCAATCTATTCAAAATTATCTTGGCCACCACCTTGTACACCGTCTTGCATAAACTGATAGGTCTATAACTTGCTGGATTAACCGAATTGAGAACTTTCGGTATAAGCACAATTTGTGTTTCCTTCCATTCCTTATTCATCTTACCTAATTCAAAAAATTGAGAAATTGCATTCCAAATGTCTACCTTCATAATTTCCCATTAATGTTTAAAAAAAGAGTATGTGACTCAATCTAGACCCGGTGCAACGTTCCCTTCAGCTTGGAAAATGACTTCCTCCACTTCATCCCAAGAGACTGCTCTGTTCAACCATAATATATCAGATTCCTCAAGTGAAACCGAAGGATCTGGCCAACCATCCATAACACACTTTCTCTCCTTCCACTTCCCATTAAAAAACAGCTTAAAAATGTCTTCAATCAGATTTTGGTCTTCTACCATAGAACCATCTTCATCCTGCACCTTGATTATCTATTTGTAGTTTTTTCTAGCACTTGCTAAGGAATGAAAGAACTTAGAATTAGAATCTCCATCCATCACCCATTTGACCTTAACACATTGTCTCCACCAAGTGGAGAGCACCTAAACCTCGATATGGTGGAAGTGACCCTTAACTCAGTGGTGGAATTTACTCTAAATCATACCATGAAGGTGATGGGACATATAAGGGAACAACCAGTGGTGGTCTTGGTGGATGATGGGGCTACCACAACTTCATCTCAAATCAGGTTATGGACTAGTTCGAATTGAAGCTGGTGGATACAGGCAGCTTTGGAGTCATTGTGAGGATAGGGAAGGTGGGACTAAAAGGGGGATTTGCATGAGATTGGTGCTGACACTCGAGGGGCCTACAGATAGTAGAGGATTTTCTTCCCTTGGATTTGGGGAGCACTGATGTTATCCTAGGGATGAAGTGGCTACAGGAGATTAGGGAGGCGAAGGTGGACTAGAAATCTTTGACTATGGAGATTCTGGTGAGGGGAAGAGGGTGGTGTTGCAAGGAGATGTTAGCCAGACAAATATCTATTTTACAAACCAATTTCACCAGAATTTTTTAAATAAAACATGTTATTTAATGGATATTTTTCTATAATTTTTTAAGCACCAAAAAGATTTATATGAATTTAAATTGAATACTCAATAATATTATATTATTATTTTATTATAAAAATTTATTTTCATTAACTTAAAATCTTTAAATCCTTTTTTATCCTCATCATATGGCTAATAGAGATAATGAAAAAGGAATTTGAGAGAAAATATAAGGAGATGGAAAAAGAAAGTTGAGATATTTAGGTAGTAGAGTGATTTTTGTCAGTCGTTTAAGTTGGAATATTTCTCACCTGTAAGGAACCTTTATCCTATTTCTAATTTTAATATTTTATGTTTTTAGTATTTTCTAATTATATTTGTGTTTCCATTACCAAAAAATAAGGATAATTTTTTATTGGTAAAACCATGCTTGTCAATGGCGCATCACAACGCAAAAATCCCCGTGGAGACATGGCACATAGTGCACGGCGCGGCGCGCGCCTATTTAAACATAGCGCACTATAGAAAATAATTAAAATATATATTTATTAATATTAAATACCATTAAATAACAAATAATAGGTTGATTAGAGTAAAATTTAGGCATAAATATCCTATCAAATAGCAAAAATGACGATTTTAAATCTTACATAAACTTACATCAATAGATTTGAGCAGGATTTAAGCATAATTTATCCTAGATATCTCCTACTAACAAAAATGATAACTTTTAATCCTACAAAACAATTAAATCCTTTAGATTTTTTTATTTAATTAATTTGAAGGTTAATTAATTAATAATTTATTATCATATTAATATGTAAACCTAAAAATAATTAATTATAATTTATAATTTTAAATTTATAACATGTTAACAAAATAGCACGTGCTATGTGCGTCATGTGCCATTGCCCATGCATGGCACAAATAGCGCGCGATATTTTGATGCGCCGCGCCATGCTAAGTAAATAGCACCGTATGTGCGCCAAGTCACGCTGTGTGTCATGGCATGTGTCATTATGCGATTTGTAGATCGGTCCACTGGACCAATCCAGCCGATCCATATGGGACCGGCTTACAAGCGAAACAGGCGAAACTTCCACCTCCCCTGCACACAGTGATCTCACACCCAACTCCGACAAAGAAGTTTTCGAAAGATTTTTTAGAGTTTTGGGAGGAAAATTTGAATGTAGGGATTGTTTAGATATTTCCTTTTAGATTGTATGCATTAAATAGTTTGTTTTCCTAAGGTTATGGCATATTGAGTTTGGCTGAAATTTGAGATCGCTTAATTTCTTTGGGCTCTTGCAGTATCTAGAGATTTCTGAGAGAAAGATCTCCTCTTGAATAGAAGATCATTTGTATCTTGGTATTTTTCGTTTCCCTTTCAACAAATAATACAAACTATCTACTGCTTTGTGGTTTTGTGTGGATTTTGGTAGAGAATTCTCGTTATTTTTCTAAGATTTATACAAAATACTTGAGATCTACAAGTGTTTCCTATCAAATTGGTATCATAGCAGATTTTGGGACCATTGTGGGCTGGTATTCTGAAATCTCAGCAGCGGTTTTTGTGATTGGAAGACAGTTTCTTGCGGAATTTTGAATCAAAATCCAGAATTTTTTTTTATGGTAACCAAGAAGGCAGAGACGCTTTGGAGGAACCCTTTGAAGGGGAGATGAGTCAAATAAAAACCACGGTGGAATATCGAATCTCCTCTGTAGAAGACAACGTTTCGTCCGTGGAAGAAGGTTTTGTCCGTAGAAGATAAAGTTTTCGATCTTCATGCGATGGTTAAGAAGTTATTGGAAAATCAATTTCAAATGGCGGCATCGGAGGCCAAGGGACCCATGGGAAGAACTACGAATTGTGATTTTCGTAGGAGGGATGATGAGGTTGAAATCATGGAGGAAAGAGGTGGAAGGTATGGAGGCATGGGTATGATGGGCATGAATCTAGGAGTTTTGGTTGGGGAAGAAAAGAAGGAGAATATGGAATGAATGGTTCTGATTTTGAAGAAGAAAAAGGAGAAAGAGAAGAGGAGTTTGTAATTGAACGTGGGCGGGAAGATCGGGAGACTTGGGGAGAGCCAAGCATTTGGGAAAGAAGAAATTATGGAGGAATAAGGGGAAATGAGGGAGATCAAAAGATGAAGAAGCTAAAAATGCCCATTTTTGAAGGGGATGATGCACACGGGTGGATATACAAGGTGGAGAGGTATTTCATTATCAATGGGTTGACGGAGGAGGACAAGTTGACAACAGCACGCTTATGTATGGAGGGGAAGGCGTTATCATGGTACTAATGGAAGGACCAAAGGAGACCCATACGAAGCTGGAGAGAGTTCAATGATTGTTTATTAGAACATTTCCAAACCGACAGGGGAGAAGATTTTTATGAACAATTCTTTGCACTAGTAAAAGACGGATGAGTGGCAGACTACCGTGAGAGGTTTGAGCATCTGACCAATAGGTTGGAGCGATTTTTAGAGATTGAATTGGAGGGGAACTTCATGAAGGGGCTGAAATCAGATATCAGAGCTGCGGTGAAGGTCAAGAGGCCTCATGACTTGAGAGAGGCCATGAAGTTGGTACAACTAGTGGAGAATCAGGGAATCAAGAGAGGGGAGCCAGGAGCAGCAATTCATAAGGCTCTTATAGGATGACCACTCTTCTAGCACCCAAGGGGCCTGCATTAGGCAACATTAATGAGACTCACAGGGAGAATCTAGCAGGAGGAGGAAGTGGGGGGAACTTCAAAAGACTAACGGAGATGGAGATGCAGAAGAAGAGGGCTAAGGGTCTATGCTTCAGATGTGATGAGAAGTATACTGCAGGGCACATGTGTAGGGATCGACCTCTTTAGATTCTCACCGTCTGTGAAGATGAGAAAACTGAGGGAGGTGAGAGTATGGGAGAGAGAGAAGGAGAACAAGCTGCATCTAGACATGATGGAGATCTCCCTGAATTCAATGGTGGGATTCACTTTGAATCATACCATGAAGGTGAAGGAGGAACTAGCAGACAGGGAGGTGTTAGTGTTAATTGACTGTGCGGCTACTCATAATTTCATCTCCAACCAGGTCGTGGATCAATTGGGGCTGACATTAGTGGATACAGAGTGTTATGGAGTGATGATGGGTATAGGCAAGGTGGAGACTAATTAGGAGATATGTACGGGAGTAGTGTTGACCATACTGGGGGTTCAGGTGAGGGAGGATTTTCTCCCATTGGAGTTAGAGAGCACTAATGTCATCCTGGGGATGAAGTGGCTGCAGAAATTGGGCGATACCAAGGCCAACTGGGGAGTATTGACGAAGCAGTTGATGGTGGAAGGGAGAAGGGTAGTGATCAAGGGAGATTCAGGGCTCACCAAAGTCATGATATCACTTAAAACCAAGGTAAGAAGCATATAGGAGGTGGGGGAAGGTTATCTGATGGAACTATGAGGGGATCAGATTGGAGGAGGCCAGGGACATTCCTCTTTTAGTGCAGTCATTGATTCAACAATTCAGTGTGGTTTCCCAGCCGCCTCAGGTGTTGCCTCCTCCGTGGGAAGGCGAGCATGCTATCACCTTGAAGGAAGTAGTTTCACCTCTCAATGTTCATCTGTATCGTCATCCCCAAATCCAGAAGGATGAGATCGAAAGATTGTTGTGGGAGATGCTAGAAGCATGTATCATTCAACCAATTATTAGTCCCTTTTTTAGTCTAGTGTTATTAATCAAGTCTTTTGGCAGTAGTTTCATTTGTTCCACCTTGAGGACAAGGTGGCACTTTGGGAGGGGAGTATTGTTAGACTGATTTAGTGGAGTGACCGGTCCAGCCTGTTTATACAGGACCGACTTATGGGTGAAATAGGCGAAACTTCCACCTCCCCTGTACGCAGCAATTACACGCCCAGTTCCGACAAAGCAGTTTTGGAAAGATTTATGAGGGTTTTGGGAGGGAAATTTGAATGTAAGGGTTGTTTAGAGATTTTGTTTCGAATCGTATGCATTAAATAGTTTGTTTTCTTAGGGGTTAGGGCATCCTGAATTTGGCTGAATTTTGAGATATCTTAGTTTCTTTGGGCTTTAGCGGCATCTAGAGATTTGGGAGAGAAATATCCTCCTCTCGAATAGAGGATCAATTGTATTTTTCTATTTTTTTCGTTTCCCTTTCATCAAATAATACAAATTATCTACCGTTTCGTAGTTTTGTGTGAATTTTTGTGGAGAATTCTCGCTATTTTCCGAAGATTGATTGGAAATACTTGTGAGCTTTAGTGTTTATATACTGAATCAATGATCATATGAATGACATTTTTATGATTTAACAACTAACATGCATATTGTTCATTTGTCATGTGTTGAGTTCGGTTGTAGGATTTGATTATTTAATGGGCTCTTAAGCTCATTATATATAGTTAAATAATTTCATATTAGGGTACGGGATCAGGAGTGAGAGATTGATTAGGATCATTCAAGTTCAAGTTCTTGTAAGTTTAACTATTCTTTTGTACTAATGATAGAGTAGTTATGATATCGTTATATAGATCATGAGAAGCGTATATGATTTTTGGTAAATGAATACAAATGTATATTTTGATGTTTTGATTGATAGTTTTATTTCTACTATTATTTATATTGATAAAATATTAGGTAGCTATGGTTATTATTATTTAAAAGATAAAAGATTTTTTTTTTTTCAAATTAGATTCTAGGGCGTTATAAATTATAAGGCCTAGTGTGAGCCCCTTTTCCAAAAGTTGGAAATTTTGCGTAGACTATAGGGGCCTAAATAAGAAAATTGTGATAAATAAGTTTCGTATTCTCCTGGTTGAAGAGCTGCTAGATGAACTGTTTGAGGCAGTATCTTCTCGAAGATTGAGCTGAAGTCGGGGTACTACCAGATCAAAATGAAGTCGGAGGACATGCACAAGAAGCTTTCAAGAGTCATGAGGGTCCTTACAAGTTTTTGCTCATACCCTTCAGCCTTACCAACACTCAACCACTTTTCAACCTCTCATGAACCAGGTTTTTCAACCCTACCTCAGGAAGTTTGTCTTGATATTTTTTACGACATTCTGATCTATAGTCATACGTAAGAAGAGCATGTGGGTCAACTCAGGACTATATTGGAGACTTTGATAGAGCATAAGCTATATGCTAACCTAAAGAAATATTTATTTGCACATCCATAGGTAGAGTACCTTGGACATGTGGTGAGTAGAGCAGGAGTAGCAGCAAACCAATCCAAGTTTGAGGCTATGTTGGATTGGCTTTTACCTAAGAACCTGAAGGAGTTGAGAGGGTTCTTAGGTTTCACTAGGTACTACCGAAAGTTTGTGCGAGGATATAGCACAATAGCATGTCCACTGACTAATCAATTAAAGGACAATTTCAATTAGGATGAAGCAACAACACAGACCTTTGAGCAGCAGAAGAAAGCCATGATCAGCATCCCAATGTTAGCACTTCCTGACTTCAGTAGACCATTTGTGGTGGAGATGGATGCATCAGGATACGGATTAGGGGCAGTAATCATGCAAGATCATCGACCCATTGCTTATTTTAGCAATTTGCTCATGACCTTGGTGAGGCACAAGTTTGTTTACGAGCGGGAGTAGATGGTGATTGTCTTAGCCATCCAAAAGTAGTGACTCTACTTTTTGGGACGACACTTTATCATCAGGATAGAATAGAGGAGTCTAAAGTTTCTGCTGAAGCAGAGTATGGTATTTGAGGAGCATCATAGGTGGTTACCCAAGTTTCTTGGATATGGCTTTTAGATCCAGTATCACCCAGGATTTGTTGAACAAGGTCGCAAATGCACTATCGAAAAAGATGAATGAAACATGGCTAACAGCTCTGTCAGTACCTATGGTCCTAGACTGGGAAGCTCTGAGATAGGAGAGCAAACACGATGAGGGTTTGAGGAAGATAAGAGCTGGGTTATTACAGGACCTAAATAGTCAGCCCAATTGCACGCTGAGGGGGGGGGGGGGGGGGGGGGGCTAGTTGCTACATAAGGGGTGCTTTGCCTTAACGAGGACATCAGGGTACATTACCAAGTTATTGTAGATGTTTTATGACAGCACAGTTGGAGGACACTCAAGAGTTCAAAAAACCTACAGTCAGCTGTCAAGGGAGTCATACTTGCTGGGGATGCGCCGAGATGTAGACTGGGTGATGAGATGCGATTGTGCTAGCAGCACAAGTACTTGGCCATGACACAAGAAGAATTACTACAACCACTAGCTCTATCAAAGATGGTGTGGGAGGAGATGACGATGAACTTCATTAAGGGATTGCCGCATTTAAAGGAGGAGACGATGGACTTCATTGGTAGTAGTTGATCGTCTGAGAAAATATGCACGCTTCATCCCTCTAAAGCACCCTTACACCACATTCTTTATGGCTATTACTTTCATACTGGAGATGGTGCGCTTACATGGATTTCCATAATCTATTATGTTATATAGAGACAATGTGTTCCCCAGTCATTTTTGGAATGAATTGTTCCGTTTACAATAAAGAGTCCTAAAGAGGAGCACGACATATTACCCCTAGACAGATGAACCAAGGGAGCTATTACTCATTAAATAAGGAGGAGAAATCAAGAGGGAGTTATTTAGGAAGGTTTTAATTATGTTTACCATGTGTCATAGCTATTTAAGGGGGAGTTTTGTCTAGGATTTTCATCTTATGTGTACTAAGTTTATTTTCCTCTTTTGGTGTAAGTTTCCTAGTGACGGATAAGGTTTGTGTGAGAGTCGATCTACCCTTCAAATAGTAGATCAATTGTATCTTTCGTTATTGTTAAAGGAGTAATAAAAAACCAACCCTCATATTTGTGTTCATGCATTTTCTTCTTATTTATTTTGTTGTTTTTGCTTCCAAGTCGCATCAGATTATTAAATAAACAAAATGCATTTTTAAAAGAAGATAAAATTTGAATATTATTAAAGCCTTTACTAATTATTAAATCTAAAAATCTAACAAGTATAGTAATAAGTAAGGCTAAAGCTATAGATTTTAATGGTTTTACATCATGAATTTATTGAAATCAAACTAATGAGTCATACCACAAATTTATTTAAGAGAGTAACAAATGGCTTCAACAGGTACTCTTTATTAGATGATAAGTGGCGAATTTGGTAACCCGTGAGGACCCTTGATTGTCCTTGAGAGGCGGCACTACTCTCTGCCGATTGAGATGGTTCTTGGGGATCCTCGAGCGAGTTCCCCTGTGGGCCCAAAAGGTAGAGTCCACCAGCTATTGCCAACCCCCCTATCCCTTCTATCCCTTCGACAAATCCTCTACTTGACTCTTCTTTATTATTGGTTTCTTCTCACAATGGGCTCTTGGAGATGTATGGTAAAAAAAAATTCGACCACTATGTTGAATTCATTTGCATTAATGTCATTATTGGCGAGTTCCAGCAACTCAACCAAAGTCCTCTTTTGCAGTAGGTCGAGCGCATAGCAAAAAGGGCCTTCTCTCAATCCTTGAATCTATGATGCACCGACACGGACACGGCGACACGGACACGACACAACACGGACACGGAAGGCATTTTTTAAAAATATAGGACACGGGTGCGGCGTGGACACGTCGTAATAAATTTTTAATATAATATACAAAAATTAATATGACATTATATTAAAAATGACAAGCAATAATAAATTTATCATGATAACTTGTTTAGCTTATAACATAAAGATGTTTAGTATAAAATGTCTAGTACAACTATAAAAATATAACCAAAAAACTATTTAATACAACATGAAAGTCCAACTACTCAATAGAGGGAATGATAGAATTAGATTCGGAGGTTGGTCTTTGGCCTTCAATATCATCATCATTGAATATCATTACTTCTAACTCTGGATCATCTAAAGAAATATTTGCAACCTCCAATAATCCCATATCATCAAGGCACTCAAACCCATCTCCAACAAAATCTCACATCTTGTTATCACCTGTCATATAAAGTGAGGTTTTCCTTGATAGAAGATGAAGATTTGTATGCACATAAACTAAATCTTCAGCTCGTTATGGAGTTATTTTATTCCTCTTCATCGATTAAATAAATAAGTATGTCATCTAATTTCTCTCACAACAGGAAGAGGATGATACTTGACCAAGAAATTTTATTGCTATTGTTTGAAGAAGAGGTGTCAAAACTCCATGAATTAACCACCACATTTTTGGAACCATCCTCCATCTATCAACCAAAGATTCTTCATCACCAAATCCTCTAAATATCCAAAAAACTTTGCAAGTTCTATATTAATTTTCCTTCTCTCCTCCTCATTTGGGAAATGACGTTTCAAGCATATCTTTCTCATATTTGAAACTTCTAAATCTTTTTGTAGTGAGACACATTGAGGGTCTTCTAGAAATCATTCTTTACTTGAATACCTTCAAATAATACCAAGTATATAAAATTATATGTTTATTAACCAAGAAATTTAAATTAATTTAAAAGATGAATATGAATATACCTTGGATTTAATGAATGAGCAAAACAATGCAGAGGTGTATTTCTTTTGCTCCATCTATCCTCAAGAATGGTATAGACTATACTCCAAAAATTTGAGTCTTCTTCATATGAGTTTCTTTCATGTCTGTAAACAATTTCTTTCACTTTTGCTAACATAGAATCCCACATCTCATAAATCAAATGTAGGCATGATTTATCTGTGTCAGCCTCTCTCAACATATCATAGATTGGATCAGTGAAAGCCAAAATGTAGTTAACATTATCCCACCACAAATCATCTCAGATCTTTTCTTTAACATACCTTGCCTTCACAACATCATCTTCTTAATAGCAGGACCACTTCTCACTAATCACCATAGATTGAAGAGCATTTTTAATTTGCTTGAATTTTCTCAACATGGTTATTACAGAGGAAAAACGAGTTTCTGCAACAGCTAACATTCTAAAGGAGAAGTCATTAAACATTGAAAGTCTCATCGAATAGTTCATAATAAAATTTTTGATCAGAACAGCATCATCTGTAATTGATGTTATCAATGACATTCATCATAAATGATTTCATTTGCCTCTGTATTCTTTGCTGCACAAATAATTTTTATTGCAAGATTTGAAGTGTGCACAACACAGGGTGTCCAAAATATATGGGAATAAGTTTGCTCAACTAACAATCCTGCAATTTTGCATACCGGTGTATTATCTGTAATAACCTGTACAATATTTGAAGGCTCAATCATGACTATCACCTCTTTAATCAAATTGGCAATAAAAAATTTATCCTTATATTCTCCTTCACAATTCACAGCTTTAATAAACATAGGGTAATTCTCTGTAACAGCCATAAAATTTATGAGTGGTCTTCTTTGAGGATCTGTCCAACCATCACACACCAAACTAATACATTTTTCTTTCCACACTCCTTTTGTTGGTTCAAGCAATGTCTCAATGTGTGCTCTTTCCCTTTCCATTAATTTCGATCTTAATGCATTGTAACCGGGTGGAACATATCCTGCAATGTTGTTGTTACATGTAAAACTAAATGCATTTTTATAGTAAGAATTTCTTGTAACGTTGAAAGGTAAGTCCGCTGAAAAAAACATCCGTTCTATTTCACCATTCAATTCCTCTCGCTACTGCAAGCTGAAAGCCTCTCTAAAGGACTACTGGCAACTCATTTTCTTTTCTTTGTTTAATATCCTTCACTTCTAAATGAAAAAAAATGATCAACTCTAACAGATGAAGAAGAAGCGTGGGACGAACCATGGGTAGATGGCAAAAGTATCTCCTAAGGAAGTGCCCTTTTGATCCTACATTCAGGTTCATCAACTTGTCTGTTCATTTCAATTAACTGCGAAGTAGTAATCTTGGGACACATTTTAATTCCATTGTCAGTTATCTTAAGTAGATGTGCTTTCACCCTAAAATATAATCCTTTGTAGGTGTCACCACAATAATTGCATTTGAATGACACATTCCCTCCTTCAAATGTTTTTCCTAACTTGGTAACATGAAGCCATAATGGCTTATCAGTTTCTACAGATTGTTCTTTTGAACCTTCGCCTAATCCACTCTCACCAGTCGTAGAGCTCATTTTGCTTTAAAATGCACTTGTTAAATTGAAGTAATAAAGGCTTAATAAATGTCTCAAACTCATTTCAATAAAAACATAAAGCTCTCTCACAATAAAACCACTATTTCAAAATGCAAGAACAACCTACAAAACCAAAAGAATGTAAAGGAAGATCAATCTAACACCACCAAATTTCTTAATGGTTGATTAATTTTATAATGGTCATTCTCTAGCAAATAAAGGATACTTTCATGATCCTTCTTAAGATAGAATAAAGTTTGCATAAAAGTGGAAGTAAAATTTCAACCAAAAGTTTTAAGAGGAAATTTTATAGCTTTGAATATTTTTCAACAAAAAAAAAGAATTGGGTCTCTAGCTGAGAAGCTAGCCTAAGAAATTTCCACTTTTGAGTTAAAATCTGAAATAGTACACAATATTTTAGGAAATTTTTTTTGAGGACTTGGTGAGGTGAAAACAGAGAAGGAATGAGGCTTTCGCAATTTCTTCTATTTGAATGTTTTCATCACTTTTCATTTATGAAAAACAAGAACAATCGCATATCCTATAAACTAGGGTTTGATTTAGGTTTTTTTTTTCCAAAACCCAAAACAATCAAAGTAATTTCAAAAAAAAAATAACATGCTCTTGTGAACACAAATCCACGTGATAAATGAGAAAAAAATAGAGAGAAATGACAAATGAAAAAAAATTGATTTCTTTTAATATAGTAAGCTCTGGCTTTTTCTTCAAAAAAAAATCGAAATCTAACTTACAGAAAATTTTTTCCGGCCGATAGCTCGGTCGGCAGCACGCAGAAGGAATCTTGATCGGCTGCTCGGGACGTCCGTAAGCTCGCCTGCTCGGGACGGCAGGAAGCTGAAGGCGACGATGCGGGCTAGAGCCTAGAAGAATCTCGATCGACTGCGCGACTCCGCTGCCTCTATCTATCGCTCGAATGAATGTGGGATTAGGGCGGAATCCCGTGAACGGGCTTATTAGAAATGTTTTTCTTTTTTTTTAATTTAGAATATGAAATAGCCGGACACGCGTATCTGGCTTAAGTTTTTTTTTTTAACCGGACACACCCAGAACGTGTCGGACACGTGTCTGAGCCGTGTCAAACACATGTCTGAGCCGTGTCGGATGCGTGTTTGGGTCCCTACTATCCTGCGCTTTATGATGAACTACCTTTTCGAATGATCCTTCAGGAGTGTTCTCCTTTTGAGCGTGTCTAGCTACACCTACCAAGGCATCCAGCCATCTAGGACTATTTTAGTTGGCCTCTATTCCATTATCATGAGACAGTGCAAGTCATCTAATTTGGGTTCTCCATTTTCACCGAGGGTTTGGGGTTGTTTTGCTCATCAAGCTATGACATTCTTCTAGTCACTAGCATTAATCCACTTTCCTTGCACCTTTCAAAATGTTGAATTCTAGTTTGTATGTAGGTGATACCCAACCTTACTAGCACGCGAGCTTGTTAACTATGACCAATGAACCTGTGAGATAATATAGAGAGAAAGTGGGAGAAATTTGGGGGAAGTGGTTTACTAGCTAAAATATCAATGGTACAAGTATTAAAATGATCCAAAATATTCCTCTTCACTTCTTATTTATAGAGATTTGTGAACTACAGAAGGCTACAACAATAAGGAAACAAATAATACATAAAATAACGAACATAATGCTTTAGACATGTTACACCCCGAATGGCTTGGTGAATGATTATTCTGCTTAATTGTATTTCTTTGTCTCGGGGCAAGTCCTATAATGCCTAGTGCTTAAGGGTGAGTATGCATGGGTGAGTATATTGACGAGGTTTAAGCCGAAAGGGTTGTAGCTAGTTAACATCCCGAGGTCAAAAGCAACTTGTGGTGGAGCCCTAGATTGCCTAGGAGCATAGCGCAAGTGCATTTAGGTTGCAGGGATGACGGGCTCCATGTTTGATTAATTATGACGAATGAAATGAAAATAGTAGTTGCACCTAGGTAATGTAATTCACACTGGAAGATAACCTCTCGGACCCATTAGTGAAAAAAGACCTCAAAGAAGATATGATGACAGTCTATTATCCTTCCTTGCCATATTAGAGGACATAAAAATGCACTATTAGAAGCATAAACAAAGGCAGGCATGAATGTGGCTTATGCACTATGCAGCCTATGGAGTCATAATAAAATCAGGCTTTCTGTTTCCTCAGATATATATGAGATTAACCACATACAATTTTCAAGATTTAGAGAACAGATACATACTTCTGGGCAAACACATTTTATATAAGTAGCAATGCCAGCAATCAGTCCACCACCTCCAACAGGTACAAATATGGCATGCAAAGGACCTTTTATTTGGCGAACGATTTCCATTCCCACAGTTCCTTGTCCCATTATAATGTCTGGATGATCAAAGGGAGGTATGAATGTCCGACCATCACTCTCAGCTCTTTGTTTAGCATATAACTGAGCTTCATCATAAGAATCACCCTTAAGAACAACTGTTGCTCCTAATCGTTGAACTGATCTCCACTGAAATCAGAAATATAGCATTAGAAACGAATTACATTAAATTCAGCAAAGCTGCATATTTTTATCTTGTATGTTCTAAATGTGCCTATTAGGTGTCCAACAGTATGCTCAGTTACTCATAAATTCAAAAAATTTGCATTATGAGAATAAATAAAGAGAACCCTCCATCGGAAGATCATGAAACCTTTATTTCTGGTGTTGTAACAGGCATTACGATAACAGCATCACATCCCAGCTTCTGAGCAGCCAATGCAACTCCTTGGGCATGATTTCCAGCAGACGAACAAATGACGCCCTGATCCAACTGCTCTTTAAGAAGCTTTGACATCATGTTATATGCTCCTCTCAACTTAAACGAGAATACCTACATTTAAGCAGGAGCATATTAATTAAATATTTTAGCTACATATCCTAAAAAACAAATTAGAATAAGAAAAGTAAAATAAGACTGGCAATCTAGAATTCGTAATTAATATTCTCGTATCATTAAATAAGAAACTGCACATCGCACGGACCTACTGGTAAAGACAAATAGATTATTGTTTTAGTGTGTCCAAAACATAACAAAACGTAAAAGAGTACCATATACAGGTTAAAGTAAAACTGACTAGCTGATAAAAAGATAATTCGAGCTTCCGAATGCACGATAAGAGCAAAATCAAAGCCCTATTAACAGAAAAAAATCACACGGAATTTCGATCGAAGAGGAAATGGAATGATAAAAAAGCAACACAAAGGATAAATTACGGGTTGCAAATCCTCCCTCTTGAGCCATAGATTGACTCCGAGCCTCTGCGATAGCTTGGGGGCAAACTGCAAAGGAGACTCTATAGCGACATCGTAAGCCTTTGAAGAGAGTATATTAGTGAGATACTCCATCGGGCTGGGCGCCCCATTTGCGCCGCTATCAGCCACTGGCAGCTGTGTTTTCTCAGAGATGCCGCCGAGATATCCACTCTCATACTGCAGAGACTCTACCGTAACCCTCATTAGGGTAGTGTCTGGATAAGGAGATGAGTGAGAGGCTACGACATCCGTCTCCTCCGCTTCTGTTGGGGAAATCGCCGCCGATGACGCGGCAGCGAGTCGGGGCAATCTTGCACGGGGACCAGAACCGACTGGTCGGAGTACAGATGTCCGGAGAGAGGCAGACGGCAGAAGATCTGCTGCCTGTGCTAACCGGAGATGGAAGCTGTAGGGACGTACGAGGACAGCTGAATCCATGAAGAAAGGCAAACCGGCTTCGAAGATTAGAGGTGTGAATTTCCTTTCGTCGAGGCAGTGTGCTGCATTTTGAAAGCCGCGCCCGCCCGCCCGCAAAATAAAAATATAATATTATATTTATTTAGATTTCTGTTTTTGGAGAAATTTCAAATTTGGCTTTCGTCTTTTACATCAAGCTTATATGCGTAAAACAAACAATAAAAATCAAGATTATAAAAATCGGATCAGACAACGAATTTCACAAGTTGAATCGGATGATTTAATAAATAATAATATTATTAAAAATAATAAAATAATTCTAATAATAATGTCAATTTAATTTTAAAATTTCATAATTCAAAGAATTTTGAGACTAAAAAATAAAAAAAATTAAATATAAATAATTATTAAATTTAAATTAAAATATCTTCAATCTTCAATTTTAATTTATATTTAATAAAAAATTAGTTTATATATAAATATATAAATTTAATATAAATAATTACTTTATATTATATATTTAAATATAATTAACATCTTTAAATTATATATAAATTTTACATTATAAAATTATATTTATAAAGTCATACAATATTATTTATTTAGATATTTTATTTTTCTTAGTACCATTTAATTTCACATTTAGAGAAAATTTTATTGTGAATATATAAATAATTGTAAATTAAAGAAGTTTAAAAATTATTATGATTATTTTTTAATTGAATGTTCTTCACAAAAATTTTTCAATAAATTCTCATTGAACCAACCCACATGCACACATTGTTGAAACTAAAAATACTAGTTATTTAGTCCTACATCATTTAGAAATTTTATGTTGTGTTGTTTATATACCTTTTCTTATATCCATGGGTTGAGAGCCCACATGGTATTATAGAATCATGTGGCTAGGATTATAAGTATTTAAAATACAATACTATTAAAATTTTGGAAATATATTATTAAATAAAATATATTATATTAAAATTAATTTAATATTTAATTAAATATTTTTTATTAAATTAAATCATTTAAATATATTATTAATTGAATCAGTCGATTCTCAACGGTCGGTCGGTTGAATCGGTGGTTCAAATAAGTTCTGACTAGTTTGATTCTAGACTGATTTTTAAAGAGGATCGAACCGGCCATACGATCGGTTCGCGGTTGAACCGGCCGAACCAACCGGTACGGTCCGGTTTGAAAACCCTGAGAAAAACAAATAAAAGACCTATATGAAATAACAATGTAGTCTCTCCAGTAACCCCTCAAAAGAAACAAAATTGGAACAAACTGAAAGAACCACAACAAAACATAAAATAACAAAGAAGAAATGAAATACAAGTTGCTTAAGTAGCTAGCTTGAACTCAATAAAATCCTATCAATAATCATATAACTTTTGTGACAGAACCCCTGATTTCCAAAAGACCTTCCAAGGGGGATGGGTGTGGCAGGTAATCATCCTTGTCCATGATCCAAAAATAGTAAAAATAAGAACCTGCATGACGCAATCAAATCTGAAAGTTTGTGAGAGTTGTGAAACTCTAAAGAACTAGCCTGAGGTTAACCAAGAGGGGTGAATTTATAATTTCAAAAAATCTTAAACAATAAGAAAAAATATTTTTTATTTTTTTAAATATTTAAAACAACACAATAACCCTTGATGCGGAAGAAAAATAATTTTCACAATAACACTACAATCATATTTTTCACTCACAGGAAAAATAATAGAAAAGTGTGAAAATAAAATGCGGTAAAAATAATAAGAAAAAATACATCGAATTTTATAGTGATTTGGTCAAATCTAACCTACATATGCTCCTTGGAGATTCCCTCTCCAAGCATTGCACCAAAGTGAAGTGACTCTCCTTTTTTCCCCCACATCAAGTTAGAGAAGCCCTTACAAAATATTTCCACTGACATGGTGAGGCAGAGAACCTTGAATCCTTTTACTCTCTCCTAAAGTAGGTAGAGAACCTAGAAATCCTTTTTAACCCATTTTGTGAATATAGAGAACCCAGAAATCCTTTTACTCTATACTCCCTTATAGAGTAGACAATAAACCTCAATCTAATGCTGAAGACAATTTCCCCAAATCCACCAAGGAACTAGAGGAGCAACTTGAGGAAGATGATGTACACCTTTCTTGAAGCAACCTTTGTGATTTCCTCATAATTCCCCCTCATAAGGATATCTCTCTCTCAAGCTCTCCCTCTTCCTTATTTAAGCTCTTTCTTGGATCAACTCCATAGTAAAAGATTATTTAAAGAGATAATTAGAGAGCTTAAATAGAGAGCCTTCAAAAGAAGCCCTAATTTTCAATTATGCACAACTAATCATCTTGTCATGTACGATTGATACAAAACAACCCTTTCAACTAGGAAGATCACCTTTGCTATATACGATCAGTATAATTATTTGTACAAATTGTCCAATACGATCTTGTAACCATCTCGGATGATTAGTTTTAGACGACATGGGACAATGGGTGGTGATCTTTATATTGTCCTACAACCTTTTCAGGACATCTAGTATGATTCTCCTAGACAATTAGAAGAAAATTATGATTTTTCATCTTTGACGATAGGGGATCGTCCTATGAAAAATACTAGATTGTCTAGTAGGAATCTAAATGGATCATCCTGTATGATATGATTGAACAGTTTAATCATAATTATTCCCTTAATCACCAATTAATTTAGGCATGATTGTTATAAACTATCCATGACGATGTGTATTATCCTATACAATTAGAATAAAATTTGAAAATAAAAAAATACATAAATTGTGATTGGCGGCTATTTTTTATCATCTAAATTGATCATCCTGGACAATATAGATCGTCCAATACGATTAGTTTAATCACTCAAAATTTGCATGAATGTCTTAATCAGGGTTTCTATTTTTGTCGGATCATTTAGTATAATTTTAAATCATCATATACGATTAGATAAAAATAGGAAAATACCGTAACTCATCAATTTTCTCCCCCTGAGTGTATGTGTGCAATGTTACTTAATTTGGGGTCCACCATATTCAAGATTTTACTCAAGAAAGGTTAAAATATATATATTGAAATAAAATTACAAGTAGACTTAACCTTAACCTACCCGATCTTGAGCTAAATTATATTGCAAGTGATCTTTGTGGACCTAAAAGGTTAGTAAGCATGATAAACAAATAAATATGCAATAAAAAATAAAAATATTTATTATCATCAAAATCATATTATTTGAATCCAAATTTGTAATAGTCTCCCTCTTTTTGATAATGATAAATATTATTGATAAAATTTCAAATCAAGCAAGAAATAATATTTTTTTTAATTAAAGAAAAAAATTAAGACATAAAAACAACAGTACTAGAACAAATTAAATTCCACTAAAAATAAAACCAAACAACACACAACTCTCTCTTTTGACATCACAAAAATGGAGGAAATAAGAAACATATTAAATGGAATATAATAGAGAAAAGAGAACATGTATACACAAAAAAATAAACACTGATAGACTAGTAAAAAGAGGAACCCTAATAATGTGGAGGTGGTGGGGGTGGTTGCTAAAAGTATTGGTGAAGAGAAGCAAACTTCTCGCCAAACCAAGCCATATCCTAGTCGGGATACTGCTGTTGGGTTGCGTATGCCTCAAATCGAGCTACGTCCTGATCATGATGTTGTTGTTACTCAGTGACATAGGACTCAAATCTGGCATCCCACTAGTTAAACCTCTAAACCAGCTGATCAATCTGAGAGTGCTGGTGGATAGGGACAGATGCAGGAATATATCCTTCCTCTTATGTCGTAGCCTCATTATGTATATAGTGATGACAAGTACTGTGAAGGACGTGGAAGGAGTTATTTAAGTATAAAATAGGGATGTGATCAGGTGGGCCTTGATACTGAAGGCAGTATTTAGTTTTGAGGATATAGGTTATTATATGTCCTAAGGCTAGATTTGGCTTTCTTTTGTGGCTGGGATCCCTAATACTGGTTAGATGTTTAATTTAGCAAATTATAATATCAATGGCATTAAAATCTTGATAAGCCATTATGTAGTAGGTGGTGAGTGAAAAAATGGGAGTAATATGTATATGATCCCTAGCTTTTGGAATAATAGAGAAGAATGTACTAGATGGTTAAGGCGTCTTTTAGTAAGGAACTAGTTATAGATTCATTAAAGGGGCGCATTGGTTTCCCGAGGAAGGTTTTTTGTGGGGCCCCAATCAAAGTCAGGATTGAAAGTTTGTTAGGGATGTTAGGCCCTATGAACTAGTCCCGAGGCTAACCAAGAGGGGGGTGAATTGGTACTTTAAAAATTCTTTAAAACTAAAAGAACGATTATCACAAACCAAAATCACTACGGAACAACAAATGCAAAAAATTGAAGTGCGGAAGCAGTAAAAAAGAACACAAGGGTTTATAGTGGTTCGGTCAACTTGACCTACGTCCACTCCTCGGAGGCGCCCTCAGAGTATTGCACTACCAACGTCGCTATCCTTTATCCCCCACAACTAGGCGAAGAAGCCCTTATAAAAACACCTCCTTTTTGCCACACCCGACAAAGCAGAGAACTCAACTCTTTTTGAGCTTCCTCATGAAGCAGGCAGAGAACCACAATCACTTGCTGAAACTTACCTCTCCCAACCCTTCCAAGGACAAGGAACTCTAGGGAAGAAGAAGTGGAACAATGCTTGGAGTAACCCTTATGAACCCCTCACTAGCTCCCCCTCACAAGATCTCTCTCTCTCTCTCTCTCCCTCTCTATCTCTCTCATTTAGATTTTCTCACGTCAAGATAGTAGCCAAGGATGTTAAAAAATGTTGAACAAGAGCTCTTAACTAGTAGAGCTTCAAAGGAGCTCGTTAATCGCAAGTTGCTGACTTTATCGTCTAGGACGATATGGAAATCGTCCTGGCTGATCAGTACAAATCTCATAAGATCGACCAGAGCATCATCCTGAATGCAAATTGGACGATTGAAAATTTGCTTGATCATCCCGGACAATCTCATGATCATCCTGGCCGGTTAGTTCAAATAAAAGGAAAATCATCCAGAGCATCGTCTTGAATTTGAGCTGCCCGATCCAAGTCGACCAGTGCATCGCCCTGAATTTATACTGGCTGATATTTATTGTCCAGAAGCGACCAAGGGTTTTTGAATGGATGGTCTAGGCCGATCTTGCAATTGTCCAGTATGATGTGATCATATCAATCATCCTTAATTACTCCCATGATTGCTAGATCAATTTAGACATAATTATACAATATCGTCCAGGTCGATCAAATAATCATCCTGGCCGATTTCCAAAAATACAGAATACTTAAATTGATCATGGCGGCAAATTCATTCTGTATTGAGCATATTGTCCTGGCTAATGCAGGTATCGTCCAGGCCGATCAGTTAATTACGGCTGCCTTAACTAAGAAATCCTGATTAGATCTTCTATTTTGAACTCGATCGTCTAAGACGATATAAATATCGTCCGAACCGATGTGAGTAAAAACACAAGTTCTAAATCTCTCAAGTGTGTGTGTAGGGTTACTTAATCATCAGTCACTTCAAACAGTTATAATTGACTCAAGAAAGAAAAAAGAAAATTACAGACTGACTCAACCCTAATCTACCCAGTCTTGAGCTGATTTTGATTTCTGTCCGAACTTTGAATCTAGGAAATGTCAGTAGTAAAGGCAGTCAATAAGAAGCAAGAGTGTTTGCTAATCATCAAAATATAATTCATGGAATATGCAACAATCTCCCATTTTTTATGATGGAAAACACTTTGACAATTAATCCAAAAATAGTATTGTAAAACATGGAATTGAAAGTTCAAGCATACAAAAGAACCCCTCTCCCCCTTTTGACATCTCAAAAAGGAGGAGGAAACTAAGAAACAAATCAAAATACCTTTTTTTTTTAACCAAGGCATGAACATGATGTAGTACTCCATCTGATTGATTTGTAAAAAATTTGTGAGCTAATGAATCAACATAAAAAAATCCATAAAACAGTATAATATCCGATCATGATTACCTTTAGCTCAGACTTTCTTTTAGGGTAGAATTGTCTTTGGAAATCAATGACCTAACTCAAAGAAATCAATTGTATAGAAAAAAAGGATCCATTCATTACTTGTTTCTAGAAAAAAATCTCTTATAGAATAATGAACCAAAGTGAATTTGTCACAATCGCAAAACAATCGAAATCAAGCCTTTGATATATGAAATCTTCTATGTTTTAAAATATTTGATAGGAGAGGAGAGCTTGCTTTTGGTAGGCTCATTTTATTCCTCTTGTCAATTGTTACACTTTGTGTATATATATATTTTTTTTTCAATTTTGGCGTCGTTGCACATCTTTTGTTGACATCATTGGCCAAATTTTTTTATTTTTGCAAGCTTCTTTCTCTTTAAAAATTTTTTAAAAATAATCTTAGTTGTGAGTATATCTTCTAGATATTAGAGAATAGGAGCTCTCTCTCTAACATAGGGAAGAACAATTCACAAAATAGAATCAATATCCAATGACAAGAGTAACGAGGAATCTTAATATGCCAAAAAAGACTTTGATCATTATGAATACAAGATAGATTTTCTTTGGCAAGGTTAGAAAAGATCTTAATTTCACATACAATTGTTAATTTGAAATAGATTTTTGATTATAAAAAAAAATTGTGCTACTAAAATAGATTAGAGAAAGAGACACAATTAACGGTATATTTTTACCATTTAATAGATTTAAGAGATGTAAAATATTGACTACAAATTTTTAAAACCAAGGATAAGGCATACGATATCATTTCAGCGATGATTTTGAAAGCCAAATTAAAAGAACATGAAAGTAAAATAAATCAAACAAAAAGCTGTAAGTAAAGCAAAAAGAAGAAAAGAACAACAAATAGTAAAATGGAAAAGAAAATCAAAAATAAAAAGAACAAAAGCAAAAGGAAGAAAGTAAAAGATCAAGTTCATGCATTTATGTCAATCATACCCAATCTGGTCCTTAAAGAGCTGAAAGTGTAGAAGGCCAGTGGTTTAGTAAAGATGTCAGCCAGTTAATTTTCAATTATCACATGGTCTAAATCAATGTCTCCCTTAGTCACATGATCTCTAATAAAGTGATGCTTAATATCAATGTGCTTTGTCCTTGAATGTTTGATAGGATTCTTAGAAATGCATATGGCACTAGTGTTGTCACAAAAGATTGAGATGGTGCCTACATGTTATCCTAAATTCAATACTTGTTGTTTTAACTAAAGGACTTGGGCCACACAACTCCCCAAGGCAATGTACTTAGCTTCAGCAGTGAAAAGTGCAACAGAGTTTTGCTTTCTACAAGACCATGAGACCAAAGATTGTCATATGAATTGACAAGTTCCTGAAGTGCTTTTTATATTCACCTTACATCCTGCAAAATCAGAGTAAAAAAATCCAATTATCTCAAAAGAAATGCTGTGCCTTGGATACCAAATCCCTAAGCTTTGGGTCCCCAAAAGGTATCTAAAAATTCTCTTAACAGCAGTCAGGTGTGACTCCTTGGGTTCAGCTTGAAACCTAGCACAAAGGCAAACACTAAATATAATATCAGGTCGGCTAGCAGTCAGGTAAAGTAAGGATCCAATCATGCCTCTTTACTTCTTTTGATCAACAGACTTACCACTTAGGTCCTTATCCAATTGAACACTAGAAGTCATGTGAGTATTAATTGGTTTAGCTTTATCCATCTCATACTTCTTCAAAATGTCCTTTGTGTATTTTGTTTGATTTAAAAAGGTTCCATCATCCAATTATTTTATGCTAAAATCCAAAAAGTAGGACAACTCTCCAATCAAACTCATCTCAAACTCTTTACTCATTATTTTATTGAACTCATCACAAAGTTTTTTATTAGAAGATCCAAAAAATATATCATCCACATAAATCTGAACAATGAGCAAATCATCTCCAAATCTTTCATTCTCAAACTCTCCCCTATGGTCACTATGGATGGTCAAGATCTAACAACCTAGCTTTTTCTGAATCCAAGTAGAAAATGTTCTAAACTCCTCAAAAGACTCATGTTTATGTGAAAGAAATCTAGTCCAAGTAAACCTCGAGTAGTCATCAATAATCACCAAACTATAGACTTTCCCTCCCAAACTAGTAGTGCTAATGGGTCCAAACAAATCCTTGTGAAGGACTTCTAAAGGTCTAGAGGTGCTAATGTCCTTAATGGGATGAAAGGTGGAGTGGACTTGCTTTCCTAGTTGGCAGGCATCATAAAGGTGGTCTTTTGAAAACTTGAGTTTGGGGATACCTCTAACTAGGTCTTTTTGGGTCACTTTCCTGACGGTTTTCATAGTTGCATGACATAGTCTCCGGTGTCATAACCATGAATCATCAACAATAGCTTTTAAGCAAAATGATGCAGCACATTCAATGTTATTTAAATCAATCATGTACACATTGTTGATTCTTTTTCCATGCAAAATAGTGTTGTTACTTAAACTTAAAATGCATGAATTTGCAAATAATTGCACGATGAAGCATTTGTCACAGAGTTGACTGATGTTGAACAGGTTGTGCTTTAATCCATCTACAACCAAAACATTTTCAATCATAAGGTTCTTGGAATTACCAATTATACATGAGCCTACCACCTTCATGGTGGTGTTGTCTCCATGAGTAACCTTGCCTCCAGTCCTGGACTCTAGCGAAACAAATTGATTGGCATCACCAGTCATATGTCGAGAGCATCCGCTGTCCAAGTTCCACATACTCTCACGAGGCCTTTTGTGAGAGCCCACCTACAAAATTATCAAATATCAGATATAGGAGCCCAAACAAGTTTGGGTCCCTTCTTATGAAAAGTAGAATGCAATGCATGTGTGGTATGCTGTAAATCATGCACCTTTAGTCTCCACACCCAACATGTACTATGGTGAACAGTGCAATTGTGTGAGATGTGTCCTAGCATGCCACATGAAAAATATCTAACACCTGGAAAAGGATTTCTTAAATAGTTTGAGTTATAATTCCTCTTTCTAGGTTTTGGCTTTTGATCAAGTGTTGGTGTCATCCTAGTTTTCTTAAATGTATCCAATTCATTTTGAATCATCAAGTTAGTACATTTTAAGGCATCATTATCAATCCTCAAATTTTTCTCCATCTCTTTAGAATTCTTAAAATCAGATTCAAGTGAGGTGTGTGTGACTTTTAGTGACTCATGCTCTTCAATTGATTCACAATGCTTTTTGTTTAACTCATAAAATTCATCAAGTAGAATCATGTGATTTGAATCAATCGTAGAATGATCTTTGAGAATAACTTCATGCTCTTTTTGTAAATTCAAAAATTCCAATTTCAAGCTAACATGTGTTTTCTTAAGTTTCCTATATGATGCATGAATTTTTTCAGAAACTTCAAGAAGTTGATCATAGGAAAGTTCACATACCTCTTCTTGATCAAGATTATCATTTGCCATTAAGCACAAGTTTGTTGTCTCATCTTCTGGTTCCGTCTCCGATTAATCTGATGCAGAATCCGCCCAAAATGCCTTTTGAAGTCTCTTTTTATCTTTTATAAACTTGGATTTCTCCTCACTCTTTTCCTTACTTATGTGCGTCTTAAGTGTAGGGCAATCAGCTTTCACGTGTCCGGGCTTCCTGCATTCATAACAAATCACATCAGACGATCCTTTAGAATATTTGTTAACCTTAACTTTTCTCTAATTTTGATGATGCTTTTGCTTCTTCCTTAGAAAGTTTTTGAATTTCCTTGTGATAAAGGCAATATCATCGCTCTCAGACCCGAAAGAATCAGAGTCAGATTTGTGCACCTTCAGTGCCACTATTTTCTCTTTCTTTTTCTCACCTGCATCAAGATTTTCTTTGATTCACCCCTTGCTCGTAAGCAATAAGTGAGCCAAGTAAGTTATCAATCGAATAAGTGTTTAAATCCTTAGATTCATTTATAGCAGTGATTTTAGCATCAAACGAGGAAGACAAGCATCGTAAGACTTTGTTTACTTTTTCATAGTTTGAAAGTTCTCTTCCTAGGGCATGCAAAAAAGTTACAATTTGAGTAAACCATGTATACATATCAGAAATTGATTCAGAAGGTTTCATACAAAAAAGTTTGTAGTCATGCAAGAGAATTTTCAAACGAGATTGTTTTACTTCATTGGTTCCTTCATAAGTAATGCACAACTTATCCCAAATCTCTTTTCTAGTAGAGCAAGTAGAAACACGCATGTAATCCTCAGACTTTAAAGCACAGAAAAAATAGTTCAAACACTTCGCATTCAATTGAGCTAAATCTCTTCCATCGGAAGTCCATTTAGTAAAAACAACTTTAGTTTTAATTCCGTTAATTTCATGAGTAGGTGGAGAATATCCTTCTTTAATAAGCATCCACATGCAAAAATCAGTTGATTGCAAAAAGGTAGACATGCAAGTTTTCCAAAAATCAAAAGGAAGGTTGTCAAATAAGAGAGGTCGTGTAATAGAATATCCTTCAGTTGTATTATGATTCTCAAAGTTAGCCATGGATCAAAAATTCAAAGAGTTTTCAAACTTTGTTTTTATGAATCCCGCTCTGATATCACTTGAAAGTTCATTAGGGATGTTAGGCCCTATGAACTAGTCCTGAGGCTAACCAAGAGGGGGGTGAATTGATATTTTTTTAAAAAAATTTAAAACCAAAAGAACAATTATTACAAACCAAAATCACTACAAAAAAATAAATGCGGAAAATTAAAGTGCGGAAGTAGTAAAAAAGAATACAAGTTTATAGTGGTTCGGTCAACTTGACCTACGTCCACTCCCCGGAGGTGCCCTCCGAGTATTGCACTACCAATGTGACTCTTCTTTAGCCCCCACAGCTAGGCGGAGAAGCCCTTACAAAAACACCTCCTTTTGCCACACCCGGCAAGGCAGAGAACCCAACTCCTTTTGCTTCCTCCTGAACCAGGCAGAGAACAACGATCACTTGCTGAAACTTACCTCTCCCAACCCTTCCAATGACAATAGACTCTAGGGAAGAAGAAGTTGAAGAATGCTTGGAGCAACCCTTGTGAACCCCCTCACAAGCTCCCCCTCACAAGATCCTCTCTCTCTCTCTCTCTCTCTCTCTCTCTCTCTCTCTCTCTCACTTCTTTAGATTTTCTCAGGTCAAGACAGCAGCCAAGGATGTTCAAAAATGTTGAACAAGAGCTCTTAAATAGAAGAGCTTCAAAGGTGCTCATTAATTACAAGTTGCCGACTTTATCGTCCAGAACGATATGGAAATCGTCTTGGCCGATCAGTATAAATTTCAAAAGATCGGCCAGAGCATCGCCCTGAATGCAAACTGGACGATTGAAAATTTGCTTGATCGTCCCGGATAGTCTCACGATCAACCCAGATGATCTCATGATCGTCCCGGACAATCTCACGATCTTCCCGGCCGATCAGTTCAAATCAGAGGAAAATCGTCCAGAGCATCACCCAAAATTTGAGTTATCTGATCCAAATCGGCTAGAGCATCACCCTGAATTTATACTGGCCGATGTTTATCATCCAGGAGCGACCAAGGGTTTTTGAATGGATCATCCAGGCCGATCTTGCAATCAGCCAGGTCGATGTGATCGTATCAATGATCCTTAATTACTCCCTTAATTGCCGAATCAATTTAGGCATAATTATACAATATCGTCCAAACCGATCAAATAATCATCCTGGCCGATTTCCAAAAATACATAATACTTAAATTGATCATGGCAGAAAATTCTTTCTGTATTGAGCATATCATTCTGGCCGATACAGGTATCATCCAGGCCGATCAGTTAATTATGGCTGCCTTAACTAAGAAGGATTAGATCTTCTGTTTTGAACTCGATCGTCCAGGACGATATAAATATCGTCCGGGCTGATGTGAGTAAAAATATAAGTTCTAAATCTCTCAAGTGTGTGTGTAGGGTTACTTAATCATCAGTCTCTTCAAATAATTACAATTGACTCAAGAAAGAAAAAAGAAAATTACAGACTGACTCAACCCTAATCTACCCAGTCTTGAGCTGATTCTGATTTCCATCCGATCTTTGAATCCTGAAAATGTTAGTAGTAAAGGCAGTCGAAAAGAAGCAAGAGTGTTTGCTAATTATCAAAACATAATTCATGGAATCTGCAACAAGGATTTAAAGCCAAAATATGAATTTTTTCTTGAGTGGTGGAAAGGTAGAGATATAAATCTTGATATGTTATTTCAACAGGGCATCGATTAACATACGATTAGAGCACAGTAAAATCAGAATTCATATGGAGATTGCTAAGAATTCAAAAAAGAATTTGGAATTGAAGGGGAAAGAAAGTATGATAATGAAACTAAGAGTGGTGCAGGAAAAAAAGTCTAGTCCTAATAGTTTAAACACCTCCTAGTTGACAACCTTTGAGAGATTAACCCTAGAGATTTATACCTTGTGTAAGTAGCTTTATCACCTACTTTAGTAAAGAAAGAATTGTCAGCACTCCTAAAAGAGCCGACTATGAGAGCACGATATCATTTACCGCTAACCATATTTAGAAATTGAAAGCTTGAATGAGAGAAAAAGGAATTGCAATGATTTGTGTTAAGAAACCCTTAAATTTGGGCTATTTATATAGGATCACGAATATCATCCAAGATGATTAGGCGCAATAATGTCATCTAGACAATAAGTCAAAAAGGTTGATCTTATCATCCAGGATGATCAGATATCATACTAGATGATTAGGCACAAGGCGATCATCCAGGGGAGCCATCATGTATGACCGTTGAATAAAGGGATCATACAAGACAAACATGTTTATGATGTGCAATAATGGATTGGCCTAAGAACATTCAAATCATCAAACTATTTTTGCCATGTGGATCATCTAGTATGATGGACAAATTATATGGGGCGATCACCAATAATTAGTTTAGATCGACCATTGGATGTGTTGGAATTAGAGAGGTGTATATTTGTTTATATCATACATGATGATATAGATTGTCCTAGATGATGTGAGCAAAACTAGAAAATTTCAGGACATAGAGAGTGAAAATCAGAAGTTCTTCAAGACAAAAAAAGAGCATAAAATAATATAAAAAATTGATAAAAAAGCAATCATAAAAAAGCAAAAGAACACAAAATTATTTTTTGAATCGATCAACTCTAGTAAATAATAAATTTATCTTGTGAGTGGATTAAAAATATGTAAGAAATGAATTAACAAAGTTGAAATCAGAAAAAGGCAGGAAACTGGTTTTGTTCACCCAAGCTCGGACTCTTTTTAGGTTAAAAATCTTTTTAAAAAAAACAATATAATTTAGAAAATGAATTAGATAAGAAAAGTGATTATTCAAACTTTGTTTTAGAAAAATATCTGATAGAATAATATTACAAAGTAATAAATCAAAATTATGAGTTTCAAGAATCAATTGTTTGAAGATATCAAGTGGCACATGAATTCTTTTAAGATTTAAAGATTTGAAAGGGAATGAAGCTTATTTTTGTGGCTCATTTTGTGCATCTTTTTTAATTATCTGATGCACTTTATGCATCATTTGATTTTTGATATACTTTGGTGTATCTTGCAATTACTTGGCGGTCATTGTGCATCTTTTTATTTTTCTTTTCGGCTCATTTTGTGTCTATTGTCATTTTAACAAGCAGACTTGCTTTCAAAACCTTTAAGGACTCTTAGTTGTGAGATTATTTTATATAAATAAAAGAATAAATCTCTCTAGTACAAGGATGAAAGAAATATAAATCAGAATCATATACATATGATAAATGCAATAACTTGAGCAAGAAAATTTGAAAGTGATTTAATGACTTTGAGCATTATTCATATGTCATATATTACTATAAGAAGATAAAATAAATCTCAATTTTAAACTCCAATTGTTAATTTGAAATATATTTTACTTAAAAAAGAAAAATACATCGACGAAGAGATTTAATTATCGATGTTTTTTTCTTTTAACTGATTTAGGGAAGTCAATCATTGCTTATAAATGTTTAAAACCAGAAGTAAGGTAAAAATGTCATTTAAGAAATCAATATCAGCAGTTACCATTGATCTAATTCTTTAAAAAATATTGAAGAAAAAATAACACAAAAATGAAAATCATAAAGTATAAATACATAAAAAGAAATAGATATTCAAATAAACAAAAACAAAAATAAAAACATCATAAAATAGAAAGCAACAATTTCAAGCATTAATATTTATTATACCTAATCTGGTTTTTAAGATGTTGAAAGTTTCAAATGCCAGTGATTTCATAAAAATATTGGCAAGTTAGTTTTTAGTGGCTACATGGTGTAGCTCTATATCTCCTTTAGTAATATGATATCTAATGAAGTGATGTCTTATTTCAAAATGTTTAGTCATGGAGTGTTGGATTGATTTCTTTTAAATGTAGATGGCACTAGTGTTATTACATAGGATTGAAATTGTACCTACAGGTAATCCTAAATTCATAATTTATTATTTTAACCAAAGGACTTGGGCCACACAACTTCCTAAGGCTATGTACTCAACTTTAATAGTGGACATAACAACTGAGTTCTATTTTATACTGGACCAAGAGACTAAAGATTGTTTGATGAATTGACATATCCCAGAAGTGCTTATCCTATCAACTTGGCATCTTGCAAAATCTGAATCAGAATATCCTATGATTTCAAAGGAGGTGTTATGCCTAGGATAACAAATTTCTAAGTTTTGGGTCCTTAAGAGATATCTAAGGATTCTCTTAACAATAATCAGGTGGAACTTATTTGAATCAGCCTGAAATCTAACACAGAGACAAACACTAATATAATATCAGGTATGCTAGTTGTTAAGTAAAGAAGTGATCTAATTATTCATCTATATTTCTTTTGATCAACAAATTTTTTATTTGAATCCTTATTTAACTGAACAGTGGAACTCATGGGAGTGTTGATTGGCTTTGCTTTGTCCATTTCATATTTCTTAAGGGTGTCCTTAATGTATTTTGATTAACTCAAAAAAGTTCAACATCCTTCTATCTTATGCTAAACCCAAAAAGTAAGTCAATTCTCCCACCATACTCAACTTAAATTTGATACTCATTATTTTTGAGAATTCATTACCTAGATTTTATTAGAAAACACAAATAATATATCATGAATTTAAATTTGAACAATGAGTAGTTAATCTTCTATACCTTTTTTAGAAATAGGATGGTATCTACGCTCCCCTTAACAAAGGTTCTTTTTAGTAGGAATATTCTTAGCCTTTCATACCATGCCTTGTGTGCTTATTTTAGTCATATAATACATTTTTTAATTTAAACACATGATTATGAAATTGTGAATTTTCAAAGCCTAGAGGTTATTTAACATACACATCTTTCTTTATCATCCTATTCAGAAAATCACTCTTCATATCCATTTTTTTTGGGGAAACCCACGGCGGGGCCTACGCGTTAATTAAAAAACCGGGTTACAGAGTCCTTAGGGAAACCGTTAGCTCATTAATGCTCATACGAGCAACAAAACAAAGGAAAAGAAAACCTACGAGCCAATAGTTTCCACTATCAAAAATGTTATACAAGAACCCTAATAACATGCTAAAGATGCTCAAGACTATCATCCAAAAAAAGAAAGATTAAAAAATAGTCAATAAGCGCAGTCTTTCTGACAAAATTGTTTAGGACCAGGATCCTCTGCAAAAAAGGGAAACAAAAAAGGAAGAAGCTACAATAAGAAATATAGTTAGTATCACAAGTATTAATAAAGAGATAATTCCATAAGTAATAATTAAGAACATCAAGAGAGTAAAGAAACAAAATTAAAGCAGGTAAAGAGATAAGATGCAGATACTTAGTGTAGTTGAAAACCTTGCACCGGAAGGTAGGGAAAATAACAAAAAAGCACTGGGGACAGAACCAATGATCACCATGGAAACCATGAGAATCATCACTATTAAGCAAAACCTGAAAAGCAGACCAATTAGCAACAAGGTATAAAGGAGAAACAAAATGAACCCAGGTTGTCAAAAACCACCCAGAAGGAATAAAGCAACCAAGCCACCACCCAACCGGCAGAATCCCCAAGAGATTCAAACCAACAACACCAGCCATAGTAAGGTATAACAGAAAAAATAGAGGCACACCCTCCAGGTACCCAAACCCAATAGCTTGAGATAACCAAAGATACCATGCCAAATCACAGAGAAAAAAACCCCAGCAAATGATCACCTGACACCCCCCAAGGAGCACCAGCATAAAAACAACAACAGAAACAACCAAAACAAAGGAAAAAAATAGCATAAGACAAGACAACAACACCAAACTACCTGGAAACATACTGGGTACTTAGCTGATCAAGATGAAGTAAGCCCGAAAGATGACCAGGCAAAGAAGAACTACCAAAATCAGTAAACTCCTCTAAGGTACAACCAAACTTAGCAAGCCAAATAGCTACAGCATTCGCAGCCTTGGCAGACACAGAAAAAATAGGTTTCATGAAATAATGCAGTTTCCTAATATCTCTATCAATATAGAAGATGCTCGGGTTACAACACATCTCCTCCAAGGAATATAAATACAAAATGTTAATACCAGAGTTGACCTCAATAACTAAGTTACTAATATTAAGAGGAATGCATAACTGAAGACCATAAAGAATAGCCATACACCAATCATACTCCAAATAACAATTAAAGTTAGGGCCAGCAAAGGCCAGCACTAAAGAACCATTCGAGTCTCTAATTAAGCCACCATAACCAATAGCATCCGCAACCTTACACCCATGGATATTCAACTTGAAGTAACTGTTCATAGGTTTAATCCAGGAAATAGCATAAGAACCCACAGAATTCCCAGACGGAACCATACCAAAAAAAGGAGCAAGATGAGAGTAATTAGAAAAGTTTTTCATCGAAATTAAGTTAATAGCCACCAGAGCAATCACTTTATCTTTAACTCTATGAATAATATTAATATGATCCATCTTGTAACCATTAAAAATAGAATTGTTTCTCTCCAGCCAGATGAACCACAAAATAAACATAGGGAAAGAATTACGGATGTTACCGTTGCACTCGACCATCCAATTCATCAGAAAAGCCTTAAGAGACAAATGCACATTAAAAATATTTAATTGGAACAAATCATAAAAAAAAACCCACGTCTTAATAGCCATAGGACCAAAAATAAAGATATGATGCATAGTTTCAGAATGAAAGCAACAATGGCATTTAGAGGCAAAAGAGAAACCTTTTTTGATAAGATTATCATTGGTAGGGAGCAAGTTATGAAGCAGGCGCCACATAAAAATAGAAATAGTTTTAGGGATGCTTTTGTGCCAAATAATGGAAAAGGACTTATCAAAAGACCTTTTATTACTAATAGACAGCCACACATGTTTGATATGGAAAGCCCCATCCTTAGAACCATCACACAAAATAATATCATTAGACTGAGAATTAAAGGAAATATTAAGAATTCTATTAATAACACAGTGAGGAACAAAGTTAGAAACCTTGTCCACATCCCAACCATTATCTTTAAATAAGAAATTAACTTTAACAGACTCCAACGAGGACGTATGCAACAGCGAATCAATAGAGTCCTTACAAATCCAATGATCCTGCCAAAAAATAAGTTCCCGTAGCTAAGCCCGCATAAAATATTGGATTCCATTCCCCATTTAAGCTTACACAACCGTTTCCAAACTTTAGAGTCTCCAGATTTAATAGGGATAACCGTGGGGTGCCGATCCCCACAGTACTTAGCAATCATAAATTGAGACCAAAGACCCTCTTTAGAGCAAAATTTAAACCAAAGTTTAAAATAGAAGGCCTTAGCCATGTCAGCCATCGACTTACACCCCAAACCACCTTCCTCCACCACATCACAACCTTTATTCTAGGACGACCACATAATTTTAGAAGAAGAACTATTGCCTTTCCAAAAAAATTTATTAATGTTATTGTGAATTCTATTACAAACAGCTTGGGAAGGAAATAAAGTTTGAAAAATATAGACAGGTAAAGCACAAAGCATGCTTTTAATTAAGGTAATGCGGCCACCAAAACTCAAGAAGTTGGAATCCCAAGAAATAAGCTTGTTATGCACCGAGCCAATCAAATCATCAAATAAAAAAGTATGTTTTCTACCTTTGAATAAAGGAACACCAAGATACTTGATAGGTAAGTTCGTATGAGTAAAGCCAGTGATATTTTTAATATTATGAATACGGTCATTGGAAGTGTTTCTAGAAGTGACAAAATGGCATTTGTTTTTACTAAAAGAAAGACCACTAATAGATTCAAATATAGTGAAGAAGGACATAATTTTCTTAACTCCCTTAATGGAAGCATTAGAGAAAACAATAAAGTCATCAGCAAAGCAAAGATGGGATAAATGGAAACTTCCCAAAGTTCTAAAATAAAGGTAAGGATTAAGGTAAAAAAAATTAGAGATACCTCTTGAGAGAAATTCAGCCAAAATGATAAACAAAGCAGGAGAAATAGGATCACCTTGCCTAATCCCCTGTGAAGACTTGAAAAAACCATGGTTAGAGCCATTCAGAATTATAGAGAAGTACACATCCTCAATACAACTCTTAATAAGATTAATGAAAGAAGAGTTAAAACCAAAAAGATCCAGCATAAAGTAAATGAAACTCCAACAAATGTTGTCATAAGCCTTAACAATATCAAGTTTCAAAATCATATTCCCACCTCTAATTTTAACATCTAAATCATGAGTAAATTCTTGAGCCAAAAGAATATTATCAGTAATAGCCCTGCCTTTAACAAAACCCATTTGATAAGGAGAAAAAATTTTAGGCAATACATTAGAAAACCTATTAGAAAGAATCTTAGTAAGCAGTTTATTAAAGAAAGTGCAAAGACTTATAGGCCTAAAGTCATTCCAAGATTGAAGCAGTTTATTAAAGAAAGTGCAAAGACTTATAGGCCTAAAGTCATTCCAAGATTGAGTGGAATGACATTTGGGAATAAGCACAAGAGAAGTGCATTTAAAAAATTTTGGAATCGGGTTACCCTCAAAGAAATTAATAATAGCCTTAAAGATATCATCACCCAGAATATGCCAACACTTTTGAAAGAAAAGGGTAGTGTAACCATCCGGGCCGGCAACAGAATCACTATTCAAACCCAAAGCTGTATCTTTAACCTCATCAAAGGAAGGATACGAAGACAGAATAGTATTATCCTCAAGCGAAATACAGTTAGGAATAAAAGAGTGATCAACAGGTTGAATCATGTGAACAACTTTATTAAAATGGTTAGTGAAATGGCTCACATCAAGATTGGCAATCTCCATAGAATCACTAGAGAAGGAACCATCAGCTCTTTGAATATTAGCAATGTTATTTTTAGCCCTTTTCCTCCTAGTTAAGGCATGAAAATACCTAGTATTACAATCACCATCCACCAAATGCTTGGCTGCGGCTTTTTACTTCCAAAAAGCCTCTTCATGAGCTTGAAAATTAGAAAGATCAAATTTAGATTGATTAAGTAAAGACATATTCACATCAGAAAGATCAATTTGATAAGCATGCTCATTAAAAGTAACAACTTGTTTAACTTGCAAAATATTAGAGAAAATATTTTTAAAAGTATGATGATTCCACCAATTGATAACAAACTTTAATCTCTTAAGCTTAAACCATAACCTTTTCATACAACCATATGAGTTATCCGGCAAGAGAGGGGCCAACCAATTCTCCTTCACAATCTCAAAGAAAGAATTATTAAGAAGCCACATATTTTGAAATCTAAAATTAGATGAAATGTTAATACGATTATTGTTAATAGTCATCAGTAAAGGTGAATGATCCGACAAAGTTCTACTTAAATGATGAACATTAGTAGAAGCCAAAGCATTAATCCAAGAATCATTGAAAAGAACACGATAAAGCCGTTGCCAAAGATGCCCCTATTCCAAGTAAAATTATTGCCAGTATAACCAATGTCAATCAGATTACAAGAAAGGATCATGTTATTGAAATCATCCATAAATCTTTGCGATAGATTAGAGCCACCCGACTTCTCAGCAGGAGAGGTAATCGCATTGAAATCACCACCAACCATCCAAGGTAAAAAACAAAGACTATGAAAATTAATAAGTTGATCCCAGAGATGTTTTCTAAGATAAAGAGAAGAAGCTACATAAACAAAAGAGCTAAAACACTGAAAATTAAAAGTTTCAATCTTACAATGGATAACCTGATTAAAATCACCAATCACATCCACTTTAATAGGGTCTTTCCAAAAAACCCAAATCTTGTTCGAAAAATTAGAAACTACATTGTTAATGCCAAGAAATCGAGCAGTACTAACCATTTTATCAGCCATGAAAAGAGGCTCCAGCAAAACTAAAATAGAAATATTATGAATGTGACATAAATTTTTAACACGAATCCTAGAAGACTGGCAACCAATGCCACGAACATTCCAAATAATGGTACTAAACATAAGAAAACAATTAATGAGAAGCATTTGAACGGGTTTTCCTAGGAGGATTCCTAGGAGGTTGTATAGTAACATGCTTGGGTTTACGACCTTTTTTATTAAGCAGTTTAGTGTAAGAAGTATCAATATCATCGGAAGCAAAACATTTAGAAGCCGACATGATTTCTTCAGTGTCAGAGAGATAGTAACTATTATAATTAGAAGAAGATAGAGCCTTACCTTCACCACAAAGGTGTGGTTCATCATCAACCATAAACCCACCATCCTCATCACTAGAATCATAAGTTTTTCCCTCCCCAACCAAAACAACAGAATTCAACAAATCATTAGGATTGAAACCAACAATTTCACCCTCCTCCCCAACAAGAAGATCAACATTCTCTTGATTATTGTTAACCAATTGTAAACCATCATTAGCAACTATATCAGACAACATACTAACAGACTGTTCAACATTCAAAGCATTATGTAATGTGTTATTCATAGTATCAGTTTCCAAAGGAGTCCCATTGTGAACAACAATAGCAAGATTTTCATCAGAATTAATAAGTTAAGCATTAACTAAATTAATAGGCGGAATAACAATAGAGTTAGCTCCCTTAGGCTGCGGGGAAAACACATTACAATCCTCATTTGATTCAGTATGCTGCAAAACCACATTATAGATAATGTTCTCATTAGAATTTTTATCCATATTTTCAGTGCCAGATGAAATACTCATTTTGTTTTTTTCAGCCCTCAAACTAGGATTTTTTCGGTCACATTGATTAACGCCATGACCATGCATTTTATAAAAAGAGAAAAAAATAGGTAAGTTTTCAAATTCCACTTTTTGGAAATACCCTTTCAATTCCGAACCAATCCAAATATCACTAGGGTGTTTCTTAGACACATCAAGTTCAACCAGGACCCTAGCCACAGAAGGATGAGATACAGACGCAGTAGCTTGGTCGGTTTGCAAGGGCTGACCAAAAATAGATGCCAAACCAAACAGGATTTGATGATTGAAGAAATGCAAATGTAAATTAGGAAAAGAAATCCAAACCGGTGTTATAGGCAATTCTTCATGAACATCAAAATCCGGAGTCCATTTCAAAAGCTGCATGTGACAGGCTTGAATATAATAAGAACACCTTGCAAAAATATGACTGTAATCAAGATCATTAGCTAACTGAATCACAATATTTCTATGATCAAGTAATCCCACATGAAAGGAAATTGAAAGTTTCAGATTAATAAAAAAATTTCTGATAACATCCAGATTCAGTCTTCTCAAAAAAAAAAAAAAAAAACTTACCAACCAAAGTTAGAGCATAAGGAGCAGCTAATAAATCAACCATCGAATCCTCAAAAATTAGGGCAGGGCACCCCTTAAAAGATGAATGAGTAAAAGAAAGCTTAGGACCAGAATATGACGATCCAGCAAGAACATCGCGAAAAGATCAAGATTTACCATCTAAAGTTGAAGAAATAGGGATAGATGACGACGGGGTCGTCATCTTCCCACCGCAATGAGACCCGAAAAGAACAAAGCAAACCACAGGATAAAAGAGAATGACAAGGTAGAAAGCCAAACCGAAGCCAACAAGCAGAACCAGCCAGGAGGGCCAACACCACGCACGGGAGAAGGAAACCCTAGAGCGCTGAAAATAACCTCAAAACCCTAGAGCTCCGCATTGTCACTTTTCTCTTTCTTCCTTTAGATTATCTTATTGAGGTTCTTTCTTTTTTCTCTCTTCATATCCATTTGATATAATTTGAATATCTCAAAACAAGCAAAGGCTACTAGCACTCTATTAGCTTCCAATCTAGCTATAGAGGCAAAAGTCTCTTCAAAATCAATCATTCTATTTGATTAACCCCTTAGCCATCAATCTTGCCTTATTTTTCACCACTACTCTATACTCAATCATTTTATTTTTGAATACCCATTTAGTTTTAACCACACTCTGGTCCTTATGTCTTTTAACTAGCTCCCAAACATCATTCATAAAAAATTGATTTAGTTATTCTTACATGGCTAAGATCTAGAATTCATCAGATAGGGCTTGATTTAGATTGGTGGGTTTAGTCATTGATATAAACCCATAGTGGTTTACTTCTTTTATAAGTCCATGCTTCATTCTAACACCTTCAGATGAATCTCTTAAGATTAATCTTTTAGGATGACTTAAAAAATATATCATTTATCTAAGCAAAGTATTTTCCGATTCTACTTTTTCCTCCAGATTTATAGATTCTAATCCTTGGGTGACTTCTACAACCTCCTCTTCTTCTACCCTATAAAATTTCATAGGATATCTTATTCAATTTGGATCTAATATTCTCTGTATTCAAAACATAATAGGTTGTATTCTCTGCTCCTACGCAAAAGTATTTTGGACGTGAGTATTTAGCTAATTTGGCTCTATTAGCTTTTACCAGGGTCTTGTTCTTTATTTCAGCTACCTCGTTCTGCTAAGGGATCCTAAAAGCTGAAAAATTGTGGTCTATCCCTTGCTCACAGAAAGATTCAAATTTTTCATTATCAAATTCTTCACTATGATCACTATGAATGGTTAGAATTTCACAACCTAGCTTCTTCCGAATCTAAGTGGAAAAAGACTTATACTTCTCGAATGATTCACTTTTATGAGATAGGAATCTAACCTAAGTAAACTGCAAATAATCATCAACAATCACATACCCAAAGAATTTCCCTCCTAAGCTTGTAGTGCTGATAGGTCCAAATAGATCCATCTATAGGACTTTTAAAGGTTTGCTACTATTTATGTCTTTGATTGAGTGGAAAGAGGATTTGACTTATTTTTCTAATTGATAGGCATTACATAGGTGGTCTTTTATGAATTCTAATTTAGGAATTCCTCTTACTAAGTCTTTTTGGATGATTTTTATATGGTTTTTCATACTTGCATGACACAATCTCCTATGCCACAACAAAGATTCTTCAGTAATAGTTTTTAAGCAAAGAGTAGTGTCAGATTTAATACAATTTAGAGCAAGCATGTAGACATTATTAATTCTCCTTCCCTATAAAATAGTTTTTTCATCTAAGCTTATTATGCAGCTAGTAGACAAGAATTTGATGATGAAGCCTTTATAACATAGTTGGCTTATGCTGAGCAGGTTATATTTTAAGCCATGTACTAATAAAATATTTTCAATGATGAAATTTTTAGAGTTGCCAATTATATCGGACCCCACCACTCTCCTAGTGGTGTTATCTCTAAGTGTTACCTTGCCTCTTACCCTGACCTCCAACCAAATGAATTGATTTGCATCTCCAGTTATATGCCTTGAACATCTGCTATCCAGGTACCACATACTCTCATGAGACCTTATATGAGAACTCAACTACAAAATCATCAGATGTTAGATTTGGGAACTCAAATAGGTTTGGGTCCCATCTTATGGAAAGAAGAATGAAATGCATGCATGTTGTACTATGTATTTTGAAGTTTTGGTCTCCTCACCAAATGTGTTATATCGTGAATAGTGTATGTGTACGATATATGTCCTAGCATGTGATAAGAAACATATCTAACACTATGAAAGAATTTAGTAATCTATTCAGGTTATGGTGCATCTTCTTAGGTTTGAATGATACATATTGATGTGATGGATTATAAAACTCTTATAGTTTATGAGGTTTTTTAGTTTCTTTGAAAGAAGTTAATTTATATTCTAAAAAATTATTTATATTTTCAAGAATAAAATTTTCTACTTTCAAAGTATGCTCCCTTCTATCTAAATCAGTTGCAAGAGTATCTAAGTTCTTACATACATTTTTTAGTTCAACATGTAAACTTTTTTAAGGAATCATGCTCATTAGTTAAATCAAGATGCTTTTTGTTCAATTTATTAAATTTATCAAGTGAAGTCATATGATTTATATCTAAAGTGGAATGATCTTTCCTCGGACATTCATGTTCTTTCTATAGTGTTAAAAATTAGTTTTATGGCTAGCATATAGTTTCTTGAGCTTTTTATATGAAGAATGAATTTTTTCAAAAACTTTAAGTAATTGATCATAAGTAAGCTCACAAACCTCATCTAGATTTGAGTGATCAAGATGATCATTATCCATTAAGCACATACTTATTACCTCCTCTTCTGCTTTAATTTCATAGGAGTCTAATTCTGAGTCTACCTAGGAAGCCGTTTGGGTCATTTTATTGTCCTTCATGAACTTAGATTTTTCTTCATCATTCTCCTTGCTTAGGTGAGCTTAAAGAGTTGGGCAATTAGACTTCATAAGCCCTTGCTTCTTGCATTCAAAACAAATAACATCAGAAGAACCTTTAGAATTTTTATTATTCTTGCCCTTATTCCATTTTTAATGATGCTTTTGCTTTTTTCTTAAGAAGCTCTTGAATTTCCTAGTTATTAAAATGTTGTTATCATTATCAGAACTAGAAGAATCAGTGTAAGAATCATTAGCCTTTAAGGCTATAATTTTCTTCTTTTTCTTCTCACCTGCATCAAGCTTCCTTTGGTTTACTCCTTGCTCATAAGAAATGAGTGATTCAAGTAAGTTATCAATTGAATAAATATTAAAATTCTTAGATTCGATAATGATATTAATTTTCACATCAAATGAAGAAGAGAATCTTCTCATAATCTTATTAACTTTTTCATACTTTGTTAGTTCTCTTCCTAAGGCATGTAGGGATCTAATAATTTATATAAACCTAATCTACATCTCAGAAATAGATTCGCTAGGTTTCATATGAAAATTTTATAATCATGTATAAGAATATTTAGTCTATATTATTTAACTTTGGTTGTACCTTCATATATTATGAATAATCTATCCCAAATTTCTTTTCTAATGAAATAAGTAGAAACATGCATATAGTATTCATATTTTAAGGCATAGAAAAATAGTTCAAGCACTTAGCATTCAATTATATTAAATCTCTATCATCAGTAGTCCAATCAACAAAAGAAATTTTAGCTTTAACACCATGTACTAATCTAAAAGGTGTAGAATAATATTTTCTAACAATCATCCACATATGATAATTAATTGATTGTAAAAAGGTAGACATGCAAGTTTTCCAAAAATTAAAGGTATATTATCAAAAAGAGGTGGTCTTGTAATTGAATATTCTTCAATGGTGTTTTTATTTCCAAAGTTAGCCATAGATCTAAAACTTGAAAGTGGCTTTCTAATACAAAAATTAAAATTCTTTAAATATTTCTCTCAATTTTTTTATTTCTGCTTGAAAGTGGCCTTGACCGTTTAAATTTTTTATTTATTTAATATGTTATTTTATAAAGATAAAATAAAATAATGATAAAAAAGTTATAGTTTATCAAGCATACTCTTTATATTATGAACAAATTGAATAATTAGTTTGCTATCAATATAATAAAATATTTTTTCTCAATATAGATGATTAAATATCATTCATCCATTCAATGCTAATTCTATTTTGTAATCAATTTTTTTATAAGTCATATCCGAAAAAGTTTTTTCAACTTATATTGTATTTATTTTAAAACAAATTATAAATTTTTTTTATTTTCAAAATACAATTGTGATTATAATATTTATTTCAATATAAAAATTAGAGCTACAAAGATATGAATAAAAAAAGATTGATTAACTATTTTTCTAATTTAATAAAGAATAAATAATATTATAAAACAAAATAATTATAAATTTAATAAATAATCAAAATTAGAAACAAAAGTTGATTTTATAATCTTTCCAAAGTCTCCACTAATTATATCACTCAAGTTATATTCCTAGATATTTATTTCTTGGTTATTTTGCTATGTAACAATATTAATCATATATATGATTAGGGGGGAGGGGGGCCTGTGTCCCCATAGGTCCCCTCTAAATGAGCCCGTATGAACATGTAACAAATTTGATATGACTATTCTCTAGTGTAAATATGCATTAGCTATAGCTTAAGATAAATTTGATGTGATTAGAATTATGTTCTAACACTATATAAATTTTGTTTGAACCTTATCTTAATTTTGTTTAAATCTTGATCGTGCTAATTCATTTATAACATACTTAATTTAAATAAGAAACACACAATAAAAAAAATAAGAGATTATTACATGCAGAGTTCAAAAATAGAGAATGGTTCAATTTTGTGACTATGAATAGTAAAGCACAGTTATTGTTCACCTTTCTTTTACTATTCATTACAATGAAAAATAAAAGGCTTTAATTATGAAAATACTTATTATAAACTAGCAAGAATATTCTAAACTCAACCCCAACTTTTTTTCTTTTACTATTACAAATCATGTCCTATATATCTCGTTTCAATTTTTAATCATTTTAAATCGTTGCTCTGATACAACCATATGATGCCCTAGGATTTAATAGATGGATTGCATCACTTAAATAAAAATTTTTAATTAACCATTACAAATACCACCATAGCTACCATAAATTCAAAAATAATAAAACAATATGAACACATTTCATTTCATTAAAGTCCTTATTTATTAATCCATATCAAGAAAGTCTATAAATAAAAGTAATTAGACATTAGATTACAAAAGGGGCACCATACAATTAAGAACCTAAGGAACCTACAACTATATATGATATGCTCTACTAGGCCTTTACCTGTTCCTTAAATATTGCAAAGAACATAATGATCACAACATGACGAATAGACTCCTTACCCAAGCCCATCATAGATATTCATAACCAAAATAAAATGAAAAATTGCAATAAGAATTTTGCTCTGATACCAATTGAAAGTTTGTGAGAGATGTGAAACCCTAAAGAACTAGCTTGATGCAAACCAAGAGGGGGGGAGGGGTAAATTGGGAATTTTAAAAAATCATAAATTAAAGAGAAAAATCTTTTGATATTTTTATAATATTTTAGAATAACATAATTACCCTTGATGTGGAAGAAAAATCATTTTCATGATAGCAATACAATCAGTTTTTCACTCACAAAATAAATCACAAAAAGTACAAAAATAAAATGTAGTAAAAGTAATAAGAAAGAACACACTGAATTTTATAATGATTCAATCAAATCTGACCTACGTCCACTCCTTAGAGACCCCCTCTCCAAGTATTTCCCTAAATTGATGTGACTATCCTTTGCCCCCCGCAACAAGATGGAGAAGCCCTTACAAAATCATTCCATCGACATGGTGAGGTAGAGAACCTTGAATCCTTTTACTCCCTCCTTGAGTAGGCAGAGAACCTGTATATCCTTTTTCACCCACCTGGTGAAGGAAGAGAACTTGGGAATCCTTTTACTCCCTCCTGGAGTAGGCAAAGAACCTAGATCTAATGCTAAAGATGATCTCCCAAAGCCACCAAGGAACCAAAAGCGAAACTTGAGGAAGATGATGAACACCTTGCTTAAAACAACATTTGTGATTCCCTCACAAGGATCTCTCTTTTTCAAGCTCTCCCTCTCCCTTTTCTAAGCTCTCTCTTGGATCAACTCCATAACAAAAGATTATGTCAAGAGAAATTTATATGGCTTAAATAAAGACCCTAAAAAAGAAGCCCAAATTTTCAATTCTACGTAACTGATCATCCTGTGCGATTAGTTTAAAATAACCCTTTCAATTAGGATGATCACCTTTGCTATGTACGATCAGTATAAGTATTTATATAGACCATCAAGCACGATCTTCTGATCATCTTGGATGATTAGTTCAAGATGTTATATTGATCATTTAGTAAGGCATGTGATGATGGGTGGCGAGCTTCATATCGTCCTGCAACCCTCTCGAGACGTCCAATACGATTCTCTTGGACAACTAGAAGAAAATTATGGTTTTTTATCATGGATGATAAGGGATCATCCTATGAAAAATACTAGATTATTTAGTATAATCTAAATGGATCATGTTGTATAATATGATTAAAAATTTAACTATAATTATTCGCCTAATCACTAGATCAATTTAGGCTTGATTGTAATAAATCATCCAAGATAATGTATATCATCATGTACAATTAGAACAAAATTTGAAAATTAAAAAAATTACCTAAACTCTTAAAGGCAGATATTTTTCATCATCTAAATTAATCGTCCTAGATGATATAGATTGTATAATATAGTTAGTTTAATTAGTCAAAATTAATATGGATGACCTAATCATGGTTTTTATTTTTAGCTGATCATTTAAAATAATTTTAAATCATCCTGTAAGATTAGGTTAAAAATAAAAAAAATACTTTAACTCACTAAATTTCTCCCCCTGAGTGTGTGTGTGTGTGGCCATATTCAATATTTGACTCAAGAAAGGCAAAAAATACATTGAAATGAAATTACAAGCATACTCAACCCTAATGTACCCAATCTGGAGCTGATTTGCATTGCAAGTGATTTTTATGGACTTGAAAGGTTAGTAAGCAGGGCAAACATAATAAATATGTAAAAATAGTAGTGGTAAAGAAATAATAATATTTGTTATCATCAAAATCATAGTATTTGGATCCATATTTGCAACAAAATCAGATCAATACATTTAATTCTACTTTAAATTGTTTAGTACTCATAGAAGAACACTCCAATCCGATATAAAGCCTCAGTAGCTTATAAGTGCAATTTTTCTTTCAAGCTTTCCCTTTCTTTTCATTCAGGAATTTTTAATTTTACTAATTTTGTAATATCAGTAGTGCCCTGAAAAATCTACTTCCAAATTTTTTGTTCTTACGTTCACACCAGATTTGATAAATTATTATATTAAGAATAAGCATTAAAATATTTTTGTAACTTTTCTCCCCTAGAAAACCTCCAATAAATTCATAGGCCTACGAGACATTAGGCATTAAAAGAAATTTCTAATAGTGTGGAAGAAGATGTAGTAGAATAGAGAAACAGTATTCACAATCAAAGTAAATATGAGAGAGAGTTTCATTGTAACAATGACAAAGCGAGCATAATTTATCTGATAGTATAATATTCCTCATAGAAAGCACATCTATTATTTTAAGGCATCCCTTAAAAGCTAGCCAAGTGAATACAGAGAATCTGAGAGAATGCTTCTTATGCCAGATTAGTGAAGTCCATACAAAATCAGGTTCGATAGAAAAGTATTATGCATAGTAATCTTTGTAAGCCAAAATATCATTATAATCCCAAATTAAGCATTTATTTTTATTATTGATAATAGGATATCTAGATATGATCCTCTTTATATGTTGGGGTATATAATCCTTCATAAACCAAACATCATTATGAATCAAACTGGCTAAAATTTTAGATTGAGAGTAATATTTAAAGAGTGTAAAATCAGAAAAGGTAGAGGAAAATGTTTCCCCCAAACATTAATGATCCAATAAAAGAGTAGCCAAACTATCCTTTTTTATAAGGAACTTACTCCTAACCAATGGGGTTGTTAGGCAAATATTTTTCCAAAATGTTGTTGATGTAGTCATTTTAGGCTTCCAGAGAGAGTTGCATCTATATCTCAGCCAGCTAGATAGTAGAGCATTCTGATTATACATTCTACTGATAATGGAACAGTTGAAATAAAACCTCATAGCTGAGAAAGTAGGAATGTCAAGACCACCTTTGTTAAAAAGTTTACAAATATTAACAAAGATGAAAGTTCGATGGGGATGTTAAGCCCTATGAACTTAGTCCCAAGCTAACCAAGAGGGGGGGGGGGGGGTGAATTGGTATTTTAAAAAATTTTTTTCACAAAGAAAGGAAATTACATAAACCAAATCACACCACAAAAAATAAATGCGGAATTTAAAAGTGCGGAAGTAAGAAAAGGAACACAGAAATTTATAGTGGTTCGGTCGACTCGACCTACGTCCACTCCTTGGAGGCACCCTCCAAGTATTACACTACAAAACGTGACTCTCCTTTAGCCCCCACGGCTAGGCGGAGAAACCCTCACAAGAACCTCCTTTTTGCCACCCCGGCAAGGCAGAGAACCTATCTCCTTTTGCTTCCTCCTGAAGCTGGCAGAGAACCAAAACCAAAAGCAAAACTCCTTACCTCTACCGACCCTTCCACGGACAAGAAACTCTAAATGAAGATGACGCAGAGCGATCCTTGAAGCAACCCTTGTGAATCCCCTCACAAGCTGCCCCTCACAAGATCCTCTCTCTCTCTCTCTCTCTCTCTCTTTCTCTCCTCAAGATCTTCTCAGGTCAAGGCAGCAGCCAAAGGTCTTGAAAAACATTGAACAAGAGCTCTTAAATAGAAGAGCTTCAAAAGAGCTCATTAATTGCAAGTTGCCGACAATATCGTCCAGGCCGATATGGACTTCGGCCTGGCCGATCAGTACAAATCAATGAAGATCGGCCAGAACATCGCCCTGGATGGAAAACAGGATGATTGAAAATTGTCTTGATCGTCCAGGCCGATCTTACTATCGTCCTGGCCGATTAGTTCAAATCAGAGGAAAATCGTCCTGACAATAGCCCTGGATACGGGCTGGCCGATATTGATCATCCTGAAGTAACTTAAGGTTTTTGACTAGATCGGCCTGGCCGATCCTGCGATCGTCCAGGACGATATGATAGTATCAATCATCCTTAATTACTCCCTTGATTTCCTGAACAATTATGACATAATTTGTGAATATCGTCCAGGCCGATAATAGGATCGTCCTGGCTGATAATTTAAAAATACAGTATACCATAATTGACTATGGCGGCTACTTCTTTCTGTTTTGAGCTTATCATCCTGGCCGATACATGTATTGTCCAGGATGATCTGTTAATGTTCGGCTGCCTTAATTAAGAATCCTTAATTAGACTTTCTGTTTAAGCTGATCGTCCAGGCCGATCCAAAAAATTGTCCTGGCCGATATGAGTAAAAATAGAAATTCTAAGTCTCTCAAGTGTGTGTGTGAAGGGTTACATAGCATCAGTCTCTTTGACTATTACAAGTAGACTCAAAAGGTGAAAAACAAACATACAGACTGACTCAACCCTAAACCTACGCAATCCTGAAATTGGCTCCTTGATCGTCCGATCTTCGATTCTTGAAAAGTTAGAAGCAATAAGTAGTCCAAGAGAAACAGTGTTTGTCAATCATCAAAACATAATCCATGAAAAATAGATTTGCAACAATCTCCCCCTTTTTGATGATGGCAAACACAAGTAGGAAAAATTAAACAAAAATAGGTTCATTAGAAAATCAAAGTTACAACAACTTTTTCCTACCACACCCTATCCTACTCCCCTTTTATCATCACAAAAAGAGGGTCCAGAAACAACAGAAAAATATCACAAAAGACTAACAAGCAAACTACAAAAAGATAAGAAACAACAACACAAAGCACAAACTAAAAGAACGAGGGATCCTGATCATCAGATGGAGGTGGTGGAGGTGGCTGCTGAAAGTAACTGGCAAGCGTGGTAAACTGAGGGTGGATTGGGATATTGAAGTTGGTATTTAGTTTCAAGAACATAGGCTATGATGTATCCTAAGGCTAGATTTGGTTTCCTTTTGTGGTATGGATCACGAATTGTGGTTAGGTGGTCAATGTATCGAAAAATTAGGTCCGCAATGTTGATTTCCCTATGAGCCATGATGTAGAAGGTAGTGAGGGAAAGTAGAGGGGTGATGTGGACTCGGTCGCCGACTTTTGGAATGACGGAGGTGCGAAGGACATGTTGGATTGTCCTAGCATCTCTGACTAAAGAGCTAGTCTCTCCAACATGGTAAGGTACATTGGTCTGGTGAAGAAAGTGATTTGCCGTGGACCAGTCAAAATCAGGGTCAGAGGCGATTATGTGTAGCTTATCTTTGGTGGTGGATAGCTGTAAAAGATCAACACAATCCTGATATGTGATTTCGACAGGGCGTCGATTCACATAGGAGGTCAGGGCTGTGAAGGTAGGGTTGATGCGAAGGTTTGCAAAAAATTCTAGAAGAAACTCTGAATTGAAAGGGAAAATAAGAGACAGAATGAAGCAAAGGGAGGTGTGAGCGAAAAGATCCATTACCGAGTAAGAGATGTGGACAGGATTGATGATTCTGGAGACAGTGATTCCACACTCTTTGTAATGATGATAGGTGGCTTCATCTTCTGCTCCCCGGAAACGAGGGTCAATCCTTGCCCTCGAGGAACTTCCAGAAGTCTGTCGGGCACGTTTCCCACTAGTCATTGAGAGCACTAAGCAAAGAACACAAGAGGATAAAGGGTTGGAAGTGAAAAACCATGGCTGGAACGGCCTAAATTTAAAGAAACGGCCATATCGTCCTGGCCGATCGAAGAATCGTCCAGGCCGATATGGTTCAATAATTACGTACAGGCCGATTGGTCAAAAAGACAGTCCAATCGTCCGGGCCGATCAGATATCGGCCAGGCTGATTAGACACAGGCTATCGGCCCGAGGAGTCAGTCCGGACGACCGTTGAAAAAGCAAATCGTCCGGGCCGATTAGGTGTATCGTCCAAGACGATGCACAATAATTGATCGTACCGGCCGAAGTTAAAACGTTTTAAATGCTTGCCACGTGTATCGTCCAGGACGAACAGTGGATCGGCCAGGCCGATTGTCCAATAATGGATCGTCCGGGACCGAATTTAAAGATCAAAACGTGCTGACACATGGATCGTCCGGGACGGTCCAGTGTATCGGCCAGGACGATGCACATAGAATGCATCGGCCAGACAAATATACTATCGGCCAGGACTATCACCATGAGTTTGATCAAATCATCTGGGATGATATAGTATCGTCCAGGATGATGAATTGCAGCAAGCACAAAAAAAGGATCAGCAAATGGATTTTGAACAGAATTTTTCCATATCAGCCAGGATGATAGAAATATCGGCCAGGCCGATGTGACTTGAATTTGAAATCAAGAAAAGAATGGTGATGATCAAGACCCTCAAAAATAAAACAAAAGAAAAGACAGTCAAAGACACAGAAAAATAAAAACAACACAATGAAAATCAAACACCGAACATTTTTGGATTTTAATTTTTCTATTTTTTTTTTGTTTTATGGAGGCATCATATGAGAATTCTTTTCACACATTAAACTTTTAAAGTTCTAAGAGATCAAGAGGTTTAACAAATCCCAATCAGAAGAAGGTAGAAAAACTGATTCCGTTAACCCTAGATCGGACATCCTTCAGGGTACAAAATTCTCTTGGAAAAACAGAGGCCTAACTCGGAATAACAAAATAGGATAAGAAGATCCATTCAAGACTTGTTTACAACTAAAATATCTTATAAATAATAAATCAAAATAATTTTTCTCAATCATGGAAATTGAAATCAAGTCTTTGAAAGTATCACTTAATCAATGAGTTTTCTAAGTTTTAAGAGTTTTAACAAAGAGATGATAGCTTGCATTTAGTGGGCTCATTTTATGCCTCTTGTCACTTTTATTGGCTCTTTGAGCATCTTTTGATTTCTGATACACTTTTGTGTATATAGCTTTCTTTTCAATTTGGCTTCATTGGCCTCTTTTTTTTTTTTTTTTAAACTCTTGCAAGCTAAAAACTCTTTAATATACCCTTAAAGAAAAAGACTTAGTTGTGAGTATATCCTCCAAATATTAGAGAATAGGAGCTCTCTTTCTAACATAGGGAAGAATAATCCACAACACAAAATCAAAAACACGTGATAAATGCAATGGCAAGATTTTAAAAGCTTGAATAATATCAAGAATTTTGGCTATTATGCATAAGATAATTTAATGTAGCAAGATAAGAAAAAGATCTTAGATGAAAAGATATTTGGTTAAACTGAGTTTAGACTTTTGTTTTAGAGAAGAAAATCACGCCACTAAACAAAGTCAGAAGAAGGTAAAACATCAACAGTTTACTCCCTTTAACCAATTTAGAAAAGCTAAACCCTATCTCCAAAACTCCAAAATTTAAAAGCTTGAAAAGTTTCATCATATAGAAGGCCAAAAATAAAGAATAATGTGAAAAAAAAACACATAAAATAAAATAATAAAGCAAATTAAAAACAACACAAAGTGAGCACAAAAACTAGCACAAACAAATAAAATAAAAGACACACAAAAGCTAAAGATTTCAAGCAATTGATAAAGCAGCGGATTTAAGCAATTTTGAGCTGCGAGCCTCCTTAGGTCCAGTTATCTTATGCTCTCACGAGGTCTTTGGTGAGAGTACACCTGCAAAACTCAACAACAGTCAGATTTAGGAACCCAAACAGGTTTGGGCTCCTTCTTAGGAAACGTAGAGTGCAATGCAGATGTGATATGCTTTGAATCATGCATCTTAGGTCTCCACACCCAATGTGTACTACGGTGAACTGTGCAAGTGTGTGAGATATGTCCTAGCATGCCACAAGAAAAACATTGAATTCCAGGAAAAGGTTTTCTTAAATGGTTTGGGTAAAAATGCCTCTTCCTAGGTTCTGGCTTTTGATTAGTAGTTGGTGTCATCCTAGCTTTCTTACATGTTTCCAAATCATTTTGAATTCTCAAGTTAGTTCTTTTTAATGCATCATTCTCAATCCTCAAATTTTTCTCAATCTCTTTAGATTTTTTAAGATCATCCTTAAGTGTGGTGTGTGAAGCTTTTAATGCATTACTTTCATCAATTAATTCTAAATGCTTCTTGTTTAATTCATCAAATTCATCAAGGAGAGCCATGTGATTTGAATCAATCGTTGCATGATCTTTGAGAAAAACTTCATGCTCTTTTTGTAGATTTGAATGTTCTAATTTTAGGATAGCATGAGTTTTCTTAAGTTTTTTGTATGATGTATGAATTTTTTCACAAATTTCAAACAATTCATCATAGGTTGGTTTACATACCTCTTCCTCATCACTTTGATTTTCTCCCATGAAAAACAAGTTTGTAGTCTCTTCCTCTGGTTCAGTCTCAGAGGAATCAGTACCAGATTCTGCCCAGAAACCTCTTTGGATTTTCTTCTTCTCCTTCCTAGACTTAGCTTTCTCCTCACCTTTTTCCTTTTCTTTGTTTGAATGATCTTGAAGTGTAGGACAATCGGCTCTCACATGTCCAGGTTTCCTGCATATAAAACAAACAACATCAGAAGATCCTTTAATATGTTTATGATCCTTACCTTTTCTCCAACTTTGATGATGCTTTTGTTTCTTCCTTAGAAAGCTTTTGAATTGCCTTGTGATGAAGGCAATTTCATCGCTTTCAGACCCGGAAGATTCAGAATCCGATTTGTGCGCCTTCAATGCAATTGTTTTCTCCTTTTTCTTCTCACCTGCATCAAGATTTCTTTGATTCACCCCTTACTCGTAAGAAATGAGTGAGCCAAGCAAGTTATCAATATAATAGGTGTTCAAATCTTTAGATTCAGTGATGGCAGTAATTTTTGCATCATAAGACGAAGGCAAGCATCTCAAAATCTTGTTAACTTTTTCATAGTTCGAAAGTTCTTTTCCTAGTGCATGCAATGAAGTAGCAATCTGAGTAAACCTAGTGTACATGTCAGAAATCGATTCATGAGGTTTCATACGAAAAAGTTCATAGTCATGCAAGAGAATGTTTAAACGGGATTGTTTAACTTCATTAGTGCCTTCATAAGTGATGCACAATTTATCCCAAATTTCTTTACCAGTTTTGCAAGTTGAAACACGCATGTAATCCTCAGATTTCAAAGCACAGAAAAAACAATTCAAACATTTTGCATTTAATTGAGCTAAATCTCGTTCATCAAAAGTCCATTCGGTAAAAGCAACTTCAGTTTTAAAATCATTAATTTCACGAGAAGGTGGAGAATAACCTTCTTGAATAAGCATCCACATGTGATAATCAGTAGATTGTAAAAAAGTTGACATGCGAGTTTTCCAAAAATCAAAAGGTAGGTTATCGAACAGAGGATGTCGGGTAATAGAATACCCTTCCGTAGTGTTGTGATTCCCAAAGTTAGACATGGATCAAATTCAAAAAGTTTTCAAACTTTAATTTTCGAATCAGGCTCTGATACCACTTGAAAGTTCGATGGGGATGTTAAGCCCTATGAACTTAGTCCCAAGCTAACCAAGGGGGGGGGGTGAATTAGTATTTTAAAAAATTCTTTTCACAAAGAAAGGAAATTGCATAAACCAAATCACACCACAAAAAATAAATGCGGAATTTAAAAGTGCGGATGTAAGAAAAGGAACACAGAAATTTATAGTGGTTCAGTCGACTCGACCTACGTCAACTCCTTGGAGGCACCCTCCAAGTATTGCACTACAAAACGTGACTCTCCTTTAGCCCCCACGACTAGGCGGAGAAAACCTCACAAGAACCTCCTTTTTGCCACCCCGGCAAGGCAGAGAACCTATCTCCTTTTCCTTCCTCCTGAAGCTGGCAGAGAACCAAAACCAAAAGCAAAACTCCTTACCTCTACCGACCCTTCCACGGACAAGAAACTCTAGACGAAGATGACGCAGAGCGATCCTTGAAGCAACCCTTGTGAATCCCCTCACAAGCTCCCCCTCACAAGATCCTCTCTCTCTCCTCTCTCTCTCTTTCTCTCCTCAAGGTCTTCTCAGGTCAAGGCAGCAGCCAAAGGTCTTGAAAAACGTTGAACAAGAGCTCTTAAATAGAAGAGCTTCAAAAGAGCTCATTAATTGCAAGCTGCCGATAATATCGTCCAGGCCGATATGGACATCGGCCTGGCCGATCAGTACAAATCAATGAAGATCGGCCAGAACATCGCCCTGGATGGAAAACAGGACGATTGAAAATTGTCTTGATCTTCTAGGCCGATCTTACTATCGTCCTGGCCGATTAGTTCAAATCAGAGGAAAATCATCCTGATAATAGCCCTGGATACGGGCTGGCCGATATTGATCGTCCTGAAGTAACTTAAGGTTTTTGACTAGATCGGCCTGGCCGATCCTGCGATCGTCCAGGACGATATGATCGTATCAATCATCCTTAATTACTCCCTTGATTTCCTGAACAATTATGGCATAATTTGTGAATATCGTCCAGGCCGATAATAGGATCGTCCTGGCCGATAATTTAAAAATACAGTATACCATAATTGACTATGGCGGCTACTTCTTTCTGTTTTGAGCTTATCGTCCTGGCCGATACATGTATCATCCAGGACGATCTGTTAATGTCGGCTGCCTTAATTAAGAATCCTTAATTAGACTTTCTGTTTTAAGCTGATCGTCCTGGCCGATCCAAAAAATCGTCCTGGCCGATATGAGTAAAAGCAGAAATTCTAAGTCTCTCAAGTGTGTGTGTGAAGGGTTACATAGCATCAGTCTCTTTGACTATTACAAGTAGACTCAAAAGGTGAAAAACAAACATACAGACTGACTCAACCCTAAACCTACGCAATCCTGAACTTGGCTCCTTGATCGTCCGATCTTCGATTCCTGAAAAGTTAGAAGCAACAAGTAGTCCAAGAGAAACAGTGTTTGTCAATCATCAAAATATAATCCATGAAAAATAGATTTGCAACAAAAGAGATGAGATGTAATCTCTTATCATGGTCTCCACCAAAATATAAAAAATTGGCATAAGTTTTTCAATGGATTTGCATAAGGCTTTAGGTATAATGGATGATCTTAACCAATAAGACACAATATTAATGATTGTATATAAATTGCAATCTACCAGCAAATGAAAGTAATATTTCTTTCCAACAAGATAAGATATTGGTGATTTTTTCCAAAAGCTAGAAAAAATCACCACTCTTCAATCTATCCATTAAAATGGGAATACCTAAATAGGTAAATTTGGTAGTAATGTTTGGAATGTTCAACTGATAGGAAATACTAGAATAGTCTGGAGAGATAGGAGAAATAATGAGAGAACTCTTATTCAAGTTATGATGAAGACCAGGATAGCTTGTGAGAGACTTTTGGATATTTATGAGTTGGTTGCAATTTTGGGTTTCAACTTTCCCAAATATCAATAGATCATTAGCATAGAGATGGTGAGAGATTTGAAAATCATTCATTTTGAATACCTCAAAAGCCATGCTCTAGTGTTTATTATCAAGAAGACATGACAAGTCATCCATAATAATATATAAAATATATATACTTAGTGGATAGCCATGTCTAATCCCATAAGAGGGTGAGAAATAAATCAGAAGATCCCCATTTATGAAAAAAGAAAAGATCACCCCATTAATACATTCCTTGACCCATTCAATGAACATAAGAGGAAATGCTCTATTCTAACTTAAAGAAAATGACGAGCTACTGTATCAAAGGCTTTCTTGATGTCATACTTAGCACAAAATAATTTCCCTTTACTAATTTTCTTGAACATGTTGAGAATTTCATTTAGTAAGATAGGATTATTAATAGAGTGGCACTGAGAAATAAAAGCTATTTAACTTTTGTCAATGATAATAGGCATGACGGGTTTCAACTGAGTAGCCAACACCTTTGTAATTATTTAATAAAAAAATATTACTCTTGACATTATTTTTATTTGAGGTCACTAAGATCAATCTTGACCCCAGATCAATCTTGACTCCAGACCAATCCATATCCTAGGATCTATCTAGATCTCAAGATTCTTCCAGACCAATCCAGACCCTAGGATTCTTCAAGACTACAACCCTAGGATCTAGTCTAGACCCTTGGATCAATCTATACACTAGATTTATCTAAACACAATACCACTCTAAATCTCAGAGTCAAATCAGACCCTAAGACCTATCAAGATTTCAAATCAATTATAACCTTTAATTAGCTCAAATCTAACCAATCTAGTCTCCTATCAAAACTTTGATCTTGTCTAGTTATCAACAATCACTTAAATGATTGTTAATGTTATGGATAATTCAAATTCAAATAAATAAATAAAAAATCTAGATTAAATTAATAAATTCAAACCATCTAAGGTTCAATGTGTTGAAAGCCATTTTTAGAGATTTTTCAAACACTTCAAATCTCAGTAAAATGACCTCTAATTTAAAGTCTATGAATTGCATATTTATAGGAAATGTATCTAGAGGTAATCCTATAAATTTGAGTCCATTCTAAGGTCTCTAATCACAAAAGCTAAATCTATTTGCAAAGGTTATTAAACCTTATATTTTTACGGCCTATGCTATTAGATATGTCCCATAGTGGAATTTGACCTTGGAGCCTTCTCCAAAGCCTATAATCACTTCCAAGCCCTTGATTATGTCATGTTGAGTAGTAAATGCATTTTGGTGGACCCACTTTAACCCCAAGTTGATCAGGGGTCAAAATGACCGAAATGCTCCTTAAAGGCAATTTTAGAGTTTTCTCTAAACTTCAACTTTTCCTATTCAAATCAAGCCTCAAAAACCTCCCCCCATTGCATTCTAAATCTCTTAAGGAGTGCAATGGACTCAAGCCTAGACCTTGGTCAAGCTTGGTTGACTAGGTCTACCAGTTTTGACCAAAATCCCCTTAGGGGTTTGAATAGTCATTTCAAACCAAATTACCTCTTCTTTGCATGAGACCACTCCCGTCAGATTTCAAATATCAAACCAAACCAGTTGAACCCAAAGCAAGACCCTTGGTTATCCTCATTGAACAACTCAAACTAGGTTAACCAAATAGGCCCTTAAGGGTCCAAATAGTTGATTTGACTGATTCCTAGGCCTTGGGACCACCCCTAGTGGACTTAAATTTTCATTTTAAACATGTTAAGCCCAAACCTTGGACCTAGGTCAACCTAGTTGACCAAGTCAACCCAGGTTGACCAGTTCAACCCTTGAGCCTTTCTACACTGAATCAAGCTCCAAATGCATTCAAAACTTAGTCAAATTCTTATGATCACTTCCTCCAGTGATTTTGACTTGACTGGACCTTTGACTTGGTCATTATTTAACTTGGTTAACTATAACCCAAGTCTAACCCGATTTGTACCATATGGATCAAATCAAATAACATTCCTAAAACCATATCCTTAAGTCTTTAATTTTGTTCCAATATATGTTTCAAATCAAAATGGACATGCCTTGGAACAAACCTAAGTGGGGTTGACCAAGTCAACTTACTCTACTTGATTAAACTTCCCCTATGCATCCAAACCCTAACCCTTTTAATTTTAAACCATTTTTGAAGCAACACAACCAGCTCAAGCTTCCCCCTCACTACCACCTCATGATTCATTGACCCCTTAACTAGTTAAATATTAATGAGTGGTCAAAATGGCTTCCTAAGGGATCAAATTGCATTTAACCCTTCTAATTTAAAACCACTCCAGCCCTTTAAGTATCATCCAGAGACTTCTAAGACCCTTTCTAATCCAGGGTTTAACCTTAATTAAGCCTAATCATATCCATATATGTAAGTAAAGATTAAAGGAATTTTACACCTAATATCTTTGCCACATGCTCTTAACTACACTAGGCCACTTGACAGCCATTAGGAAGCCTAGCCAATTAATCCCAGCCTCCCATTTGACTTAAGGAAGGTTGAATAGGGTAAAACCCTCAAAAGAACTCTCATTATACATCTAACTCTCTCTCACTACTTAGAGCCTCCTAGATCTGAATCTCAGCTTGTTTGATCTCTCAAACAACAATTAAAATAATTTTAAAATTATCAAAAGTTCCAAAAAATTAAAGACATTTTTTAGATAAAATAATTTAAAAGAAGTTTATATATTTTAAATAATATTAGACTTTTAAAATTTAAGTATTCGAATATTATTTAAATTTATATTAATATTAAGTATTTAAAAAAATATGAAATCTTATTTTTAAGTCATTTTAATTAAAATAGTGAACCATTTTAAATATTTGAAATTAAAATTTTAATTTAAAATATTTAATATCATTTAATTAATTTGAATTATTTAATTATTTAAAAAATTTAATTTAATATTTAATTTAATACTTCCAAAAATTAAAAAAAAGTTATTTTTAAATATATTTTAATAACTAGTAAGTTATTTTAAAATATTTTAATTTAAAATTAAATTAATTTAACATATTTTAATTTTTTAATGAATTAAATATTTAAACATTCAATTAATAATTATTTAAATGAAAATATTTTAAAATTTTAGAAATAAATAAATTTTAATTTAAGATTATTTTTAAATATTAATTACTTTTAAATTAATTTAAATGCATAATTAATATAAAACCACAAATATTCAAAAAAAATTCAATTTTAATCAAAAAAATGAAAATAATATATCAAAAGTTTTAGAATTTTAGTTACTTTAATTTAAAATTAATTTTGAAATTTAAAACTTAATATATTTTAATTATAATTATTTAACTACTTTAGTGATTAAGGTTTTGGGTTAAATAAAATTTTTTAAAATTAAAAGTTTATTTTCAAATTATTTTATTTAACTATAGGGATCTCTCAAAAAATATTTTTTAAATTAAATTTGATAATAATTTAAGTTTAACATTTTAAGGCTTATGTTTTCATATATGAGTATATACTTACACACACACACACACACACACACACACACACACAGATATATATATATATAATTTGATGTTGAGAGATCCCTTGAAACTTTAAATATGGATTGAGCTTGGATGAAAAGAATTGATGGGGGAATAATGATTAATCACTGGGCAATGATTTTAATAATTATTCATCGATTAATCCTTCAATTGGTTAAATTATATCTTCATATACATGTGTAAGATGCACATACTTACTTAGTCTTAGGCTCTGCAATATTTAAGGACTTGATTGTGTTTGTGTATTTATTTATATGTGTTCATTAAGAGTTAACAACATTGATTTAAATCCATTTAACCTAATGGCACCTTAAGGATAATAATTGAGGACATGTTTAAGGAACTTAGATTAACTTTAAAATTTTTGATACACTTCCCATTGACATAAAACTTTGAAATTTCAAACATAGTGACATACAAAACCCATAAAAAAATTTCCAGCAATTTTAAAAATCATTAAGCCCCTTAATTAATTAACTTAATATTAAACCCTTAATTAAGCATGAAAAAAACCTAACAATTCTAATAAATCATACTTAAACCCAAGCATTACATATAATACCTCAAATTATCCAAAATTTAAACCTTAAGTCAAGAAAAATAAAAGCCTTTTAATTTGACATCAATTTAAGTTTAATTTAATTTTAAGTAAAAGTTAATATTTAATTAATTTGATTAGTTAAAAATAATTACAATTTTCTTAAAAAAAATCTAAAATACTTGAAAACACCTCCTTAGGTCATTCGTGACCTTTGGAGGTGATTTCAAGAAGTTTGGAGTTTGTTTGGACTTAAACCACTAAAGGCCCATTTATTAAATCAATTAAATAGTTCAAGTAATTACTCAAACTTTGAAAAATTATAACTAATCCTAAAAAAAATAGAAATTGAGTAAAGTCAAAGGAATTGGACTCCATTTGGAGTCTAATATTTACTAAAAATGTCAAAGCTTCAAAAATCAATTAAAGTCAAAATGTCAACTATTTGGTCAACTTCACTCAAAATTTAACTAAAACTTCAAACCCTTATAACTTAATATGGAAAAATCCAAATCCAGCAAATTTATATTATTATTGCTCGTATTAATGTCTAATATTTAAAAAAAATATATCAAAACTCTAGAAATCTCTCTAAATCTAAAAGTCAAAATTTGACACCTTAATTTAATGATTCAAATGATCCAAAAATATTCAAATATTCAAAAATCATTTAAAATTCTAAAAAAAAAATAATCTAATCTTAAAATAAGTAACCAATCAATCTTAATTAAAATTCAATAACTTTTATGCAGGTGCTTCAGAAAGAATAAGTACGCGTTTAAAAATTAAAAGTGCATGGCCAAGTGTAGCTATATTAAGCATTTTAAATTTCAAAATATCACTACTTGTGATTATTTATATGTTGATTTATTAGTATAACCCTACAGGTTATTTGAGTTTAAATTTTTTATTTTATTCAAACATAATTTAATTCTAGCATTGAGTTGTAAATGTCAAAGTGATTTGAGATTGGACATTAAATAAACAATATGAAATCCAAAGGGATGGGTGAAATCCACTAGTGGAGAGTGACTCTTCATTTTAGTATCTAGATTAGGATATTTCAAATATCTAAAGGGAAAAGATAACACCATTTTCGAGGGAAGTTTCTTTTTATTTTGATATTTAGATCCGACAACCCAAGGAGCCCACAAAAGGACGAGGAAGTGAAGAATTAGAATAATCCCATTCTCAAAGTCATTTGAGTCTTAGGAGTAGAATCCGAGTTATTGTCAATGATACCCAGCCACTTTACCTTTTTTACAGACCCTATGTTGTAATATTAAATGGCACTTTCCATATGGACATTGAATTTATTTAATTAATTTAATTCTTTGATTGATTGATGTGCTTCCCTTGTGATTAGGATTTTCTTATTTTTCTTAGCTTTTTTGGTGATCTTGCATATCGCATTTGATTTAGTCTAGATCTTGATAGGAGGCTCATGACGGATTGTTAAAATATTTTTTGCTTCAATTAAATTTAAAAAAAATTAATCTCACATAGAAATTTTAACGCTTTTAAGAATTAAGCCTGAGACCACTGGGAGTTTCTATAGCATTTTATTGCGCCTTCTTTCCTTTGTTAGGCACTTCATCACCTTCAGGTTTTAATAGATGACCTGGCCTATAAGGGTGCAAACTTGTTAAGAGGATTATGTGCAATCTCCAGGATAAAATGTATTTTGTAAGACTTATTTTAAAATTACTTTATTTCAAATTTAAGCATTTATCGAGTCAATTTGCATGCATTGCATTAGATACAAATTAAAATGAGTTAAAATTTTAACTATATTTACTTTAAGCTTCATATTACCCAACATAAGTTAAGGGGCCAAATTAGGATATGCTCTAGATGTTAGCCCCAACTCCTTAAACTCAACTTAATCAATATCCTTACCTAGTCTTTCATAAGGGACCAGACTTATGGTTTTAAAGCACTTAGGTAGTTAGCTAGCTCCCCAATCTAGGCCATCATAAGTCCAGATTTGTACTATATTAGTTAGGTTCAAGTAAGTAATTTTAAGTACCCAATTTAGACTTAGGTTTTGAGGCAGGCTCAGGCTATAAGACCTCAACCTTCTAAAAATTTAATTGCAACCTTATAATAAAATTAGCAATTTAACATAAATCTCCTTCAATTCAAATTCAAGCCCAACACATAGGATAAATTCAGGTGTTTTAGAATCCAAAACACCACCTACTTTTTCTCCTTTGACTTTTAGAAATAAGTCTTCAACTTTGATCCAATCCCTATTGAATTTCCAACCTCGCTTCCTTTGACATCAAGCCTTAAAATCTTAAATAATATTTTTATCCTTATTTTAATCGAGAGTGTTAGTAGAAAGCTCTGGTTTTCCTGCGATGTAATTAATTATGAGGGGTTGCGCTTGTAGGAGATTTACAAATGCTCTTCAAAATTTTTAAAACTTCAATTAATTATTTTTGGGAAAGTCAAATTTGATGACCATTATTATCATGATTGATAGTAAATGATATATTCTTTCTCCAAGAAGATATATCGTTCTATTATTATAATTTTGATTATAAAATTAATTATCCCTTTCTCCAGATTAACATAGTAAAACACTCAATAATATTTTTTTGACCATCCAGGTCGATCATATGTGATTCTTCCCTGAGTTTAACTTTGAAAATTAGGATGAATTCAAAGATTTGTAATTAGAACCCATTAGGAAATGATATATTTGCCTCCCGAGTTGATATATTATTCATAATGATGTATTTGATTTTAAAACTAAAATTATATTAATTAATCTTTCTAAAAGAAAATTAATCTTTTTTAAAACCCCAACAACTTTTTTTAATCAAACAATTACACAGCCCAATAGGCCTAAAATAAAAAACATCATTTGCATATGCTTTTTTTTTTAGAATAAGAGTAGTAGTTGTGGCCTTTACACACTTAGGGAGATATCCTTTATTAAAGTATAATTTAGCAATGATAAAAATATTGGGACCAATAACATGCTAACATCTTTTATAAAATTCAAATCCATAACCATCGGGTCCTGGAGTTGAATTTGAAGCTCCTAAGAGGATATCTTCCCTAATTTCCTGAAATGAAATATGAGATATCAAATGATTAGTCATATCAGAAGGAATGACATTACCAATAGGTATAAAATTGATGTCTTTTTAAATGGGATCAAGTGAGTTAAACAACTCTCTAAAATAAGATATAACCTTCTTGCAGGTTTCCTGGTGTTTATTGGGGGACCCGAGTAAAGCTGCAGGGAAGAAGCTTTTATTGCTAGAATATCTTCTTCAGATTTTTGAATAGAGATGCTTTAAATCCTTTTTACCATGAATTATCCATTTATTTTTTTATCTTTATATATTCTAGGAAGACAAAATTTTAGTGAACTTATTAAGTTTTGAATTGATACTTTTCAAATTAGAACAAAGGTCTTCATTAAGAAGGTCCAAGTCACTCTGAGATTGACAATTGACTTGTTAAGATGAAATATTAGATATCATGGAAGTAATCATATTGGAGGAGCTCTAATTCTAATTTTTTAAAAGGCTTTAAGGGTCATGAGCTTCTGGTAATGAGAAGCAATCAGATTACCTTCCATAGGTGAACTAAAAACATTGAAAAATATCCACCCTCAATCTTCTAAGGTGGAGGTTAATAAAACTGCCCTTTAGGAATAATTTGAGTTATCTTATTATACCAAATGTGGTGGTCTACCCTCGGTCGATTGAAGTTTTAAATGTTGATTCTAGTTGTGGTGATGATAATATCATTTTGATTATGAAAGAGGAAGGAAGTAAGGAACCAATTAACCTTGATAATTTAGATAATTTAAACTAGGTTATTGAGGGTCCTATTCGAGTTGATTATAATGTTCCTTTTCTTCTCAAGGATAGTTTAACCAATAATGAACATCCTCAATCCCCACAACCTTTTAATATTAACAATATGGTCTCCCAAAATTTTGAATCTTTTGATAGTTAAAGTAAAGAGTAGGGTTTCATTGAAGGAGCGATTAATGAGTCTAAATCGTTAAGAATTGATGCTTTTGAGGAGGGAGAAATCCCTTTGTTAGCTAGTACTTTTCTTATTATGGGTGGTGTTATGACTGCTCTTATTATTGTGAATCATACGGCTCTTAAGAATGCTTAAACTTTTGCAATGTCCACTCAAAAGATTCATGGTGGTAACATTAATGAAGATGATGGTTTTACCAAAGTTAAAAAAAAAGAAACAAAAGAATAAGAAGAATTTGTCTATACCCACTCCTCTTTTAACTAGGGCTTAAACTAATTTGAATTCTCTTAATTGTTAGGGCTCTTTTATGGAATGTGAGTGGTATGGGGGCAGCCTATTATTTCTGCTTTGGAACTGGTCTCTCCTAGTTAGTGCCTTGGTTTTAGTAAGTGCATTAGTAAAATTTTGAACAAAATCTTGGTTTTATAGAATGACTTAGTGAGCCTCAACATTAATCGTGATTTTCAATAAGTCATTCATACCCAAATTAGTTCTCTCATCTTTTATCTTAATCTGAGAGAACCCAGAGGAGAGGGAGAAAAAGGGAGAGATAGGGGATCTTATGAGGGGGAGTTTTTGAGGGGTTTCACAAAGGTTGCTCCAAGAAAGGATTCAAGTCATCTTCTCTGTTCATCACTCCTAGTTCCTTGGAGGTTCTAGAGAGGTCTACTTCAATAATTGATCAAGGTTCTCTGTCTACTTCAGGAGGAAGCGAAAGGAGTTGGGTTCTCTATCTGCTTCAGGAGGAAGTGAAAGGAGTTAGGTTCTCTGCCTCACTGAGGTCGATGGAAAGGAGTTTTTGTGTGGACTTCTCTACCTTACTATTGGAGCAAAAGAAAAGACCCTAAGTTTTGTGCAATACCCAGAGAAGAGGCTTTGGGGAGTGGATGTAGGTAAAGTTGACTGAACCACTATAAAATTTGGTGTGTTCTTTCTTATTGTAGTTTTCGCATTTAATTTATACACTTTACTTTTATGGTGATTGTTTGGTTATGATTGTGATTTTTTATGTGAAATTTTTAAAACACCAATTCACCCCCCTCTTGGTTAGGCTCGGGCTAGTTCATTAGGGCTTAACATCCCTAATCAACTTTCAAATAGTACCAATTGAAAACCTTAAATCTGTAAGTTATTATTTTAACTAGAGAACTTATGCCACACTTCTTAAGACTATGTATTTTGCTTTAATAAATTGAGGGGCTATTGAATTCTATTTTCTGCTATACCAGGAAATTATAGAGTTTCCAATGAATTAATAAGTTCTAGAAGTACTCTTTCTGTAAACCCTAAATCTAAAAAAATATGAATCAGAATATCTAATGATTTCAAAATAAGAGCTGTGTTTAGGATACCAATTTCGTAAGTTTTTAGTTCCTAAAAGATATCTTAGAATTCTTTTAACAGCAATCAAATGGAATTATTTTAGATTAGCTTAAAATATAGCACAAAGACAAATACTAAATATGATATACTAGCAATTAAATTAAGTAATAATACAATTTTCTCTTAAAATTTCTTTTAATTAATAGATTTTATTTTAGTTTCCTTATACAATATAATTGAGGAAATCATTGACGTACTAATTGGTTTAGCTTTATCCATTTCATACTTTTAAAGAATCTCTTTAATATGTTCTGATAGAGTAAGAATTATGTAATCCACTTTCTTTTTTACGCCAAAACTAAGAAATTAACTCATGTCTCCCATCAAACTCATTACTCATTATTTTTTGAAAAATTATCACATAAGATTTTTATTAGAGGATCCAAACAAGATATCATCAATATATATTTGGGCAATGAGAATGACATCTCCTACTCTTTTTAAAAAGAGAGTGGTGTCCACAATCCCTTTAATAAATGATCTTTTTAGTATGAATGTGCTTAGTTTTTCTTATCATGCCCTAGGAAACAATTTTAGTCTATATATTGTCTTTTTCAATTTAAACACATGATTAGGGAATTGTGAATTTTCAAAACTTGGAGGTTGCTTAACATAAACATCCTCTTGTATCCACCCATTAAGATAAGCACTCTTAACATTCATTTCAAATAGTTTAAATCCTTTAAAATAGGCAAAACTTAAAAGAACCCTAATTGCATTAAGTCTTGCTACAGAGGAAAAAGTCTCCTCAAAATCAATTCCTTCTATTTGATTATACCCCTTAGCCATAAGTCTTTCCTTATCTAAGTACTTGATTTGTATTAGTGGGTTCAATCATAAAAAAAATGCTGAGTTTTTTACTTCTTTTTTAAGTCCATGCCCCTCATCTCTTCATTAACGTGTGGACCCCACATCCGGGGAGCGCAAAGCCTTGGGTGGAACCAGGCTTTCGCCTGGTATATTCAAAGGCTGATCCCTCCTGGACTGATATAACAATATACTATTATTAAATTATTGGTACGAGTGGACATATCAACTGCCTTTCTTGTGGTTTTACATTCCAACCTTAAGTGAATATAATTGTTAGATTGTGCTCTATTTTCTCAACAAAAATATATGATTGTTCAATTTGTTTATTCACTCAAAAATAATTTTCTTGGATAATATTGTTCTAACTCCTTCACCCGGGTCTCCTAAAATCTATTCTTTAGGATGACTCTTAGAATTTTTCCATTTCTAGGTAATATATTTTCCGTTTCAATATTTTCTTTAAGATTTATATTTTCAATTAGTTGGATATCTCTTGAAAATGCTCTTCTTCCAACCTAAACTTTCTAGAAACATCATATTCATCAGAAACTACATGTGTAGTCTCCTCAACAACCAATATTCTATTGTTAAAAATACAAGGATTTCCTAACTCATGAATATGTTAGAAAAATCCCCTCATTAGATTTAGGATCAATTTTCCAAAAAGAGCTTTTCCATTATTATGAATGAACACTTTACATCTAAAGACATGTAGATGTGAGAGGTTGGGTGTTCTTCCCTTAAGAAGTTTAGAGGGTATCTTGTTCAACTAGATCTAATATTCACCCTATGCAGAACATAACACACTGTATTAATCGCTTCAGCCCAAAAATATGTAGGAAGTGAATATTCAATCAATATGACTCTTGCAACTTCTACAAAAGTTCTATTATTTCTTTCAATAACCTCATTCTGTTGAGGGGTCCTTGGAGCTGAGAAATTGTGATATATTCTTTGATGTTTATAGAAAACTTCAAAATTTTTCATTTTTAAATTTTCAACATGATCACTATGAAATCCAAGAATTTCACAACCTAGCATCTTCTGGATCCAAGTAGAAAAATTTCTAAACTCACCAAATGATTCACTCTTATGAGATAAGAATCTAATCCAAGTGAACCTTGAATAATCATCTACAATTACATACCCATAAACTTTCCCTCCTAGACTTTTAGTGCTAATGGGTTTGAAGAGATCTATGTGAAGGACTTATAAGGGTTTGCTAGTACTTATGTCTTTGATTGAATGATAGGAGGACTAGACTTATTTTCCTAATTGACATTCATCATAAAGATGATCTTTAATGAATTCTACTTTGGGTATGCCTCTTACCAATTCTTTTTGAGTTATCTTCCTAAGATTTCTCATGCTTGCATGACAAAGTTTTCAATGCCATAATAAAGATTCATCATGAATGGTTTTTAGAGAAAAAGTTGTTGCAACTTAGATTTCAATATTATGTTCTTATATCATGTGAGTTTTTTATGATACTAAATTATTATTGTTGTGATTACTATTTCTCCTAACATACACTAGATATATTTTCTTTATGTTGTTTGTGTATACTAACATTTTAGGGAAATAATATTCCAGATTGTCAATGACTTCAATACAAATTATATTAGGGTTTCATATAATAGAGTATGTAATTTTTCTATTTTTCTTCAGTTTGAGAGAGAGTGATTAAAGTTGGGTAACCGTGCACACACAGACAAGGAGAGTGAGTCAAAACATTAATTTTTTAAACTAATCATTTTGTGTAATTTTTAAATCATATTTGATGATTTCTAATGGTAGTTCCTCTAAAACAAAGTTAAGAAAAATAATGCCTATAAAAATTAAGTATTTTTTATACTATATAATAATGTTTTCATATAGATGACTCCATGAGTACAAATGTGTACATACCAGTTCATCCTGAATGAACTCACCAATTTTTCAAACTGATCATACTATACAAAGTGGGGTTTATACAGATGACTTCTAGAGTATGAAATGGGTGTGTACCAATTATCCCAAATGATCTTATCAATTTTTAAATTGATCATACTATACGATATAGGGTCCATATAGATGACTCCCAAAGTATGAAATTGGATCGTCCACATTTATACCATATGAAGCATGATTTGTTTAAAGAGTTTGTACTATATGATATTGATTTATACAAATGATTCACAATGTACAAAATGAGTTTGTATGTAACAGCATCGGATAAAATATTCAATTTTGAACTATTCATACAGCATGATGTCAGTTCATACATATGATTGATACAATATAAAATTAGGTTCATACAAGATTATACATGGATTTTAAAACTATTTTCATGTACAAAGTATGTTGGTATTATACAATCAAAGCATGTTCAACTTGAAATTTTCAGTTTTCTAGACAATTTTTCTTATCTTTCATATATAAGTGTCCTGAAAAAATGACAGTCAATCTTCTTGCTGTGAATTTTCTCTTTAGACTGAAATAGACATAATTTAGGGAGAGTGCTTGGGAGTGAAATTTGAGAGATCTTACAAGTTAAAATTATGAAGGGTTCACAAGGTTGCCCAAAGCTAAGGATATCTATGTGTGTTCTTCAAATCTCTGCCCTACTTCTTTAAAGACTCTTGAAACAAGATCTTTGGAGTAGAACTAGTACTTTTCCATCACCAGGAGAGTGAAAAAGGTCATTGATACTCTAGTATCACCAAGACGGTGAGAAAGGACATCAGTACTCTACCATCATCAAAAGGGTGAGAAAGGATATTGGTACTCTGTCATCACCAAAAGGGTGTGAAAGGATGTTAGCACTCTGCCATCATCACCAAGATTGTGTTTTTCTATTCCTTTATTTTTACTATTTAAGATGATGGGGTAGAAAATAAAAAATAATGTAAAGCAATATTATAGTATTAGATTAGGATATTTAAATAATATTTACAAAAATATTTTTAAGAGTAAGATTTTAAATCTTAAGATTTTGTTTTTGCATGAGGATGCAAATGTTAATAAATTTGACGAGTGATATTAGGAATATTGTAAAAGATGTGCTTGAAGTATTAAAGAGAAAAGCTCGTAATAGCAATAATAGTTGGTGGTGGAATCCAAATGTGCAAGAAAAGATAAAAAATAAGAAGAATTGTTAAGAATATTTTTTAAAATATAAAATTTGATAATTGGGAAAAACATAAAGAGGCACGTAATGAATCAAAGAAAGAAATATACGATGCAATGATCTTAGCTTTTAATAATTTATATAATATATTAAATACTAAAGAGGAAGAAAAATTTATATTTTACTATTTTTATTTGATTACATGAAGGATCAGCATTAATCTCATATTTTTTTCTTTTGTCATAGATGTTCTCACTAGAAATTTACAAGAGGATGTACCTTGGAGTTTGCTTTTTTTTGATGATATTCTTCTTCTTGATAAAACTATAGAAGGAGTTCAAGGCAAAATTAAATTATTCAATTCAACATTTGAGTCTAAAGGTTTTCACTTGAGTAGATCTAAAATTTAATATATGAAGTGTAATTTTTGTAGTAACAGACTTAGTGGAGGGATTGTTTCTTTGGGCGATCAAGTCATTAACAAGAGTACATGTTTTAGATATCTTGGATCTATTATTCATAGTGATGGTGAAATAGATGGGAATATTATCAATATAAATCAAGTTGGATAGTTAAACTTGTGGAATGCTTCAAGCTTGTAGTGTGATGGAAAACTCCAGCTCAAACATAAGGGAAAATTATATAGTTTCGTGGTTAGACTTGTAATACTTTATGGTGCAGAATGTTGTACATTAAAAGAGAAGCATAATATTAAGTTAAGTAATACGGAGATGAGGATGCTCAGGTGGATGAGATTAGTCTGAGAGACAAGATGTGAAATAAGCATATACGTGAAAAAGTTGGGGTAGCTCTAGTGATAGATAAGATTAGATATAGCCGCCTTAGATGGTTTGGCGAAATAAAATGTTGATATTCCAATGACCCGATTATGAAAGTAGAAGTACTATATTTGATTTATATTAAGAAAGGTAGAGGCATACTTAAAAAGAATTGGTTAGAAAATATCAGAAATGATTTTTCTTTACTAGATTTAAATGAGAATTTGACTTTTAATAGGACACAATAGAGAAAAAGGATTCTTGTAGCCCACTTCACGTAGTGGGACAAAGGCTTGATGTTGTTCTTATTGTTGTTGAGATGTAATGAAATTTCATTAAGTTAAGTGTTGTGAAAGTCAGCTTTGAGTAGGGATATACACATCCAACTTGGAATCCAAAGAGGAGAGAACGTCCTTTAGGGGAGAGTTCCCTTTTATTTGGAAAATTAAGTAAATTTGATTTTGAAATCCAAAGTGAGAAGAAAACACAGCTTTGAGGAGGAGTTTTGTTCATTTGGATTTTCGAACCTAACGAATCTAGAGAGCTCGTAGAAGGATGAAGAATTAAAGAGAGAGATATATCCCACCCAAATTCACTTTCATCATTTTAGGATTAGAGCATGGGTTATTAATAGTGGTGCCCATCCACTTTTAATTCTTGCAGACCCTAGGTTGTAATTAAGTGGCATTTATCACATGGATATTTTATTTATTTATTTATTTGATTTAGTTTTTTTTTTTAAATTTATTGTTCATAGAAAATTATGTGCATTTCTTGCCTTTTTCATTACTTGTATTTTATTTTATCCTGGATATAATAGACGGCCCGTGAGGGTACAATTAAAAAATCTTTTTCTACCTAAAATTAAATTAATTTTTTAGGCTCACCTAGAAACTCTAACAATCTTAAGAAATAAGCTCGGGTCCACCGAGAGTTTTCTTAAGCATATTATACTCTTTTCTTCTTTATTAGGCACCTCCCCTCCTACGGGTTCTAGCAAATCACCTGACTTAATAGGGTGCAGTTCTATCAAGGGGATGTTGTGCAATCTTTAGGATAAAATTATTTTTAAGCCTTTTTAAAAATTTACTCATGATCATTTACTAAATTTGATTCAATTAGCATACATTGCATTCGAAATAAATTAAAAGAGACTAAAATTTTAATTGCACTTTACTTTAAGCATCAAAACACCCTACATAAGTCAAGGGACTTATTAGGATCTACTGTAGAGGTTTACCCTGATTCATAAACTTAATTAAATAATGTTCATACCATTCTTCTATAAAAAATATCATACTCATGGATTTTGAGCAACTAGGAGGTTAGTTGTCTCCCCAATCCAGGTCAGGGTAAGTACAGATTTTCACTAAATTAGCTAGGTTAAGATTAGTGTTGTTCAGTGCCCAAATTAGATCTAAATTCTTAAGAATATTTATATCTTAAGTCCTAAACTTTCAAAAATATAATCCCAACTCTCTTCTAAATTGTTAACTCAAATTAAAATTTCTTCAATTCAAAATTTAAAGTCCAACACATAGGGTAGACTAAGGCATTTCTGAATTGTTTTAGGATACCAAAATGCCTCTTACTTATCTTTCTTTGACTTCTAGGAATAAGGGTTAAAATTTTGAACAAATCCCAGTTGAAATTCCTTCACTTCTTTTAATATTTCTCCTTAAAAAAATCTCTTAAATGAAATTTCTGTAGTTATTATAATCAAGAGTTTTTATAGGAAACTCAAGTTTCTTATAATATAATTATATATGAGGATTGCACTCATAGGAGATTTGAGAACCTAGATATATTTTCAAAACTCAAGTAATATTCTTGGGGAAAATTAAAATCAATAGATCATTATCATCATATCAAATTGATTAATAATAGGTGATATATGTTTCCCTTGGGAATATATATCAATTATTATCATGACCAAGAATATGAAAATTATGTCATTTTCTCAAAACCATAATAGTTAGATAATTGGTCGAATTTCATTTTGACCCTTTGGGTTAGATGTACTTCTTCCCCAAATTTGCCTATTATAATCAGGATGAAATTGTTAGTTTTATTATCTGAGCCCATTAGGGTATCTTTACCTCCAAGGGTAATATATTGTTCATCAAGACTGAAATTCCAGAAATTAAATTCTCAAATAAAATTGACTTTTGAACTCCTTTTTCAATACCAAACAAATAAAAAATGATGACTCTACTGGGGACTAATCTCTCTGTGTATCTTTAATAATGGTAGAAATTTTATTGCATCAATAATTTTGTCTACCTTCTTTCTATTGGTCCCCCTACCTATTTCTTCCTTGGGTGAGTGAGGCAAACATCAAAAGGAAGAGTTTGAGAGGAGAGTGTAGGAAACCACTATCAAAATAAGGCATTGACATTTAGTCCCCAAGTTAATTGGTGGAGCAATCTACTAGCCTCCAAGCCTACATATTTGAGTGAAACTCAATTTATTAAGTTTCAAAATTTGAAGGAGACTGATTAATTTTTATTTCAAAATCCAAATCTCTTTAGTCAAATTTAGTCTTTGACATTTTGCCCCAAGCCAATTGGTGGGATGAAAGAGTCCGACAAAATCCTTCAAACTTATTATATCAATTTTGAAAACTTACTTATTGAGTGAATTTTAATTTGTTAAGTTTACAAATTTGAAGAAAATTCATCAACTTGTAAAATTTTGGTTCCTTTCAAAATAATCCAAGTCAATTCAAGTCTCCATTATCATATGTCAAGCTACATTATCATCCTATAGCTTAGCTTATACAATGAGAATCCTAATTATTTAAGTCATATGTGAAAATTGCATTTTATAATCATATATTAGGTTATAGTTTCCCTAAATCGTATCATATGTGATAAGATATAAGGTCCCTTATGAATTTTCAATTTATGCTACAAAATTTTAATTCAAACTATCTTTCCCAATTCTAAAAATTAACTCTACTATAATGGTCGACAAACACTTCATCTCCCTTGTTCAATACCTGTATGTGGAATAAATGTTCTATAACAACACCATTAAATTCGACATGGGCTTTTAGATTTTGAAGTTATCTATAAACAGAGGTGTGCTTATTAACTTATCTATAGAGGGGAAAAAGGATGCCCCTTTAGTAGAGATTATTTTTGGAGTGGGGACAAACTCCCCCATTCTAAAAAGTAGGTTATACTCACCTCTATACCCTATGCATCCTCTACTAGGAGGGAAGAAAAGTTGAAATTCCCTATTGAAAGTTCTAAAGTTAAGTTAGTTCTTGAGATAGTTTCGAGTTATAAGATCCCTTTGATAAGTAAGAATCAGTAGAAGAACTAAATAAGAAGAGTGAGAAAGAAGATAACCATGTCAAGAAAGATTGTTGAACTAAAAACCCTAGGCCATGTATAGATAGAGGCTTTTGAGGAGCTCCCTATTCCTGCTTCCTTTTCACTCCTAAAGTGGTGTTGCTTCTACCCCATGTTACTGCTGCAAGGGAGGAGAGTGTGACTAAGATAACTAGCTCTCCACCAAGACCGGCTGACTAGTTTGATAAGAAGACCCCGAAGAAAAAGAAGATTAAAAAAATTAGAATCTTAAGAAACATAAGTCATACGTACACTGCCCATGAAGGTGAAAAAGAAATTCTTAAGGAAGTGAGGACTGAAGCAAATAATTTAACTCTTCAAATTGTTAGAAGGAAAATGAAAATTGTTAAGTATCCTATTACTTATATTATAATATAGGATATCACTATGTGCCTTACCTCGTATCTACTAAGATGGAGGAGATTGTCATGATGGGATCTAGCAAGGGCCCCCCATAGTGGTAGGCCACCAATCCCACCTCCAAAACATTCAAAATTTTCCTCAGTGATAGTGAAATCCCAGAAGAACAATGATAAGAATAAGCAGATTGTTAAGTTAAGGGAAAGAGGCCAAAGTCCTATAAAACATAATTTATTAAAAAGAAAGCCAGCGAGATTATGAATCCCTCAATTCTAGTAGATGTACCTAGGCTCCTTATTCAAATATGTGAGGAATCCACCTCACCTGATGTAGAGTTGTTACCCTTGAGGCTCCTTCATCACCTTCTAATGTGGATGCCCCTAGCCAGTTGAGGATGCCACCCTTCCGACCACTAACTCTAGGATAGCTGAGAGGGATGTGATAGTTACTTATATTGATAAGTAAATGATTAATTAAATAGTTATAGAGCCTTTTACTATAGACGACCTGAAAATTAAAGATGTCCTCACCAAGTTGGATGAAAAAGAATTTGATAATATGATGGAGTATAAGGGACACCTACCAAATAATCCCGAGTCGATAGAGGGAAGGTTCATTGAAGAGGTGGTACAAGAGATCAAAGATATTCTTAAGAAAAAAAAAGTTGTGGAAGTTATTGCCAGTAAAATCAATATGGAAGAGACCAGGGCATCAGCTAAGGATGCTTAGCCTAATAGACACCATTTTGGTGAGGAAAAAGATTCAATTGCTATCAATTCTTATTTTAATAAGTCAGTAAAACTTAGAAATAAAGATGACCATATTAAAGATTTGGAAAGGCAAGTTGTAGAAATGCTATAAAGGGTAAAATATATGTAGAGTCGGCTAACTGAAACTAAATAACCTCAGCCCAAATAGTCGGAGCTTACCATTTATATAGTTACCGGGAAAAGAAAAAAATTAAAAATCAAGTATAAATATTCCTTAATCAATGCCAGCAATCCCTCCAGTCCAATCAATAATTCCTCTAGTAGTCCTTCCAGCATCCCCAATGTAGTTAATAATTTTAACAATCCCTCCAGTCCATCTAGAAAGATATATCAAATAGTTGATCAAGGCCCAAGAAGTTGCTTTCCAGATGTCATTTATAAATGATTTATCAGACGAGAAAATAGTCACCAAACAGAAGAAGTATTTTGATAAAAGAGCAACCACATACTCAGTGGAAGATTATTCCAAATCTGGATTCAAGTATTATAATTTTGAAGATAGCAAACATTTATGGTATTTCTATTTTTCTACTATTTCCCTTCCTACTAACGTTTAAGGTCCATAAGATCCATTGCAAATCAAGCTAGCTCAAGATTAGGTGGATTAGGACTAAGTCAGTCTGTAAGTGTATTTTTAGTATTTTTACCTCTTCTTGAGTCAAATGTAATAATGTAGATCCTGTTGCTAAGTAACCTTACATACACACACTCAAGGGGAGAAATTCTATAGGGTTAAAAGTTTTTCTATTTTTGATCACATCATACTAGATGATCCAAAATCATCCTGGATGATTAGTTAAAAATAAAAACCCTAATTAGGTCAATATAGTTAAGACAGATGAATTAAGCAAATCTTCCTAAATGATATTCACATCGTTGAGGATAATAGGCTCAAATTAAAAAGAATTAGCCACCAACTCTTTTAGGCATATTATTTTTTTTTAGATTTTATACAGAACATCATCATAGACGATGCATTATAATTATGCCTAAATCAGTCTGATGATTAAGGAAAGCAATTAAGGTTTGATTGATCGATAATATCAGCTTTGATGATCATAGGATCATACTAGAACATTGTAGGATCATCCTGGACCATCGTAGGATTATCCTGGATGATCGTAGGATAATCTTGGATGATTAGTTAAACAAACCTTAGTTTCTTGTTGAATCAACCTAGATGAACAGAACGATGTGTTGGATAATATTTATTAATTTTAACTAATTATATAAGACTATATATTAATTGGCCTAATGATAATTATGTTTTCATCATAAACTTATAAAGTCTGGCTGAATTAATAGAGTGATATTCTTGATGATATTTGAAATTTTGAACTAATCATATAGGGTGATGGACTCGTCATGCTGGACGATCAAAACAAACAAATCTTCTAATCATCCAGCCCCTCCTAGATCGTCTTGGTTGAAAGGGATGAAAACATACTGATCGTATAGGACGATCTATTATTCATTCTAGAAGATCTTTAATGGCTTATTGCAATTTAGGGCAAATTTTGAGCCCTTATATATAAGTGAGAACATTGAAGAAATTTAAGATACCTTATAATTCACAGAAAGCATTTCTGATTCACAATAGTTCTTATCGTTTAAGTAACCAAATTTATTACAATGTACTTAATATTATATCATGAATTTTTAGTAAGAATATATTAGTTACTCTAAATTTTTTTAATATAGTTTTTTTTTTAATTTATTGTAATGTAGTTTTTTGAAAACAAGTTTGCAACAAAATTTATTACAATGTAGCTTATGTAATTTTTGAAATTGTTGTTCTTGGTAATTGTCACTAATTAAATCATTTATAATTATTTAAATCATGTTTATTTGTAAATAATTTTTACATTTTTATAAATCATTTTATTATGCAAATCATTTATACATTATGTAACTATATATTTGCAATTGATTCATATAAAATAAAATTTTTAATTTTTTTTGTAAATGTAATTATTTTTTTTAATTTTTCTAATTATAAAAATCTTCATATATGTTACAACTTCATTTTTATGAGCTAATGTAATTTCAAGAAATGTAAACTAATTCCTTCCTTTGCTATAGATGGCTTCAGGTGATGATCATCCTCGTAGGGATAAGGAAAGACAGATCCAGCTGTGGTTGGAGTACCATCCCATGCTTGGTACTTTCCGACTCCTACATGTACTAGTCCTTAATTTCCCTCTCTAGATTAGACACACTCATCTTCATTCTATCCATATTAACCCCCATCAACATTACAAGTATCTCCAGCAGAATGGAATTGTGGAGAGCTGGATAAATTCTTTGGGAAGGATCTGATAAATCTTATTATCCAAGTGAAGATTGATAAGGATTTGATTTCAGATCACATGGAACTTATGTATAGTTTTTTTTTTTGGAAATTCCATAGCATCAATGGTGTCCAAGATCGATGTACAAAACTCAATTGAAGATGAACAGTGAAGTTGGCTTAAAGTGCTGAAGCTTTCTCCTAGAGTAGAATGCTTCTAGTGGAGAATACTCAGTAATGTAATTCCTATATTTGACTTTTTAATGTATAGAAGATTAATGGATAGTAACATGTGTCCAAGGGGATGTGACTCGACTAAGGATTCAGGACACAATACGCCTCTTTGTGTTAAGCTCATTCTTTTGATTGAATTACTTAATAAATGGGGGTTCAAAGTACCTAGATTTTCTTCTTTTTTGATTGTAAAGAAAAATTAAAGATGTTATCCAAGTATAATCCATTTATCACAAATTTATTTTTCTCAAGTGTTTTCTTTTCTTGGAAGAGTAGGAACAACATTATACATGAAGGGCAGAGATCAGACTGATGTTCACGGCTTCAAGTGCAATTAGTTTGCCATTATCTTCATCTAACAGTAGGTTCTATTTGAATAACTTGGATGCTAACTAGCTTTTAGAGCTTTCCTCTTCTTTTTGGCATCCTCCTCCACACGAATGGAACAAGGTAAATTTTGATGCAACTCTTCTCAAGCCTAATGAAGCGGGTATTACTGTTGTTTTCAGAGACCACAAGGGCAGATTTTTTCTTGCCTTTGGTTTTAAATGTGTTCATCAGGATATTGGTTGTTTTAGAACTTTTGTCATTTCGTGCATTGAAGGTTGTTCTTAAATATTGGAGTTTTAATGGCAAAGGCATTATTATTGAAGGGGGCAATATAAATGTCATCAAGTTTCTTCAAAGCTTGCAATCATTTGGATAAAGAATTGGTGGAGGGCATCTTCTTCTTGAAAGATTTTGGGAAGTTCTTATTTCATATTTCTATGAGAGAATGTAATAAGTTAGCCGACTTTTGTGCTACCTTAGCTTTAGGACGAGATTTTTTATGGGATGATCTTAATTGTAATAAGATTCCTCCTACTTTATTTCTTTAATAAAGGAGGAGTGTGATAGAATATCTATCACATAGTAGTTTGTAATAGTTTTTTTCTTCTTATTATTTAGTGATATTGGCAATTAAAAAAAAAACAAAAAAAAAAGCTCCACTGACCTACCCTTTCCCTTCTTACCATGATCCTTATAATTACCCACCTCCTATATAGTCAAAATTGGGTGGACCATCAACACAAGCAAAGGTTGGGGTTGGGGAGCCTATAATAATAGAGGATAAGCATGTATATATAGGACCTTAAGGTGCTATGTAAGTTAAATTTATTTTATAAAGTTATTATAATTTTTTCTGTTATTTAATTGATAAAAAAATTTATTAGCAGCTTTAATCTCTTAAGGTAGCAGCTTCAATCCCTTAAGGCAACCTACCCACAAGTTTCATTACATCATATGGAGTAAATATGATGCTTCTTACTTATCATTAAAGAAGATCCTAGAGGAAGTTAGGGTTATATGGTTCAAATATTTTAAGGTATATTTATTTGGTATTACTTAATATTTTTTATTTTATTTGTATTAATATTATTTTTTATGCATATATTTTATAGAAAGATTTTAGGTGGTTGCTTGAGAATGGTATGAGGATTAGAATAAATTTTGTGAGGAGAGACTCTTCTCCTCTTACAGACATGTTCACAAATATTAGAAATTCTTGGTAGCATCAATTATGGATTGGTGAGGGAGTATAATCTAATTTTAGTACAGATTGGGTGAGCCCTGAGTTCACTAAATTGAGAGAGCATAATAAGCAAAATAGAGCATCTAACTATGGGGGTCTAAGAAGCCCTCTTCATACAGGCGATTTAATGCCTTATATTAAACATAAATAATGACTGGTAAAAGATTATAAGTTTCATAAATATATATACATTATTTTAACTATATTTTTATTTATAAAAAGAATATATTAGTTGAGAGCATAGACCACTAGAGCTATATACGAGGACTCACCAATATTAAGCTGATCATCAGTAGAATATGAGCATGTGAGAGAAGCTGACATAAGTATAATTTTTTTAGTAATAATAAGAAATAAATAGAAATTTTATTATATGGATTTATTCTCGTAGGATGATTTTATAGGACTTTGAGATAATCATCAATCAACAAGTGATAGATCATCTTCGGGATCTACCTAATATTCTGAGCACCACACTTGGTCAGATATTATTGGAGGATGGTAAAGGGGGAGGGTTTTTGGCTTTGGTTTGTAAGGATATTCTTATGAGGGTAGTACAATAACTTCAACACTTTATGATGTTAGTGGTGGTGAAGAAACCGTCAGGTAGAGGGTTGCTACACTAACAAGAGAGATAGATGAGATAAGATAAATTCAAGCTGAGATGTCGGCAGAGCTGCGATCAAAATGAGCTGAAAATCATAAGAAAAAAAAGTAAGATCCTATACATGAATCACAGGGCAGCGAGGATATAGATAATGATTAGTTATTATATTTATTTGAAGAACTAGTTGGTGTACTTTTAACATAATTTAACAAGTTGAACTTTAAGTTTACCTTTAGTTAAAAATTTGTGTACTATATAATTTATGTTTTGAATTGTCTGGGTATCTATTAATTTTGGTTATTAGTGTATTATATATATTATATTTTGAACTACATGAGTATATATTTTCCTCAGCTATCGTAGGTACATATGGAAATGTGTTTGGATAGAGGGGTGCTGTCTTTTTTTTTTTTTGTAAATGCTACAAGTTTTGGGCAGTTAATCGATGGTTTAGCCAATGGAAACTTGTTTATTATGAATTAGATTGTTAGACCTAAGTTAATGTCTCAATGGCTAACCAAGAGGGGTGGGGGGGAATTGGTAATTAAAAATTTACCTCTTTTTAAAATCGATTAAAAACTTTAATGAAATTTTGAAAATAATTTTTCAACCACAAATCAACAGAAACGGTAAAGTAAAAAGTAGCAGAAAATAAAAGACACGAGATTTATAGTGGTTCAGTCAAATACGACCTACATCCACTCCCCGATGTCTCCCACTTCAAGTATTACACTATTACCAATAGTGTCTCTCCTTTTTCCCCCACATCAAGGTGGAGAAGCCTTCACAAAAACTCTCTTCCACAACTACCCTGTACGATAGAGAACCGTCGTCCTTTTACACCCTCCAAGTGTTGGCAGAGAACCGTCGTCCTTTTACACCCTTCAAGTGTTGGTAGAGAACCGTTGAATGTTCACACTCTCCAAGTGTAGGCAGAGAACCTTCGTCTTTTCACACTTCTCCAAGTGTAGGAAGAGAACCTTCATCCTTTCACACTTCTCCAAGTGTAGGAAAAGAACCCTTCGTCTGTTCACACTCCTCGAGTGTCGGTAGAGAACCAGATCTCCTTGAAAGATCTTCACAAAAGAATTCTAGAAGGACAAGAGAAAAGAGTGAATAAATCATAATTTTATAAATGGGGATTCTTACCTTTGAGTACCCAAGTGAACCCTTCAGGCTCTAGTAGTGAGAACACTCCTCCAAATGCTCTCTCTCTCTCTCACTCTCTCCTTCAATCTCTCTTCAATATGCATGAAGACCAATGAACAAAAAGATATCATGATTGTCTTAAGTGGACCGTTTTATATGAAAGACACAAAAAACCATCCAAAAACTATAATTATTCAAATCTGTGCGTTCATGATCGGCCCGTACGATCATGATTTGTCTGGTACGAACTGTTATTTCTAAGGTTCGTTGGGATGAAAAAGAAGGATGGATCACAAGTTCAAAAAATAGAGAACATCGTCCAGGGACAAAGGGGTCAATTCATCTGGATGAACAGTTCAAAGTGAAAATCTAGAGGAGATCGTCTAGGGATGAATGGGATATTTTGTCTGGATGAATAGTTCAAAGTGAAAATGTAGACGAGATCATCCATGGATGAATGGGATATTTCATCTGGATGAACAGTTTAAAATGAAAATCTAGAGGAGATCGTCCAAGGACGAACATGGTAAATCGTCTGGATGAACAGTTCAAAATGAAAGTCCAGAGGACATCGTCCAAGAAAGAACATGGGAAATCATCTAGATGAACAATTTAAAATGAAATTCTAGAGGAAATCATCTAGGGACGAACATGGAAATCATTTGGATGAATACGACATAGAAAATTTTTAGTCACTCTCTGTTCGTTCCAAATGCTCTTGGAGGAGTATAATTGACTTGATCATCCCGTACAAACATAGTTCGTCTTGTACAATCAGTATTAAAAATTATGAATTTTAAAGCTCTCCCCCAATGTGCGTGTTCTGAGTTACTTAATTACAATCACACTCTCAAATTCAAGCAAAGGTAAGATACAGACTCCATGTTATAAAATATTATAAGCAGATATTGATTTGAAGTTTTCAATAATCTGGAGTATGATTTCCCTGAAATGTTAGTACACACAAGAGCCAAAAACATTTAAGAGAAAATAATAATCAAAATAATAATATTTGGAATCATCAAAACATATAAGTTGCAAGAATGTAAAGCATGCAAGGCTAAGTAGAAACTCTCTCAACAATTATAATTCATTCATACATATGCATGTTATGAATGCAAAGAAAATAAATCTTAAGATTGTACATTTCTACCCATCTCAATCAATTTATATAGCTATGGTTACAATCTAATTCTTCCAATAACCATTTTTTATGTTAAAAAATTGATCTCCTAACTTTTATAAATTAAATTTTGAAAGAATGAATATAAAAATATTTTGAAGTATATGATTTATAATTGCTTCCATTAGAATTTTTTATATTAATAAATTAATAAAATCTCTAGTAAATTAATTATGAGATGAAGTAGGCAACTCTTTCAAATTTATATCTTAAGGCATTCCATATATCACATAATAGGATCAAAAGGTTAACATTAAACTATGCCCATTTAAATCATTGGCCTACTAGATCAATCTAGGCTACATAGTAATCTATCATTAACTTATTACTCTAGACCATTACTCTTACACCTTTTTTTCATATTTAAATGATCAACATACATCAAATTATACACACACACCCACACCCACACACACACAAATACATACATTTTTTTTTTCAAAATCAATTTTTTTTTCATGAACCCAAAATTTACTATTCATAACATAGATCTATTATTATCATAAAAAAATATAGAGTTCTTATATTTCATTCAAATCCTTTTAATAAGTCAAAATAAGATTTTTTATAATGTACTTATCTTGCATCCCTTGAGATCAAATTTTGTGATATATCAAAACAAACATATCTCTAAAGGCATAATAATTCATGTAATTACATATAATATCATCATCACTTATATATTATTTGCCAATTGCCTTTACTATTCTAATTTACTTTTGCTTGTTAATATATTAGATAAAGCTAATAACTCTACTCCTCCATTACACCTTTACCCTAGTTTTAAAATGACATATGTAGGTCCATATAACGTGAGAAAAAAAAGTATGTTTTGAATGTCAATACTATCATGGAATTCAATTATACTTTAACTCAAATAGTATTCATGACTCTACAATAATATTAATCGCAACTTCATCGCAAAACATGTGTAAATGAAATAATTGTAAACTACTAATTAGTTATCATACATAAATATTGTCTAAAAGCCATATCAATCATATCATGTAATGTGTCATAACCAATAATTACAAAATGCCCAATCGATCTTCAATATATAAGTATAATCAAGTATAAGTATCCTGATAGAATGAATCATCAATCAAAGCAATTATTAAACTTCCTGTATGGTAGTAAAATCATCAATATCATACCAAAAATAATTTTATCGTTATGTAATATTAGTTATTCATTTCATTGAGCTTTAGTACAATGAGGTCACATATAATATAATATTGTGCCCAACATCTATTATCTTCCATAAGTAAAATCAAAGTATCCATCGTGATGTTATTTTATATAACTTTCTAAAAAGTGATGCTATTTCACTTATTGCTCATATTAATTTTTTTTAGAAGTATTAATCATATATTTTTCTACTCGATGGAACTAATACACAACTACTTTGTACTATAACTTCTCATACACATTGAATTATTAATGCTAATTAAAATATGTTACTTCTGAATCATATAAGATATGCCCAATGGCATACTATATTCCGAGTTCTATCATAATCTTATATCTAATATATGGATCAAATATAGAATCCTACCCCATTTGCACCAAACATAGTAAGCATATCTCCAAGGAAAGTAGTTATATACCTAAATATAATGTTTCATTAAGTCTATAACATGTAAAACACAAAATGGTCACTTTTCATTTTGGCATAAATTAATGTATTTTAGATGGCCCAATGTCACTATATTATAATGCAAGGTACCATCAACATGTAGAGATTATCATACACATTTCATAAATAAAAATATCATGATAATAACTTTATGAATTTATGTGAAATGATCTATAAGAAATAATGATAAATTTGAAAATCAGAAAAAAGCAAAAAAAAAAAAAAAAAAAAATTCTTGTGATTCAATATGAAGACTATCACAAACATATCCATACACAGTCATTAGTTCTATGAATCAAAACTTATCACATGCCATAGTAATTCAAAAGAGATGAAAAATATTACCTTTTAAGATAGGGTGAAGATGTTCTATTTTGAATTTGGATAAATTTTCACTATATCTATATAAAATCAACCAAACACAATCCTTAGCTCTCCCCTTCATCCTCCTTTCTAAAACCATCCTCCCTCCATCTCCACTAAACAAATCCTATGTGACAAATTTCTCTTCCATTACAATGATAAATATTGAGGGCTAATTAAAAAATCATGTTCTAAACAAATAGTATTGAATAAAATAGAATGGGTGTAAATGTAATCTTTCATATAATGACTAAGTTATATTGAATGCAAGCCATTTAGGTGGAAACTTGATGGGTAATTTTTATTTTTTTTTGAAATATGAAAATAGCATAGAAATTAAAAAGAAGCTATTATAAACTAAAAACCAAGGCAATCCTTTGAAAAAGAAAGGAAGCCTTATTGAATTTATTTTAAGCATATAGAAGAATTCCAAAAAGCAGGATACATCATAATGAAAATAGGATCCTCTACTAATCATTTTAAACCAATTGGGGTGGAAGGGATACCAAAGATTAAACAACCTAAAAGGTTTATTAATATCCAAGAATTCCCGATTAGGTAAAAAATAAAAAGTAGTTAGATGACTAGTTTTCATTAATCTAAATCCCCTTTCCAAATTCCATATTATGCTTAAAATAAAACTAGATAAAGCAAGAAAACTAAACACAAAATAAATTAAAATTGAAATACATAATAATCCTCTGAGAAGAAACCTTCAATATTCAATTCTTCATCCATTATGCTATTCACAATCTTCCACATTCTTACCCAATCCAAAAGCCAACTATGGATTCCTTCAAACTCTTCTATGACCATATTATGATTTAAATGATGAAGTTTGTCTAACACCATCACCATTACTCAACTTTTTACCTCTTAATTTCCCTTTGATTGAACCGAACATATTCAATTCTCTATTAAATTTTTTCTTCAGATTCTCTAATTTGGAAGGAATAAAGAATTTCCTATCCTCTATGATGGCTTCATCGCTCTTCAATTTGTTCTTAGACAAAGGAGAAGCGAAATTATGCAATCCATCTAAATTTTCCACTTCTTTCTCTTTGCATTTATCAGCCAGAGAAATTTCCTTCATAGCTAAATCTTTATGTATAGCAGTCTCTATCCCAATGTCCTTTAATTTGTCTACTACAATTTGTTTTAAATTAGTAGAACAACCTTGCAAATCTTTTCCCATTCCAGCAAATTCATCATTAGGATTTATTTTCCCATCTTCTAAGGTTTTCGGTTCAGCATCAACCAAGCTAGAAACTTTATTATTCTCTTCTATCACCGAACATATAAAATCTTGATCTATCCTGCTTTATACAGCTAGCACATCATTTTCTTCACCATTCATTCTAACCAGTTCTTCAGCAAAAACTTGGGACAACAATTTATTCCCTGAAATTACTTTAGCTGGTTCCAAGTTTTCTACAGGAATCTTCAACTCAGCTGAAACTAGAGAATTCCTCTTGACAGCCAATAGTTCTTCCTCCACTAAGCCTTCTTCTACCTCTTGGATGACTCCAGCAATTTTTATTTCCTTGGACAGCAAATTTCCTTCATCTTGGTGAGAATTAGCTTTGCTTAGATATTTCATATTAGCTTTTATCTATGATTGTCTTACCTTTGTCATATCTTTATTAAACATTTTGTTCCATTTGTAATTAACATGAATCCAAGGTCCATAATTATCTACCATCTCGTTCTCTTGTGCCCTTTGAAGATTGCCTTTGGCTTGATTTAAAGAAGCATCTACCTTACTATTTTCCATCATACTTGTCATTTTACATTTGCTTTTTTCATAAACAATCATGCCACAATCATAACAAAGCAATGAGAATCTCTCATATTCATCCTTTTAAAAGAATCTCCCACCCAATCCTTCCACCCAAACACCCAAGGGAAGAGGTTTGTCTAGTTCCATACGAGCACAAACTCTAGCAAATTCCCTCCTTCACCATTGAAACATATTCCCATCCAGCATCAAAGGAACACCTACCATAGAAGCAATCATAACAACAATTTTCTCATCCCAACAATGTAGAGGCAGTTATGGCATTCTAATCCATATAGGATAGGTTAATCCTTTCATGGAGCTCGGTGAAAACTCCATTGAACACCTTTCCATTCCCACAATGTGGCCATTTACAAACCAAGGCTCACCTGATAGAAATCCTTCCATAACTTCCACTATTTTGAATGAGCACAAATACTAACCCATTCCTAAGGTTGTAAAATGAAATTGTCCATAATGAGCCCATTGTCGTCTCAACTCCCAAGCCACTAAATGTGAAGAAATTTCCTTCCCAAAGACCTTTGGAACCAATGAGTTCCCTAACCTTTTAGCATTCAAAACTTCAGCAGATTCATCTAACGTGATCGCTTTTCCATCTTCAGATAGCACAATATCCTCTGTTTTGAAATTGAACTTTATATAAGGTTTTTTACTCCATGGATTATTCATCTTATTATTGTCTTCAATGTTTATAGATAATTTTTCTATCACCGGTGCAGCTATACACTCACTGCTCCCCAAAGCCTTCATCGAAGGATCCACCCTCTCCTTAATATTGTTATGAAAATTGTTGTAAATTTAATTAGAAGAATTCACATTTATCTCGCTATCATAAACATGGATTGCATTTGAATTTTCAAATCTATTAACAAATAATTTCATACCAGATGCTGAAGCTTCATGATCAAAGGATTTCTTTAGAGAAAAACCATTCAATTTCAAAATACATGGAGTCTTACATATAGCATTTAAAGAAATATTTTATACCTTTGCCTTCAACATGCTTAATCTTTTTAGATTGAAAACCAACATTTTTAGATATTATTAGTTCGACTTTCAATCTATGTCTGCGAGCCTCCTCTGCATCACGATCAATTCCTTTTTCACGTCACCCAAGCACAGGATTAATCTGCATAGACAATCTGCCTTCATATGCTGCATTTTTTATCAAAGGCAGTGATTGCTGCCAGCCATCCACCACCATGTCCCTCTTCCCTCCTGAATAAAGGAGGAAGATCCACGATTGAAGAAATTTGAAAAAAAATTGAACTAAGAAAAATTATCTCTCTAGCATCAAAACGGGAGCTTCTCTCTATTGTTTTTATTGGGGGCTAAATTATTTGCATTTTTTTAATGTTCTAACATAATGATTTCTTTATCTAAAATCTGAAAACTTGATGGGTATTTAAAATTTATTAAACAACATAAAAAACAACTGATAAATTATGATATTCTTTATTTAATTTATAAATCTAATTATGTCTAATAATTAGACTATATATTTAAATAATTAGCATCAAAAATATAAATAATTAGGTTTGATTAAAGATTTATTTCTTTTTTGAACTTGATAATAAATCTAATAATAAGCTTGAACAAGATTTTGAAACTAAGATTTTATTCAACTTCAACCCAAATTACATAAGAAAATAAAATGAACAAACTTGAATAATGTAGTACTTGGCTCGACACGATTAGTTTATAATCCTATACATACATAGCAACTAAAAAAATATTTTTGCATATTTAATACTTAACCCTCATTATTTATTCACATAAAAATTAAAACTTTAAAAATTATTAAAAATATTACTTATCCACTCCATTGATCATGTGGATGCACTTCCCAATGAGTACTCAATCCTCCCATGAGATCCTATTATGACTTCTTCACCATAGAACTTCCCATGTTGTTAGTCCTGTCGCCATGTCTGCATGTCATCAGTCGATCCCAATACTCATGGTGAGATAGATTATCAGCTTCCTCACATAAACGTCATCATCCTTAACATGTCATTGATGCCATCGACAATAATATCACAACATGTCTTCCACACTTCTTTCTCATCTAGGGTTTTGGGAATGAGAAATAATGATATTAATGGCACACAAGGTAAGTACATAGTGAAATTTAGGAGTTAAGTGTGTAAAACATTAGTTGGAGCTGCTATGCATAGAAATCCACCTAAAAATATCATGATAATAACAAAATTAATTGAACAGGGCATATGAATTAGTACACAAGGCATCATAATAAATTAGGATTCTTAACTAGTAGAAATTAGATGAAGAAATCATATGATCATTATAAGATTGATAATTCCTTCTATTTGTTTCTTGAAATCTTCCCTTTCTTACGCCCTTAAATATTCAAATATGTCAAAACTTCTCATAAGTTTGAGTTAAACAACCTCCTTAATTGACAGTTTAATGCTCTCTCATAATCAAAAGGGGTAATTAAATCTGGGAGTTTGAACCCATTTGGAGTCTCTAACCACTAGAATAAATAAAAACTAATTAAATATAATAATAAAATAATTAAATCTAAGGTCAAGTCTCTAATAAGAGCCCATTATGAGTTTTTTAATTAATTTTATGCAATTGCAAGTTTTCAAATTGGTTGCTTCAAGATATAAAACAATATTTATGAAGTAATGATTCAATTCACTCAATTTGGGTGTTAATTGAAAACATAATATTTGAAAATTTTGAAGTTATTTGATGGTGAAAAAAAAATACTAAACTCTAAAAACATTTAAGCAAAACTCATTAAAAATTTTATATGAAAAAAAAAAAAACAATTTCTAGCTTAAAGCTACCAAATGAGCTCTATGTTTTATGTGTTAGGCTAAGACTCAAAAAGTAATGTAATCCTTACTAAAATATTGTTTATATCTATTCACATTTTTTTGTCGAGTACAAGCTATTTATGAAGAAATTAAAAAAAAATTATATAGATGAATTATTGAGATCAAATCAAATCATTATTCGAGACTAAGTTAACAGTAGCGAAGCAAGCAAATCCTCAAGGAGTCCCTTCTCTTGATTTAAGCTTTTTTTGGGATAGCTTTCTTATAGTTTTATTTTTTTAGACCAAAATCGCAATATCTATTTGGCCACTGCATTTTGTCGCTTCTATAAAAAAAAATATACTATGAAGTTGTTTTCTACAACAAATATTTATAAATTATTTTCTCTACAACTTTACAAATTAATAAGAAAGCTATCCTAAATGAATCCTTCACCTCAATAAATCCTTTACAACAATCTAAGAAATAATTTCAAAAATGATTTTCCAAGAACAAAATTTTAAAGGGAAAATTCTAAAGTAGTAGTGAAATGGCTCTCTTCCAAAGACACATTATTTTTATTAATTGATTTTCCTATCACACACTAGCAAAAAAATTGTTCTAAACAAAGCCTAAATGAAGCAATTTTGAAATAGTTAAGGTTTAATTTGATTAAGTTTTTCATCAAGTTGGCTCTAAGGAAAAAAAATCATTTCATTTACAAGAAAAATATGCTTATACAACTAATATTTTGCACATAATTACTTCTTATACATTCATTTACATATAGACTGATTTATTGAATACCTCTTCTTATAAATAATTCATTGTTAATTTTATTTATAGCAAATAAATTTCATTTTTGTAATTAAAATGTTATTTTCTCAAGAAATTAAAGAATTAGCTTCCCATAGATCTCAATTGGAGACAGGCATTTTTATTAAAAAAGAATATTACAATCTATCAAATTATAAGCCAATATATATAACAGCTGGATTACTATTCTCTTACATCTTTAAAATAATTAAAATAAGTATTCTGTCTCATTGCTTGGACTGTAACTGCGTAGCTGTTGTATTGTTTTTTGAAGAAATGCATAAATTGCATTAAAATAAAAGAGAAGACAACCTAATACAAACTAGGAAAAAGAAGCTAATGATCCCTTTTTTAACAAGAAAAAGGGACCTTATTGAAACTAAATTTGTTAATTTAAACTTAATAAAAATGAAATGAAATCCAATATTTCCTATTTTGAAACTATTGAGATGCAGGGGATACCAAACTATAAAACAACCCGAGGGTTGATTAATATCCAGAGTTCCCATCAAGTTAGAAATAAAAATTATTAAAGATCCCATAATCATTTAGATAAAGTTTAAAATAACAAATAAAAAGAAAAAAAAAGGAAACAAAAGCTTAAAAGAAAATTACAGTTCAATAATAAATTCCAAAAGTTTGGTATTAATATGCCAAACTTTATGATCAAATGCTCCATCTTCAAGAATATCTCTGCTATGTTGTTATCCACGTGAGAATTATTCTGCATTTTTAGTGAGATAAAAGGGAAGAAGAACCTCTCAATCCGTTCTTCTCTTTGTGATCAACCATCTTCCTTCTAGGTAGTTCTTTCACTGGACCCAATGCTTGAAGTTCTTTGAATAAAATGTGCTTTGATCCGGGGGACTCATTCTTCTTGTTAGAAAAGGTTTTACCTTTCTTAAGAAAAGTTTTTTTAAAATTCAAACTTATTGCTGAATGAGGAGAAGTGTCTCTTGAAACGTTAAAGCTGTTTTTTAAACCAGGGATTGTAGAAGTAGTGAGAATACCATTTAAATGAGGAGAAGCCGCCAAAGTTGTTGAGGGAGAAACTTCAGCACCTTGAGTAGATTCGGTAGCTTTTGTAGGAGACAAAGCCAAAAATCTATTCAGCCTCCTTTACAACCTCCAAAGTTTATGGAATTTTAAATTTGAGGGCTGCGTAGCTGTTGTAGAAGTTTCAATAGGCTAAAATTAGATGAGTTTTTACCTCAAATATAGAAAATGACTTATATGACTAATTTGCTAATTAGATTATGAACAATTAGAGATACCATTAATTTAGAAATATTCAATGTTAACTGTTAAAAGTAATAATTATTAGGTAGGGCTGCGAACAAATCAACCTGAGCCGAGTATGTGCTTGTTCATGTTTGAGTTTATTTATTATCAACTTGTTCAAGTTTGATTCGAGTTCTATTCAATCTTTTTTATTCTTGTTCAAGCTTGGTTTCATTTAAATTAATGGGTGTTAATGTTTGGTTCATATTTGATTCATGTTTTGTTTGTTTCATGTTTATCGAGCTTTAAAAAAATGAGCCTTAAAGAATTATAAATGAGCTCTACTTCTCGATGTTCATTAAATTAATAAATGAGCCTTATCTAGCTAATGTTTTTAATCTATCAAGAAAGCACATTCATGAACACATCTAATGTGTATTCTTAGAGCAATCAAATGAGCATGTTCATAAAAATATCCAAGTAGTGTTTTTGAGCTACTAAATGAGCTCGTTCAGAAAACAAATGATATATGATTGAACTTATATTTGTTCATGAATATTTAAAAAAAATAATATAGCAAACATTAATAAATTTCTCTTGTTCATGAATAAATTCATTCCATTGAAGGTGTGAACTAAAATAAAAGATTTTTGTTGAGCTTATTGTTGAGTTTGTTTATGAGCTTTAAATGATTTTGTTCATGAACATAAAAGATTTGTTCACATTATTATTCAAGCTTATTTATTTAAGGATCAAGTATTTAAAAAAATATTCAAGTTTTCTTGTTTAATTAATTAAATGATCACGAATGAGCTTTAATTTTATCGAGCAGCGAGTAGCTCGTCGAATGCTTTGTTCAGATGTAGCCCTATTATCAGATTTAATAGTCGGCCAATTAGAGGTGTAAATATGGATTGATGGGTTGGGTATAGGTCCAACCTAAATCTAGTTAACGTTAATCCGACTCATTTAATAAATGGGTCAAAAAGTCCAACTTGAATATGATCTGTTAACCTGTTTTAGTTAAATCTTGTTTTTTAATAACTATTAATGAAAGAATTTATGATATTTGATAAAAAAATATACCCACAATAAAATTTTCAAGGAATAAAATATTAAAAGGTTTTTTTTGGGTCAAAAATAAGTTTACAAGTCAACCCAAACACGACCATTTTAATACATGAGTAAAAAAATTAGACCTGAACCCAACACATTTATTAATGAGTCATTCTGAACATGGATTTTTCTCGTTGGGTTGTTGGGTCTATCATATATTGACACCCCCAAAAGCTAATCAAGAGAAATATAGGACTATTAGGTTTTTGAGGAAGTTTTATGGAGAAAACTTAATTTTGTACTATTTGTTGGGATATATATCAAAAGGGTAGATTGTTTTGAAAAGGGAGAGAGTTTCCTAAGTTTTTTTTTTTAATATTTTATAAGAAAATGTATTAAAACTTTTAATTTTTGTTATGCGAAATGAATCATTGGCAATCTCTTCAAAGAGTAACTAGCATATCTTCTTGAAAACAATTGATGGGTTCCTCATTTCATATAGTGCAGCTTAACAATTACATATTCTTAGAAGATTGATTTATCTTAGCTTAAGCCTTGGGTGTAGGTGTATATATATATATATAATATTCTTGTTACAATTTGTGGCCAAAGGAATGTTTTGAAGAACTGGTAAATTGAGTAGGCAATTGATAATCTAATTACAGAAGGCTATAGTTGACCAAACATCGAAAAAAGCTAAAAGTATCCACTCATTAGTGCATGTCAATATGTAGATGAAAGCCAAATAAAAAAAAATGTTAAAGAATTGGGACCACCAATAATAACTAATATTATATATTAGTTTGGCTCAACCAGACCATTGTAAGACCCTTTATAAATAATATGAATATAACATTTAATTTATTTGCCATACATGTTGATAGAAAGTGTTTAATATTTTAGTATTATACAAAAATTTTGTAACACACACTGATAAAAGAAGATTTAAATGATATGCTAGAGTTCTTAAATGAAAACTCCAAAAAAGGAAAAAAAATTATAGTCTTAACTTAATTGAAATGATTCAAATAGTATTTGTCATCGATTATCGAAGATGCCCTTCTCCAATTATGGAGAAGGGGATGATATAATATAGTAAAGATGAATATATTATATGATGAAAAATTGAAGAGTTTTATGGCATAAGAATTATATTCAAGATATAATTTGCTATCTATTTAATTATTCTCCTTTGAGGAAGGGAAATAAAAGACCAAAAAGTCCAACTTAAATCTTAATGTTGATGTTAAAAGTTAAAGTTTATTTTAATAGTAGACATAGTATTTTAGGAAATGGTGTAGCAACCTGAATATATGAAAAGTGTTTTTAAATGAAAAATATGAAAATTTGACTTTTGTTTGAACCAAAACACTTTGGCACTATGCTTTTAGCATCATGACACTATGCATGAAAGGAATATAATGCCAATAATCACTGATGTGGTCCCTATTATTCAATAATTTTGGATTCAACATGCAACACAATGATGTTGGATTTGAGCACTGTGGTGCAGGCCACTAGAAATTTATTCTCTCCTAAATTGAACCATGTAACTTTTTTTATATGATATATATGAATATTATGAATATTTTTCCTTTAATATTATTGATTATTATAGTGTAAAATAAAAGTTAATAATTTTTTAAAACTATAGACTAATATATAAATTTTCCTATATTTTATAGAGCTAAGCATTTTGTGTTAAATGTCATACATTAAAATGCATTTCATGAAAGCAAGGAAGACTAGATATCAACATTATCAATTAATATAGGTTGACTCTTAAAACATAATAGCCTTCATAGGAGGGTAGCGGACGGGATTTTCTTTAAAGATTATTTATGGTGTTATCCTAGTTATTACCCGTAATTAATGACCGATTTTGGTGATGGACAAAGAGTGATGATGGCTCTTTGTTGATTTAATAAAAGCCACTAATAATGATAATATATTTATAGATAAATTATAATTATGATGGATATAAATGATGACCTAATGGGAAGTAGTTGGGGTTAAAATGATAATGAAAACACCACATTAAAGCTTGATGTTCTACCTTACTGAATCATATAATGAAGCATGAATGTATTGATAATATTGATAGGTAGATTATAATGGGTATATATATATATATATATATATATATATATATATATATATATATATATATATATATATATATATATATATATATATATATATATATATATATATATATATATATATATATATATATATATATATATATATATATATATATATATATATATATATATATATATATATATATGTATGTATGTATGTATTGATTGTATATGATGAAGATGATCGATTATAAATAAAATAGACAAGTCTGATAAAAGAATGTTATAATTCCTATACTAGTTAATGATTGCTTTTAGTTCAATTACTCTATAGCTCTACTGATTCTTATATCGACTATTGATTCATTGAATGATTTCTTGCTTTTGTTATTGATCATTTTGAGCCTTACGAATGATAAGTGATCATTGGTGAGATTTAATTCTATTAGCTATATTGAATAAGCATGCATAGTAATTCAATAAGCCTTATATTGGGATACTTAATAAATTTGGGTTTCTATTGAGCGTTTTCGTTCACTATGTGGATTTTAAGGAATTTTAGGTCAGGGAAGGGATCAGAACCAGGTGGAGTGAGGTTGTTAGACATCCTCTGGTTTTTCTTATATATATTTTTTATAGTCAAGAGTTTAAGATAGATTATGGATTGTATGTAATCTCTTAGTTGTAATAAATATAATTTTAGAGAATGAATAGAAAAAAAAATTAATGTATATAATTTTAATTATTTTTTAGCTAAATTTATATTAATGAATTCTTAGAAACTCTAGTTGATTATTAAGTGATTAAAAAGATGATTCTTCTAGCTTTTATCATGGGGCATGATAATTTGATATGAGAGTGATTATTAAAAGAATTAGAATTATAACTAGAGCTATAGAAATTGAAGATCAGTGGGGTAGTATAATTTTATTTTTTTCTTTTGATTAATTAATTTGCATATGTATATATGTTATTATAATTGCATTTGAATTGATTGATAATAATCACATAATATATAGAGTGCTTGAATGACATGTGTGAGTATAATTATTTGAATGAATTAATGATTGATTGCATGCTTTGAATGATGAATTAAGAATCAATAATGGGTTGGTTAAATTTGAATGGATTATTTAGTTTTAAACTGTATTGATTTGTTTTAAAAACTTTGTGTTATTTTTAATAATTTGTTTATTTATTTTTATTTAAAGAAATTTTGAGTATGATATTTTTCAAGGTGAGTAGATTGTAATAATCCAAAGACATGAAAAACAATTTTAAAAGGAGAAAATGAAAAATTAAAATTTATTTAAACTAGTCTGCTTCGATACTATGCTGAAAATATAGAGGTGCTAGAATTCATCATTATGGCATTTAAGTCTTCGTTCTTTAGTAATTCTAGATTTAGCAAGCAGCGTTGCAGCACTGCGTTTGAGCTCTGTGGCGCTGGGCACAAAAAGTATATATATATATATATATATATATATATTCTCCAACATCGTGACTTGTTCGTGAAGGAAGAATGAAATGGGAGAGGAAGAGAATAGAATGCCTTCAGGGAATTTTTGTCTATCGATTCCATTTTGAGATCGCTTCTAATCATTGTAATTAATCTAAATATCATTTTAGTTTTCAATGATTTTAAGTTTGATAGACTTATTCTCTTCGATGTCGATAAAAATATATTTCTCTTGATTTACTGCACTTTCACTGTGTAACTTATTATATATGATAGATATAAATTTTGGAACATTTTTCCTATAGTGTTATTAAATTTGATTGGATAAAATGAAGGTTATGATATTCTAATGTTATAGACTAATACATAGATTATTTTGGCATTTTTTAGAACTGAGTATTTCATACATTAAAATGCATTTCAAGAAATAAAGGAAGGATGGTTGTTAATACTATCAATTAATACAAGTAAAATATAATACACTATGCAATAGGATGGGTCGACACGCTTTCCTTTAAAGTTGGTTTGTGGATCCCGATTATTGCCTATAACTAATAACTGATTATGCTGATCGGTAGAGAGTGATGACTTTATCATTGATTTAATTAAAGCCACTTGTAATGATAATTGACTTAATGACAAATAATAATTATGATTTTCATTATTGATGAGAAATTAAAAAGAAGTTAGAGTTAAAAAATGATGAAAATACCACATTATAGCTGGGTATACTGCCTTGCTGAATCATATAATGAAATATGTTTGCATTCATATTATTAATATGAAGATCTTATTGGCAACAAATAGATGTATTTACTTAATATGATGTATATTATGGATAATAAATAAATTAAATAAGACTGATGATACTAACACCTGTATGTTATGACTCTTATATTGATTTATGAATGTTATTAATCTTTTTTCTTTATGAATCTGCTGATTCTCATATTGGCTAGAGCTTCATTGATTGATTTCTAACTTTTTTAATTGATCATTTTGAGCCTTAAGATTGATAACTGGTCATTGATAAGTCTGAATGTTTTTAACTATATTGAATGAATTAAACATGCATATTTATTCTTTAAGCCTTGCATTGAAAACTTTAGTGAATTTAGTTTTTTCATAGATTTGTTAGCTCATTATATGGATTTTAATAGTTTTAGGTCAGAAAAGAGAGAAAGACCAGTTGGAGTGAGATTTTTTAGAGATCATCCTTTTTTTTATTATTATGTATTTTCTTTTATTCTTTTATAGTTAGGAGCATGGGATATATTATAAATTGTAGGTGGTCTCATAACTATTATAAATGTAATTTTGGAGATTTAATAGTAAAATATTTTGATATATATAATTTTAGTTATTTCTACTAGCTTCATTTATATTTATGAATTCATCTAAGCTCTAATTGATTATTTAAGTAATTAAAATAAAAAAATTCTTCCAAATGTGACATTGGGGCATGATAGATGGTGTGCATCAATATTGAGTGACAAAGTTTCTAGGTGTTAACCTTTAAGGTGACAAAATACATCAACCTTATAGGTGATGGCATGTACTGATCTTGGTTGAAATAGTAAGAGATGAGTTCGGTGCTTATCTATGTTATCGGGTGGCAATGGTAAGAATATATAGTAGGGTAATAGTGATCCGGAGACAATAGTTAGGTGATGGTGTTTGAGAGAACATAGATGAAGAAGGAGGTTAAAAGATCATATTCAAGTAATAGATTGGGAAGACTATTGTCAAGTGACGATATCAAAGAGTTATATACTTGCACAATGGAAGCAATGGTCAAACAATGATGGTTTGATGGTGATGCTTAAACTATAGTAGTTTAATGGTGGAGAACAAACATCGATGGTCTAATAATGATAATCTAACAATGAAGGTCTAATCATGAACAAATAATAATGGTGGTTGTATAATGGAAGTGGTCGTATATTGGTGGTCCAATAATGGTATGGAAAAGCTTTAAAAAGCTTATGAGTTCTCACTTTATTCTCTCTAGTCCCACCTCAAGTACACCTTTATGTAAAAAAATTTACAATATGTAACCACTCCTTAGCTGTTAACACGGACTTTCCCTTAGAGTCACAAACCAAGAGAAATTCCACAATATGATGACCAATTGAGATAAATTGCATGAAAGTTATTAAGAAGTAGATGATAAAAATAACATTAATAATAAATAATGCAAAAGCTATGACTAATTAAGACTGAATAGTTATAAAGTACTTGTCATTTCCTCAAGTGACCTCTAACGTGATTACACCTTCCAAAAGTTGCTTCATCATTTAGAATCCCACCAAAGCTCTATAATAAACTTTAGAATTCTCTTCATCCAATATGACCTTTTTAATGAGGTGGAGAAAAATCACATTATCCTAGATACTTTTTTTGAACTCAAAGGAGTGCAATGTCATGCCATAAGATCTAAATGTCAAAGCATTTTTTATCTCTAAATTTATTTACCAAACTACTTAAAAAATTGCATAATTATGAAAAAAAAATTAAAATAAAAATTTGAATTTTTGTTTGAACTAGAGCGTTGCAGCGCTGAGCATATGAACATTGGAGTTTTGTGCCTATGAGTGTAGTAGCGCCAAAAATCACCACCATGACATTTGAGGCTCTGTTCTATTGTAATTATTAATTTAGCATGTAGTGCGATGGTGATCGATTAGAGCATTATAGTGCTAGTCTACTAATAGTTTTATTTATTTATATTAAATTCTAAAAGCTAATCACTAAGCCTCCCCCAGCCATTCCTCCTCTTCAAGCTTGTTTGGCTTTCTATGGAAGAGGAGAGGAAAATGGTGTAGAAGAGGAGAGAGTGAAGAGAGAGAAAGTAGAGTTTCAGTCATTTTTATATTTGTTATTTTATTTAGAAAGTCTTTTGATCGTTGTTACTAACCCGAATCACACTCTGATTTTCAATGATTTTGACTTTGATGAATTAATCTCTCTTATATCAAGAAAAAATATTTTCTTCAAATTTATCAAACATTTATCATGTAACTTTTTGTATACGATAGATATAGATTTTATGGACATTTTTATTATATTATTATTGAATTTCTCTATGTAAAATAAAAGTTGTGATTTTTTAAAGCTATATACTAATATATATATTTCCCTATATTTTATGGATTTAAGTATTTTATGTTGAATTTCAGTCATTAAACAGATATTTGTATAATTGACATAAGAAAAATACGTCATTTGCATGTAAGCAAGAAAACCTGGCTGTTATTAGTTTAATAAATATGGTGTTCTTAAAATATAATATCTTATGCATGAGGATGGACCAACGGGCTTTCTTTTAAAGATAATTTATAATGGTATTGCAATTTTAGCCTATAACTAATGAATGATTACACTGACCGGCAGAGGGTGATGACCCTTAATGATTTATATAAATTTACCTATAATAGTAATATAAAGATGATGTAATGATAATAATATTGATGATGATGTATTGATATAATGAATATAAATGAAAGAGTGAAAATAATATATTAAAACTTGATGTCCTACCGGTCATACTAATGCATACATATATAAAATAATACCAATAATAGATATATTAGTAACATGTGTGCATATATAGCATATAAATGGTTACATATATTGATTTTTTTAATAGATTATTAATATAATGGATAAGACTAATGACATTGACACTTGTTTGTTTAAGATATAAAGTACCAATTTATTGATCAATAATATATTGATTACTTATATATTTATTTTCTCACACCTATTATCAATTTATGGATTTAAGCATGATAATGTTTACTTCTCATTGTTGATCATATTGAATCATACCAATGATGAATGATCATGTTAGAATAGTTGCTATTTGAATGCTTTACATTTTTGCAACTTATGTAGTTTTGATGATTCCAAACATTATTGTTAAAATGTGTAGTTATCTCCTAACAATTTTAGAAGATTTGCATTTGCTCTTGTGTGTACTAACATTTCAGGAAAATCAGACTCCAGACTACGATAACTTCAAATCAAATTCAACATGAGATACTTTGTTAATTTGAAGTTTGCATTTTTTCTTTGAATTAATTTTGAAAGGGAGTGATTGTAATTGAGTGAATAAAAAAAACATATACACACACATAAGGAGATCATAAGATTTTATACTGATCGTACTGGACGATATCCTATCGTACGGGACGATTGGACAGTTATCTTCTATAGGGCACATGGAACGAATAGGAACTTGCTCGAAAATTTTTTTCTAAGTCCTATTTGTCCAGGACGAAATTAATTATAGTACCAGATGATTGGTTCTCTGTAAAATTTTTGTCCAGACGAATTTTATTATCGTACGTGGCGACTGGTCCTCTGGAAAATTTTCGTCCAGACGAAATTAAATATCGTCCAGGACGATCGGGTCTCTGAAAAATTTTTGTCCAGGCGAAAATAAATTATCGTCCGTGGCGATTGGTCCTCTGAAATATTTTCGTCCAGATAAAGTAAATAATCGTCCAGGATGATCGGGTCACTGGAAAATTGTCGTCCAGACGAACATATTTTCGTCCAAACGATTAACCGACTTAGAACAGTTTTCAGCAGTTTCTAGAACCGACCTAGTAATAACCGTTCGTACTGGAAGAACCTAGTTCATATAGGACGATCATCTGTACGAAGACATTTCATACACATATTCAAATAGGGTCGTTTCAGATCGTTTAAGTAAAATCGTCCAGAAGGATCCATGATCGTACAGGACGATCCACTGCGTACAGAATTGAAAACTTGCAGTTTTTGGGCGATTTTTCTTGTCTTTTATATAAAAGGTCCAAATTAGACTGCCACCAATTCTTTTTGTCATTTGATCTTCGTGCCTCTTGAGAGAATAGCCAAGGAGAGAGTGGAAGAGAGCATTCAAAGGAGGATTCCTACCACTGGAGCGAGAAGGCTTCACTTGGATTTCAAAGGTAAGAGTCTCTACTTGTGAATTTGGATTACTTCACTCTTTTCCTTCTTCATTCTAGATTCTTGTGAGAAGATCAGTCAAGAAGATCTGGTTCTCTGCCGACACTTGGAGAGTGTGAACAGCCGATAGGTTCTCTGCCTACACTTGGAGAGTGTGAACAGCCGTAGGGTTCTCTGCCCATACTAGGAGAGTGTAAAAGGACAACGGTTCTCTGCCAGCACTGGAGATTGTGTAAAAGGATGATGGTTCTCTGCCAGCACTAGGGATTGTGTAAAAGGACGACGATTCTCTGCCTCACTGGGTAGTGGTGAAAAGAGTGTGTTGTAAAGGCTTCTCCGCCTTGCTGTGGGTGCTAAAGGAGAGTCACTATTGGTTTTAGTGCAATACTCAGAGGGTGCCTCTGAGGAGTGGATGTAGGTCTGGTTATAGACCAAACCACTATAAATCTGGTGTCATTTACTTTATTGTTTTTACGTTTCCGCACTTTAAATTTCAGTTTTAACAACTCTGTGGTTGAAAAATATTTTTCTACAAACTTTAAAAGAAAATTTTATTTCGGTTCAACTTAATCTTCTAAGAGGGTTTAAAATTTTTAAACTACCAATTCACCCCCCTCTTGGTAGCCTTGGGACATTTACTTAGGCTTAACAACCTAATTATTGGACTCAACAAGTGGTATCAGAGCATAGTTTCAAAATCATAAGTTTGAACTACTTTTTGATTAACGTAGATGGCTATATTTGGAAACCGGAACACACCTGAGGGTTACTCTATCACTAGACCTCCACTATTTGACAATATTCCTTTTGATTTTTGAAAACACGCATGTCTACTTTCTTACAGTCACTTGATTATCGCATGTGGATGCTAGTCCAGGAAGGTTACTCAAAACCAACTATATTAGTTGATGGAATTAGGGTAGAAACACCCTATGCAGATTGGACTATTGAAGAACGTGACTTAGCACAATTAAATGCAAAATGTTTAAATAGTTTCTTTTGTGCTTTAAAATCTGAAGACTACATGCGAGTTTCCACTTGTAAAAGCGGAAAGGACATATGGGATAGACTTTGTATAACTTATGAAGGGACAAATGAGGTTAAGAAATCAAGACCCAATATCTTGTTACATGACTATGAATTATTTCGCATAAAACCTAATGAATCTATTTCAGACATGTACACAAGATTCACTCAAATTGTCACCTCTTTGCATGCACTTGGTAGGGAATTAACTAATACTGAAATGGTCAATAAGATTCTTTGTTGTTTACCTACTGCATACGATGCTAAAATTACTGCAATTACAGAGTCTAAAGATCGAAGAGATGCCAGCAATGGAATAGAGGTAAGTATAACAGAAATGGCAAGGTTTCTAATGAAGTGATTTGTTATGAATGCAGGAAACCAGGTCATATAAAGACTGATTGTCCAAAATTCAAAGTCACTCCTAGCAAGGAGAAGGTAGAGGAGAAACCAATGGTAAAGAAGGGCAAGAAGAAATTTCAAAAGGCTTTTTGGGCGTACTCAGCTTCAGACTCATCTGAGACTGAAAAAGAAGAAGAAGTCACCAACCTTTGCTTGATGGCCGATAATGTTGAACAATCAGATCAAGAAGAGGTATGTGATTTAACCTATGATGAATTATTTGAAGTTTCTAAACACATGCATGATGCATATAAGAAAATAAAAAAGATGCATGCTAGTTTAGTTTTAGAATTGGAAGAGCTTAATAAGGAACACGAAATCCTTAGGAAAGATCATGCTTTAATTGATAACAACCACATGAAACTACTTGATGAATATGATGACTTGAATAAAAATTTTGAGAATTTAAAATCATCCTATGCTGAACTTGAAAAAGAATTTAAGAATTTTAAGGATGAATCTAAGAGCAAGACATATAGAATCAATTATACCAATCAAATCTTGGAAGATATGAATTCATTTTACAAACTCACAATAAGAGCTCTAGAGGATAATAGGAACCCCCCTAAACTTGAAGATTTTACAAATCCTAAATATTATCCTAAATTCATGAAATCCCTTAGAAGACAATCATATGAAAGAAAACATAGGAATATTTTTCCTAATGTTAAATGTAATAATTGTGGATTTTTGGGACATATATCTCACACATGCACTTTAAAGATGAAAACTAATTTGGTGTGGAGAACTAAGATGCATAAACCTAGACATATCATACATGCATCTGATTATAAATTTCATAAAGGTGAACCCAAACTTGTTTGGGTTCCCAGGTCTAACATTTGAGAATTTTGCAGGAATACTCTCACACAAGACCTCGTGAGAGTATATGGTACCTGGACAGCGGATGTTCAAAGCACATGACTGGAGATACTGCTCAATTCATAACGCTGGAAGCCAGGAGTGGAGGCAAGGTTACACTTGGAGATAATACCACAAAGAAAGTGGTTGGATCAGGTATGATTGGAAATTTGAAAAACTTTTTCATAGATAATGTGTTATTAGTTGAAGGCTTAAAATATAATTTTCTTAGCATAAGTCAGCTATGTGATAAGGGCTATAATGTAAAATTTTTACCTACTAGCTGCATAATTAGCCTAAATGGGAAAATTGTTTTAAATGGAAAAAGGGTAAACAATGTCTACATGCTAGATTTAAATTGTATTCAATCTCCTACTGCTTTTTGTTTGAAAATTGTTTCTGATGAATCATGGCTTTGGCATAGGAGACTTTGTCACTCTAGTATGAAAAATCTTAGAAGAATTACCCAAAAGAATTTGGTGAGAGGTATACCTAAACTAGACTTTACCAAGGACCATCTTTGTGATGCATGTCAATTAGGAAAACAAGTGAAGTCCTCTTTTAAGTCCAATAAAGATCTTAGGACCAGTAAACCTTTAGAAATTCTACACATGGATCTTTTTGGACCTGTAGGCACTGTAAGTCTAGGAGGGAAGGTATATGGATTTGTTATAGTAGATGATTTTTCAAGATTCACCTGGGTTAAATTTCTTTTTCACAAGAGTGAATCATTTGAGGAATTCAAAAATTTTTCAACTTGGATACAAAGAAAACTAGGATGTGAAATAATTTCTATACAAAGTGATCATGGAGGAGAATTTGAAAATGAAAGATTTGAAAATTTCTGTAAAGAAAAGGGGATTGATCACAATTTTTCTGCACCTAGAACTCCTCAACAAAATGGGGTAGTTGAAAGAAAGAACAGAACATTAATAGAAGCCGCCCGAGCAATGTTAACAGAATACTCGCTTCCTAGATATTTTTGGGCTGAGGCGGTTAGCACTGCATGCTATATTCTGAATAGGGTGAATGTGAGATCAAATTTGAATAAAACACCTTATGAGTTGCTAAAAGATAGAACATCAAATTTGTCTCATTTGCATGTATTTGATTGCAAGGTATTCATACATAATAATGGAAAATCTGCCTTAGGAAAATTTGATCCAAAATCAGATGAAGGAATCTTTGTTGGATATTCAAGTGTTGGAAAATATTATAGGGTATTCAACAAAAGAACTTTAGTCATTGAAGAAACCACACATGTTGTATTTGATGAAAGTGGAAACATGGAAGAGCCAAATGTTGTTGAAGAAGAAATTGAAGAAAACTCCCAAAAGATTGATAGATTAAATTTGGAAGAAAACGTGGAAGAAAATTTGGAAAGAGAAAACCCTTTGCCTAGAGATTTGAGATTTTCTAAAAACCACCCAAAGGAATTGATTATAGGTGAACCAAGTGAGGGTGTTAGAACTAGGCGTGGATTAAACAAGGAAGTTAATCATTCAGCCTTTATTTCAACTTTTGAACCCACTAACATTGATCAAGCACTTTCTGATGAATTTTGGATATTGGCCATGCAAGAAGAGTTAAATCAATTTGTAAGAAATAAAGTTTGGGAATTAACTACAAGGCCAAAAGATCAAAGTGTTGTTGGAACCAAGTGAGTATTCAAAAAAAAAATGAATGACTCAGGAGTAGTCATTAAAAATAAGGCTAGATTAGTAGCTAAGGGATATAATCAAATTGAAGGAATTGATTTTGAGGAAACTTTTGCCCCTGTAGCTAGACTTGAAGCAATTAGGGTTTTACTAGCCTTTGCCTGTTTTAAAGGTTTTAAATTATTTTAAATGGATGTCAAAAGTGTCTTTTTAAATGGGGTAATTGAGGAAGATGTTTTTGTAGAACAACCTCCAGGTTTTGAAAATTCTAAATTTCTAAATCATGTTTTCAAATTAAAAAATGCATTATATGGATTGAAACAGGCACCTAGGGCTTGGTATGAGAGGTTGAGCACCTTCCTACTTGAAAGATCTTTTGAAAAAGGAAGTGTGGATACAACTCTCTTTTTAAGGAAAATTGGAAAGGATATACTTATTGTTCAAATTTATGTGGATGACATCATCTTTGGATCTTCAAATAAATATCTTTGTGATAATTTTTCTAAAACAATGAGTAGTGAATTTGAAATGAGTCTAATGGGAGATTTAAATTACTTTCTAGGATTTAGCATTAAGCAACTTGAGGAAGGTACTTTTCTTAGTCAAACTAAATATATTAAGGACATCCTCAAAAAATATGAAATGGACAATACTAAAACTGTTAGTACACCAATGAGTTCCTCAGTTCAGTTGGATAAGGACCTTAAGGGAAAATCTGTTGATCAAAAGAAATTTAGAGGGATAATTGGATCTTTACTTTACTTGACTGCTAGCCGACCAGATATTATGTTCAGTTTTTGCTTATGTGCTAGATTTCAATCAGATCCAAAAGAATCACATTTGACAGCAGTGAAAAGGATTTTAAGATATCTACTAGGAACTCAAAACTTAGGGATTTGGTATCCTAAGTTTAGCTCTTCATTTGAAATTATTGGTTACTCAGATTCTGAATTTGCAGGGTGTAGAGTGGATAGGAAAAGCACTTCTGGAACATGTCAATTCATTGGAAATTCATTAGTTTCATGGTCTAGTAGAAAACAAAATTCAGTGGCACTATCTACTGCAGAAGCAGAATACATTGCATTAGGAAGTTGTGTGGCACAAGTACTTTGGTTAAAACAATAGTTGATTGATTTAGGATTAACTATAGACACTATTCCAATTTATTGTGACAATACTAGTGCTATTTACATTTCCAAAAATCCTATTCAACATTCTAGAACCAAACACATTGATATAAGGCATCATTTCATAAGGGATCATGTATCCAAGGGAGAAATTGAACTCATACATGTTTCAACTGAAAATCAACTTGCAGACATTTTTACAAAACCTTTAGCCTTTGATACCTTCAGTACTTTAAGAACGAGGCTTGGTGTTATTGATTTGAATGCCTAAACAAAATGTCTTTGCAACATTGATATTTGTTTTGTTTTGTTTTTAATTTTGTGAAATTTTGTGTGTTTTGAATGAATTATCTTTGGGTCTATGGTTTTGTTTTATGTTTTCTGTGTTTTTTGAATGTTTAGTTTGTTTTTGTTAATTTAAAAATCAAAATTAAAATTTTTTGGAGGAAATCATCCGGGACAAATATGGTTTCGTACGGGATGATATGTGAAAGAACAGTTTGCGCAAATTTTAACCGTTTTGAGAGCAGTTTTTAATTAGATCGTCTGTACGATCGTACGATCGTCCAGGACGAAAATATTTTTTTTTCTTTCTCAAACGTCGGGACAATTGAATGGAGCGGTTGAGTGGATAAGACAGTTTTTAATATGGACTTCGTCTGTACGAATTTTTCGTTCGTCCAGACGAACAGGTGTCGGTTCATTGTAGGGGACGGTTTTCAAGAGACATTAAAACGAGTTACTTTTTGATCATCTGTACGAAAATTTTTTGTCTGTACGATCGGTCAAGTCAAAAAGCCTGTACGAAGGGATGCATCGTAAGTTGTGTTGATTACGAAAAGCCGTTACATTTTGGACGAATTGGATCGTCTGTACGAAATAATTTTGTCCAGACGAACGATTATTTTCGTCCAGGACGAACGTATCATTTTTCTTTAAATATGAAGGCTTTCTAACTTAACAATCACACTTCCAAACTTCATTTTCAATCCCTTTCTACTTCAAATCGACAATGGCCTCCTCAAGCAAGAGACAAAAGGTGTTGGTGAAGAAACCAAATAGGAATGCATCAGACAACTTTCTTTCTAAGGCGAATGAGGAATCTTTTCCTCGTTTTGCATCCGCCAAAATCACTCCCTCTCGCATTCTAATTCAAACTGAGTTAAAATTTCGGGTAATGCACCTCTTTGCCTCAACCCAATTTCATTTCATTCTTTCTCTCGTACAGTTCTACAACAAGCAAACCTACCACTATTTCCTAGCGAACATGAGTTTTAATTCTGACAACTCCTCCATTAGTTCTTATGTCTTTAAACAAAAAGTTGAGATCACCAAGCATGACCTTGGTGCATTTTTGAACTTAAGAACTGAGGGATATAGAGCCAATACCCTAATGAGTGAAAATAAATTTGAATGGTATGAAGTCAATAGGGTGATTAGAGAAATTGGCCTAACCTATCATGTTGCTAGAGTTTCTGGAATGACCAAAAATACCCGAATCATCCACCATATCCTTCGATCCTCAATCATTCCTAAAGCTGGTGATAGGATTAATATTACCCCTCTCCTTTCTTCTCTAACCTTTTTAATTATGGAAGGACATCCTATTGACGAAGCCCAACTTATCATAGATCATATCTATGGGCATTCAGAAATAGGACATGCAGATCAGAAGAGGAAGAAGAACATTTCATTAGGACACTTAATTACTTACATTTTGGAAAAGAAATATAACCTAGTGCATCGTGATGAAGAATACGAAGAGCCAGTTTACTATAATGATGCTTCATTCAGATTGCTCTTCAAGGAGGAAAAAGGAAAAGCACATGCCAGTGCTTCAGAAGAGGAGGAAGAAGAAGGAGTGCAAGCTTCTGCTCCTCAATCAGATTATCAGAATCTGATTGAAAGATTTGATAGATTAGAGACTCACATTGATCAAAGGTTTGATCAATTTGATGCTCAACTTACGCAGTAGCAACAAGACATTGGTAATATTAGGAATGAAGTACATGAAATTAATACCAATGTAATGTTGATGGCCTCCTACTTCAACCTTTTTGGCGGCATTCCTCCTCCTCCTCCAGAACAGTAGAGATGATTTTCTATGTGTTTGTTGTATTCGTATTTTATGTTTTTATTGTGTCTGTTTCAATGTTAAGTGTTTGTGTTTATGTTGGTTTTTCTTTTTAAGTTCAATGTATTTTCTTATTGTTTTTTAGATATTATGTAATCAATTCATTAATATCGATGGATGTTGTACTGTTTTTCAAATTTGATTTGTTTTTGGAATGTGGTTAATGTTTATGAATTTCATTAGTATTATTTAATCTTCATAGTGCTTAAATTAGATTGTAATTTGAGATTATCTATATTAGAAAATCTAGTCTTTCTAAATTTAAAAGTTGTTTATAACTTGTTGTAATTAGAACTTTTAAAATTCATGTCTATTCATTTAGACTACATAAAAGTTAATATTACTATTGCAATTTAGATGTTTTCTTATTTTGTATTTCTATGCTCAAGTGATATTTATGCACTTAGAAATATTTGAAATTTTAGATTATAGATTTTGGAAAGAATTGGTCTCAATTACTCTTGAAAATTGTACAAAAAGTTCAAAAATCAAAAGGAATTCGCAAAGATTTGCAAAGTGAAAAAGAGGCACAAAATAAGCCCAACAAAGAAAAATTGCACAAAAATGTGCCCCAAAAATTTTGAAAAAGATGCGCAAAGCGCCACATGTGGTAATTCTCTTCTTTCCAAATTCTTTCAATCTCTTAATTCAAATTGATCTTATGTTCATTTATATTCTGTTGAACTTTGAAATATAGAATTTTTATACATCTCTCTTGTAATGATTTTCTATAGTCGAATGTCTAGATTGAATCATGTCTTTGATAAATTCTTCGTACTTACAATGTTATATCACTTCTTAAATTTTATGAATTTCTATGATTGACCTAATATTTTTAGTTTCAAATTGCATACCCTATGTCAATCACCATTTATATTAAAATTTAAAATGAATTTCATATAATTACTTATATTTCTTGTTTATTTCTTCTTCACTTTTTGTTGCTGTAAAAAAGAGGGAGAAATTATTGTGTTTTCTATTTTGATTATTCTGTTTGCAAGTATTTGACTTTGTGGTTGTTTGTGTTAAAATTTTTGAAAAGCAAAAATATTGTTCTTTATGCCTCCTTATTTTAATGTACTCTTCAATTCAGGGGGAGTTTAGGAGATAGGAGATTTGTTTAACTTGAAATCATACAAACAATAATTGTTTTGCCATCATCAAAAAGAGGGAGATTGTTAGAATAGTTGCTATTTGAATGCTTTACATTTTTGCAACTTATGTAGCTTTGATGATTCCAAACATTATTGTTCAAATGTGTAGTTATCTCCTAACAATTTTAGAAGATTTTCATTTGCTCTTGTGTGTACTAACATTTCAGGAAAATTAGACTCCAGACTATGATAACTTCAAATCAAATTCAACATGAGATACTTTGTTAATTTGAAGTTTGCATTTTTTCTTTGAATTAATTTTGAAAGGGAGTGATTGTAATTGAGTGAATAAAAAAAACATACACACACACATAAGGAGATCATAAGATTTTATAATGATCGTACTGGACGATATCCTATCGTACGGGACGATCTGACAGTTATCTCCTATAGGGCACATGGAACGAATAGGAACTTGCTCGAAATTTTTTTTTTAAGTCCTATTCGTCCAGGACAAAATTAATTATCGTACCAGACGATTGGTTCTCACCAGACGATTGGTTCTCTGTAAAATTTTCATCCAGACAAATTTTATTATAGTACATGGCGACTGGTCCTCTGGAAAATTTTCATCCAGACAAAATTAAATATCGTCCAGGACGATCGGGTCTCTGGAAAATTTTCGTCCAGACGAAAATAAATTATTGTCCGTGGCGATTGGTCCTCTAAAATATTTTCGTCCAGACGAAGTAAATAATCGTCCAAGACGATCGGGTCACTGGAAAATTGTCGTCCAAGACAAACATATTTTCGTCCAAACGATTAACCGACTTAGAACAGTTTTCAGCAGTTTCTAGAACCGACCTAGTAATAACCGTTCGTACTGGACGATCATCTGTACGAAGACATTTCGTACACATATTCAAATAGGGTCGTTTCAGATAGTTTAAGTAAAATCGTCAAGGATGATCCATGATCGTACAGGACGATCCACTGCGTACAGAATTGAAAACTTGCAGTTTTTGGGCGGTTTTTCTTGTCTTTTATATAAAAGGTCCAAATTAGACTGCCACCCAATCTTTTTGTCATTTGATCTTCGTGCCTCTTGAGAGAATAGCCAAGGAGAGAGTGGAAGAGAGCATTCAAAGGAGGATTCCTACCACTGGAGCGAGAAGGCTTCACTTGGATTTCAAAGGTAAGAGTCTCTACTTGTGAATTTGGATTACTTCACTCTTTTCCTTCTTCCTTCTAGATTCTTGTGAGAAGATCAGTCAAGGAGATTCGGTTCTATGCCGACACTTGGAGAGTGTGAACAACCGATAGGTTTTCTGTCTACACTTGGAGAGTGTGAACAGCCGTAGGGTTCTCTGCCCACACTAGGAGAGTGTAAAAGGATGAAGGTTCTCTGCCAGCACTGGAGATTGTGTAAATGGACGATGGTTCTCTGCCAGCACTGGGGATTGTGTAAAAGGATGACGGTTCTCTGCCAGCACTGGGGATTGTATAAAAGGACGACGGTTCTCTGCCTCACCGGGTAGTGGTGAAAAGCGTGTGTTGTAAAGGCTTCTCCGCCTTGCTGTGGGTGCTAAAGGAGAGTCACTATTGGTTTTAGTGCAATACTCAGAGGGTGCCTCTGAGGAGTGGATGTAGGTCTGGTTATAGACCGAACCACTATAAATCTGGTGTCATTTACTTTATTGTTTTTACGTTTCCGCACTTTAAATTTTAGTTTTAACAACTCTGTGGTTGAAAAATATTTTTCTACAAACTTTAAAAGAAAATTTTATTTCGGTTCAACTTAATCTTCTAAGAGGGTTTAAAATTTTTAAACTACCAATTCACCCCCCTCTTGGTAGCCTTGGGACATTTACTTAGGCTTAACAACCTAATTACTGGACTCAACAAATCATTGATGATTTTGAACACATTCATTCTATATATTGACATGTGTGAGTTGATTGATTACTTAAATCTTATATTGGAATCTTCAGTGAGTTTTGGGTTTCTACAAGGCTTTATGAGCTCATTATGCGCTGTATTGATTTGAGGTCCATGAAGAAATCAACACTGTTGCAACTCGGGCTTCCGAGTTTATGATTTTGATGATAACAAATAATATTTATTATTCTTTTATTTCTCCTAGTATTTGCAGTGCATATTTCTTTCTATGTTAACTAATATTTCAGGTACATCATGCACCGTTCTGTGAAGATTCAAGGCTCAAGATTGCGTAGAATTGGTCGTATTAAATGAGTCTGTAATTTTTATTTATTGAGTCAAGTCTTATAATGATGTATGATAGTTTGTTGATCATGCACACACAGAGGGAGCAAAAAATGATTATAAATATTTTAACTTTTTTGTTCATCGTACTGTACGAATTTATTTCGTACTGTACGATCTGGTGTAACAGAAATAAATTAAAATATTTATTTTTCCTAAAAAAAATTAATTTTGAATGTAACTAATCGTACTGTACGATTTACTATACGATTATAATTAGAAAGACCGCCGTCCATTAAATTAGGCAAAAATTTGAATTTGAACAGTTGTATAATCGTACTGTACGATCATAATCCTGTCGATGTTTGAAATATTGCCTAAGTTAATCCTGAGATTATGCAATCAAAACGGCTGAAATTTGTCATTTGGATCGTACTGTACGAACTGGATCGTACTGTACGAACTGGATCGTACTGTACTAATTACTGGACGTACAGTACTAACAGGTCAATTTCTGCACATCGTATGATGAGATTTGATTTGACTGAATTGAGTATTTTTAGGTTTTTTGACTATTCACTCTCATAAGACTTTGTAAGATATACTTGACTTGAAAGGGAGAGAGGAAAGGGTGGATGAGAGAGGGAGAAGTGGAGGGGGTTTGAGTGTGATGCTGATTGCACAGTTCGGATTCAATCTTATATTGGGAAGAAGAAGAATCTCCTCCGCCGCACCGGGGAAGGTGGAAGTGATTGTGTAAGTGAGTTAAAGGAGAATTAAAGGGTTTCTCGGACGGGGAGTGGAAGGCTTTATGAGCTTTATTTCCGCATTTATTTTTATTGTGATTAACTGTGTGGATGAAATTGATTATCTATCTTTTTATTTTGAATGAAATTTGCTTGATAAAGTTAAAAAGATATTTCTTTTCATTAAAGGTGGCCATCTAGTAATTTCAATTGGCATCTAGCAATTTCAAACACTATATGGAGTGAGGTAAATTGAGATGTTTAGGTTTCTTCTTTTATTTTATAATTTTATTTTATTCTTTTGTAGTAGGGAGTTATTAATAGATTATTGATTGGTAGTGATTTTGTTATTATAAATATAATTTTAATGAATGAAAGAAGTGAAATTTTTTAATGTATATGATATTTACTTACTTTTACTAAATATATTAATTTATATTGATGAATTATAGAAGCTCTAGTAGATGATTAAAAACATAAATTAGATAAATCTTCTAATTTAAATCTTGGGGCATGCACTACTAAATCCATTTATCTAATAAAACTCAGTAGAAGAGCCCATATACATCAAAGCATTCCACTTAATCATTATTCATTAAAATATATTTACAATAGCTAAAATTTTAATTAGTTCACCAATATTACTTTTAGTACTTCCAACTATAAAAGAATAAAATATAAATAACATAGATCTAATCCAAAAATTCTAGAATTAGATTAGCCTCACTCCACTGTATCCTAAATCCTATCTAAAAATATATATTAAATTTTAGAGTTAGCCAATAGCTTAGTAGGCTAACAAAACTTCTAACTATAATCAATGTAAGGCAATAAAAAATATCATGCATGTAACCATTAAATCCAAACCAGTATTAATATGTAATAGTAAGAACATGTGATGGTCAATATGAACAATATAAATTTAGATAAGTAGTGAGAATCAATACAAGCAATGTAACTTAGAAATTAGTGATCGATAGTCAGATAAAGGATATGTATATTCTTTCATTCATCTAACTGTGTGAAATATTGTCTTCAAAATCAACTCTAAGAAAATATTTATACTTCTATTGAGAAAATTTATAGATTTTAACACATAAATAGTAATCTCTTGACCTTGAAGCCTCAAAGTTAGTTCTGCTTTTAACAAATCAATCACGGCTTTCCCAACGACTAAGAATTGTTTTCCTAAAATGAGAGGTATTTCTCTATCGTCTTCCATATCAAGCATAATAAAGTCAATACTGAAAATAAATTTATTAGTCTTAATCAACACATCTTCTATTACACGTCTTAGATAAGTAAAAGATCTATAAGCTAACTGAATAGTAATAAAAGTAAGTTGATCCTCTCATATATCTAATCTTTTGAAGATTTCAAGGGGTATGAGATTAATGCTTAATCTGATATCACAAATAAAGCTCTCTCATAGAATTTATCACATATACATAAAGGAATTGTGAAACTACCAGGATGTTTAAGTTTCTCATAATTATTTTTTTAAATAATGACACTACACGATTTAGTTAATCTACAATTTCAAATTGCCCTATCTTCATTTTATTATTCAAAATATCCTTCATGAACTTTGCATAGGTGGTCGTCTACTATAAGGATTCATAGAAGGGTATGATGATATTTAGTTTCTTAAACACCTCTAAGAACTTAGAGAATTATTAATCATGATTTTATTTAATCAACCTCTGAAAAAAGGTGGTGTAGGTGTCTCTACAACCTTCCTAATTAGTTTTTCAAGTTCTTTTGTAGGGTCAAGTGGTTCAATAGAGGTTTCACTTTCTAAATGTTCTACATCACCATTATTCTTTTAAGGTAGATCTTTATCCTCGTATGGGGTTCCTAAATCTTTCACACTTCTAAGTTAAATATTATTACTTTATTCTTCAAATTTTAGGTTGCTAATCAATCTAGCAAGATGCCCTATATGATCTTCTATTTTTCTAAAAGCATTAGCTTTATATTGTATTTGAATTCGTAATTGCATAGCAACATCTTTTAATGGTATTTTCCCATTCCCAACATGATTAAATTGTTGAAATCTTGAAGGGTAACGCTACATAGCTGCATGATACGGTCTCGAGAATTCATACATCTAGGATCACCAGCTAAGTTAGGGTAATTTTTATTCCTGTTTGGTTCGGACCTAACTTCCATAGTATATAATTTCTTTAAAATAATTTCCACTCAAGCTTTATGAATTGACAAAGCATCAAATTCTTAAACTTCATCTACTCTCTTAGGATCCAAAATTCATAAACTTCAGCTACTCTCTTGGTATCCACTCTATCAATAGACCATTGAAAATTATTAGTATTTATTTCCTCAATCAATTCATAAGCATCCTTAAATGACTTAGACATAAATGATCCCCTAGCTACATCATCTATTATTAACCAAACTGATCCTACAAATCAATTATAAAAGGTTTGAATAACCAACCAATTAGGTAAAGCATAGTGATTTATCAAAGGGGATTTTCTCAATTGCTATCTAATTCCATTTATCAAAGGGGCCTTAATGTTGGTATTCAAATTTCTCCTAGAGTTCCGAGAATTACTCATCTTTTATATGCTGATGATGTTATTATCTTTTCACAAGTTTCTAAGGAAATTGCAAAGGAGGTGAAGAATATTGTTGATGACTTTTGTAATTGGACTGGGCAAAGGGTCAATGCTAACAAATCTCAAAATATTTTTGGTAACAGTGTTAGTAATCTTATGAGAAAGAAGGTTACCAAAGTTTTGAGTTTCAAAGTAGTCAAGGAGATGAGTTATCTTGGGATAAAGTTATATCTTAATCGGTTGAGGGCAGCAGATTTTCAGGATATCTTAACTAATATGATGGATAGACTTAATACTTGGGGGAAAAAATTTCTTTCTATGGGTGGTAAGATTACTCTTATCACTAGCTCTCTTTTGACCATGCCTAATTTCTTAATCACACACTCTATGACCCTTAAGAAGGTGCTGATTACTATGGAAAAACTTTGTAGAAGTTTTATTTGGAATAAACATGATGGTAGTCATGGTATTCACTACATTGCTTGGGATGATCTTTGCAAACCAAGAAGTATGGGAGGGTTGAGATTATAATTTCCTATGTTGAAGGCTGGGCATTTAAGAGAAAATCTGACTTGGAATTTTCTCCAAAAACCAGGTACAATGTTTTATAGAGCTATGAAAGCAAAGTATGGGAAGAGTATCTTGAATGGTACTCATAATAAGGTCACTTCTAAAGCTTGGCAGATCCTATTATAAGGTGGGAAGTTTCTTAAAAATATTACTAGATGGAATGCTGGCAATGGAAAGGAGATCAATGTGCTGAATGTTATATGGATCCTTGATAGATGTATTAACCAGTGGCCGACTTTTGCTGATTGTGCTGCCTTGGAGGGACTTTGTGTTCAACAGCTGTTGTTGGAGAATGGCCAATGGAATACTGAATTGCTTCAGGAGATGTTTCATCCGGAACTTGTTATGATGATCAGCAGTATCCATGTTGATTCTAGTAGTGATGATTTTCCTAAAATGCAGAAGTTCTGTCCAGGTAGGATAGTTTTTGGATTGGCCTTTGAGCATGTATTAAGAAGAAGATTCAGCTTAGTTGATGATGACTATTGTAGTTGGCTTGATAAACTCAAGCTAAGCAAGAAGGTGGAGATGTTTTGGTGGAGACTTGGTAAATCAGCTATTCCTACCAACCTTTACCTCAAGAACCGTAAGCTCTTGGAAAATGATTCTTGTGCTAGAGGTTGTTTAATGGTGGAGAACTATGAACATATCATTGTTCAATGCAAATATTTGATTGAAATTATTAAGCAGATTGTTGATTGGGGTATTTCCATTCCTATATTTAATTTATTGGATCATTGTCTTAAAGAACTTAAGATAATTTCAATAAATAATCTGGGTATTGTACAAATTTATTGTACTATTGTTTACTTCTCTTGGAAAAATAGGAATGAAATTAAGCATGGCAAAACTGCACTTCCTTCTTATGTGGTTGCTTCTAATGCATTGTCATTGGCCATTACCAAGTCTAGTCCATCTCTTTCTAACTGGAGCACTAACCTCCTTAGGGAGTCTCATGTTTCTTGGTGCCCCCCACTGAAAGAATGGATGAAAATCAATGTTGATGCTTCCTTAATTACTTTGGGTTTAGCTGGAATTGGTGGTGTGTTCCGGGATTGCAATGGAAGGTTCATCCTTGCATTTGGTAAGAAGATGATTCATTGGGATATAGCACAGCTGGAGATGGGAGCAATTCTCTCGGTCAAGGATCATGTCAAGAGCTGGATGCGGGACTATAAAGGGGTGATTGTGGAAAGTGATAACATTAATGTTATCAACTACATTCAAAACTCCTTGAAGTAGAATAAAGGGATTATGAACCTCAACTCGGTAAGAGATTCTTTATTTGTGAATGATTTCAAAAAAGTTGTCTTTTTACATGCTTATAGGAAATGTAATAAGATAGCCAACTTGTGTGCTACTTTGGCTTTAGAGAATAGTTTTTATTTTGACAGCTTTTCTTTTGATGATATCTCTCCCTTGATGGTTAGTTTAATCAAGGAACAATATCATCCTTTTGAGGCTTGTAACTAGCTCTTTTCTTTTTCCTTCTTAATGCATTTTGCAATTCTTCAAAAAAAAAAAAAAAAAAAAAAAAGGGTAAAGCATAGTGAGGGCATTTCCTAAGCATAACCTTAAATCTCTCCCAATTTTCATAAATTGATTCTCCTTCAAACTGGGCATGGAAGTGATATCCTTTCAAAGTTTAGCAATTTTGTAAGGTTGGAAATACTTTGTAAGGATATTATGAGCCAACTCATTCCATGTGATTATAGAGCTTCGGGGCAAAGAATTTAACCACATTTTACACTTATTCTTTATAGAAAATGAGAGCAGACTAAGTCTAATGGCATCATTATTTATAACATTGTACTTAAAAGTTACACAAATTTTTAAAAAAACTAGTTAAATGTAAGTTAAGATCTTCAAATGGAGTTCCTCCAAACTGAGAATTTTATACCATTTAGATAATAACCTTTTTTAATTCAAAATAATTAGCCTGGGTAGTACGCCTATTAATATTCTTATAAATTCCTTCCACTATAAGCTTGAATAGGTGCATCTCTTAGTTAAGTCAGTGCGACACTATAAAATGTGAACCATGTGATGCTTGGAATGACTTTTTAATGCAATAGGTAAACTTTTGAACTAATGCATGTTTAAAATTTATACCTTATTTTTATCTACATGTCACCCCATATATATCAATATACTTATCATATTAAGCAATTGCTCTACATCTATTTTAAATATGTCATATTATATTAATGCATGTATATCATGATCTATATTAAGCATAATATATCATTTATATCATGCATTTACTACTTATCATGTGCTATTATGATAATTTTATCAGCCTTATCATATTATCAATCATGTCCTATATATATATATTAAGTAAGGTAGAATATCTGGCTACTTGTAGTGTTTTACCTATATTTAGTTACATAAACCCTTTAGACTAAATAGAATTAGTCTCGATCATTATTGACCTTATTATTATATGAGGTCATTAGGACCTTGCCAGGCTCCTGCTTGGTAATCTAATTATTGATAAACACCCACTTATCAATTATATAGTGAAAGTTCATTAGTGATGTTAGGCCCTATGAACTAGGCCCGAGGCTAACCAAGAGGGGGGGGGGGGGGTAAATTGGTATTTTTAAAAAATCTTTAAACAAAAAGAAATATCACACACCAAAGTCACCACGAAAAACAAGTGCGGAAAATAAAAGTGCGGAAACAGTAAAAAGAACACAAGGATTTATAATGGTTCGGTCAACTTGACCTACGTCCACTCCCCGGAAGCACCCTCAAAACAGCTAGGTGGAGAAGCCCTTTCAAAACACCTCCTTTTTCCAACCCTGGCAAGGCAGAGAACCCCACTCCTTTTGCTTCTTCCTGAAGTAGACAGAGAACCACGATCACTTGTTGAAACTTACCTCTCCCAACCCTTCCAAGGACAAGAGACTCTAGGGAAGAAGAAGTGGAACAATGCTTGGAGCAACCCTTGTGAACTCCCTCATAAGCTCCCTCTCACAAGATCCTCTCTCTCTCTCTCCTTTAGGTTTTCTCAGGTCAAGATAGGATGTTCAAAAATGTTAAACAAGAGCTCTTAAATAGAAGAGCTTCAAAGAAGATCATTAATTGCAAGTTGCCGACTTTATCGTCCAGGATGATAATCATATCATTCTGTATGATCAGTTCAAATCACAGATGATGGCCAGCACATCGCCCTGAAGATGATCTAGACGATTGAAAATTGGCTTGATCGTCCAGGATGATATCACGATAGTCCCGGATGATTAGTTCAAATCATAGTAAAATTGTCTAGAGTATCACCCTGAATTCAAGCTGTCCGATCCCGATCGGCCAGAACATCGCCCTGAATTTATGATGGCCGATATTTATCGTCCAAGAGCAACTAAGGGTTTTTGAATAGATTGTCCTGGCCGATCATGCGATCGTCCAGGATGATGTGATCGTATCAATCATTCTTAATTACATCCTTGATTCCTGAATTAATTTAGGCATAATTGGGTGATATCGTCCTGGCCAATTTTCAAAAATATAGAATACCTAAATTGATCATGGCGGCAAATTCTTTGTATATTGACATATCGTCCTGGCCGATACAAGTATCATCCCGGCCGATCAGTTAATTACGGCTGCCTTAACTAAGAAATCCTGATTAGATCTTCAATTTTGAACTCGATCGTCCAGGGCGATATAAATATCATCCAGGCCGATGTGAGTAAAAATAGAAGTTCTAAATCTCTCAAGTGTGTGTGTGTGTGTGTGTGTGTGTGTGTGTGTAGGGTTACATAAGATCAGTCACTTCAAACAATTATAATTGACTCAAGAAAGAAAAAAGAAAATTACAGACTAACTCAAACTTAATCTACCCAGTCTTTAGCTGATTCCGCTTTCCGTCCGATCTTTGAATCCTAAAAATGTCAGTAGTAAAGGTGAAAGTTCGTTAGGGATGTTGAGCCCTATAGAACTGGCCTGAGGCTAAAAAAGAGGGGGGAGGGGTGAATTGGTATTTTAAAAAATTTCTTTAAGCCAAAAGAACAATATCATAAACCAAATCACCACAAAAACAAATGCGAAAGAAAATAAATGCGGAAGCAGTAAAAGAAGAACACAAGGGTTTATAGTGGTTCGGTCAACTCGACCTACGTCCACTCCCCGGAGGCGCCCTCCGATTATTGCACTACAATCATGACTCTCCTTTAGCCCCCATATTTAGGTGGAGAAGCCCTCACAAAAACACCTCCTTTTTGTCACACCCGGCAAGGCAGAGAACCCAACTCCTTTTTCTTCCTCCTAAAGCAGGCAAAGAACCACGATCACTTGCTGAAACTTAGCTCTCCCAACCCTTCTAAGTACAAGAGACTCTATGAAAGAAGATGTGGAATAATTCTTGGAGCAACCCTTATGAATTCCCTCACAAGCTCCCTCTCACAAGATCCTCTCTCTCTCTCTCTCTCCCTCTCTCTCTCTCTCTCTCTCTCTCTCTCTCTCTCTCTCTCTCTCTCCTTTAGGTTTTCTCAGGTCAAGACAACAACCAAGGATAATAAAAAATGTTGAACAAGAGCTCTTAAATAGAAGAGATTCAAAGGAGCTCAATAATTATAAGTTGTCGATTTTATCGTCTAGGACGATATGGAAATCATCCTGGCCGATCAGTACAAATTTCATAAGATCAGTCAGAGCATTGCCCTGAATGCAAACTAGACAATTGAAAATTTGCTTGATCATCCCGAATAATATCACGATCGTCCTGGACGATAAGTTTAAATCAGAGGAAAATCATCCAGAGCATCGCCCTGAATTTGAGCTGGTCGATATTTATCATCCAGAAGCAACTAAGTGTTTTTGAATAGATCATCATGGCTGATCCTGCGATCATCCAAGATGATGTGATCGTATCAATTATCCTTAATTACTTCCTTGATTCCTGGATCATGTTAGGCATAATTGTGTAATATCGTCTAGGCCGATCTCATAATCGTCCTAGCTGATTTCTAAAAATACAGAATATCTAAATTGATCAAGGCGGTAATTTATTTCTATATTAAGCATATCGTCCTGGTCGATACAGGTATCATCAAGGACAATCAGTTAATTTCGATTGCCTTAACTAAGAAATCCTGATTAGATATTCTGTTTTGAGCTCGATCGTCCATGACGATATAAATATCATCCGGGATGATGTGAGTAAAAACACAAGTTCTAAATCTCTCAAGTGTGTGTGTAGGGTTACTTAACATCAGTCACTTTAAGTAATTACAGTTGACTCAAGAAAGAAAAAAGAATATTACAGACTAACTCAATCCTAATATACCCAGTCTTGAGCTGATTCTGATTTCCGTCTGATCTTTGAGTCCTGAAAATTCAGTAGAAAAAAGGCAGTCGTAGTGAAACAAGATTTGTTTACTATCATCAAAATCATAATCCAAAAACATGTTTGTAATAATCTATCCCTTTTTGATGATGGCAAACATATCAATAATCAATTCTAAAATAGCAATGCAAAACTAAACTGACTTTCAAATTTTTGAACAGAACAAGTACAAACATACTACAAGAGCAAGTACAAACATACTACTCCCCCTTTTGATATCTCAAAAAGGAGGAGGAAACTAAAAACATAAACTAAAGCAACTAAAAATACAATACAGAAAAAGAAAGCAATCCACAGAAAGTATGAACTAAAACTACATAAACGAGGGATCTTGATCATCAGATGAAGGTGGAGGTGGTGGAGCCTGCTGAAAGTAGCTAGCTAGCGTAGTAAACTGAGCAATAAACTAGGCTATGTCCTGGTCATGCTGCTGTTGCTAGTGAGTAATGTTGCTGTCAAAATGAGCTAAGTCCTCTATGTGGTGCTGCTCGTAGCAGGTCATGTCCTCAGAATGTTGCTGCTCCTGTGCAGCAACGTAAGCATTGAAATGGGTCTCCCAATGATCAAATCTATCTAATAACTGGTCAAATTATGAGTGCTGGCGAAGGGAAACAGGTTCAAGAATAGGAGCGGGAGCCTCCTCCTCTTCGGCCCCCTGAGGTTCCCCATCTCTTGGGTGGAGATGAGTACTGTGAAGGACATCGAACAAATTTTTTAGGTAGCAGGGAGGCGGATGGTTGGGGTGAGCAAGATATTGAAGATTGTATTTAGTTTCATGAACATATGAGATGATGTGTCCCAAAGCCAGATTGGGTCTCCTCTTATGTCCCGGATCACGGATTATAGTTAAATAATCAATGTATCGAAAGATTAGATCAGTAGCATTAAAATCTCTGTAGGCCATGATGTAAAAGGTGGTAAGAGAAAGTAATGGGGTGATGTGGATTCGGTCCCCGGCTTTTGGAATTATGGAAGTGCGAAGGACATGTTGGATTGTCCTAGCATCTTTGACTAAAGACCTAGTCTCTCCAACATGAAAGGGAGAGTTAGTTTGGCGTAGAAAATGATTTACAGCTGACCAGTTGAAGTCAGGATAAGAGATAATTAAATGCAGCTTATCCCCGGTGGTGTATAGCTGCAGCAAATCAGCATAGTCTTAATATGTGATCTTGATTGGGCGTCGATTCACATAAGAGGTTAGGGCGGTGTAGGCAGCATTTATTCAGAGATTTATAAAAAATTCAAACAGAAGTTTGGAGGCAAAAGGGACTTCTAGAGTAAGAATGAAGTAGAGAGAAGTGTGAGCGAAGAGATCTAGTACTGGATATGAAAGGTAGGAAGGATTGATTATCCTGGAGAGAGTGATGCTGCATTCCTTGTACTGACGGTAAGCTGCTTGATCCTCTACTTTCCTGAACCGAGGGTCCAGAGTGACCCTCGAGGAACTTCCAGAAGCCTTCCGAACTCACTTTCCACTAGCCATAACATAAAATTAGAAAGTAGAAATGAGATAAGAAGAAGCTTTGAGGTGAAAACCATGGCCGGAATGGCCTGAATTTAAAGAAATGACCACATCATCCAGGAAGATCGTAGAATCAACTAGGATGATTTGGTTCAATTATTGTGTACATGCCGATTGGTCAAAAAGGCAGTTTGATCATCCAGGCCGATCAGATATCCGCCAGGAAATTAGACACAGGCGATCATCCCGAGGAGTCAAGCCGGACGACCGTTGAAAAAAGTAGATCCTCCGGGCCGATTAGGTGTATCGTCCAGGACGATGCACAATAATTGATCGTACCGGCCAAAGTTAAAACATTTTAAATCTGTGCCATGTGTATCATCAAGGACAAATAGTGGATCGGCCAGAATGATTGTCCAATAATGGATCGTCTGAGGCGATTTTAAGGATTTAAACGTACTGACGCATGGATCATCCAGGACGATCAGGTGTATCGGCCAGGATGATGACAATAATTGCATCGGCCAGGACGATCAAAAAATGATTGTAACAGAGTTCGATCATATTGACCAGGATGATAAATGATCGTCCGGGATGATGAGTTATAGAAAGCTCAGAAAAGTTCAGCAGATGAAATTTTGAAGAGAAATTATCATATCATCCAGGACGATAGATATTTGTCCAGGATGATGTGACAAGAATTCAAAACCATAGGGCAGATGGAAATGATCAAAGAAAACCAAAAAAAAATACAAAAAAAAAAAAAACAAAAAATAGATAAAAACAAGAAAAAAAATGAAGTTTTTGGTTTTAAATTTTTCTACTTTTTTTTTTTAAGCAAAGCAAGCATATGACAAATTTCCCAAATAATTAAATTTTAAAGATTTAAAAGATCAATGAGTTAACAATGTCACAATCTAAAAATGGTAAAAAATCCGATCCTGTTTACCCTAGCTCGGACTTCTTTCAGGATAAAAATTGTCTTTTGAAAATAAGAGGTCTAACTCAGAATAAATTGGATAAAAAGAAGATCCGTTCAAAACTTGGTTACAAATAAAATATCTTATAAAATAGTATACCAAAGTAATTTGTCTCTATCATGGAATTTGAAATCAAGCCTTTGAAAACATCAAATAACCCATAAAATAATATACCAAAGTAATTTGTCTCTATCATGGAATTTGCAAGCTAAAAACTCTTTAACAAACCCTTAAAAAGGTTCTTAGTTGTGATTATATCTTCTAGATATTAGAGAAGAGGAGCTATCTCTCTAACATAGGGAAGAACAAACCATAAAACGAAAATCAAAAGCATATGATAAGTGCAACGACAAGATTTCAATTAACTTGAAAGATATATAAGAACTTTGGATCATATATAAAAGATAGACTATTATAGCATCGTAAAAAGGATCTTAATTTCAAAAACCATTTGTTAAAATGAGATAGACTTTTTGTTTAGTAAAGAAAACTATATCACCAAAAGAGGTTAGAGGGAAGGAAGCCATCAACGATGTTTTCCTCCTTTAACCGATTTAGAAATGCTAATCATTGGCCATAAATCTCCAAAGTTTAAGAACAAGGAAAAATCATCAAAAAGAAAAAAAAAGTAAAAATCGACTAGAACAAAAAAAAAAAAAAACTATCACAAAAACAAAACATAACAATAATAAAAATGCAATTAAAAAATTTGTTAAGCAATAAGTTTAAGCAGTTATGAGTTGCGAGCCTCCGTTTGTCCAAGTATCCTATGCTCTCAGGAGGTCTTTGGTGAGAGTAATCCTGTAAGAATCAACAAATGTAAGATTTAGGAACCCAAATAGGTTTGGGTTCCTCCTCATGAAAAGTAGAATGTAATTCATGTGTGCTATGCTATGAATTATGTAATTTTGGTCTCCACACCCAATGTGTACTACGGTGAATAGTGAAGGTGTGTGAGATGTGTCCTAGCAAGCCACATGAAAAGCATCTAACACCAGGAAAAGGATTTCTTAAATGGTTTAGATTGTAATGCCTCTTCCTAGGTCTTGGCTTTAGATCAGAAGTAGGTGTCATCCAATTTCTCTTAATTGAGTCCAATTCATCTTTAAGCCTCAAGTTAGTATCTTCCAAAGCATTATTATTAATCCTCAAGTTGCGCTCTTTTTCTTTAGATTTTTTCAAATCAGATTTGAGCGAGGTGTGTGAAACGTTTAATGCATCATGCTCTTCAGTTAATTCTGAATGCTTTTGTTTAAATCATCAAATTCATCAAGTAGAGCCATGTGATTTGAATCGATCATAGAATGATCTTTGAGAATAATTTCATGCTCTTTTTGTAAATTTAAAAGTTCCAACTTCAAACTAGCATGAGTTTTCTTAAGTTTTTTGTATGATGCATGAATTTTCTCACAAAATTCGAACAATTAATCATAAGTTAGTTTACATACCTCTTCTTCATCACTTTGATCAATATAATCTTCCGCCATTAAGCACAAGTTTGTTATTTTGTCTTCAGGTTCAGTCTCCGATGAATCAATTGCAGAATCCGCCCAAAACGCCTTTTGAAGTCTCTTTTTGTCCTTCCTGAGCTTAGGTTTTTCCTCACCCTTTTCTTTGCTTGTGTGATCTTGAAGTGTAGGATAATCCACTCTGACATGCCCAGGCTTCCTGCATTCAAAGCAAACAACATTAGAAGATCTTTTAGAATATTTATTATCTTTACCGTTTCTCCAACTTTGATGATGCTTGTGGTTCTTCCTTAGAAAACTATTGAATTGCCTTGTAATAAAGGCAATGTCATCGCTCTCAGACCCGGAAGAATCAGAGTCAGATTTGATTCACCCCTTGCTTGTGCCCCTGTTTTCTCCTTTTTTTTCTCACCTGCAACAAGAATTCTTTGATTCACCCCTTGCTCACAAGCAATGAGTGAGCCAAGTAAGTTGTCAATCGAATATGTATTCAAATCTTTAGATTTAGTGATTGCACTGATTTTAGCATCAAAAGACGAAGGCAAGCATCTTAAAATCTTATTTACTTTTTCATAATTTGAAAGTTCTCTTCCTAAGGCATGCAAAGAAGTAACAATCTGAGTAAATCTTGTATACATTTTAGAAATTGATTCATGAGGTTCATACGAAAACGTTCGTAGTCATGCAAGAGAATATTCAAATGGGATTGTTTAACTTCATTAGTGTCTTCATAAGTGATACACAATTTATCCCAAATTGTTTTACCAGTTTTACAAGTGGAAACACGCATTTAGTCTTCTAATTTTAAAGCACAGAAAAAGCAATTAAGACATTTTGCATTTAATTGAACCAAATCCCTATCATCTAAAGTCCATTCAGTAAAAGGAAGTGGAACAGTAATGCCGTTAAGTTTACAGTTGGAGGTGTGTAACCATCCTTAACAAGCATCCACATGCGATAATCAGTAGATTGTAAAAATATAGACATGCAAGTTTTCCAAAAATCAAATAGGATATTATCAAACAAAGGTGGCCGAGTAACAGAATACCCTTCCGGTGTATAACGATTCCCAAAGTTAGCCATGGATCAAGATTCAAAAAGTTTTCAAACTTAGTTTTTATGAATCCCGCTCTGATACCACTTGAAAGTTCGTTAGGGATGTTAAGCCCTATAGAACTGCCCCGAGGCTAACCAAGAGGGGTGGGGGGGGGGGGGGGGGTGAATTAGTATTTTTAAAAATTTCTTTATGCAAAAAAAAAAAAAAGATTATCATAAATAAAATCACCACAAAAATAAGTGTGGAAGAAAATAAATGCGGAAGCAGTAAAAACAAGAATACAAGGGTTTATAGTGGTTTGGTCAACTCGACCTACATTCACTCCCTAAAGGCACCCTTCGAGTATTGCACTAAAATCATGACTCTCCTTCAGCCCCCACAGCTAGGCAGAGAAGCCCTCACAAAAACACCTCCTTTTTGCCACACCCGGCAAGGAAGAGAACCTAGCTCCTTTTGCTTCGTCCTGAAGCAGGCAGAGAACCACGATCACTTGCTAAAACTTACCTCTCCCAACCCTTCCAAGGACAAGAGACTCTAGGGAAAAAGAAGTGGAACAATGCTTGGAGCAACCCTTGTGAATCCCCTCACAAGATCCTCTCTCTCTCTCTCTCCCTCACTCTTTCTCATCTTTAGGTTTTCTCAGGTCAAGATAGCAGCCAAGGATAATAAAAAATGTTGAACAAGAGCTCTTAAATAGAAGAGCTTCAAAGGAGCTCATTAATTACAAGTTATCGACTTTATCGTCTAGGACGATATGGAAATCGTCCTAGCCGATTAGTATAAATTTCATAAGATCAGCCAGAGCATCACCCTAAATGCGAACTGGATGATTGAAAATTTTCTTGATCGTCCCGGACGATATCACGATGTCTTGGCCGATCAATTCAAATCAGAGGAAAATCGTCTAGAGCATCACCCTGAATTTGAGCTGGCCGATATTTATCGTATAGAAGCAACTAAGGGTTTTTGAATAGATCATCCTGGCAGATCTTGCGATCATCCAGGATGATGTGATCGTATCAATTATCCTTAATTATTTCCTTGATTCCTGGATCAATTTAAGCATAATTGTGTAATATCGTTCAGGTTGATCTCATAATCGTCCTGGCCGATTTCCAAAAATACAGAATACCTAAATTGATCAAGGCGACAATTTTTTTATGTATTGAGCATATGATCCTAGCCGATACAGGTATCGTTCAGTCCGCTCAGTTAATTACAGTTTCCTTAACTAAGGAATTCTTTATTAGATCTTTTGTTTTGAGCTCATTCATCCAGGACGATATAAATATCGTCCGGAACGATGTGAGTAAAATATAAGTTCTAAATCTCTCAAGTGTGTGTGTAGGGTTACTTAACATCAGTCACTTTAAGCAATTACAATTGAATCATTAAATCAAAAAGAAAATTACAGACTGACTAAATCCTAATCTATCCAGTATTGAGCTGATTTTAATTTCCGTCTGATCTTTGAGTCCTGAAAAGTCAGTAGAAAAAAGGTAGTCATAGTGAACAAGATTTGTTTACTATCATCAAAACCATAATCCAAAAACATGTTTGTAACAAAAGGAAGTCGAAAAGAAGCAAGAGTGCTTGCTAATCATCAAAACATAATCCATGGAACTGAATCTGCAACAATCTCCCCATTTTTTATGATGGAAAACACTTTGACAATTAATCCAAAAATAGTAGTGTAAGACATGGAATTGAAAGTGCAAGCATACAAAAGACCCCTCTCCCCCTTTGACATCTCAAAAAGGAGGCAGAAACTAAGAAACAAATCAAAAGACTTTTTTTTAACCAAGGCATGAACATGATGTAGTACCCCATGTGATTGATTTATAAATGTTTTATAAGCTAATGAATCAACATAAAAAAATCCATAAAATAGTATAATATTTGATAATGATTAACCTTAGCTCGGACTTCCTTTTAGGGTAGAATTGTCTTTGGAAATCAATGACCTAACTCAAAGAATTCAATTGGATAGAAAAAAGAATTCATTCATCACTTGTTTCCAAAAAAAAAAATCTCTTATAGAATAATGAACCAAAGTGAATTTGTCACAATCATAAAACAATCGAAATCAAGCCTTTGATATATGAAATCTTCTAAGTTTTAAGAGATTTGAAAGGAGAGGAGAGCTTGCTTTTGGTAGGCTCATTTTATGACTCTTGTCAATTTGAATGGCACTTTGCGCATTTTTTGATTTTTGATACACTTTGTGTATATTTGTTCAATTTTGGAGTCATTGCGCATCTTTTGTTGGCATCATTGGCCAAATTTTTTTATTTTTGCAAGCTTCATTCTCTTTAAAAAACTCTTAAAAATTAATCTTAGTTGTGAGTATATCTTCTAGATATTAGAGAATAAGAGCTCTCTCACTAACATAGGGAAGAACAAATATCAAAACAGAATCAATAACCAATGACAAGAGTAATGAGGAATCTTGATGTGTCAAGTAGACTTTGATCATTATAAATACAAGATAGATTTTCTTTAGCAAGGTTAGAAAGATCTTAATTTCATACACAATTATTAATTTGAAATAGATTTTTGATTAGAAAAGAAAACTGTGCCACTAAAATAGGTTAGAGAAAGAGACACAATCAACAGTATATTTTTATCATCTAATATATTAAGAGATGTAAAATATTTACTACAAATTTTCAAAAGCAAGGACAAGCCATACGATATCATTTTAGCAGTGATTTTGAAAACCAAATTAAAAGAAAATGAAAGTAAAATAAATCAAACAAAAAGTTGAAAGTAAAAAAAAAAAAGAAAAGAACAACAAAGAGTAAAAAGGAAAAGAAAATCAAAGAAATAAAAAAGAACAAAAGCATAAGAAAGAAAGTAAAAGATCAAGTTCATGTATTTATGTCAATCACACCCAATCTGGTCCTTAAAGAGCTGAAAGTGCCGAATGCCAGTGGTTTAGTAAAAATGTCAGTAGTTGATTTTCTGTTGTCACATGGTGAAAATCAATGTCTCCCTTAGTCACATGATCTCTAATAAAGTGATGCCTAATGTCAATGTGCTTAGTCCTTGAATGTTGGATAGGATTCTTAGAAATGCATATGGCACTAGTGTTCTCACAAAAGATTGAGATGGTGCCTACAGGTAATCCTAAATCCAATACCTGTTGTTTTAACTGAAGGACTTGGGCCACACAACTCCCCAAAGAAATGTACTCAACTTTAGTAGTGGAAAGTGCAACAGCGTTTTGCTTTCTATTAGACCATGAGTCCAAAGATTGTCCTATGAATTGACAAGTTTTTAAAGTGCTTTTTCTATCCACCTTACATCCTGCAAAATCAGAGTCAGAAAATCCAATTATCTCAAAAGAAGTGCTGTACCTCAGATACCAAATCCCTAAGCTTTGGGTCCCTAAAAGGTATCTAAAAATTCTCTTAACTACAGTTAGGTGGGACTCCTTGGGTTCAGCTTAAAACCTAGCACAAAGGAAAACACTAAACATAATATCAGGTCGGCTAGCAGTAAGGTAAAGTAAGGATCTAATCATGCCTCTGTACTTCTTCTGATCAACAGACTCACTACTTGGGTCCTTATCCAACAGAACACTAGAATTAATGGGAGTATTAATTGTCTTAGCTTTATCCATCTCATACTTCTTCAAAATGTCCTTAATATTATTTATTTGATTTAGAAAGGTTCCATCATCCAATTGTTTTATGCTAAATCTCAAAAAGTATGTCAACTCTCCCATCAAATTCATCTCAAACTCTCTACTCATTATTTTAGAGAAGTCATCACAAAGTTTCTTATCAGAAGATCCAAAAAGTACATCATCCACATAAATCTGAACAATGAGCAAATCATCTCCAACTTTCCTAAGAAAAAGGGTGGTGTCTACGCTCCCTTTAACAAACTCCCTTTCTAGTAAGAATGTGCTAAGCCTGTCATATCATGCTCTTGGTGCCTGCTTTAACCCATACAAAGCCTTTTTTAATTTTAAAACATGATTTGGAAATTGGGAGCTCTCATAACCAGGGGGTTGTTCTACAAACACATCCTCTTTTATTTCCCCATTTAAAAAGGCACTATTGGCATCCATTTGAAAAAGCTTAAATCCTTTATAACATGAAAAGGCTAATAGCACTCTAATGGCTTCCAATCTTGCTACAGGGGCAAAAGTCTCCTCAAAGTCTATCCCTTCTATTTGATTATACCCCTTAGCCACTAATCTTGCTTTATTCCTAACTACCACTCCAGAATCATTCACCTTATTCTTAAAAACCTACTTTGTTCCAACTACACTTTATCCCTTTGATCTTTCTATAAGCTCCCAAACATCATTACTAACAAATTGATTTAACTCCTCTTGTATGGCTAAAATCCAAAACTCATCCGAAAGGGCTTGGTTTATGTTGGTGGGTTCAGTTATTGTGATAAAGGCAGAGTGGTTCACCTCCTTCCTAAGTCCATGTCTAGTCTTAACACCAGTAGAAGGGTATCCTAAGATCAAATCCTTGGGGTGACTTGTAGAGTATCTCCAATCTCTAGGCAAGGTGTGAGAAGGTCCAACCCTTTCCTCCAAATCTATATTTTCAATTCCTTGGGTGACATCTCCTACTCCTTCAATGTTTTGGTGTCCTAGCCCCTTCTCCAAATTTTCTAATCTAGTGGTAATCTCTCCAACATCATCATCATTCTCAACTTCAGGCTTTTAGGATCAGACTTATCAAATACTACATTGGTAGTTTCTTCCACCATCAAAGTTCTCTTGTTAAACACCCTAAAAGACTTCCCAACACTAGAATATCCCAAGAACACTCCATCTGATTTAGGATCAAAATTTTCCAAGTGAGACTTCCCATTGTTGTGAATGAGAACATTAGAACCAAAGAGATGAAGGTGGGAAAGATTGTGTGTCCTACCCTTAAGGATCTCATAGGGTGTCTTATCTAATTTGGCTCTAACCTTCACCCTATTCAATACATAACAAGTTATGTTAACCGCTTCAGCCCAAAAGTATTTTGGAAGTGAATACTTAGCAAGCATGGCTCTAGCGGCTTCCACCAAGGTCTGGTTCTTCCTTTCAGCTACCCCTTTCTGCTGAGGGGTCCTTAGAGCTGAGAAGTTGTGGCTAATCCCCTTATCCTCACAAAAATCTCCAAATCTTTCATTCTCAAACTCTCCCCCATGGTCACTATGGATGGTCCTTATCTCACAACCTAGCATTTTCTGAATCCAAGCAGAAAATATTCTAAACTCCTCAAAAGACTCATGTTTATGTGAAAAAAATCTAGTCCAAGTGAACCTCTAGTAGTCATCAACAATCACCAAACCATAGACTTTTCCTCCCAAGCTGGCAGTGCTAATGGGTCCAAACAAATCCATGTGAAGGACTTCTAAAGGTCTAGAGGTGCTAATGTCCTTAATGGGGTGAAAGGTGGAGTGGACTTACTTTCCTAGTTGGCAGGCATCACAAAGGTGGTTTTTTGAAAACTTGAGTTTGGAAACACCTCTAACTAGGCATCCTAAGGTTTTTCATACTTGCAAGACATAATCTCCAGTGCCACAACCATGAATCATCAACAACTATTTTTAAGCAAAATGAAGCAGCGTATTCAATATTATTTAAACCAAGCATGTAGATGTTGTTGATCCTCTTTCACTGCAAAATAATATTGTTACTTAAACTTATAATACATGAATTTGCAAAGAATTGAATGATGAAGCCCTTGTCACAAAGTTGACTGATGTTGAGCAGATTGTGCTTTAATCCATCTACAAGAAAAACATTTTCAATCATAAGGTTCTTGGAATTACCAGTTATACCTAAGCCTACCACCTTCCTGGTGGTGTTGTCTCCAAGTGTAACATTTCCTCTAGTCCTGGACTCCAATGAAACAAATTGATTGCCATCACTAGTCATATGTCGAGAGCATCCGCTGTCCAACTACCACATACTCTCACAAGGCCTTTTGTGAGAGCCAACCTATAAAATTATCAAATGTCAGATATAGGAACCCAAATAGGTTTGGGTCCCTTCTTATGAAAAGTAGAATGCAATGCATGTGTGATATGCTATAAATCATGCACCTTTGGTCTCCACACCCAACATGTACTTTGGTGAACAGTGCAAGTGTGTGAGATGTGTCCTGGCATGCCACATGAAAAACATCTATTACCTGGAAAAGGATTTCTTAAATGGTTTGAGTTATAATTCCTTTTCCTAGGTTTTGGGTTTTGATCTGGTGTTGGTGTCATCCTAGTTTTCTTAAATGTATCTAATTCATTTTGAATCCTCAAGTTAGTATTTTTTAAGGCATCATTATCAATCCTCAAATTTTTCTCCGTCTCTTTAAAATTCTTAAAATCAGATTAAAGTGAGATGTGTGTGACTTTTAGTGACTCATGCTCTTCAATTAATTTATAATGCTTTTTATTTAACTCATCAAATTCAACAAGTAGAATCATGTGATTTGAATCAATCATAGAATGATCTTTGAGAATAACTTCATGCTCTTTTTGTAAATTCAAAAATTCCAATTTCAAGCTAGCATGTGTTTTCTTAAGTTTCCTATATGATGCATGAATTTTTTCAGAAACTTCAAGGAGTTGATCGTAGGAAAGTTCACATACCTCTTCTTGATCAAGATGATCATCTACCATTAAGCACAAGTTTGTTGCCTCATCTTCTGGTTCTATCTCTGATGAATCTGATGCAGAATTGTCCCAAAATGCTTTTTGAAGTCTGTTTTTGTCTTTTCTAAACTTGGATTTCTCCTCACTCTTTTCCTTGTTGGTGTGCATCTTAAGTGTAGGGCAATCAGCTTTCACCTGTCCGGGCTTCCTGCATTTATAATAAATCACATCAGATGATCCTTTAGAATATTTGTTATCCTTACCTTTTCTCCAATTTTGATGATGCTTTTGCTTCTTCCTTAGAAAGCTTTGAATTGCCTTGTGATAAAGGCAATGTCATTGCTCTTAGACCTGAAAGAATCAGAGTCAAATTTGTGAGCCTTCAGTGCCATTGTTTTCTCTTTCTTTTTTTCACTTGCATCAAGATTTCTTTGATTCACCCCTTGCTCGTAAGCAATGAGTGAGCCAAGTAAGTTATCAGTCGAATAGGTGTTTAAATCCTTAGATTCAGTGATTGCAGTGATTTTAGCATCAAAAGACAAAGGCAAGCATCTCAAAATCTTGTTTACTTTTTCATAATTTGAAAGTTCTCTTCTTAAAGCATGCAAAGAAGTTACAAATTGAGTAAACCTTATATACATATCAGAAATCGATTAAGAAGGTTTCATATGAAAAAGTTCGTAGTCATGCAAGAGAATATTCAAACAAGATTGTTTCACTTTATTGGTTCCTTCATAAGTAATGCACAACCTATCCTAAATCTCTTTTCTAGAAGAGCAAGTATAAACACGCATGTAATCCTCAGACTTTAAAGCACAAAAAAGTAATTCAAACACTTCACATTCAATTGAGCTAAATCTCTTTCATCGGAAGTCCATTCAGTAAAAGCAACTTTAGTTTTAATCCCGTAATTTCATGAGAAGGTAGAGAATATCCTTCTTTTGTAAGCATCCACATGAGATAATCAGTTGATTGTAGAAAAGTAGACATGCGGGTTTTCCAAAAATAAAAAAGAAGGTTATCAAACAAAAGAGGTCGTGTAATATAATATCCTTCAGTTGTATTACAATTCTCAAAGTTAACTATGGATCAAAATTTAAAGAGTTTTCAAACTCAGTTTTTATGAATCCCAATCTGATACCACTTGAAAGTTTGTTAGGGATATTAGGCCCTATGAACTAGTCCCGAGGCTAACAAAGAGGGGAGGGGGTGAATTGGTATTTTTAAAAAAGCTTAAAAAAAAGAAATATCACAAACCAAAGTCACCATGAAAAATAAGTGTGGAAAGTAAAAGTAAGGAAACAGTAAAAAGAACACAAGGATTTATAGTGGTTCGGTCAACTTGACCTACGTCCACTCCCCGGAGGCCTCCTTCGAGTAATGCACTACCAATGTGACTCTCTTTTAGCCCCCATAGCTAGGCGGAGAAGCCCTTACAAAATACCTCCTTTTTGCCACCCTCGGCAAGGCAGAGAACCCCACTCCTTTTGCTTCTTTCTGAAGCAGGCTTAGAACCACGATCACTTGCTAAAACTTACCTCTCCCAACCCTTTCAAGAACAAGAGACTCTAGGGAAGAAGAAGTGGAACAATGCTTGGAGCAACCCTTGTAAACCCCCTCACAAGCTCCCCCTCACAAGATCCTTTTTTTTTTTTTCTCTCTCTCTCTCTCCCTCTCTCTCTCTCCTTTAGGTTTTCTCAGGTCAAGATAGTAGCCAAGGATGTTAAAAAATGTTGAATAAGAGCTCTTAAATAGAAGAGCTTCAAAGGGGCTCATTAATTGCAAGTTTCCGACTTTATCGTCTAGGATGATAAACTTATCGTCCTGCATGATCAGTTCAAATCACAGATGATCGGCTAGCACAACGCCCTGAAGATGATCTGGATGATTCAAAATTGGCTTGATCGTCCAGGAAGATATCACGATCATCCTGGAGGATTAGTTAAAATTAGAGGAAAATCGTCCAGAGCATCGCCCTGAATTCAAGCAGTCCGATCCTGATCGGATAGAACATCACCCTGAATTTATGCTGGCCGATATTTATCATCCAAGAGCAACTAAGGGTTTTTGAATAAATCATCCTTGCCGATACTGCAATCGTCCAGGATGATGTGATCGTATCAATCATCTTTAATTACTTCCTTGATTCCTAGATTAATTTAGGCATAATTGTGTGATATCGTCCAGGCCGATCTCACTATCATCCTGGCCAATTTAAAAAAATAAAGAATACCTAAATTGATCAAGGTGGCAAATTCTTTCTGCATTGAGCATATCGTCCTGTCCGATCAGTTAATTATGACTGCCTTAACTAATAAATCCTAATCAGATCTTCTGTTTTGAACTCGATCATCCAGGACAATATAAATATCATTCGGGCCGATGTGGGTAAAAACACAATTTCTAAATCTCTCAAGTGTGTGTGTATTGTTACTTAACATTAGTCACTTCAAACAATTATAATTGACTCAAGAAAGAAAAAAGAAAATTAAAGATGACTCAACCTTAATCTACTCAGTCTTGAGCTGATTCCGATTTCCGTCTGATCTTTGAATCCTGAAAATGTCAGTTGTAAAGGCAGTCAAAAAGAAGCTAGAGTGTTTGCTAATCATTGAAACATAATCCATGAAACCGAATCTGCAACATATAGATCCTAATCAATCCTACCAGTCTTTGGTTCTAAACTTTCAATCCAAATTGATATTCAAATCATGTTCAATCAACCTGAATCCTCCATTTGATTATAATTGGTAAGAACAATTCATGATTCAGTCAATCACATTCAAATATTCATTCAAATCCAAACTCCTAAATTCAAAACCTATGGCTAAAAGCTTGATTCCTGAAATCTTTTATGGGTGAATTTTCTATCACTAGGAAATCCAATCAAATGATCTCTGATTCATGACCTATTAGTTGCATATTGACCTAGCATACATCTAGAGCTAGTCCTCCAAATTTGAGCTCTTTTTGAGGCCTCTTAACCATAAAACTAATTCTATTTTCATAGGTTTCAAGACATTTAAATATTTATATCCTACGCCACTAGACGTTCCACTTTATGAAATTTGACCTTGACACCCTCATAAAGACCTTTGACCATGTTCATGGCCTCTAATATAGTATGACTATTAATAATCCACACTTATCTAGACCTAGTTTGACCTAGGGTTAACCAGGGGACAAGATAACTAAAACGTCCTTTAAATGTGTTTTTTGGTTTTTGGTCTTCCCCCCCACCCCCCCCCCCCCCCCCCCCCCCCCCCCAAAAAAAAAAAAAAAAAAAAAAAAAATTCAATATGGCCTCCCCATATCAACCTTCAAAACCTACCCCAATGGATCCTAAATATCATCAGGAATGCATTGGACCCAAACCCACACTGGGGAAAAGGCCTGGCTGATTAAGTAAACCATGGTTAATTAAAGTAGCCCTTAAGGTTTCAAATGCTCATTTTAAACCAAATGACCTTTCCTTGAGATAAAACCCCCTCCATTGGGTTCATATAATCAATTTGAACTCAATGGACCCAACCGTTGACCCTAGGTCAACTTAGTTGACCAAGTCAACCAAGTTTAACCAAGCTCATATAAAACTTCCATGCACTTATACTTTTTAGAACACTTTGATGAAGACTCCCCCAAAACCATTTAAACTTATGGGGTAGGCCATTGGGTCCTCAAGTGACCCCTCTTAAAGACCTAAGAATTGGGCCCACTTATATTAGCCATTTATCTATACCCAAGTTTCCAAAAGGAGATTACCCTTTAACCAAATTCTAACCCTATCCCACTTAGATGAAACCAATAGTGGCATTGGGTTCCTCTTGACCCAATACACCTTCCCTAGTTGACCCAACCCTTGGGTCAACTTGGGTTTGGAATTAGGCTAACCCAATGTGGCCAAAACCACCTTTGGTTAAACCATTTCTCAACCTAAACTCAATTAAACACAACTAACCCTTCCATAGGGTAGCCCTAGGTCAACACACCTACCCTAGTTAGCTTATCCCTTGGGTTGACTTGGGTCATCCTTTAGGCTAACTCAAAGTGGTCAAAACCACTTTAACTTGAGTCTATCTTATCCATATGTCGAATTAAACCTAATTGGCTCTTGTAATGGCTTGACCTTAATCCAATGCACGTCACACCTCAAGCCTAGGGTCTGGTATGACCTAGGTCACACCCAATCAGATCCAAACCACCTAGGTTTGGTTTAACCCATTTAAATGAGGATCAGCCGCCAAAGTTGTTGAGGGAGAAACATCAGCACCTTGAGTAGATTCGGTAGCTTTTGTAGGAGACAAAGCCGAAATCTGTTTAGCCTCCTTTACAACCTCCAAAGTTTGTGGAATTTTAAAATTGAGGGCTGCATAGCTGTTGTAGAAGTTTCAATAGGCCAAAATTAGATGAGTTTTATCCTCAAATATAAAAAATGACTTATATGACTAATTTGCTAGTTGGAATATGAACAATTAGAGATATCGTTAATTTAGAAATATTAAATGTTAACTATTAAAAGCAATAATTATCAGGTTGGGCTATGAAAAAATCAAGCCGAGCCGAGTATGTGCTTGTTCATGTTTGAGATTATTTATTATGAACTTGTTCAAGTTTGATTCGAGTTCAATTCAAGCTTTTTATTCTTGTTCAGGATTGGTTCATTTAAATTAATGGGTTTTAATGTTTGGTTCATATTTGATTCATGTTTTATTTGTTTCATGTTTATCGAGCTTTAAAAAAATGAGCCTTATAGAATTATAAATGAGCTCTACTTCTCGATGTTCATTAAATTAATAAATGAGCCTTATGTAGCTAATGTTTTTAATCTATCAAGAAAGCTCATTCACGAACACATCTAAAGAGTATTTTGAGCAATGAAATGAGCATGTTCATAAAAATATCCAAGTAGTGTTTTTGATCTACTAAATGAGCTCGTTCAAAAACCAAATGATATATGATTGAACTTCTATTTTTTCATGAATATTTTAAAAAAAATAATCTTGCAAACATGAATAAATTTCTCTTGTTCATGAATAAATTCATTCCATTGAAGGTATGAAATAAAACAAAAGATTTTTGTTGAGCTTATTGTTGAGTTTGTTTACGAGCTTTAAATTATTTTGTTCATGAACATAAAAGATTTGAGCACATTATCATTCAAGCTTGTTTATTTAAGGATCAAGTATCTAAAAAAATATTCAAGTTTTCTTGTTTGATTAATTAAATGATCCGGAATGAGCATTAATTTTATCGAGCAGCAAGTAGCTCATCGAATGCTTTGTTCAGTTGCATCCCTATTATCAGATTTAATAGCCAACCATTTAGAGGTGTCAATATGGATTGATGGGTTGGGTATTGGTCCAACCTGAATCTAGTTAACCTTAATTCGACTCATTTAATAAATGGGTCAAAAAGTCCAACTTGAATATGATCTGTTTACCTGTTTTAGTTAATTCTTCTTTTTTAGTAACTTATTAATGAAAGACTTTATGATATTTGATAAATAAAAAATATACCCACAATAAAATTGTCAAGGAATAAAATATTAATAGGTTTATTTTTGGGTCAAAAATGAGTTTACAAGTCAACCCAAACCCGACCATTTTAATACACGAGTCAAAAAATTAGACCTGAACCCAACACATTTATTAACTAGTCAACCTGAACATGGATTTTTCTCATTGGGTTGTTGGGTCTATCATATATTGACACCCCCAAAAGCTAATCAAGAGAAATATAGGACTATTAAGTTTTTGAGGAAGTTTTTTGGAGAAAGCTTAATTTTGTACTATTTGTTGGGACATATATCAAAAGGGTAGATTGTTTGGAAAAGGGAGAGAGTTTCCTAAGTTTTTTTTTTAATATTTTATAAGAAAATGTATTAAAATTTTTAATTTTTGTTATGAGAAATGAATCATTGGCAATCTCTTCAAAGTGTAACTAGCATTTCTTCTTGAAAAAAAATTATGGGTTCCTCATTTCAAATAGTGTAGCTTAACAATTACATATTCTTAGAAGATTGATTTCTCTTAGCTTATACCTTGGGTGTAGGTGTATATATATATATATATATTATTCTTGTTTCAATTTGTGGCCAAAGGAATGTTTTGAAGAACTGGTAAGTTGAGTAGGCAATTGATAATCTAAATACACAAGGCTACAGTTGACCAAACATCGAAAAAAGCTAAAACGTATCCACTCATTAGTGCATGTCAATATTTAGATGAAAGCCAAATAAAAAAAAAATGTTAAAGAATTGGGACCACAATTAATAACAAATGTTATATATTAGTTTGGCTCAACCAGACCACTATAAGACCCTTTATAAATAATATGAATATAACATTTAATTTATTTGCATACATGTTGATAGTAAGTGTTTAGTTTTTTAGTATTATACAAAAATTTTGTAACACACACTGATAAAAGAAGATTTAAATGAGATGCTAGAGTTCTTAAATGAAAACTCCAAAAAAGGAAAAAAACTATAGTCTTAACTTAATTTAAATTATTCAAATAGTATTTGTCATCGATTATCGAAGATGCCCGTCTCCAATTTTATGGAAGGGGATGATATAATATAGTAAAGATGAATAGATTATATGATGAAAATGGAAGAGTTTTATGGTATAAGAATTATATTCAAGATATAATTTGCTATCTATTTAATTATTCTCCTTTGAGGAAGGGAAATAAAAGACCAAAAAGTCAAACTTAAATTTTAATGCTGATGATAAAAGTTAAAGTTTATTTTAATAGCGGACATAGTATTTTAGGAAATGGTGTAGCAACCTGAATATATGAAAAGTGCATTTAAATGAAAAATATGAAAATTTGACTTTTGTTTGAATCAAAACACTTTGGCACTATGCCTTTAGCATCATGACACTATGCATGAAAGGACAATACTGCCAATAATCACTGATGTGGTCTTTGTTATTCAATAATTTTGGATTCAACATGCATCACTATGATGTTGGATTTGAGCACTGTGGTGCAGGCCACTAAAATTCTCCTAAATTGAACCATGTAACTTTTTTTATATGATATATATGAATATTATGAATATGTTTCCATTAATATTATTGAATTTTATAGTGTAAAATAAAAGTTAATAATTTTTTAAAACTATAGACTAATATATAAACTTTCCTATATTTTATAAAGCTAAGCATTTTGTGTTGAATTTCATACATTAAAATGCATTTCATGAAAGCATGGAAGACTGGCTATCAACATTATCAATGAATATAGGTTGACTCTTAAAACATAATAGCCTTCATAGGAGGGTAGCGGACGGGATTTCTTTAAAGATTATTTATGGTGTTATCCTTGTTATTACCTGTAATTAATGACCGATTACGGTGATGGGAAAAGAGTAATGATGGCTCTTTGTTGATTTAATAAAAGCCACTAATAATGATAATAGATTTATAGATAAATTATAATTATGATCGATATAAATGATGACCTAATGGGAAGTAGTTGGGGTTAAAATGATAATGAAAACACCACATTAAAGCTTGATGTTCTACCTTACTGAATCATATAATGAAGCATGAATGTATTGATAATATTGATAGGTAGATTATAATGGGTACAAATATATATATGTATTGATTGTATATGATGAATATGATCGATTATAAATAAAATAGACAAGTATGATTGTATTGATAACAGAATGTTATAATTCCTTTACTAGTTAATGAATGCTTTTATTACAATTACTCTATAACTCTACTGATTCTTAAATCAACTATTGAATCATTGAATGATTTCTTGCTTTTGTTATTGATTATTTTGAGCCTTACGAATGATAAGTGATCATTGATGAGATTTAATTCTATTGGCTATATTGAATAAGCATGCATAGTAATTCATTAAGCCTTATGTTGGGATACTTAATGAATTTGGGTTTCTATTGAGCTTTTTAGATCACTATGTGGATTTTAAGGAATTTTAAGTCAGGGAAGGGATCAGGACCAGGTGGAGTGAGGTTGTTAGAGATCCTCTGGTTTTTCTTTTTATATTTTTTTTATAGTCAAGAGTTTAAGATAGATTATGGATTGTATGTAATCTCTTAGTTGTTATAAATATAATTTTAGAGAATGAATAGTAAAATATTTTAATGTATATAATTTTAATTATTTTTTTAGCTAAATTTATATTAATGAATTCTTAGAAACTCTAGTTGATTATTTAAGTGATTAAAAAGATGATTCTTCTAACTTTTATCATGGGACATGATAATTTGATATCAGAGTGATTGTTAAAAGAATTAGAATTATAACTAGAGCTATAGAAATTGAAGATGAGTGGGGTAGAAGTTGGGTAGTATAATTTTATTTTTTTCTTTTGATTAATTAATTTGCATATGTATATAAGTTATTATAATTGCATTTGAATTGATTGATAATCATCACATAGTATATAGAGTGCTTGAATGACATGTGTGAGTATAATTATTTGAATGAATTAATGATTGATTGCATGCTTTGAATGATGAATTAAGAATCAATAATGGGTTGATTAAATTTGAATGGATTTTATAGTATTAAACTGTATTGATTTATTTTGAAAACTTTGTGTTATTTTTATTAATTTTTTTATTTATTTTTATTGAAGGAAATATCGAGGATGATATTTTTCAAGGTGAATAGATTGTAATAATCCAAAGACATGAAAAAATTTTTTAAAAGGAGAAAATGAAATTTTAAAATTTATTTAAACTAGAGTGCTTCGATACTATGCTTGAAAATATAGAGGTGCTATAATTCATCATTATGGCATTTAAGTCTTCGTTCTATAGTATTTCTAGATTTAGCAAGCAGCATTGCAGCACTGCGTTTGAGCTCTATGGCGCTGGGCACAAAAAGTGTATATATATATATATATTCTCCATCATCGTGACTTGTTCGTGAAGGAAGAATAAAATAGGAGATGAAGAGAATATAATGCATTCAGGGAATTTTTGTCCATCGATTCTATTTTGAGATCGCTTCTGATCATTGTAATTAATCTAAATATCATTTTAGTTTTCAATGATTTTTAGTTTGATAGACTTATTCTCTTTGAAGTCGATAAAAATATATTTCTCCTGATTTGTTGCACTTTCACTGTGTAACTTATTATATATGATAGATATAAATTTTTGAACATTTTTCCTATAGTGTTATTAAGTTTGATTGGATAAAATGAAGGTTATGATATTTTAAAGTTATAGACTAATACATAAATTATTTTGGCATTTTGTAGAACTGAGTATTTCATACATTAAAATGCATTTCAAGAAATAAATAAAGGATGGTTGTTAATACTATCAATTAATACTAGTTGACTCTTAAAATATAATACACTACGCAATAGGATGGGTCGACACGCTTTCCTTTAAAGTTGGTTTGTGGTATTATCCCGATTGTTGACTATAACTAATAACTGATTATGCTGATGGGTAGAGAGTGATGACTTTATGATTGATTTAATTAAAGCCACTTGTAATGATAATTTACTTATTGACAAATAATAATTATGATTTTCATGACTGATGAGAAATTAAAAAGAAGTTAGAGTAAAAAAAGGATGAAAATACCACATTATAGCTGGGTATACTGCCTTGTTGAGTCATATAATGAAATATGTTTGAATTCATATTATTAATAGAAAGATCTTATTGGCTACAAATAGATGTATTTACTTCATATGATGTATATTATTGATAATAAATAAAATAAATAAGATCGATGATACTAACACCTGTATATTATGATTCTTATATTGATTTATGAATGTTATTAATCTTTTTTCTTTATAAATCTACTGATTCTCATATTGGCTATAGCTTCATTGATTGATTTCTTACTTTTGCTATTGATCATTTTGAGCCTTAAGATTGATAACTGGTCATTGATAAGTCTGAATGTTATTAACTATATTGAATGAATTAAACATGCATATTTATTCTTCAAGCCTTGCTTTGAAAAATTTAGTGAATTTAGGTTTTTCATAGATTTGTTAGCTCATTATATGGATTCTAATAATTTTAGGCCATAAAAGAGAAAGACTAGTTGGAGTGAGATTTTTTAGAGATCCTCAAGTTTTTATTATTATTATTATGTATTTTATTTTATTCTTTTATAGTTAGGAGCATGTGATATATTATAAATTATAGGTGGTCTCATAACTATTATAAATGTAATTTTGGAGATTTAATAGTAAAATATTTTGATGTATATAATTTTAGTTATTTCTACTAGCTTAATTTATATCTATGAATTCATCCAAGATCTAATTGATTATTTAAGTAATTAAAATAAAAAAATTCTTCCAAATGTGACCTTGGGGCATGACAGATGGTGTGCATCAATATTGAGTGGCAAAATTTCTAGGTGTTAACCTTGAAGGTGACAAAATACATCAACCTTATAGGTGATGGTTTGTACTGATGTTGGTTGAAATAGTAATAGATGAATTCAGTGCTTATCTATGTTATCAGGTGGAAATGGTAAGAATATATAGTAAGGTAATAGTGATCAGGAGACTATAGTTAGGTGATGGTGTTTGAGAGAACATAGATGATGAAGGTGGTTAAAAAATCATATTCAAGTAATATATTGGGAAGACGATATCAAAGAATCATATACTTGCACAATGGAAGCATTGGTTAAACAATGATGGTTTGATGGTGATGCTTAAACAATAGTAGTTTAATGGTGGAGAACAAACATCGATGGTCTAATAATGATAATCTAACAATGATGGTCTAATCATGAACAAATAATAATTGTGGTTGTATAATGGAAGTGGTTGTATGTTGATGGTCCAATAATGGTATGGAAAAGCTTTAAAAAGCTTAAGAGTTCTCACCTTATTCTCTCTAGTCCCACCTCAAGTCCCACCTCTAGTCCCCCTTCATCTAAAAAAATTTACAATATGTAACCACTCCTTAGCTATTAACACGGACTTTCCCTTATAGTCACAAACCAAGAGAAACTCCACAATATGATGACCAATTGAAATAAATTGCATGAAAGTTATTCAGAAGTAGATGATAAAAATAACATTAATAATAAATAATGCAAAAGCTATGATTAATTAAGACTGAATAGTTATAAAGTACTTGTTATTTCCTCAAGTGACCTCTAACGTGATTACACCTTCCAAAAGTTGCTTCATCATTTAGAATCCCACCAAAGCTCTATAATAAACTTTAGAATTCTCTTCATCCAATATGACCTTTTTAATGAGGTGGAGGAAAATCACATTATCCTAGATACTTTTTTTTGAACTCAAACGAGTGCAATGTCATGCCCTAAGATCTAAATGTCGAAGCATTTTTTATCTCTAAATTTATTTACCAAACTACTTAAAAATTGCATAATTATGAAAAAAAAATTAAAATAAAAATTTGAATTTTTGTTTGAACTAGAGCGTTGCAGTGCTGAGCATATGAACATTGCAGTTTTATGCCTATGAGTGTAGTAGCACCAGAAATCACCACCATGACATTTGAGGCTCTGTTCTATAGTAATTATTAATTCAACATGTAGTGCGATGGTGATGGATTAGAGCATTATAGTGCTAGTCTACTAATAGTTTTATTTATTTATATTAAATTCTAAAAGCTAAGCACTAAGCCTCCCCCAACCATTCCTCCTCTTCAATTTTGTGTGGCTTTCTATGGAAGAGGAGAGGAAAATGGAGTAGAAGAGGAGAGAGTGAAGAGAGAGAAAGTAGAGTTTTAGTCATTTTTATATTTGTTATTTTATTTAGAAAGTCCTTTGATCGTTGTTAGTAACCCGAATCACACTCTAATTTTCAATGATTTTGACTTTGATGAATTAATATCTCCTATATCAAGAAAAAATATTTTCTTCAAATTTATCAAACATTTATCAGGTAATTTTTTGTATACGATAGATATAGATTTTATGGACATTTTGATTGTAATATTATTGAATTTTTGTATGTAAAATAAAAGTTGTATTTTTTAAAGCTATATACTAATATTTATATTTCCCTATATTTTATGGATTTAAGTATTTCATGTTGAATTTCAGTCATTAAAGAGATATTGGTATAATTGACATAAGATAAATACGTCATTTGCATGTAAGCAAGAAAACCTGGCTGTTATTAGTATAATAAATATGGTGTTCTTCAAATATAATATCTTATGCATGAGGGTGGACTAACGGGCACTCTTTTAAAGATAATTTATAATGGTATCCCAATTTTAGCCTCTAACTAATGAATGATTACACTGACCGGCAGAGGGTGATGACCCTTAATGATTTATATAAATTTACATATAATAGTAATATAAAGATTATGTAATAATAATAATATTGATGATGATGTAATTATATAATGAATATAATGAAAGAGTGAAAATAATATATTAAAACTTGATGTCCTAACTTATAAAATCATACTAATGTATATATATATAGAATAATACCAATAATAGATATATTAGTAATGTATGTGCATATATAGCATATAAATGGTTACTTATATTGAATTTTTTAATAGATAATTAATAAGATGGATAAGACTAATGACATTGACACTTATTTGTTTAAGATATAAAGTACCAATTTATTGATCACTAATATATTGATTACTTATATATTTATTTTCTCACACCTATTATCAATTTATGGATTTAAGCATGATAATGTTTACTTCTCATTATTGATCATATTGAATCTTACCAATGATGAATGATCATTGATGATATTGAACACATTCATTCTTATATTGGAATCTTTAGTGAGTTTTGGGTTTCTACTAGGCTTTATAAGCTCATTATGTGATGTATTGATTTGAGGTCCATGAAGAAATCAACACTATATGGAGTGAGGTAAATTGAGATCTTTAGGTTTTGTCTTTTATTTTATAATTTTATTTTATTCTTTTGTAGTAAGGAGTTATTAATAGATTATTGATTGGTAGTGATTTTGTTATTATAAATATAATTTTAATGAATGAAAGCAGTGAAATATTTTAATGTATATGATATTTACTTACTTTTGCTAAATATATTAATTTATATTGATGATTTATAGAAGCTCTAGTAGATGATAAAAAACATAAATTAGATAAATCTTCTAATTTAGATCTTGGGGCATGCACTACTAAATCCATTTATCTAATAAAACTCAGTAGAAGAACCCATATACATCAAAGCATTCCACTTAATCATTATTCATTAAAATATGTTTACAATAGCTGAACTTTTATTTAGTTCACCAATTTATCTTTTAGTACTTCCAACTATAAAAGAATAAAATAGAAATGACATAGATCTAATCCTAAAATTTTAAAATTAGATTAGCCTCACTCCACTGTATCCTAAATCCTTCCTAAAAATATATTAAATTATAGAGTTAGCCAATTGCTTAGTAGGCTATCAAAAGTTCTAACTATAATCAATGTAAGGCAATAAAAAATAACATGCACGTAACCATTAAATCCAAACCAGTATTAACATGTAATAGTAAGAACAAGTGATGGTAAATACGAACAATATAAATTTAGATAAGTAGTGAAAATCAATACAAGCAATGTAACTTAGAAATTAGTGATCGATAGTCAGATAAAGGATATGTATATTCTTTCATTCTTCTAGCTGTGTGAAATATTGTCTTCAAAATCAACTCTAAGAAAATATTTATACTTCTATTGAGAAAATTTATAGATTTTAACACATAAATAGTAATCTCTTGACCATGAAGCCTCAAAGTTAGTTTTATTTTTAACAAATCAATCATGGCTTTCCCAACAACTAAGAATTGTTTTCCTAAAATGAGAGGTATTTCTCTATCTTCTTCCATATCAACCATAATAAAGTCATTAGTGAAAATAAATTTATTAGTCTTAATCAACACATCTTTTATTACACGTCTTAGATAAGTAAAAGATCTATAAGCTAACTGAATAGTAATAAAAGTAAGTTGATCCTCTAATATATCTAATCTTTTGAAGATTTCAAGGGGCATGAGATTAATGCTTAATCCTACATCACATAAAGCTCTCTCATAGAATTTATCACATATACATAAAAGAGTTATGAAACTACCAGGATGTTTAAGTTTGTCAGAATTTTTTTTAAACTAATAACACTGCACTTTTTAGTTAATACTACAATTTCAAATTGCCCTATCTTCATTTTCTTATTCAAAATATCCTTCATGAACTTTGCATAGGTGGGCGTCTACTGTAAGGATTCATAGAAGGGTATCATGATATTTAGTTACTTAAACACCTCTAAGAACTTAGGGAATTATTAATCAAGATTTTATTTAATCAACCTCTGAAAAAAAGGTGGTGTAGGTGTCTCTACAACCTTCTTAATTAGTTTTTCAAGTTCTTTTTTAGGGTGGTTCAATAGAGGTTTCACTTTCTAAATGTTCATCATCGCCATTATTCTTTTAAGGTAGATATTTATCATCGTATGGGTTTCCCAAATCTTTCCCACTTCTAAGTTAAATATTATTACTTTATTCTTCAAATTTTAGGTTGCTAATCAATCTAGCAAGATGCCCTATATGATCTTCTATTTTTCTAAAAGCATTAGCTTTATATTGCAGTTTAATTCGTAATTGCATAGCAACATCTTTTAATTGTATCTTCCCATTCCCAACCTGATTAAATTGTTCAAATCTTGAAGGTTAACGCTACATAGCTGAATGATACGGTCTCGAGAATTCATACATCTAGGATCACCAGCTAATTAGGGTAATTTTTATTCCTATTTGGTTCGGACCTAACTTCCATAGTATATAATTTCTTTGAAATAATAGCCACCCAAGCTTTATGAATTGACAAAGCATAAAATTCTTAAACTTCATCTACTCTCTTAGGATCCAAAATTCATAAACTTCAGCTACTCTCTTGGTATCCACTCTATCAATAGACCATTGAAAATTATTAGTATTCATTTCCTCAATCAATTCATAAGCATCCTTAAATGACTTAGACATAAATGATCCCCTAGCTACATCAACTATTATTAACCAAACCGATCCTACAAATCAATTATAAAAGGTTTGAATAACCAACCAATTAGGTAAAGCATAGTGAGGGCATTTCCTAAGCATAACCTTAAATCTCTCCCAATTTTCATAAATTGATTCTCCTTCAAACTGGGCAAAGGAAGTGATATCCTTTCAAAGTTTAGCAATTTTGTAAGGTTGGAAATACTTTGTAGGATATTATGAGCCAACTCATTCCATGTGAATATAGAGCTTCGGGGCAAAGAATTTAACCACATTTCACACTTATTCTTTATACAAAAATGAGAGTAGACTAAGTCTAATTGCATCATTATTGATAACATTGTACTTAAAAGTTACACAATTAAAAAAAAAAAACTAGTTAAATGTAAGTTAAGATCTTCAAATTGAGTTCCTCCAAACTGAGAATTTTATACCATTTAGATAATAACCTTTTTTAATTCAAAATAATAAGCTTGGGTAGTATGCCTATTAATATTCTGATAAATTCCTTCCACTATTAGCTTGAATAGGTGCATCTCTTAGTTAAGTCAGTGCGACACTGTGAAATGTGAACCATGTGATGCTTGGAATGACTTTCTAATGCAACAGGTAAACTTATGAACTAATGCATGTTTATAATTTATACCTTATTTTTATCTACATGTCACCCCATTTATATCAATATACTTATCATATCAAGCAATTGCTCTACATCTATTTTATATATGTCATATTATATTAATGCATGTATATCATGATCTATATTAAGCATAATATATCATTTATATCATGCATTTTCTACTTATCATGTGCTATTGTGTTAATTTTATCAGCCTTATCATATTATCAATCATGTCCTATATAATATCCATACCAAGTTATATAATTATCATGTCATGGCAAAGTTTATATATATATATATATATATATATATATATATATATATATATATATATATATATATATATATATTATAAGTAAGGTAGATTATCTAGCTACTTGTAGTGTTTTTCCTATATTTAGTTACATAAACCCTTTAGACTAAATAGAATTAGTCTCGATCATTATTGACCTTATTATTATATGAGGTCATCAGGACCTAGCCAGGCTCCTGCTTGGTAATCTACTTATTGATAATCACCCACTTATCAAATATATAGATCCTAATCAATCCTAATCCAGTCTTTGGTTCTAAACTTTCAATCCAAATTGATATTCAAATCATGTTCAATCAACTTGAATCCTTCATTTTATTATATTTGGTAAGAACAATTCAAGATTTAGTCGATCACATTCAAATATTCATTCAAATCCAAACTACTAAATTCAAAACCTATGGCCAAAAGCTTGATTCCTGAAATCCTTTATGGGTGAATTTTCTATCACTAGGAAATCCAATCAAATGATCTCTCCATGACCTATCAGTTGCATATTGACCTAACATACATCTAGAGCTAGTCCTTCAAATTTGATCTCATTTTGAGGCCTCTTAACCATAAAACTAATTCTATTTTCATAGGTTGCAAGACCTTTAAATATTTATATCCTACGCCACTAGACGTTCCACCTTATGAAATTTGACCTTGACACCCTCATAAAGACCTTTGACCATGTTCATGGCCTCTAATATAGCATTACTACTAATAATCCACACTTATCTAGACCCAGTTTGACCTAGGGTTAACCAGGGGACAAGATAACTAAAACATCCTTTAAATGGGTTTTTTGGTCTTTCCCCTCAAAAATTCAATATGTCCTCCCCATATCAACCTTCAAAACCTACCCCAATGGATCTTAAATATCATAAGGAATGCATTGGACCCAAACCAACAGTGGGGAAAAGGCCTGGCTGATTAAGTCAACCATGGTTTACCAAAGTAGCCCTTAAGGTTTTAAATACCCATTTTAAACAAAATGACCTCTCCTTGAGATAAAACCCCCTCTATTGGGTTCATATAATCAATTTAAACTCAATGGACCCAACCATTGACCCAGGGTCAACTTGTTGACCAAGTCAACCAAGTTTGACCAAGTTCATATAAACCTTATATGTGTTGCGGATCTATGATTTTGATGATAGCAAACATTCTTTATTTCTCTACGATTGCCTTATGTGCTAACGTTTCAGATCCACATGATCAGACTGCAATCTGGAACCAGCTCAAGATTGGGTATACTAGGTCTGTGTCAGTTTGTAATCTTTTTTCCTTTCTTGAGTCTGTTGTATTTGGTATGGTATCTAATGATTTGTAACTTAGAAGATTTTCTTTTGCGCCCTAAAAGATTTCTATTTTTGGTAATATCGTCCGGGATGATATTTATATCGTCCTGGACGATCTGACAAAAGTAGAAACCCTAATTATGGCATCCTTATTAAAGCAGCCGTCTTTTTGCAAAACACATCGTCCTGGACGATTTTGTATCGGCCAGGACGATTGGCTCAATTCAGCAAGAATCTGCCGCCATATCTACTTAGGAAAATCTTTTTTTTGGATATCGTCCTGGTATATCGGCCTGGACTATAAAATATCATCCTGGCCGATCCAGGTCAATTTTTCCAAAATTTCTCAGGCTGTTTTGGAAAGCAATTAATGGGGATTTCATCCAGGCCGATTGCAAGCTCGTCCGGGACGATTAGACATCGTCCAACTTCATTTCAGGGCGATATTCAGGACGATTTTCCTCATATTTGAAGTAATCGGCCATGACGATATACATATCGGCCTGGACGATAATGTCGGCAACTTGCATTAATGAGCTCGTTTTGAGAGCTTCTATTTAAGCTTTGGCATAACACTTTTTGTAAGTGTCTTTGGCAGCCATTGGAGCTTCGTTCTTGTGGGGGAAACTTGAAGAGAGAGCTTGAAAGGGAGAGAGGAAAGGGTGGAGTTATAGAGAGGGAGAAGATCCTGTGAGGGGGGACTCAAGGGAGTGTGGAGGGGGTTCCACACGGTTGCTCCAGCGAACTCGCACCTTAGTACCATCGGATTCAAGGCTTGTCTCAAGGTAAGTTCACCAAAGAAGAAGTCTCTTTGGTGTCAAAGGACCTGGCAACTCCGCCGCACCAGGAGAGGTGGAAGTGATTTTGTAAGGGCTTCTCCGCCTAGCTGTGGGGGCTAAAGGAGAGACACTTGTGTTAGTGCAAAACTTGGAGGGTGCCTCCAAGGAGTGGACGTAGGTCAAGGTTTGACCAAACCACTATAAATCCGGTGTGTTCTTTCTTTATTAATTCCACACTTTAATTTCCGCATTATTGGTTTTCTATGTGGTGATATTGGTTTTAGTTTTATCTTTGGTTTTAAAGTTTTCCAATTCACCTCTCTCTTTTAAATTAGCTTTGGGCCAGTTCTATAGGTCCTAACATCCCTAACGAACTTTCAAGTGGTATCTGAGCACTTTCACTATGCACTTATACCTTTTAAAACACTTTGATGAATACTCCCCCAAAACCATTTAAACCTATGGGGTAAGCCATTGGGTCCTCAAGAGACCCCTCTTAAAGACCTAAGACTTAGGCCCACTTGGATTAGCCATTTATCTATACCCAAGTTTCCAAAAGGAGATTACCCTTCAACCAAATTCTAACCCTATCCCACTTAGATGAAACCAATGGTGGCATTGGGTTCCTCTTGACCCAATACACATTCCCTAGTTGACCCAACCCTTGGGTCAATGTGGGTTAGGAGTTAGGCTAACCCAATGTGGCCAAAACCACCTTTGGTTAAACCATTTCTCAACCTAAACTCAATTAAACCCAACCAACCCTTCCATAGGGTAGCCCTAGGTCACACACCTACCCTAGTCAGCTTATCCCTTGGGTTGACTTGGGTCATCCTTTAGGCTAACTCAAAGTGGTCAAAACCACTTTAACTTGAATATATCCTATCCATCTGTCGAATTAAACCTAATTGGCTCTTATAATGGATAGACCTTAATCCAATGCACCTCACACCTCAAGCCTAGGGTCTGGTATGGCCTAGGCCACACCCAATCAGATCCAAACCACCTAGGTTTGGTTTAACCCCAGCCATTTCCATTGATTGGATCTCATCATGCCTAATTGACATCATAGATTGACTCACCAGACCTCCAGCAAACTTTCTAACTCATCCTGACCTGACCCTTGGTCGCCATTAATTAGAGAGAATGAGAGCTATCTATAGTAGATCCGTCCATCTTGAGCTTCACCCAAAGGCTTCCATAGCCTAGTTTCACTAGGCTTAAGCACATGAGGCAATATGGACATCTCCTCTTCTAGCTGGAAATCATTGATAACCTACCAAATTGATCCCAATAGTCCATGGATGCAGGGATGACTTAAGAAGGGTACCCACTACCAGTATAAAATTTAAAAAATCCTCCCCAAAGCTCTCTACGCAATCCCATAGTTTTCCTCAGTCTCCCAACCTCTTCTATCCATTTGTTTGAGCAAGTTCTAGTTAAAACCATCCATATTTTACTCAAAGTCATACCTCTGACCATCCACTAGTCTTAGCTTCTGAAGGAGAATTGCTCATCTTCTTGCCCTCAGGCTTCCATTGAGAAAAACCCATCCATAGGGGCCTTCTCCATGGTAAAAACTTATCCTAAGATCCATAGATATATAGTCTGGTCAAGTGTGAAGGAATCCTTCACACCAATAGGTTTCCATTGTTGGATTGAAGGTTTACATTTTCCTGATTATTTTCATGAAGTTTGATGGAGTTTCACTGACAAGATTCATCAGATAACATTGAAAAAGCTTTACGGGCTTAATTGGCCATGGGAGGTTGGAAACAAAATAATATCCATTGAATTAGATCAATAGTGAAATTTAATTCCTGTGGTTCTGGAGCCCTATTGATCATAACCATCCTATTCATGATCCAATGATTGGTTTTAAACTTGCATTTATGCAGTCAGTAGGCAATCATTTGGCTTGCTAATCGAAGTGCACCACGTGTGAAAGTGCAATCTGACTATGCATTTTCGACTTAATTAAAATAAAAAATCATAAAAACAAACTTCAAAGTTTCATATCTCCCAATCCACTTGGCTAATTTAGGTGTTCTTAGGCTCATTAGAAAGATCAAAAAGAGATCTTCAAAACCTCTATGGTCCAAAGCCTTAATTACTTCTATAAAAATTTCAATCTCTATTTGACTGTCTATGGATATTGTGCTTTTGTATGTTTAATTGAAGTTACCATGGATTGGTACTTTTAGAAGATTGAATTTGGGCATGTTTTATACTTACAAAACTTTCCTCCACAATTTGTTGAGTTTAAGGGCACCATTTATTTAATTTGGAATTAAGGGTCAGGGTTTGACCCTTGATTCCAAATTGCTTCTATTATCTTTCCAAAGAAGCTTAGGGTCTAATTTTTTGGGTCATGATCATGCTTAGAATAGGGAGTGTAGAGCCACTGATTGTACCCCCATCCAATCCAAAATTCATTGGATTTGGGGCCCAATTGGTCGACCAATTAGGGACCCCAAAATCCTATCTTAGATTTGACCTAAAACTTTAATTAATTCACTAAAAATTTACTTTATGTTGCTGATCAATGGTTTATGATTTTGATGATAGCAAACATTTTTATTTATGTATGACTGCCTTATATTTCAGGTTCACATGATCGGACTGCAATTTGGAACCAGCTAAAGATTGGGTAGACTAGGTCCGAGTTAGTTTGTACACGTTTTCCTTTCTTGAGTCTATTGTATTTGTTGTGGCTCCTGATGCTTTGTAACGTATAAGAGTTTCTGACTGTTCCTTAGAGTTTAATGTTTTTGGTAACATCATCCTGATTGATATTTATATCGGCCGGGATGATCTGTTCAAAAGCAGAAACCCTAATTAGGTCATACTCAATAAAACAACAGTCATTATGCAAAACACATCATACTGGACGATTTTGTATCGGCTAGGATGATAGGCTCAACTCAGAAAGAATCTGTCGCCATATCTACTTAGGAAATTCTTATTTTTAGATATCAGGCTGGTGGATCGGCCTGGACTATAAAATATTGGCCAGGCCGATCCAGAGCAATTTTTCCTAAATAAATATAGCAATTAATGAAAGAAATTAATGGTGATTTCGTCCGGGCTGATCGCAAAATTGTCTGGGCCGATTAGACATCAGCTAGCTTCATTTCAGGGTGATATTCAGGATGATTTTCCTCATATTTGAACTTATCGGCCAAGACGATATGCTTATCATCCTGGACGATAATGTCAGCAACTTGCATTAATGAGCTTATTTTTAACTCTTCTATTTAAGCTATAATAAGGCACTTTATAAGTGTCTTTGGCAGCCATTGTAGCTTCGTTCTTATGAGGGAAATTTGAAGAGAGAGCTTGAAAGGGAGTGAGAAAAGGGTGGAGTTTGAGAGAGGGAGAAGATCCTATAAGGGGGGACTCAAGGGAGTGTGGATAGGGTTCCACATGGTTGCTCCGGCAAGCCCGCACTTGAATACTGTCGGATTCAGGGCTTGTCTCAAGGGAAGTTCACCAAAGAAGAAGTTCTCTTTGGTGTCAAAGGACCCGGCGACTCTGCCGCACCAGGGAAGGTGGAAGTGATTTTGTAAGGGCTTCTCCGTCTAGCTATGGGGGTTAAATGAGAGACACTTTTGTAGTGCAATACTTGGAGGGTGCCTCCAAGGAGTGGACGTAGGTCAAGGTTTGACCGAACCACTATAAATCCGGTGTGTTCTTTCTGATTATTTGCTTCCATATTTAATTTCCGCATCGTTGGTTTTGATTGTGGTGAATCTTGTTTTTGGATTTAAGATTGTGTTTGTTTTAAATACTGATTCACCTCTCTATCTCATTATTAGCCTTAGGCCAGTTCATAAGGGCTTAACATCCCTAACAAACTTTCTAGTGCCATTAGAGCACTTTCACTTTAAATCCAAAAAATTCAGTTAGCCCTTTATTTGGCCATAAATTAACCCTTAATCAATGAAAAAGGAATCCACATGATTAGACCGTTAATTTAACATTAATCTAATTTTTAAAGAAAATTGACAATTAACTCAAATAATTAATTAAAAATATTTAAACTTCTAAAAAATTCCTAATTCTTGGAGATATTCCCTTAGGTCATTTTTTACCCATGTGGTGATTCCAAGAAATTTGGGACTGATTTGGATAAAATCCAAAAATCCTCTCAATTAAGGCAATTTAAAAAAAAATACTTACTTTGAAAAATCATTAATAATTCTAAAAAAATCAAATTCAATCAAACTAAAAGGCCTTTTAACCCTAATAAAAATTTGGTATTTTCCAAAAATATCAAAGCCTAAAAAATAAGTCAGAGTTAACAAGTCATCTTTCCAGTCAACTGTAGTTCAAATCTCGGTTCAAAACTTCCAAAAATCATAACTTTTTGTATAAAACTGAAAATTTGGCCAACTAATAGTCTAGTTAATTATATTAAGGTCTAATATTTGTTAAAAATCTAAAATTTTAAAAATAATTTAATTTAAAAAGTCATCTTTTTATCCCTTAATTAACATATTTAAAAAATTTCAAGAATATCAAAAATTTAATAATTTATGTAAAAATTTGGAAAACTCTATTTTGATTAATAAAACCACTTAACCAACACTCTAATTTAAAACAACCACTCTAAAGATGGAGTTTTTATGATGGACTACTCTATCCTACGGGGCTAAGTGCCTTAAGAAGGTCTAGTTCATCGAGCTTGGTGGCACAACACCAGAAATGATTTTAATGAAGTGTAAAATTTTAAAATGAAGTGACTCTTAATTACTTAACCAAACTAAAATCTTTTGTCCAACTACATCAACCAAGTCTTTAGGATGGACTACTCTGGGCTACGGGGCTAAGTGTCCTAAGAAGTCCTAGTTTCTCGAGTTTGGTTGCACAACGCCATGAACTGGCTGATGAAAAATCTAAATTAATTAAACTCTTAAAATTAATCAAATTAATTTAAATTTCATTGATCTCTTAATCATTAACTGAAATCATCCCTTAAAATGTATCTTATATAAAACTTTATTACACTAATACTTAGGCTCAAACATAAACTTATCCTTTAACCTCAAACAAACCTGAACATTAGAAATCTATAACAAAACACCCAGTGTAGGCTCTACCCAGCCTGATAGCCTTTAGAATAGACTTTAGATGGTTTGCTAGGATAAGCAATTCTAGCCTAGGCTAGGCTGGTGTTTACTTTAACATTATGTGCTGGGTTTTTCAAGTTTTCATTACATGTTATAATTATAATTCATTAACATGTTTCTTTAATTTTACTACACTATATGAATTGATGATTTGATTAAAGATTATATTTCTCTTAGGCTAGGAACCATATGGTTGCTCAATGAGTTTTTTGCAGGTGACTACGCTCATGCAGGGAAATAAAAGGGGGATAAATTAATAATAAATATAAATGTTATAGGTGCTTCAGCTACTTAGCCTCCAAATAAATAAGAGCATGCTCAAGTGTGATTTATTTTAATGCAAATATCTAACTGCTTAGGATATTTATTTATAATTGATTGCCCAGGATAATCTTGCAAGGAGTCAATATTTTTCTTTTTAATATAAATTTAATTTATTTAAAGTATTGAGTTATGAAAGAGTCTTTGAGTTTGGGATACTTAGATCCAAAATTGAATTACAAAAACAAAAGGATACCCCTCAGAGGGATAGTTTTTGTTTTTTTTTTTTACATTTAGAAGCTCAATTATATATAACTCCACTACCCAAAGTAGAAATAATAACCTCCCTTTTGGGTGAAGAGTTTTCTTTTCTATTTAGGTACTCAAGCATGATAAATATAAGGAGCCCGAAGATGAGAAAACCAAGGATTTCAATACAGAGAGTATCCCACTCAAATTCTACTTATGTCTGTTCTATGATTAGAATCTGAGTTTATGGTTAGTGGTGCTTGACCACTTTTAATTTCTATAATTTTGGGTTATAATAAATGGGACAATTTCCTATAGACTTTACTTTAAGGAATTAATTTTATTGATTGATTGATTTTATTTTATTGCATATAGGATTGCCTACTTTTCCTAGTTTATTAGCATTTGTGTGTAATTTTTATTTTAGCCTCGATTCGATCAGAGACTCATGAGGGTACATATAATTTTTTTTATATAAAATTAAAATAAAATTTTTAGATAACTTAGAAACTATAAAAATCTAATAAGTAATCCTGGGACTATCGAGAGTCTGCATATAACATATATACCTTCATTCTCTTTATAGGCACCTCCCTGCCTGAGGGTTCTAATAGACCACATAGCTTTTGAGGGTACAGATATGTCAAGGGGATGTTATGCAATCTTTAGGAGAAAATGTTTTTAAGCCTCTTTTTAAAATTACTGTATTCTATTTTATTCATTTAATCAAGTCGATCAACTTGCATTTTATTAGAAACTAATTAAAAGCGTCTTAAATTTTAATTGCATTTGAGTTAAGCATTTTCCACCCTACATAAATTAAGGGACCAATTAGGATCTACTATTCATGTCGATCCCAATTTTTAAAAAATTTAATAAAAACATCACCACCACTTTTCTATAAAGACCAGACTCATAAATTTTAAATTGACTAAGTGGTTAGCTGGCTCCCCAATCTAGTTTGGGGTAACTCAAAATTTTGTACGGCATTAGTTATGTTAAAGTCATCCTCATCCAGTGCCCAATTTAGATTTAGGTGCTGTGGTAGATTTTAAATTATAAGACCTCAACTTTCAAGAATATAATCCAAAATTTCTAATAATTCATTCACCTCAAATTAAAGCCTCTCTTAATAAAAAATTCAAAGCCCAACACTTATATTATGTTGGGACACTTTTGAATTATTTTAGAACCCCAAAGTGTCTCCTACCTTTTAAGATGTGCTCAATCGTGCTCCAATCCCACTTGAAATTCCAATTTCACCTTTGCCTACGTTTGGAGAGTGTAAAAAGATGACATTTCTTTACTGCACTGGGGATTGGTGGAAGAGATTTTTGTAAAGGCTTCTCCGCCTTGTTGTGGGGGAAAAAGGAGAGTCACTTTAGTATAGTGCAATACCTGAAGTTGGAGAATTCAGTGAGTGGATGTAGGTCATGTTTAACCAAATCACTATAAACTATAGTGTCTTTTTATTTCTGCTTCTTATTTACTTTACTACAAGTTTGTTTTTTTGTGGTTGAAAAAATTATTTTGAAAAATCTTAAAATCAACTTGCTCAAGTTCATAAATTGATTTCTATATTTTTAAAATCCAAGAAAGGGCTAAAAATTTAGATTACCAATTCACCCCCCTGTTGGTTAGCCTTGGGATATTAGTTTAGGTCTAACAACCTATTCTATAATCTACAAGATTCAACAAGTGGTAACAGAGCTTTATTTCAAAACCATAAGTTTAAACTACTATTTGATTAATAAGCATGGCTACTTTTGGAAACCAAAACACATCTAAAGAGTATTCGATCACTAGACCTCCATTTTTTGATAATATCCCGTTTGATTTTTAGAAAACACGTATGTCTACATTTTTACAGTCACTTGATTATCATATATGGATTTTAGTACAAGAAGGATATACAAAACCAACTAGACTAATTGATGGAATTAGAGTAGAAACACCCTTTACAGATTGGACTGTAGAATAATATGACTTAGCATAACTTAATGCTAAATGTTTAAATAGTTTTTTTTGTGCATGTAAGTTAGAGGACTACATGCGGGTTTCCAGTTGTAATAGTAGGAAGGACAAATGAGATAGATTCTATATAACTTATGAAGGGACTAATAAAGTAAAGCAATATAGATTAAACTTCTTCTTACATGACTATGAATTATTTTGCATGAAACTTAATGAATCTATTTCTTACATGTACATAAGATTCACTCAGATAGTCACTTCTTTGCATGTATTATGTAGGGAATTAACTAATGCTGAAATAGTTAATAAGATACTCCGTTATTTGTCTATTGCTTATGATGCAAAAATAACTGCTATATCAGAGTCTAAATACTTAAATGTTTACTCTATTGATAATCTTTTTGGATCATTAATTGCTTACGAGCAAGGAGTGTGTCAAAGAAAGATTGATGTAGGAGAACCATAAAGGGAGAAAAAAATTACACTAAAAGTGGAGGAGTTAGAGAGTGATCTATCATAACCTGACGATGAGAACAATATCGCTTTGATGACTAAATAGTTTAGAAGCTTTCTAAAGAGGAAGCAAAAGAGACGCCAACAAAGGAACTAAGGTAAGTTCAATAAAAAAGTTAAGGTTTCTAATGATGTGATTTGTTATGAGTGCAGGAAACCTGGATACATTAAGTAAGAATGCCCGAAACTTAAAGCCATTCCTAGTAAGGAGAAGGTAGAGGAGAAATCAAATGTGAAGAAGGGAAAGAAGAAATTCCAAAGAGCTTTCAGGATGGACTCAGCTTTAGACTCGTTAGAAACTAAAAAGGAGAAAGTCACCAACTTATGCTTGATGGCCAAAAATCTTGATCAGTCGATCAAGAAGAGGTATGTGACCTAACCTATACTGATCTTTTCAAAGTTTATGAAAGTATACAAGATGCATATAGGAAGTTAAAGAAAATGCATGCTAGTCTTAACTAGGAATTACAAGAAATTCATAAAGAGGATGAAATCCTTAGGAAAGATTATGCATTAATTGATAGCAACCATATGAGCTTACTTGCTGAGTTTGATGATTTGAATAAAAAAAATGAGAATTTAAAATCATTATATGTAGAATTCAAAAAAGAATTTAAAGATTTTAAGGATGAATAAGAGAGTGAAAAATATCGATTGAAATATAATAACAATAAGTTGGAAGATATGAACATATTTTTAAAATTGAAAGTGGAAATCTCAAGAAAAATAGGAAACCCCTAAGACTTGAAGATTTTATAAATCCTATTTTGAATCCAAAATTTTATAACCTAGGAATATATAAAAAAGTTATAGAAGATTGAGAAATCCATTTCCTAGAGTCAAATGTTTTAGTTGTGGCATGATTGGACATATCTCACACACCTGTACTTTAAATAGAAAAACTCATTTAGTATAGAGACCAAAGCTGCATAAACCAAGATATATCATACATGCATCTGTTTTAAAATTGTGAAAAGGTGAACCCAAACTAATTTGGGTTCCTAGGTCTAATATTTGATAATTTTGTAGGCACACTGTCACACAAGGTCTCATGAGAGCATATGGTACCTGGACAATAGTTGCTCCAAGCATATGATTGGAGATACTAAGTAATTCATATTGCCGGAAGACATGAATGGAGGTAAGGTTACACTTGGAGATAACACCATAAGGAAGGTGGTTGGATCCGGTATGATAAAAAATTAAAAAAACTTTTTTTATTGAGAATGTACTACTAGTTTAAGGATTAAAGAATATTCTTTTAAGTATTAGTCAGCTAAGTGATAAAGGATACTGTGTTAAATTTTTTTCTACTAGATGTATATTAAGCCTAAATGATAATAATATTTTGCATGGTATTCAGGTAAATAATATTTATATGCTAGATTTAAATTATATCAAAACTCCTACTGCTTTTTGTTTGAAAACTATTTCTGATGAGTCATGGCTTTGGCATAAGAGATTTTGTCACTCTAGCATGAAAAACCTTAGGAGGATTACCCAAAATAACTTACTGAGAGGTATATCAAAACTAGACTTTAATAAGGATCACCTTTGTGATGCATATCAATTAGAAAAATAGGCGAAGTCCTCTTTTTAGTCTAATAAGGATCTTAGAACTAGTAAACCAATGGATATTTTGCTTATGGATCTTTTTGGACTAGTTGGAACTGTAATTCTAGGAGGGAAGGAACACAGATTAGTGATTATGGATGATTTTTTTAGATTCATATGGGTTAAATTCTTATATCATAAGAGTGAATCATTTGATGAGTTTAAAGATTTTTCAACTTGGATTCAGAGGAAACTAGGGTATGAAATTTTAACAATCTAAAGTGATCACAGTGGAGAATTTGAAAATAATAAATATAAAGAATTTTGTAAAGAAAAAGGAATTGATAACAATTTTTCTACACCTAGAACCCCTCAGTAGAATGGTGTAGTTGAAAGAAAGAAAGAACACTAATAGAAGCCACTCGAGCTATGTTGGCAGAATATTCACTTTTTAGATATTTTTGGGCTGAAGCGGTTAGCACTGTATGTTATGATCTGAATAGGGTAAACATTAGATCGAATTTGAATAAAACATCCTATGAGCTTATTAATGGGAGAGCACCTAATTTGTCATATTTATATGTTTTTGGATGTAAGGTGTTCATATATAATAAAAAAAAATTTTCCTTAGAAAAATTTGATCCAAAATCAAATGAATGAATTTTTTTAGGATACTCTAGTATTGGAAAATCTTATAAAGTATTCAACAAAAAAACTTTGGTAATTAAGGAGACCACACATATTATATTTGATAAAATTTATATTTTGGAAGAGCTGAATGTTGAAGAGGAAGAGATTGAAATAACTCCAAAAAGATTTAGAAAGTAAATTTGGAAGAAAATTTAGAGATAAAAAACCCTTTGCCTAGAGAATTGAGATTTTCTAAAAATCACCCTAAGGAATTGATTTTAGGTGAACCTAGTGAGGGTGTTAGGATTAGGCATGGACTGAGCAAAGAAGTTAATCATTATGTATTTATTTCTACAATAGAATCCACAAATATAAATCAAGCACTTTCGGATGAATTTTGGATTTTGGCAATGCAAGAAGAATTGAATCAATCTGTAAGGAATAAAGTTTGAGAATTAATTGCAAGGCCAAAGAATCAAAGTGTAGTTGGAACTAAGTGGGTATTTAAGAATAAAATGAGACGCAGGAGTTATTGTTAGAAATAAGGCAAGATTGGTTGCTAACGGGTATAATCAGATTGAAGGCATTAATTTTGAGCAGACTTTTGCCCCTGTAACAAGGCTTAAAGTAATTAGGGTTTTATTAAACTTTGTATATTTTAGAGTATTTAAGTTATATCAAATGAATATTAAATGTGCCTTTTTAAATGGGGTAATTCAAGAGGATATTTATGTTGAACAAACTCAAGTGTTTGAAAATTCAAAATACCCAAATCATGTTTTTAAACTGAAAAAGGCTTTGTATGGTTTGAAAACGGCAACTAGGGTTTATTTATAAGGACCCAAAGTGAAAATTTGTTGATCAAAAGAAATTTAGAGGGATTATTGGATCTTTACTTTACTTGACTGCTAGCAGAACCAATATTATGTTTAGGGTTTATTTATGTGCTATTTTTCAATTATATCATAAATAATCATATTTGACTGTAGTAAAAAGGATTTTATGATTTCTCGTTGGAACTCATAACTAAGGGATTTGGTGTCCTAAGTTCAGCTCTTCATTTAAAATAATTGGATATTCAGATTAAAACTTTGCAGGTTGTAGGGTTGATAGAAAGGATATATCTGGAACATGACAATTTATTGGAAATTCATCAATTTCTTCGTCTAGTAGAAAATAAAATTATGTTGCCCTATCTACTACTGAAGCTGAATACATTTCCTTAGGAAGTTGTGTGGTATAAGTTCTTTGGTTAAAATAATTGTTGATTGATTTAGGATTAATAATAGGCACTATTTCAATTTATTGTAATAACACTAGTGCCATTTATATTTCAAAAAATCATATTCAACGTTCTAGAACAAAACATATTGACATAAGGCATCATTTCATAAGGGATCATGTATCCAAAGGAGAAATTGAACTAAACCATGTTTCAACTAAAATCAACTTGCAGATATTTTTACAAAACCACTAGCCTTTAATACCTTTAGCATATTAAGAATAAGGCTTGGTGTGATTGACCTAAATGCTTAATGAAATTGTTTTTGCAAACATGATTTGTGTGTTTTGTTATTTTCTATTTTTGCGTTTTATGCGCATTTTTGTGTTTGTTTCAGTGTTTTTGTGTGACATCAACTTGTTTTCACATCAAATTTCAAAATTTTGACCGATCGTGCAAAATTTCTTAAGTGTTATATCCGTACTGTACAAAATTTATTTCATACTGGACGAATTCTGTAGTGTATTAATTATTGAATATTATTTTGTTTCTAATATAGTTCATCTATACGAACCCCAGATTATCCGGACAATGTGTATATATTTGTATATACGCATATAGATGGTTATATGGGTAGAAGCAATTTTTATTTTTGATCATACGTTCAAACCTGGAGTTCGTACATATGAACACATGGCATATCGATTGGGGGATGATTCAAACTATCATTAAAATGATCTTAAATAATCGATTCTCCCAGACGAATACCTATTTGTTAAAATGATTGTATGGTCAAAAACTCTATTTGAAAGGATTCCTCGTAACTTATGTGATTACAAAAAACTATTTCATTTTAAACGCATTCTTTCGTACATACAAAATTTTATTTCGAACGTACGAACTCAAGCATATCGTACGGTATTAACCTATGTTCATACGTACGAAAGGTCATTATTCTTTAAATAGAAGGGCTTTAAAACTCAAATTTTATACACTTCAAAAACCTTTCTAAAGCCACTCATCTTTCTAAATCTTTCAATGGCTAGCTCTAGCAAAAGGGGTAGATTAACTAAGGGTCCATCCTCTAAGAATGATGAAGCCAACTTTTTGTCCAAAACCAATGAGGATTAATTTCCTATGTTTGTTTCTACAAAATTCTCTCCTTCTAGAGTCCTTCTATAAGAGAATGTTATCTTTCAAGTAATGCCACTTTTTGCCTCTACCCAATTTGCTTTTATTCTCACTCTGATTCACTCCTAGAATAAGGAAATTGTTCACTATTTTCTTTCCAACATGACTTTTTGTACTAACCAGAGTAGGATTAGATCGTATGTTTTGAAAAAGAGAATTGAAATAACTAAGGAAGATTTGGGGATATTTTTGAATTTAAGGACAAAAGGAATAAGAGCCGACACTTTGACCAATGCTTCTAAAATAAATAGAGTGATTAGAGGGATTAGAGAAGTGTGTCATTTGCCTAAGGTATCCACTTTATACCAAGATGCCAGGATCATCCATCATGTTCTTAAAACATTTATAATTCATAAAGCTGGTGATCGAATGAATATTACTCCTCTTCTTTTGATTATAACTTACCTGATCATGACTGGCCAACCTATAGTCGAAGCCCAACTCATTATTGACTATATTTATGGGATTTTTGAAATTGGTCATGCCTCCCATAAGAGAAAGAAGAATATAGCCTTAGGACACCTTATGACATACATTCTTGAGAAGAAGTATGATCTAGTTCATCCTGATCCACATCTAGAAGAGCATATCTACTATAATGATTCTTCATTTCGAGCAATCTTTGCTAGTGATGACTCTGAGGGAGAAAGGGGAGCTCCTGCACCTACACTTGCACATATTGGTGGACCATCCTTTCAGGATATGGTCCATCGCTTTGATCATCTTGAGAGTCATTTTGATTAATGCTTTGATCAAATTGAAACTCACCTACAGTAGCAGGATGCTCGATACCAGCAGGACATGGGCTATGTTCAAGGTCAGCTTGAACAAATGAATGCAAATGTGGCTAAGATGAGTAGCTATTTTACTTTCTTTAACCAGCCATCTCCTCCAGACTAGGGCCCCTCTGAGTGATAGATGTACTTCTCTGTGTTTGTCTTTACCAATACTTCTGATATGAAGTGTTGAACTTTGTAGTTTTTATGATTATCTTTTGTTTTTGTTTTTGTTTTTGTTTTTGTGGTTGATGATTCATGTAGTTGAATTGATATCATATGAGCTTCCTTGTATTATCTTATTTTGATATCAATAAAACATGTTATATTTTTTATTTAGTTGATTTTGTTCTTTATTTTGGAAATGTTCATTAGCCTATATGATTATCCTGACTTAATCAATCTAAAAAATGATATAATATGAACAACAATATAAAAATTGAATTCATTAGAAAATCTAATTTTTCAAAAAATTTTAAGTTACCTTATAACTAGATCAAGTTTAAGGCTATCAATCTCATGTTCTTTTTAGGCATACAAAAACTTTAATATTTTTATTGAAATTTTGATGTCTTATTTTCCTTTTATTTCTCTTTTCAATATAATTATCTTTGTGTTTAAAAAAATTTGAGCTTTTAGATTATTGATTTTGGAATGATCAATTTTAAAAAATGTAGATGTATAAGTGCACAAAAATAAAAAAATTGCGCAATGGTTTGCGAATTGAAAAGAGACACAAAGTTAGCCCATATACATAAAGATGCACAAAGTGTGCCACAAATATTAAAAAGATGCGCAAAGCACCAAAAGTCTATATTCTTTCCTCTATATTTTAATATTTAATTTCAAATCAATCTAATGTTTAATTATATTTTGTATTGAAATTTGACTTAAAAATTAATTTTCATTTTGTCAAGTTTACAATAATTCTCCTTATCTGATTGTCTAGAATGATTCATGATCTTGATATATTTTTTCTTATCTGTATTATATCTTAATTTAAATGATATGAACATTTATTTTTCTCTAATGAGTATTAATCTTATTATTACAAATATAACTCGATCTCTTTCATGATAAATTATCAAAGGATTCTCATATGACTTCTTACTTTTTTGTAGTTTGTTTCTTCTCTTTTTGTTTTTGTAAAAAAGTGGGAGAAATATTGTTTAACATTTGAATGCTTTGTTCGTATTTTGAGTGTTTTGTTTTGTGTTTTAGAGTGTGTTGTAAATTGAAGTTTATATTTTTTCATTTTATTGATTTTGAGAGAGTGTGATTGTAATTGAGTAACTGAGCACACACACACACACACACACTAAGGGAGAGTTTTTAAAATTCATATTTTAAAGCTGATTGTATAGTATGAACTAGTTCATACGGGACTATCTGGTCAGTTATTTTTCCCTAACAAGTAATAGAGCGAACAGAATGAACATTTTTTTTTTCTAAGTAAAGATCGCACAGATGATATTTTTCATTTATACCGGGACAATTGGCTCTGGTTTATTCCTGAATGAAGTTCATACGAATAATATTTTTTGTTCATACCAGGATGATAGACTCTTGTACATTCTCGAATACTGTTCATACGGAAGATATTTTTCATTCATACTGGGACGATTCCCTCTGGTTCTTCCTCCAACGAAGTTCATACATACGATATTTTTTAATCGTACAAGGACGAAGGGCTCTGGTCTATTTATATTCATTTCATCGTGATGCTTCATATATACTAACTTTGATTTTTTATGTTCGTACAGGATGAACATAGTTCATACCGGACGATGATTAGGTATGAATACATTTCATATCAATTCACAATGGGTTCATACGCAATAGTTCTTGAACGGTTCATACATACAAAATATGATCATACGGTATGATCGTGGATGGTCAAAATTAAAAATTTTAGTTTTTTGGATGGTTTTTCGTGTCTTTTCTATAAAAGGTACACTAAAAATTGATAATTAATCATTTTGTCACTTGGTCTTCATGAATGGTAAAGGAAAATTGAAGGAGAGAGTGAGAGGGAGGTTCGAAGGAGATTTCTTCCTATTGGAGCATGAAGAGTTCACTTGGTTACTCAAGGGTAGGGATATCTAGGTGTTGTTTTATGTTTTCTTCACTCTTTTCTCTTGTCCTTCTAGATTTCTCATGTGAAGATCATTCAAGAAGATTCAGTTCTCTACTGACACTCGAGGTGTGTGAACAGTTGAGGGTTCTCTGCCTACACTTAGAGAGTGTGAACAACTGAAGGTTCTCTGCCTAAACTTGGAGGGTTTAAAAGGATGAAGGTTCTATGCCTATACATAGAGGGTGTGAAAGGAAGAAGGTTCTCTGCCTATATTTGGAGAGTGTAAAAAGATGACAATTCTCTGGCGCTCCAGGGATTAGTAGAAGAGAGTTTTGAAAAGGCTTCTCCACCTTGCTGTGGGGGCAAAAAGAGAGTTACTTTGGTATAGTTCAATACCTAAAGTTGGGGACTTCAGGGAGTGGATGTAGGTTTTGTTTGAATGAATCACTATAAACTTTTGTGTCTTTTTATTTTTGCTGCTTATTTACTTTATTGCAAGTTAATTTTTCTATGGTAGAAAAATCATTTTTGAAACCTTAAAATCAACTTGCTCAAGTTCATAAATCAGTTTTTATCTTTTTAAAATCCAAGAAAGGGCAAAAAATTTAAATTACCAATTCAACCCCCCTTGGTTAGCCTTGGGACATTAGTTTAGGTCTAACAACCTATTTTAGAATCTACAAGATTCAACATCTTTTTCTTATATGATTGAAATGAAAATGAGTTTAGTTTTTTTAATTATCCATGTCTGACTACATCTCTGAGTTTTGCAATGATGATGTAAATGCATAACAAGTATTAATGTAAACTCTTCTGCCTTAAAATTGTTTATAGATTTTTCAATAACTCTTGTTCTTAATTTAATGCATTTAATTTTCATGTTTATAATTAATATCTAGTGTGAAAGTTCGTTGGGGATGTTAAGCCCTTGTGAACTAGCCCAAAGCTAACAAGAGGGGGGGGGGGGGGGGGGTGAATTAGTATTTTAAAAATTTCTCATCAAAAACACAATCGTAAACCAAACAAAAATTAAGAGAAACTAGTGAGAGAAACTCTGAGAAAACAGTTTGGATTTTTCACGGGATTTCAAAAATTTCAGTTCGCGGGAATTTTGGAGATCGATGGCGGCGGATGTTCACCGGCGTCTTCCTGCCGGCGGAGCTTTGGAAGATCGTCGTTCATTGAAGAAGGCCATGAATGGTTCATCCTGTCAAATGCTCTCCCCTCCGGCATTCAGCGATGGAAAAATTGGATTTGGTCTGATTAATAAATCCATAAGCAATAAAGGAATTATCATCAAAGAAGGAGGCGTAGCAGCAAAGATAGAACCTGAGGTCATAGGGAAAGGTAAAAGCATAATGATTGAAGAAGAAGATTTCTAAAAGACATGGTTGCGTTGGAACCTTATGAAGGATCAGATGCTTCGCTGTCTTCCAAATTTATGATGATTGATAGCCCCTCTTCTAATGGAATTATGAATGGCAAGGAGATGAAGATGTTAGAATGCAATTGGTCGGGAAGTCCAAATTTAGCAAACAATGAAGAAATTAAAGGAAAAAAGAGCTCAGGTGTACAACACGTGAATGATGAACCAGAGAAAATCTTATTCTCTGATTTATTTAAAGTAAGAGAGGTAGATTCAGCTGATCAAGGAATCGGTGGAGATGTTGTTCCATGTTTAACTGGAGAACTTGAAGGTGAAACAAAAAATGCATGGAGGAAAAAGGAAAATATTAAAGTTTTGGATCTTCAACTTGGAAACTTTATTGCTGAAGATGGTTTGACAGTGAAATTACATGAGGAAAAAGAAAAACAAAATGTAGACAGACTCTGCAACTCAATTGTCATCAAGGTTTTTGGAGGGAACCCGCCATTAAGAATTATTAGCAATGAGCTCAGGAGTCAATGGATGCAATTTGGAAAACTTAATTTGACAATGCTAGGCATAGGATGGGTGTTATGATCATTTTATGAACCAGAACACATGGAGGCAGTGATGACAAATGGTCCATGGTTTGTCAACGGTAAAATCATTGGAATGGATAAATGGTCTTAAAAATTTTCTACAAATTATTTGAAAGGATTGACAGCTCCAATTTGGACTAGATTGCCAAATCTACCTCTTCAATGCTGGGATAATATCAGTATGTGTAGAATTGCATCAATGGTTGGAAAGCCATATTTGATTGATAAAAACATGTTCCAATGGGGAAGGAGAGAATTTGGAAGAGTATGTGTCCGGATACAACTGGATAGCAAGCTTCATCTTGGTGTTTGGGATGAAGGGAAAGTTGGAAGATTCTACCAAAGAATTAAATACGAATGAGTGCCTAATTTCTGCTTCAAGTGTGGTCTAATTGGTCACAGTATTGAAGGCCATAAAGAAGATGTGGGAGAGAAAATCAAATCAAGAAGAGATTCTGTATCAGAAATTGGTGTTGCAAAAAAAGCTATGGAAGAAATGGGTTATGGGCCATGGCTCATTGTTAATAGAAGAAGGAAGAATATCAATTTTTAAAATCAGACTCAAGTTCACAACCATTCTCAACAGAAAGTTAAAAAAAATATGTGGAAGAAAAAGGAGTTTAATAATTTCTCTGGGAATGCTGATAAGGAGAATTTGGATTTTATTCAAGGAGTTGCTGAATATCCCATGGCAAAACTAAATGAGCAAGAAGTAATAGTTGAAGAACAAACAAAGAATGATTCTGTATCTGAAATCATGATTCCAAGAAGTTTGAGCATGATGAAATAATCAAGCAATAATAGATTCAGCTTATTGAGTAATCAAATTGAGGAGGGAGAGATAGTATAGATTTCATGGCTGAAGATCAAGTCCAGGAAGAACCTTCAGATAAGATTGATTCTGGTCCCAGCAGTAACACAACTCCTTTGTTACTGTATAATGAAGAGGTATGTAATACAGTGAAGAAGAAAAAATCTAAATAATTGAAGGACTTGGGTCCTATCAGCTCGAATTTGAGGAGCAGAAGAATGGAAATGGAAGCAAAAGGCACCTTAGGGAGCCAATTCCCCATCATTCATTAATGTATTCGCTAGCCTTTTTGAATTGTAGAGGAGCAAAAAAGAAGAGTGCTTCTCTATTCCTTAAAGAATTTGTTAGACTGCATATTGTAATTTTTGTGGGTTTGTTGGAAACTAAATTGACTTCTTTTGATAGGAAAGAAGTTTACAATCTTATTGGAGATGGTTGGAGCTATGATATGGTATCCTCTAATAGATTATCAGGTGGCATTATTGTTTTATGGAATGTAAAAGTAGCAGACTTTACAATGGCAGATTCTTCTAATCAATGCATCATTGGAGACCTAGTGATCAACAATAACAGTACATAGAGGGTGGCTGTAGTTTATGCAAGTAAAGATTGCTGTAAAAGAAGAGAACTTTGGGAGAAGCTAGAAATAGTTCATCCATTGAGTTTTCAATGATGATAGCTGGAGACTTCAATTGTCTCACTTCAAGAGAAGACAAAAAAGGTGGTAAAAGGTTTCTTTATACTCAAGTCTCTAAAGAAATGGATTCTTTCTTCTCCAACAATGATTATCATAAGGTAAACTTCATTGGACCTCGATTCACTTAGTGAAACAACAAAATTGGAGGAGCTCGGATTCTAGAAAGGCTTGATAGGTGTTTCCTTAACACTAATGCATTAAATTTATCTTCTCAATTGATTGTTAATCACTTAGCTAGAATAGCTTCCGACCATTGCCCTTCAGTCCTCAATATTATCAATTCAAAAATGAAATATGTAAAATCTATTAAGTTTGAAAATGTATGGTATTTCATATCTGGATGCTCTCAAGGTGGTCAAGAAAGCTTGGTCCATTAACTATAAGGGGAGTCATGCACATATTTTAAATTCAAAATTTAAAATATCTCTTAGATCTTTGTTTTTCTGGAGTAAGGCAAAGAAGGTGAACTTGAATTTATTAAAGGATAAGTTGATGAATGAAATACTGGAAATTCAAAATTTAGAAGCTGAAATGGGTCAATTAACCATTGAATATTGCTGGAGATTAAAAGCCAAAGTGTTGGAGCTGAATTCTATAATGGCTAGATTGAACACTTGGTGGAAACAAAGAGCCAAAGCCAAATGGATGACTGATGGAGATAGCAATTCCAATTTTTTTCAAACTTATGCTAGTGAAAAAACGAGGTTGAACAACATTGTGAAGATCAAAGATGAGGATGGAAATGTTTTGGAAGATCAAAACCAAATTGAAGGCGTCCTGTTCAGATTCATTGAACAAAAATGGAGGCAAATGGAGATCTCTTTAGAGGGGTGGCCTTTACCGATTTCCAAAGTGAATTGTGAAGACAGGAAATGGTTGTCCAGAGACTTCACGGAGAAAGAAGTAAAGGCGGTCATAAAAGACTTAGGCAGCAACATTGCTCCAGGATGTGATGGAATCACATATTCCTTTTTGAGATCTTATTGGGAAATCATAAAAAATGATTTCTTGAATGCTATCATACATTTTATTCACAATGGAGATATGGAGAAGTCTTGAAAAGATACTTTGATAGTATTAATTCCAAAGGTTTCTAATCCTTTGAGTCCTTCAAACTATATGCCAATTAGCCTTTGTAATTAAGTCTACAAAGTGGCAGCTAAAGTTATTCTTAATAGGCTGATTTTGATTATTCCCAAAGTCATTTCAGAGGAGCAAGCGACTTTCATTCAAGGGGGAACTATTTCAGAATATGTCCTGCTTGCTCAAGAGGTATTTCACAAATTCAGGTTTTCAAACTCTACAAAAGGGCTAGTAGCTTACAAGATTGATATGGAACAAGCCTATGACTCAATGAGTTGGGATACTCTTGAAGGAGTCTTAAAATATTTTTAATTCCCTCCATTTTTTTTCCAAAGTTATTTTGGAATGTGTATTAAAGCCAAGGTTCTCTATTATAATCAATGGGAGCCAATCGGATTGGATTTCTGCCAAGAGTGGCTTCCGGCAAGGCTGCCCATTGTCCCCATTTCTTTTTATTTTGTGCTCCCAATTTCTTTCAAATGCACTAGCTTTGATTTCCGTTGGAGTTAATATCTCTACTAATGGACCTCAAATTTCACATTTTATTTACACTGATGATGTAATGTTATATTCAGAAGCAAGTTAAAAGGTTGCTTTGAAGGTGAAAGGGATTCTTTCCAAGTTCAACAATTGGACAGGACAAAACATAAACATGGGAAAATCTGGAATCTTATTTGGCAAGATGGTTCATAAAAGGAGGAGGATGGCTATAACAAAAACTTTGGGAATCAAGGAAGTAAAAGAAATTACTTACTTTGTGATTAAAATGGAATTAAGAAGATTAAAGGCTAATAATTTTCAATTTATCATTGAAAAATTATAAAAGAAGATTAACACTTGGGAAGAAAGCTTCTCTCCTTGGCTGGGAAGATAACACTTGTGAAGTCAGTTTCTTTGGCTATCCCTACTTTCTATGGAACCCAGTCCTTGGTTCCTATGAGTATACTTGAAGAAATTAACAAGCTATGCAGAAGTTTTATTTGGAATAAGCCCAATGGTGAAATTGGCATTCATTATGTTAAGTGGGAAGATCTATGCAAACCAGTTAATAAAGGAGGAAGGGGATTGTGCTCACCTACCTCCAAAGTTGTTGAACTGAGAGCAAGACTTTCTTGGAGATTTGTGAATAAAAATTTATTTCTATTCAATCTTTTAGCTCCAAAATACGGATCCAGAATTGATGAAGACAACTCAAAGAGGAATGTTTCTTCCTCTTGGAAAATCTTGACTGATGGAGGCAAAGCTCTACAACCATTTCTGAAATGGAGTGTGGGAAATGGATCTAAGATTAAAGTATTTGAAGACAAGTGGTTGCTTGATAGAAGATTAAATGAATAGCCTTCCTTTGTTGTCCCTCAAGGAGAAGAACCGGTTTTGCTGGAGAATTTCATTGAAAGTAATGAATGGAATGTGGCTGAATTGAGGAAAGTTTTTGGTAATGAAATGGTGGAACTCATTTTACAAACAACTTTAAGGAGTGAACAAATGGAAGACAAGCAAAAGGTAATCTATAAGGAATCAGGGAGAACAATTCCTAGTATGATAGCTGAAACCAGATTTCAAAATCTGACAGATTGTAAATACTCAAAATGGATGAAGAAAGCCAAAATCAGCCTGAGAGTTGAAATCTTTTGCTGGAGACTATTAAAGGAAGCTATACCAACTTTTCATTATTTGTCTCGGAGAAGATTACAAGGGAATAAAATATGTCCTAGGTGCTTGGATGGCATTGAAGATACCGAGCACATTCTATGCAGATGTTACAAAATCAAGGAGGCATTAACTCAATTAAACAAATGGGGATTTATGATTCCTTTCTTTGAAAACTTACAGGATTACTGCAATTGGATGGAAAATTCATCATACCATAATGGTATGATTATCAATTTACTCTTCAATGTCCTATTTTTTTCTTGGAAGGCTAGAAACAAATTGACTCATGATAAAGTGGTAAAAGGAGCTATTTCGGTGGCTGCCAATGCAGTTTGTTATTCTTCTATATCTAAATTGATTATTAAAACCAATTCGGAACAATGGGATGTTAACCAGCATCCTAGGCTGTCCAAAAAATGGCATCCCCTCCACCCGAATGGTTAAAAATCAATAGAGATGCTTCTCTTGATGAATCTTATAAAGCAGATATTGGAGGTGTCATATGTGATAGTAAGGGAAGATTTTTGATGGCATTTGAGATGAAATACATTCACTGGGATGTATTTCACTTGGAGCTTTAAGCTATCAAATCTTTGAAAGAAATTATCAAAGATTGGATGTTCAAATACAAATGAGCTATCATTGAAGGGGATAATGCAAACGTTATTAGAAGACTTCAAAAGGCAAGAATAAATGGCTTTAAGGGAGAAGAAGAATTTGATTTCCTTTAATAGTTTAATTTGATTTTTTTTCTTATGTTGAGAGAAGTAGAAACAATTTGGCCTATTGGTGTGCTAAGTATTCCTCGGCTAACAATTTCATTTGGGAAGAACTTTGCTTGAATAAGATTCCTCCTTTATTTGTTGAAATTTTGAAGGAGGAATCGACCCTGTAGTTTCTTTTCTTTTTGCTTTCTTTGCTATTAATGCATTTATTGCTTATTTAAAAAAAAAAACAAAACAAAAATTAACCACAAGAAAATTAAAGTGTGGAAAAATAGTAAGAAGGAGAACTTAGGGATTTATAGTGGTTTGGTCAACTTGACCTACGTCTACACCTTGGAGCCTCTCCTTCAGTTATTGCACTAAACTTAGAGACTCTACTTTTGCTCGTATTGCAAGGCGGAGAAGTCCATTTAAATCTCCTTTCCATTGAAACCAATGAGGAAGAGAACCTAACTCCTTTTGCTTCCTCGTGAAGTAGATAGATAACTTGACTCCTTTCATTTCCTCCTAAAGAAGGCAGAGAACCTTGATCAATTACTGAAGTAGACCTCTCTCAAACTACCAAGGAATAAGAGACAACGACCAGAGAAGATGACTCAGATTCTTGCTTGGAACAACCTTTGTGAAACCCCTCATAAACTCCCCCTCATAAGATCCTCTCTCTCTCTCCCATACTCTCCCTCCTCTCTTGGCTCTCATAGGTTAAGATAGCAGTAAAAGATACAATCTTGGTTAAACAAGAGGTCTTATGTAGAAGAGCTTCAAATTTTCTCTGAATTGCAACAAACTGATATAATTATCCAGGATGATATTCATATCGTTATGTATGATTAGTTCAAATCATTGAGTATCACCCAAAAGATCACCTTGAATGCATGTCTAGATGATGGAAAAGTAAACTAATCATTCAGTATGAATTCAAGATCATTGAGGATGATTTCATGATCGTCCCGGATGAATAGTTCAAAATAACAAATATCATCCAACACATCGCTCTGAATGCATGTCTGGATGATGAAAATATAATCGATTGTCCAGGATGATTTGGGTTCGTCTTGGATAATTAGTGCAAAAAACCATACACATCATCTAGAACATCATTTTGGTCATCCAGGAAGAAACTAATGTTTATTTAACTGATTGTCCCAAATGATCCTACGATCTTCCTAGACGATATGATTAAGCAATCAAACCTTAATTTCTTTCCTTAATTACCAAACTAATTTAGGCATAATTATACTACATCATCCAGGATGATGTCCTGGATGATGAAAAAAAATAAAACATGCCTAAACAGATCTTGCGGTTGATTCTTTCTGATTGGAGCCTATCATCCAGGATAATGCTAATATTATCTAGGACGATTTGCTTAATTATGGCTGACTTAACCAGGATGCCCAAATTATGATTTCTATTTTTAATTAATCATCCAGAATGATTTGGGATCATCCCAGATGATGTGATAAAAATAGTAAACTCTAAAAATAGATAAAATTTCTCACTCGAGTGTGTGTATGTGCAATTTTACTTAGCATTAGGACCCACATCGATATAATTGACTCAAGAAAAGGTAAAAGACACTTGACTTATATTACAAATTGAATCAATTCTAATCTACCCAATCTTGAGCTGGTTTGATTTAAAATTTGATCATGTGGACCTGAAACGTTAGTAGACAAGATAGTTGTAGAAAAAATAGAAGTATCAGAAAAGTTTTCTATCATCAAAATAATAATTCTTGAATCTAGATTCATAATAATGTCTCCCTTTTTTATGATGGAAAATAATCAAAACTAAATGATATATGAATAGAAGTAAAATAGTACGACAAAGTAACTCAAACATTACCCACTACTCCCCCTTTTAACATCACAAAAAGGAGAAAGCCATAAAAGAAAAATAGAATAGAAGATAATAAAATAAAAATGAAAAAGATAAGAAGAATGAAATCAAAGTTTTTTTAATCAAAGCACGAATATGATAAATTCTCCATATGATTGAATTAAAAATTTGTAAGAATCAATGAGTTAACATTGTCGAAATCTGAAAAATGATAGAATAGCCGAACTTATTAACCCTAGCTTGAACTTCTCTAAGGGAAAATAATCTTTTAAAAATAAATAACTAACTCAAAAAAAAAAAACAAATTTGATAAGAAAAAGAGTTCTGTTCAAAACGTGGTTCCAAAAAAATGTCTTATAGAATAATATACCAAAGTAATTAGTCACATTCATGAAAGTCAAAATCAAGTCTTTGAAAGTATCAAGTGACACATAAATTCTTTTAACATTTAAAGGTGTGAAAAAGAAGAAAGTTTGCTTTCTTGTGGGCTCATTTTATGCAACTTATAAATTGTTGAAAGTTCGATGGGGATGTTAAGCCCTATGAACTTAGTCCCAAGCTAACCAAGAGGGGGGGGTGAATTGGTATTTTAAAAGCTTCTTTTTACAAAGAAAGAAAATTGCTTAAAATCAAATCAAACCACAAGCATAAATGCCGAATTAAAAAGTGCGGAAGAAAGAAAAGGAACACAGAAATTTATAGTGATTCGGTCGACTCGACCTACGTCCAATCCTTGGAGGCACCCTCCAAGTATTGCACTACAAAAACGTGACTCTCCTTTAGCCCCCACGGCTAGGCGGAGAAACCCTCACAAGAACCTCCTTTTTGCCACCCCGGCAAGGAAGAGAACCTATCTCATTTTGCTTCCTCCTGAACCTGGCAGAGAACCAAAACCAAAAGCAAAACTCCTTACCTCTACTGACCCTTCCACGGACGAGAAACTCTAGACGAAGACGACGCAGAGAGATCCTTGAAGCAACCCTTGTGAATCCCCTCACAAGCTCCCCCTCACAAGATCCTCTCTCTCTCTCTCTTCTCTCTCTTTCTCTCCTCAAGGTCTTCCCAGGTCAAGGCAGCAGCCAAAGGTTTTTAAAAATGTTGAACAAGAGCTCTTAAATAGAAGAGCTTCAAAGGAGCTCATTAATTGCAAGTTGCCGACAATATCGTCCAGGCCGATATGGACATCGGCCTGGCCGATCAGTACAAATCAATGATGATCGGCCAGAGCATCGCCCTGGATGAAAAATAGGACGATTGAAAATTGGCTTGATCATCCTGGCCGATCACACGATCGTCCTGGCCGATCAGTTCAAACAGAGGAAAATCGTCCTGACAATAGCCCTGGATACGAGCTGGCCGATATTGATCGTCCTGAAGTAACTTAAGGTTTTTGACTGGATCGTCCCGGCCGATCCTGCGATCGTCCAGGATGATCTGATCGTATCAATCTTCCTTAATTACTCCCTTGATTTCCTGAACAATTATGGCATAATTTGTGAATTTTGTCCAGGCCGATCATAGGATCGTCCTGGCCGATAATTTAAAAATACAGTATACCATACTTGACTATGGCGGCTACTTCTTTCTGTTTTGAGCTTATCGTCCTGGCCGATACACGTATCGTCTAGGAAGATCTGTTAATGTCGGCTGCCTTAATTAAGAATCATTAATTAGACTTTCTGTTTTAAGCTGATCGTCCAGGCCGATATAAAAAATCGTCTTGGACGATATGAGTAAAAACAGAAATTCTAAGTCTCTCAAGTGTGTGTGTGAAGGGTTACATAGCATTAGACTCTTTGACTATTACAAGTGGACTCAAAAGGTAAAAAAACAAATGTACAGACTGACTCAACCCTAAACCTACGCATTCCTGAACTTGGCTCCTTTTTGATCGTCCGATCTTCGATTCCTGAAAAGTTAGAAGCAATAAGCTGTCCAAGAGAAACAGTGTTTGTCAATCATCAAAACATAAGACATGAAAAATAGATTTGCAACAATCTCCCCCTTTTTGATGATGGCAAAACACTACGAAATACAGTTAATAGCAAAAATTCAGGATTGATGAAAAGAAATGAACCTCATAAATTTCTCCCCCTTTTGACATATCAAAAAGGAAGGTACAAGAAAGCAAAAGAGATTCCTTCTCTCTCTTTTTTTTTTTTTTTTTTTTTTTTTAAATCAAGGCACGTCAATGATATAGTATTCCATGTGATTGATTTAAAAACTTGTGAGTTAATGAGTTACCAATCTCATTTAATCCATAGAATAGTAGAATATCCGTTCATCGTTTACCCTTAGCCCAAAAATATTTTCTTAGGGTAGAATCGTGTTTTGAAATCAATGACCTAACTCAAATAATTAATTGGATATGAGAAAAAGAATCTACCCACCACTTGTCGTAAGAAAAATATCTTCATAAAACAATGAGGTAGATTTGTCACAATCGAACGATAATCGAGATCAAGCCTTTTGAGAACCAAAACTTCTAAGTTCTAAAAGATATAAAAAGAGGAAGTAGCATGCTTTTGAGTAGGCTCATTTTATGCCTCTTGTCAATGTTGTGGCGCTTTGCGCATCTTCTTATAGATTTTTGTTTTTAATTTTTGGCGTCTTTGCGCTTCTTTTGTTGGCATCATTGGCCAATTTTTTTTTATTTTGCAAGCTAGATTTCCTTTTAGAATCCTTTAAAAAACTTAGTTGTGAATATATCTTCTCAGATATTAGAGAATAGGAGCTCTCTCTCTAACATAGGGAAGAATTACCACAAGAAGGATTAATAATCGAAGACAAGATTAACGAGGGATTTTGATGTGACAAAAAAACTTTTAATCATTATAAATACAAGATAGATTTGCTTAAGCAAGCTTAAGACAAGATCTTAGTTTCATAAACAATCTTTTGATTTGAGATAGACTTTTGATTAAAAAAGAAAACTATGCCACTAATACTAAGTTAGGGAAAGAGACACAATCACAAAATATTCATACTATCTAAGTGATTAAGTAGATGAAAACATATTAACTACAGATTGTTAAAAACAAGAACAAGAAATATAATACCATATCAGCGATGATCTAAAAATAAAGCATACGAAAAGGTAAAAAAGAAAGCAAAAAAGTAAAAGAAAACTTAGCTAAAAAGTTTCATGCATTTATGTCAATCACACCCAATCTGGTCCTTAAAGAACTGAAAGTGTCGAAGGCCAGTGGTTTAGTAAAGATGTCTGCCAGTTGGTTTTCAGTTGTCACATGGTTAATTCAATGTCTCCCTTAGTCACATGATCTCTAATAAAGTGATGCCTAATGTCAATGTGTTTAGTTCTTGAATGTTGAATAGGATTTTTAGAGATGCATATGGCACTAGTGTTGTCACAAAAGATTGAGATGATGCTTACATGTAATCCTAGATCCAATACCTGTTGTTTCAACCAAAGAACTTGGGCCACACAACTTCCAAGAGCAATGTATTCAGCTTCAGCAGTGGAAAGTGCAACAGAATTTTGCTTCCTACTAGACCAAGAGACCAAAGATTATCCAATGAATTGACAAGTTCCAAAGGTGCTCTTTCTATCCACCTTGCATCCTGCAAAATCAGAGTCAGAAAAACCAATAATCTCAAAAGAAGTGCTGTGTCTAGGGTACCAAATCCCTAATCCTTGTGTCCCCAAAAGGTATCTAAAAATCCTTTTAACAGCAGTCATGTGGGACTCCTTAGGGTCAGCTTGAAACCTAGCACAAAGGCAAACACTAAACATGATGTCAGGTCGGCTTGCAGTCAAGTAAAGTAAAGATCCAATCATGCCTCTATACTTCTTCTGATCAACAGACTTACCACTTGGGTCTTTATCCAAAGGAGCACTTGAAGTCATGGGGGTGTTAATTGGCTTGGCTTTGCCCATCTCATATTTCTTCAAAATGTCCTTTATGTATTTTGTTTGATTTAGAAAAGTTCCATCTTCCAATTGTTTTATGCTAAACCCCAAAAAGTACGACAATTCTCCCATTAAACTCATCTCAAACTCTCTACTCATTGTTCTAGAAAAATCATCACACAAATTTTTATTAGAAGATCCAAAGAGGATATCATCAACATAAATCTGAACAATGAGTAAGTCATTTCCAACTTTTCTAAGAAAAAGGGTGGCGTCTACGCTCCCCTTGACAAACTCCCTCTCTAGTAAGAATGTGCTAAGCCTCTCATACCAAGCTCTAGGTGCTTGATTTAAACCATACAAAGCCTTTTTTAATTTAAACACATGATTTGGAAATTGAGAACTCTCAAAACCTGGAGGTTGTTCTACAAATACATCTTCTTTTATCTCCCCATTTAAAAAGGCACTCTTGACATCCATTTGAAAAAGCATAAATCCTTTATAACAAGCAAAGGCTAATAGCACTCTAATGGCTTCTAATCTAGCTACAGGGGCAAAAGTCTCTCAAAGTCTATCCCTTCTATTTGATTGTACCCCTTAGCCACTAATCTTGCTTTATTCCTCACCACCACTCCTGAATCATTCACTTTGTTCTTAAATACCCACTTTGTCCCAACTACACTTTGTCCCTTAGGTCTTTCCACAAGTTCCCAAACATCATTCCTAACAAATTGATTCAACTCTTCTTGCATTGCTAAAATCCAAAACTCATCAGAAAGGGCTTGGTTAATGGTGGTGGGTTCAGTCATAGAGATAAAGGCAGAGTGGTTCACCTCCTTCCTAAGTCCATGTCTAGTCTTAACTCCACTAGAAGGGTCTCCTAAGATCAAATCCTTGGGGTGACTAGTAGAGTATCTCCAATCTCTAGGCAAAGTGTGTGAAGTTTCTCCCCTTTCATCAAAATTTTCTATTCCTTGGGTGACTCCTTCTACTCCTCCATTACTTAGGTGCTCACTCCCCTTCCCCAAATTTTCTACTCCACTTGTAATCTCTCCAACATCATCATCTTCTACTCCATGTTTCTTAGGATCAGACTCATCAAAAACTACATGGGTTGTCTCTTCCACCATCAAAGTTCTCTTGTTAAACACTCTAAAAGACTTCCCAACACTAGAATATCCCAAGAATACTCCCACATCAGATTTAGGATCAAATTTTCCCAAGTGAGACTTCCCATTATTGTGAATGAAAACCTTACAACCAAAGACATGAAGGTGGGAAAGATTGGGTGTCCTACCCTTAAGGATCTCATAGGGTGTCTTTTCTAATTTGACTCTAACATTCATCCTATTCAACACATAACAAGCTGTGTTAACCGCTTCAGCCCAAAAGTATTTTGGAAGTGAATATTCAGCAAAGATGGCTCTAGCGGCTTCCACCAAGGTCCAGTTCTTCCTTTCAGCTACCCCATTCTGCTGAGGGGTCCTAGGGGCTGAAAAATTGTGACTAATCCCCTTCTCCTCACAAAAATATCCAAATCTTTCATTTTCAAACTCTCCCCCATGATCACTATGGATGGTCAAAATCTCACAACCTAGCTTCTTCTGAATCCAAGTAGAAAAAGTTTTAAACTCCTCAAAAGACTCATTTTTATGAGAAAGAAATCTAGTCCAAGTGAATCTCGAGTAGTCATCAATAATCACAAAACCATACACTTTCCCTCCCAAACTAGCTATGCTAATGGGTCCAAACAAATCCATGTGAAGGACTTCTAAAGGTCTAGAGGTGCTAATGTCCTTTATGGGGTGAAAAGAGGAGTGTATTTGCTTTCCTATTTGACAGGCATCACAAAGGTGGTCTTTTGTAAACTTAAGTTTGGGGACACCTCTAACTAAGTCCTTTTGGGTCACTTTCCTAAGGGTTTTCATACTTGCATGACAAAGCCTCCTGTGCCACAACCAAGAATCATCAATGACAGTTTTTAAGCAAAAAGAAGCAACACATTCAATGTTATTTAAATCAAGCATGTAGACGTTGTTGACCCTCTTTCCCAGCAAAATAGTGTTGTTACTTAAACTTACAATGCATGAATCCGTGAAGAACTGCACGATGAAGCCTTTGTCACAGAATTGACTGATGCTGAGCAAGTTGTGCTTCAATCCATCTACAAGCAAAACATTTTCAATCATAAGGTTCTTGGAATTACTGATTATACCTGCTCCTACCACCTTCCTGGTGGTGTTGTCTCCAAGAGTAACCTTGCCTCCAGTCCTGGATTCTAGTACAACAAACTGGCTAGCATCACCAGTCATATGTCGAGAGCATCCACTGTCCAGGTACCACATACTCTCACGAGGTCTTTTATGAGAGACTTCCTGCAAAAATTATCAAATGTTAGTTTTAGAAACCCAAGCAGGTTTGGGTTCCTTCTTATGAAGAGAAGAATGCAATGCATGTGTGGTATGCTGTGGATCATGCACCTTAGGTCTCCACACCCAATGTGTACTATGGTGAATTGTGCAAGTGTGTGAGATGTGTCCTAGCATGCCACAAGAAAAACATCTAACTCTAGAAAAGGGATTTTTTAAGTGATTTGAGTTATAATGCCTCTCTCTAAGTTTTGGCAATTGATTAAAAGTAGAAGTCATCCTAGTTTTCTTACACGCTTCTAAATCATTTTGAACCTTCAAGTTTGTGCTTTTTAAAACTTCATTTTCAATCTTCAAATTTTTCTCTATCTCTTTTGACTTCTTAAAATCAGATTCAAGAGAAGTGTGTGATATTTTCAATGCATCATGCTCTTCAACTAACTCACCATGATTTTTATTTAACTCATCAAATTCATCAAGTAAAGTCATGTGATTTGAATCAATTGTTTGATGGTCTTTAATCAAAATTTCATGCTCTTTTTGTAGATTTAAGAATTCTAATTTCAAGCTAGCATGAGTTTTCTTTAATTTCCTATATAATGCATGGATTTTTTCTGAAACTTCAAGAAGTTGATCGTAGAAAAGTTCACATACCTCTTCTTGATCACTTTGATCTTTTACCATGAAACACAAGTTTGTAGTTTCTTCCTCTGGTTCAGTCTCAGAAGAATCAGTACCAGATTCTGCCCAAAAGCTCCTTTGTTTTTTCTTCTTGTCCTTCCTAGACTTTGCTTTCTCATCACCTTTTTCTTTGCTTGATTGATCTCTAAGCTTAGGGCAATCAGTTCTCACATGTCAAGGCTTTCTGCATTCAAAACAAACAACATCAGAAGATCCTTTTACATGTTTGTGATCCTTACCTTTTCTCCAACTTTGATGGTGCTTTTGTTTCTTCCTTAGAAAGCTTTTGAATTGCCTTGTGATGAAGGCCACTCCATCGCTTTCAGACCCGGAAGATTCAGAATCCGATTTGTGCGCCTTCAATGCAATTGTTTTCTCCTTTTTCTTCTCACCTGCATCAAGATTTCTTTGATTCACCCCTTGCTCGTAAGCAATGAGTGAGCCAAGCAAGTTATCAATAGAATAGGTGTTCAAATCTTTAGATTCAGTGATGGCAGTAATTTTTTCATCATAAGACGAAGGCAAGCATCTCAAAATCTTGTTAACTTTTTCATAGTTCGAAAGTTCTTTTCCTAGTGCATGCAATGAAGTAGCAATATGAGTAAACCTTGTGTACATGTCAGAAATTGATTCATGAGGTTTCATACGAAAAAGTTCGTTGTCATGCAAGAGAATGTTTAAACGGGATTGTTTAACTTCATTAGTGCCTTCATAAGTAATGCACAATTTATCCCAAATTTCTTTACCAGTTTTGCAAGTTGAAACACGCATGTAATCCTAAGATTTCAAAGCACAGAAAAAACAATTCAAATATTTCGCATTTAATTGAGCTAAATCTCGTTCGTTAAAAGTTCATTCGGTAAAAGCAACTTCAGTTTTAAAACCATTAATTTCACGAGAAGGTGGAGAATAACCTTCTTGAATAAGCATCCACATGCGATAATCAGTAGATTGTAAAAAGTTGACATGCGAGTTTTCCAAAAATCAAAAGATAGGTTATTGAACAGAGGAGGTCGGGTAATAGAATACCCTTCCGTAGTGTTGCGATTTCCAAAGTTAGACATGGATCAAATTCAAAAAGTTTTCAAACTTTATTTTTCGAATCAGGCTCTGATACCACTTGAAAGTTCGATGGGGATGTTAAGCCCTATGAACTTAGTCCCAAGCTAACCAAGAGGGGGGGGTGAATTGGTATTTTAAAAACTTCTTTTTACAAAGAAAGAAAATTGCTTAAAACCAAATCACACCACAAGCATAAATGCCGAATTAAAAAGTGCAGAAGCAAGAAAAGGAACACAGAAATTTATAGTGGTTCGGTCGACTCGACCTACGTCCACTCCTTGGAGGCACCCTCCAAGTATTGCACTACAAAAACGTGACTCTCCTTTAGCCCCCACGGCCAGGCGGAGAAACCCTTACAAGAACCTCCTTTTTGCCACCCCGACAAGGTAGAGAACCTATCTCCTTTTGCTTCCTCCTGAAGCTGGCAGAGAACCAAAACCAAAAGCAAAACTTCTTCCTCTACTGACCCTTCCACGGACGAGAAACTCTAGAAGAAGACGACGCAGAGAGATCCTTGAAGCAACCCTTGTGAATCCCCTCACAAGCTCCCCCTCACAAGATCCTCTCTCTCTCTTCTCTCTCTTTCTCTCCTCAAGGTCTTCCCAGGTCAAGGCAGCAGCCAAAGGTTTTAAAAACGTTGAACAAGAGCTCTTAAATAGAAGAGCTTCAAAAAAGCTCATTAATTGCAAGTTGCCGACAATATCGTCCAGGCCGATATGGACATCGGCCTTGCCGATCAGTACAAATCAATGATGATCGGCCAGAGCATCGCCCTGGATGAAAACAGGACGATTGAAAAATTGGCTTGATCGTCCTGGCCGATCACACGATCATCCTGGCTGATCAGTTCAAATCAAAGGAAAATCGTCCTGACAATAGCCCTGGATACGAGCTGGCCGATATTGATCATCCTGAAGTAACTTAAGGTTTTTGACTGGATCATCTCGGCCGATCCTACGATCATCCAGGATGATCTGATCGTATCAATCATCCTTAATTACTCCCTTGATTTCCTGAACAATTATGGCATAATTTGTGAATTTCGTCCAGGCCGATCATAGGATCGTCCTGGCCGATAATTTAAAAATACAGTATACCATACTTGACTATGGCGGCTACTTCTTTCTGTTTTGAGCTTATTGTCCTGGCCGATACACGTATCGTCCAGGATGATCTGTTAATGTCAGCTGCCTTAATTAAGAATCCTTAATTAGACTTTCTATTTTAAGCTGATCGTCCAGGCCAATATAAAAAATCGTCCTGGACAATATGAGTAAAAACAGAAATTCTAAGTCTCTCAAGTGTGTGTGTGAAGGGTTACATAGCATCAGTCTCTTTGACTATTACAAGTGGACTCAAAAGGTAAAAAAACAAATGTACAGACTGACTCAACCCTAAACCTACGCATTCCTGAACTTGGCTCCTTTTTGATCGTCCGATCTTCAATTCCTGAAAAGTTAGAAGCAACAATATGTCCAAGAGAAACAGTGTTTGTCAATCATCAAAACATAAGACATGAAAAATAGATTTGCAACAATTGTTTGGTACACTTTGCACATATTTTGATTTTTACATACACTTTATGTATTTTTTTGGTTGTCATTGCGCATATTTTTAGTTTTTTCTTTTTTTTGGGCACATTTTATGCCCTTGACATTTTTTGCAAGCTAGATCACTTTCAAAACTCTTAAATACTCTCTGTTGTGAGTATATCTTCTAGATATTAGAGAAAAAAAATTCACTCTCTAATATAAGGAAGAATTAACCACAAAGCTGAATCAAATTTATATGATAAAAGCAATGATAAGATTACAAAAGTTTGAAAGTGATTTAATGAATTTGAATATTATTTATATAAGAGAGATTACTGTAACAAGATAGAAAAGTTCTCAATAGTAAAGTTCAATTGTTAATTAGAGATAAACTTTTATTTAAAAAAGAAAATTACACCGCTAAAAGAAGTTAGAGGAAGGGAAACAATTAGCTCTTTCCTTAACTGATTTAAGGATATCAAATATTGATTACAAATTTTTAAACATAAAAATAAGGAATAAAATATCATTTTAGCTATGACCAAAAAGAAAAGTTGAAAGAAAAGTAAGAACATAAGAGATGAACATACTACAAAATAATAATAAATAAAAAATCAACACTCAAAACTAAAAAGAAAGAAAAGAAAATAACAATTAGCAATAGATCAAAAAAAATTTATTAGGCAACAAGTTCATGCAATTATATGTCGTGAACCTCTGCTGTCCAAGTACCACATGCTCTCAAGAGTTCTTTTGTGAGAGCATACCTACAAAATTATTAAACATCAAATTTAGGAATCCAAACAAGTTTAGGTCTCTTCTTATGGAAAGAAGCATGTATTGCATGTGTGTTATACTGTGAATCATGCAATTTGGGTTTCTATACCCAAAGTTTACTATGATGAATAGTACAAGTGTGTGAAATGTGTCCTAACATGCCACATGAAAAATATATAACACTAGAAAAAGGGTTTTGTTAATCTACTCAGGTGTTGATATTTCTTCTAAAGTTATGTGATGCATGCAATATAGGTTTATCATTTTCAAATGCTTTAAAATTTTCTAATTTCTTAAACTCCTTTCTAACTCAACATGAGATGACTTTAAGGAATCATGTGCATATGATAATTCAATATGCTTTTTGTTTAATATATCAAACTTATCAAGTATTGACATATAATTGCTATCAATTATAGAGTGATATTTAAGTAAAAATTCATGTTCTTTTTGCAAATTTAAAAACTCCAATTTCAAACTAGCATGCAAATTCTTAAGTTTCCTATATGGTGCATAAATTTGTTTAGAAACTTTAAGTAATTATTCATAGGTTAGTTCACATACCTCTTCTTGGTCAGTCTGACCAAGATAAATGTCCGCCATTAAGCATAAGTTTATAGTCTCCTCTTTAGCTTCAGTCTCAGAGGAGTCAGATGTAGAATCCGCCCAAAAGAAATTTTGGAACTGCTTCTTATCCTTATCCATTCTAAACTTAGGTTTCTCCTCATCCTTCTCCTTACTTGGGTCAGCCTTAAGTGTAGGACAATCAGTTTTAACATGTCCATGCTTCCTGCATTCAAAACAAACCATATAAGAAGTACTTTTAAAATTTTTACTACCCTTACATTTGTTCTATTTTTGATGGTGTTGGTGATTCTTCCTTAGGAAGCTTTTAAATTTCCTAATAATTAAGGTAACAATTTCAGGAAATACAGAATTTGAACTCTGAAATTCATTTGGCTGATCCAGTGGAAGTGGAGTGCAGTAATTTGAATCTCAACAGCAATATTTGAATTCAAAATTCCTGAAATTGTGGAAGCTATTAAGGAAGGAGTTGAAGCTGTTCCTACCAATTCAATTCAAGTTGCTGAATTTCAGTTAGATAACAAACCAATTTTTGAATTAAAAAATGCAGATTTTTAGGAGGTAATTGCAACTCCATCAACTAAATTGGCGGGTGGTTATAGCATTAATGTTGAACCAATTATTAATTCAGCTTCTATACTAGAATTAAAAAATTGTTTTTGCTTAATAAGAGATACTTCTCCACTTTCGGATCTCTCTTTGAATTTTAAAAAAGTTGCTCTTAAAAACGACAATGGTCTTTTTAAGAAGAGTAAATCCCCTGGTTCTAAGCCCACACTGTTCAAAGAACTTCAAGCTTTAGGACCAGTGAAAGATAATCCTAGAAGAAAGATGGCTGAAATCAAAGTGAAGAACGGCATGAGAGGTTCTTCTCTTTTATCTCATTAAAATGAAAAATGGTTCTACCGATGATAACAACATAGTTGGTAGATACTTGAAGATGGAGCAAATTTTCAAAAAGTTTAGATTAATGCTATCTTTGGAAGCTGACTTTGGAGATTGGAAAATGCTTATGGAATATCTATCAATGATATTCTTAAGTGATTGCTAGATTTTATTATTAAAATGTACTTTCCTTTTTAGCTTTTATTGCTTCATTTTTTATCTAATTTGTTATATTAAACAACTCTTATTCTCTAACTGGATAGGAACTCTGGGATACTAATCAACCCTCGGGTTGTTTATTACTTTGGTATCCTCTGCATCTCAACAGTTTCAAAATAGGAATTAGTGGGTTTTAGATCATTTATAATAAGTTTAAATTAACAAATTTAAGTCCAATAAGGTACCTTTTTCTTGTTGAAAAAGGAACCATTAGCTTCCTTTACCTAGTTTGTATTAGGTTGTCTCTTGTTTTATAATTAATGCAATTTTGCATTTCTTCAAAAAAAAAAATAAAAAAATTAAGGCAACATCATAACTTTCATACCTGAAAGAATTAGTATTCATGTCATTGCCTTTAGCGCAACAGTTTTCTCCTTCTTTTTCTCACCTACATCAAGTTGTCTTTGGTTTACCCCTTCCTCATAAGAAATGAGTGATCCAAGTAAGTTATTAATATAATAAGCATTAAAATCTTTAGAGTCAGTAATTGCAATAATCTTAGCTTCAAAGGTAGAAGGCAAGCATCTCAAAATTTTATCAACTTTTTCATAATTCATGAGTTCTCTTCCTAAAGCATGCAGTGAAGTGACAATTTGAGTAAACCTTGTGTACATGTTAGAAATCGATTCAATAGGTTTCATATGAGAAAAGTTCATAGTCATGCAGTAAAATATTAAACGCAGATTGCTTAACTTCATTTGTTCCTTCATAAGTAATACACAATTTATCCCAAATTTTTTTGCTAGTAGAACAAGTTGAAACACACATATAATCTTTCAATTTCAATCACAAAAAAAAATAGTTTACATATTTTGCATTAAGTTGTGTTAAATCCTTATCCTCAAAAGTCCATTTAGTAAAAGGAAGTTCAGTTTTAATGCAATTAGTTTCACGTGACGGAGGTGAATAACCTTTTTTAACAAACAACCACATATGATAGTCAATCAATTATAAAAATATAGACATGTGAGTTTTATAAAAATAAAAAAGAATATTATCATACAAAGGTGATCAGGTAATAGAATACTCTTCCACAGCATTATAATTTTCATAGTTAGTCATGGATCAAAATTCAAAAGTTTTCAAAAGCTCGATTTTATGAATTTCGCTCTGATAATACTTGTAAGTTTCTTAAGGAAGTTAAGCCCTTGTGAACTAGCCCAAAGCTAACCAAGATGTGGGGTAAATTGGTATTTTAAAAATTTCACTATAAAAAAGATAATATTAAACCAAACCAAAATTCACCACAAGAAAATTGAAGTGTGGAAATTAAATTCGAAAAAATAGTAAGAAGCAACACATAGAGATTTATAGTGGTTCGGTCAACTTGAACTATGTCCACTCCCTAAAGCCTCTCCTCCGGGTATTGCAATAAACTCAGTGACTCTCCTTTTGCTCTAACAGCACGGCAAAGAAGCCTGTACAAACCTCCTTTCCATCGACACTAATGAGGCAGAGAAACCAACTCCTTTTTCTTCCTCCTAAAGCAGGCAGAGAACCTGGCTCCTTTCGCTTCCTTCTTAAGAAGGCAGAGAACCTTGATCAATTATTGAAGTAGACCTCTCTCGAACAACCAAGGAATAAAGGATGATGACCGAAAAAGATGTTTTAGATCCCTGGTTAGAGCAACCTTTGTGAAACCCCTCACAAATTTCCCCTCACAAGTTCCTCTCTCTCTCTCACTCCCTTTCTCCCTCTCCTCTTGGTACTCTCAGGTCAAGATAGAAGTAAAAGATATAATCTTTAGTAAACAAGAGATTTTTATACAAAAGAGCTTCAAATTTTCTCTTAATTGCAACAAACCGAAATAATCATCCAGGATGATATTTAGATCACCCTATACGATTAGTTCAAATCATTGAGTATCATGCAGAACATCGCCCTAAATGAATGTCTCGTTGATGAAAAAGTAAATTGATCGTCCATGATGATTTCACGATCGTCCCGAATGAATAGTTCAAAATGAAAAATATCGCCTAGCACATCGCCCTGATTACATGTCTAGACGATCGAAATATAATCGATCGTCCAAGATAATTTGGGATCATCCTGGATGATTAGTGCAAAAGCCAAACACATCATCCAGAATATTATTTTGGTCTTCCAAGAAGAAACTAAGGTTTGTTTAACTGATCGTCCCGGACAATCCTTCGATCATCTTGGACAATATGATTGAGCAATCAAACCTTAATTTCTTTCCATTAATTTCTAAACTAATTAAGTCATAATTGCACAGCATCATCCATGACAATGTTAAAAAATAAAACATACCTAAACATATCTAGCTGCTAATTTTTTTTATTTGAGTCTGTTATCCCGGACGATGCTAATATCGTCCAGGATGATTTGCTTAATTACTACTACCTTTACTAGGATGCCCTAAATAGGGTTTTTATTTTTAAATGATCATCCATGATGATTTGGGATCATCCCGAATGATGTGATAAAAAATAGAAAACTCTAAAAAATAGATAGAATTTCTCCCTCGTGTGTATGCATGCAACGTTACTTAGCATCATGACCCACATTAATACAATTGACTCAAGAAAAGTTAAAAGACACTTGACATACATTATAAACAAACTCAGTCCTAATCTACCCAATCTTGAGTTGGTTTGATTTGTAATTTGATATTGTGGACCTCAAATATTAGTAGGCAAGATAGTCGTAGAAAAAATAGAAGTGTTAGAATAGTTTTTTATCATCAAAATTATAATTTTTGAATCCAGATTTGCAATATTATGTGATATATTGCCTTGATGGAGGAAAATTTGAATAAATTGGAGAATTAAAATGAAATGTTGGCATAACTAGGCATAGGATGAATCCTTTTAAGTTCAATAGAAACGTTATACATGTTTGAAGGTCATAAATCTCCCTTTTCACATCTACAAGCTTGATAGAGATTTAGATATGCACATAAGTTAATCCATATCTAAAAATTAAGAGTCTAATTAGGAAAATGATGTTGTTTTGTCTTTTTTAGTCCAAAACACTTTATTTACATTGGTATAATTTTTTCTTGTAACACTCTATTAATTAGCAAAATCTTATAAATAACCATTTTTATTCTATAGGTTATCTTATGTATCTATATTAGATAGTAATAGTTTAATTATATTAAGCAAAATACTTCCTTGTGAGATCAATATTCTTCTCTATTACTTCATTACTTGATCAACACATATACCTGCATATCTTGTGGTATTTTATTATTTTTTATTATAAAGAAAATTTAAGCATATTCATATTGCATGATAGCTCTATGTTAACTCACACTATCTAGGCTAACACACAACCCCCACGCTTTATACAACATAAAGTTTCTAGCACCATTAATGGGGAACTAACTTGCATATTATAATTTTAAACTATATTATTGAACTAATTGCAAAATTAGACCTACTTATATCCTTTATCTTTAGTTTATAGTTCTTGTTTAAACTTTTGAATAAAAATATTGATTATTTACATTTATGTTTTCATTACATTGTTATTGCATGCCTAGTAGATCTAATATGGAGACTATTTTATTTAATTCTGAGATTGAAAGGATCCAGATAAAAATTAAAAAAATATATATTTTAGAGATGTATGAATTAGTATAAGATGAAGAACATCCTAAACCTCTTAGAGAGTATATTAACCTTGTAGTATAAGGAATTCATTAGTGTATCAATAGACCTTCTATCAACACCAATAATTTTTAACTAAAACCCTCTATGATTAGAATGGTTAAAAATGTTTAGTTTGGGAGAACTCCTATAAGGGATTCCAATCAAAACATAACCAACTTCTTAGAAATTTGTGCAACATTTAAGTATAATGGTGTCAACAATGTTGTTATTAGATTTAGATCATTCTCATTTTTTTTTAATGGACAAAGCTAACATGTGGTTAAATTCTTTGCCACTAGGCTTTATAACCACTTAGAATTAGTTAGCACACAAATTTGTAGCAAAGTATTTTTTACCTTTAAAAATTATTAAGCTTTTTATTGATATTATATCGTTTTTCCAGTTTGAAGGAGAGTTAATTTATAAAAGCTAGGAGAGATTTAAGAAAATGTTTAAGAAATGCACTTATTATGCTTTACTTGATTGGTTAGTCATTTGAACTTTTATAATGGATTTGTAGGGCCCCATAGATCAATCATAAATATATTACCTCAAGGATCTTTAATGTCTAAGCCATTTGAGATAACTTATGAGTTAATTATGGAAATAACTACAAATAGTTTCTAATGCCTTCTCATATGGTGAATCCAAAGAGAGTAACAAATTTATATAAATCAGATGCTTTATCTTTTTTATTGCCCAACTAGCTAAAATTTTTAAGAAGTTTGATATTGGAGTTAATTTAAGATTAGGATCTTTTAATCAATTAGAAGAGAATGATTTAAATTTTATTAATAGTAGTAATATACTAGGCATTAAGAATGTAAAATGGATTAGAAGATAAAATAATCCCTATTCCAATACATATAATCAAGGTTGAGAGAATCACCCTAATTTTAGTTAGTCAAATAATAAATTGGTGGTAACTATCAATGGAATACTTGCCAAATTAATCATGGAGAAAATTAAAACAATCACCACACTTGTAGTAAATCCTAGACCTTTGTATCCCCCATGTTTTAATTAAAATAATAAATTTAGACAGAGAAACACACCTTTGGAAGAGGTTATGATTCAATTAGGAACCAAGTTGCACAATTTGGCTACGTCAAGCAAAAATTTAAAAAATTAAATAGGATAGCTTGTAATCTCTTTTAGTAGTAAATTGTATAGAACATCATCCAGTAATATTGAAATTAATATAAAGGAGAAAGAAAAAGAGCAAAGTGGAGACCACTTGAGAAGTGGTGGTGATTCATTACACCCAAAGTGACATATCTAGGTAAGTTTAGTTTAAAGCTATAAATTTAGTGTTGTATTGGGAGACAACCAAATTTTTATTTATGTTGTTATTTTTTTATAATTTATATTATGTGTGTGTTGTATTATTTGTGAAAATAATTATTGATTTTGACTAAGTTATGAAAAGTTTTCTTAAAAAAAATAGTTTTATTAGAAATTGAACTAGTGCCACAACATTAGTGCTTGAAGGACCAAAACATTTTCATGCCAAGAACCATAACATTCAAATAGAACATTAAAGTGTTGATGTCTTAAGAAAAAGTTTGGATTACACTGCAACGATAATAAAAGCATCAAGCCTTTGTCCAACTATATGGGGTCTGCTATATGAATCCTTTTTCTCCATTGTGTCATATTAAAAGTCAAATTCTCATTTAAATCTAATAAAGAAAGAATATTTCTAATATTTTCTAAACATGTCTTTTTAGGTCTACCACTACAATGTTATATCAATAAACGTCATAGTGCTATTTTGCTTACCGAGTGCCTCAAAGATACTCTATTAAGAAATGTAGCATTGGTTCTTTATTTCTATAGTACTAATGGCAGTACAGTCAATAAGTCATACTTTAACTTTGTCATTATGACACTTTATTGAGAACCATAGAATTTTTGCCAGTGCCATAGCTTTAGGTCAAAATCATTATTATCTTAATTAAAGAGTCATGGTGGTAGTTTTTATAAGCTCTGAAGCTCTCAAACATGTCAAGCGCCACTATGTTGCCCAAATAAAAAAGATGGTACTTCATTTTGCATTATCTATGCTATTATGCCACATGTCATGTGCCACTGCAGAATTTGTCACTTTGATATTTTGTCATTTTTATATTGTTAAGCATCATTGTGCTTCTCTCTTGAGTGTTGTAGCGCTCATGATGTTTAAATAGGATTGTCTATTTCAAATTTTTTTCATTGCATTATCTCTCCCATTCTCTCTAAATTTTTTACATTTTTTGTTATTTATGATGTGTAACCAATGGCCCCAAAAATGTGTTGCAATAAGAAGCTTGCTTCATCATCCCATAATAAGAGCATATTCATTTCTCCTGAGGCAGAGCAAAGGAATGAGATGATAGTGGTAAACAAATAGTTGATCCTTGATATAGGCTTTCAAAACCTAGGTGTGTAAGTTATGGATGTTAGTAAATGAGGGTTGGGAGTAGTTATTTGAGGAGACCTATATAGTAGTGGTGAATGTAGTAAGGGAGTTTTTTGCTAATGGGAAAAACGCCATGGAAAATAGTTGTTATGTGCAAGTTAACAAGGTAATCTTTGATTTTATAATCATCAATCATCTATATAAGGTTCAAAATTTTGAGTTTTATGAGTACACCTTTTTTTTAGAGCTTATGATTCTGAGAAAATTTTGAGAGTTTTGTGTGAACCTAATAATGGGGGTATGTAAAAGTAGAAGGGGAACAAAATTAATTTTTTTTTGCATATTGCTTAACCCAACTATCAAAAGTTCTCATTACTTTATTTTTTCTCGACTGTTACCTAGCAAAAATATTAGTGAGGTAACCAAAGACTGCATTATTTTTAATTATACTATTCATATTGGCTAGACAACTGATATGGGAAAGTTACTCATTCTTTCTTGACTTGTATTATTATAGGTACTACTTAAGAAAATTTAGGAAGGTTGTTAAACCTTTAAGAACTAACTTGAGGCTAACCAAGAGGGGGGTTGAATTGGATATTTAAAAAAAAATTTAAGGAAAAATAAATCCTTTAAAAACTTTTTACACCCACACACGAGAATCGACATAGGGAATGGGAAAATATGCAAATTTCATGAAAATGAAATAAATTAGATTTTTAAATTACATATATAATTGCAAAAATAATATTGTGCAAAAAATATTCAAAATGAACACACCAGAATTTATAGTGATTTGGTCAACCTGACCTACGTCCACTTCTTGGAGACTCCCTCACCAAGTATTGCACTAAATAGTATTGACACTACTTTTGGTCTCACAGTAAGGCTGAGAAGCCCATACATACGTTGTTTCACCAACCTATTATGGCAGATAACCATGACTCTTATACAGGCGGAGAACCTCAACTCTATTTTCACCCTCCAGGTGATGGTCAAAGAACCAAAACTCTATTTCAACCTCTAGGTGATGGTCAAAGAACCATAAGTCTATTTTTAACCTCCAGGTGATGGTTAGAGAACAATGATATTTGTTGAAGAACTTCTTCTCCATAGCCATAGAGAATCCAAGCATATATATTTAGATACTATGCAAGATTATTACTTGGAGCAACCTTGTGATCCCTTCACAACTTCTCCCTCGCAAAATCTCCTTTTCTTCTCTTGTAAAGCTCTCCTTCTTTTCTCCTCATGGCTCACTCTCTTGAAGTCTAAATAGCCAAAGATATTCCAATAATATTATTAGAAAACCTTAAGTAGTGCACTTCAAGAAACCTTAATTATCAAGTTCTGTCTTATATTCATATAATATGACATATATATCATACTGTACGATCAGTTTAATTTAGACTCATTCAAAAAGTTTGTGTAGTTGAACTGTTTAAATGTTATAACACTTCATATAGAATGATAAAAAAGATTATCTGATATGAACTATAAAAATTCTTTCTGTTCATTTGGGATGACTCCTAGGATGGCCAACTTCATACACTATCGATCTTCCAGCACTGTTGACATCATACAACATAATTAGTATAAGAATTATGGATTTTATGTAGTACAATCTCTGGGATAACCAATTTTGTATAGTATGATTAAAGATAATATTTGTCCATGATTTGATTACTTGATATTAAAGGGTTAATTAAGAAAGATTTTAATTGGGGCATACATTATAAACCAAATCATATCATATGATTAGCATATAATTAGTGTCTTTTTAACCTCTAGTATCTAGGGTTTTGACAGAGCACAAATATCATACAATATGAATTAAAGTCTTATAGTACAAAATAAAGCCATATAATATGAACTCGAAAACATATAATATGATTTACTTTAAAAAAAAACTCTCAAAAATATTTTTTCTCTCTCCCAATGTGTGTTTTCAAGGTTACTCAGCAATGATATCCCCTTAATTATACAATATAACTCAGGAAAGGAAAAAAATATAAAACAAGTTGAAAATTATAGATTGTAACCCTAGCCTTCCTAGTCTTGAGCTAATCAAAATTATAAGGGAATGGTGGATTGATTTCCTGAAATGTAAGTACACACAAAACTAAATAAAATATCATAGAATTAGGATAAAGCAGTAATAGACACAATAATATTTTGTTATCATCAAAACCATAGTGTTTGAATAAGATTTGGAACAATCTCCCCCTTTTTTATAATGGAAAATATTATTGTTTAGGATTTTTAAAATGTTACTTTCCTCTAAACTCCCCTTTAGATGATAACCAAATCTAAGAAAAAGGAGTGTAAACAAAAAAAAATTAATATTAAAAAAATAGTAAACAAATAATAAAATATTACTCTGCTTTTGACATCACAAAAAGGAGGAAAAACACAAAATAACAAAACACAAGAAAATTTGACAGAAATATATGAATACAACTTAAAAGAAAGAAGATGAAAATAAAAAGAACAAACATAAAAAAATGAAAAAAAAATAATCAAAAGACAAAATCAAATTTTTTTTTTTAATTGATTTGCTCTAGTAAATGTTTAATTTACCTCATTATTAGAACAAATCAGTAAGAAATTAATTGACCCATTGTAATTCAAAAAGATTATAAAATCATTCTTTTTAACCTTAGCTCAGACTCCTTATGGGTCAAAAATATTTTTTGAATAAAAAATTAATTCAGAAAAGAAATTAGATAGAAAAAGTGATTATTTCAAACTTCATTTCAAAAAATAAAATCTAATAGAATAATATTACAAAGTGATCAATAATAAATCATGATTTTTAATTTAAGTGTATGAGATATCAATTAGCACAGGGAGTCTTCTAAGATTTTAAGGATTAGAAAGAAAGGTATGTTAACTCATAGTGGGCTCATTATAAACCTCTTTTATCAGCTTTTGACACATTGTGCATCTTTTGATTTTCTGATGCATTTCATGCATCTTGCAATTCTTTGGCTGACATTACACATCTTTTTAGTATTGGGCTCATTTTATGCATCTTTTTATTTTGACATGCTTACTTCCTTTATAAATAAACAAAAAATCAGTTGAGAGATTATCTTATATACATAAGAGAAAGCAAACTCAGTTTCTTATAGATGGAAGAATAAACCACAAAACATATTTCTATCAATATGATAAATGCAAATAACTTGATTATGAAAATATGAAAAAGGTTCATTGACTTGGAGCAGTATTCGTACAAGATAAATTAATGTAGGAAGATAAAATTGATCTCTATTTTAAAGTTTAACATTTAATTTGAAATAGATTTTTATTCAAGAAGAAAAATGTACCACTAAAGGAGTTAAAGGTAGAGAAATAATCATTAATGTTTCTTCTTTAACTATTTTAGAGGAGTCAATCACTAATTACATGCTTGTAAATAAAAGTAAGGTAAAAATGTCATTTGAAAAAATTAATAATAGAAGTGACCAGAGATCTGATTCTTAAAAGACTGAAGGAAAACATCAGAAAAATGAAAACCTGAAATAAAAATTCATTAACATAAATAAACATACAAATAGAAAAAAAAAAAAAAACTGAAACAGAAATTATCAATTTCAAACATGAATGTCGATCACATTTAATCTGGTTCTGAAGGTGCTGAAGGTTTCAAAGGTTAGTAGTTTTATAAAGATATCAACAATTTGATTTTCAGTGCCTATATGGTGTAGTTCAATGTCTTCTTTGGTAACATATTCTCTAATAAAATGGTGTCTTATGTCTATGTATTTTTTTCTTTGAGTGTTTGATTAGATTATTTACAATGTTGAAGACACTAGTGTTATCACATAAGATTTGAATGGTGCCTACAAAAATCATAAATCCAAAATTTGTTACTTTAACCAAAAAACTTAGGGCACATAACTTCCTAAGGATATGTATTCAGCATCAACAATCGAAGCGGTAACTGAGTATTGTTTTCTACTGGACTAGGGGACTAAGGATTATCCAATGAATTGACATATTTTAGAAGTTCTTTTCCTATCAATACTGCATCCTATAAAATTTAGACAATAAGTAGTTCATCTCGTATCTTTTTTAGAAACATGGTGCTATCTATACTTCTCTAAATAAAAGTTCTCTCTAGTAAGAATGGACTTAGTCTTTCATACCATGCTATTGGTGTTTATTTTAGTACCTGTAATGCCTTTTTAACTTGAACACATTATTAGGAAATTATAAATTTTCAAAGCCTAGGGTTGCTCAATATTCAGATCTTCTTTTATTACCCCATTCAAAAAGGCACTTTTGACATCCATTTGATATAGTTTAAATCCCTTAAAGTAGGCAAAGGTCTAGCTATAGGGGCAAAGGTCCCTTCAAATTCAATCCCCTCTATATGGTTATACCCCTTAGCCACTAATCTTACTTTGTTTCTAACCACATCATTAAAATTATTCATTTTATTTTTGAAAACCTATTTAGTTCCAACCATACTCTAGTCCTTAAGTCTTTCAATAAGTTCTCAAACATCATTCCTCATTAATTGATTTAACTCTTTTTTTATATCTAGTATCTAAAATTCATTAGATATGTCTTGATTTATGTTGGTGGGTTCAGTCATTGGGATAAAGGAAGACTGGTTTACTTCTTTTTTAAGTCTAAACCTAGTTCTAACACCTTTAGATGGGTCTCCTAAGATCAATTCTTTAGGATGACCTGAAGAATATCTTCATTCTCTAGGTAGAGTATTTTCAGGTTCCACCCTTTCCTCCAAATTTATAGATTCTACTCAAGCAATTTCTACAATTTCTTCTTCTTCTACCATAGACCCTCCAAATTATCAAATTCATTAAATATAATATGAGTTATCTCCTCTACCACAAATTTTCTTTTATGAAAAACACTGAAGGATTTTATAACATTTGAGTACCCTAGGAATACTCTTTCATCAAATTTGGGATCAAACATTCGTATAAGAGATTTCTCATTATTCAGAATGAACACTTTACATCTAAAGACATAAAGGTGATAGAGGGTGGGTGTCAAACACTTAAGAATTTCATAGGGTGTCTTATTTAGCTTGGATCTAACATTAACCCTATTCAAAATATAACCTTATGTACTCACCACTTCTTCCCAGAAGTATTAAAAAAGTGATTATTTATCAAACATGGATTTAGTGGCTTCTATCAGGGTCATGTTCTTTCTTTTAGTAACCCTATTCTACTGAGAGATTTTTGAAGCAGAAATATTGTGATTAATCCCTTTCTCCTCACAATAAGATTCAAATATCTTATTCTAAAATTCTCCACCATGATTACTATAAATTATTAGAATTTCATAACCTAGCTTCCTTTGAATCAAAGTGAATAATGTCCTGAATTCCTTAAATGGTTCACTCTTATGAGATAGGAACTTAACCACCCAAGTAAACCTCGAGTAATAATCAATAATCATATATCCAAAGAGTTTTCCTTCTAGCCTTGTAATGCTAACATGTCCAAAATTATCCATATGAAGGACTTTTAAATGTTTGCTAGTGTTAATATCCATAATTGAGTGGAAGGAGGATTTGACTTGCTTTTTAAACGAACAGGCATTACATAGGAAATCCTTAGTGAACTCTCATTGGGTATGCCTCTCACTAAGTTTTTTTGGGAGATTTTACTAAGGTTTTTCACACTTGCATGACACAATCTACTATGACATAACCATGATTTATCAGCAATAATTTTTATGCTAAAAGAAGCAGCGTATTCAATACAGTTTATATCAATTATGTAAATATTATTAATTATTTTTCCTTATAGCATAGTATTTCTATTTACATTTATCAAGCAACTAGTAGACAAAAATTTAAAGCTAAAGCCTTTATTATAGAGCTGGCTTATGCTGTCCAGGTTATGTTTTAAACTATCTACAAGTAAAACATTTTCAGTTTTGAGTTTCCAATTATACCTGAGCCCACCACACTCCCAGTGGTGTTATCTTTAAGTTTCACCTTGCCTCCTACCCTGGCATCCATCCAAATGAATTGATTTGCATATCCAATCATATGCTTTGAAAATCCATTATCTAGGTACCACATGCTCTCATGAGGCTTCTATGAGAGCATCCCTATAAAATCATCAGTGGTTAGATTTTGGAACCAAAAAGTTTGGGTTCTACCTTATGGAATGTGGGATAAAATTCTTGCATACTATAGTAATAATTATACAATTTGGGTCTCCATAACAAATGTGTTCTATGGTGGATAGTGCAAGTGTGAGAGATGTGTTCTAGCATGCCACAAGAGAAACATTTAACTCTAGAAAACGTATTACTAATTTATATTGGTTATGGTGTCTCTTTCTAGGTTTGAATGCAAACTATTATGGTGTATAATGAAACTGTGCAAGTGTTGGAGAAATTTTATTTTATTTGTAAGCTTTTAAATAAACTTGTAAAGATTTTTTTTTAGTTTCAAGAATTAAATTTTTAATTTTCAATGCATGTTCACTTCCGTCCAATTAAATCAAGATAATTCTTATTTAAAGAGTTGAATTATCTTATAAAGCCATATGATTACTATTTAAAGTGGAATGATCTTTCCTAAGGCATTCATGCACTTTCAACATATTTAAAATGTCAGATTTAAAATATACTTTATTAAGCTTCATATATAAAGTTTGAATATTTTTCTGAAACATCAAATAATTTATCGTACAAAAGATCACATACCTCCTCTTGATCAAAATGATCGAGATGATTATATGCCATTAAGCACAGGTTAGTTTCCTTCTCTTCTATTTCCATTTTAAATGTGTCTGAAGCATAGCCTGCCCAAAATGCCTTTTGAGTCCTTTGCTTTCCTTTTTTTATGATTAGCATTTTCCTCACCCTTCTCAGTGCTCAGGTGAGCTTTAAGACTTGTGCAATCAGACTTCAAGTGCCTTGATTTCATGCATTCATAACATATAATATTATAAGAAGATTTAGATTTTTTATAATTATTTCATTTTCTCAACTGTTGATGATGATATTGCTTTTTCTTTGAAATGCTTTTGAATTGTTAGGTCATCAATGTGATATATTCTTCTCCTTCATCAAAAGAAATGTCTGAATCATTATCCTTTAAGGCTATAATTTTCTCATTTCTCTTTTCTCCAGTATCAAGTTGTCATTGGCTCACTCGTTACTCATAGGAAATGAGTGATCCAAGTAAGTTATCAATGAAGTAAACATTCTGATCTTTAGATTCACTAATAATGGTATTTTTTGCATCATAGGAAGAAGGTAAATAAAGTTGAATCTTGTTAACTTTTTTATAGTCAATATATTCTCTTCCTAAGGCATGCATGAGAGTAACAATCTGAGTAAACTTAGTATACATTTTAGAAATATATTTACTAGGTTTCATGTTAAATAGTTCATAATCATAAAGTAGAATATTCAACCTATATTTTTTTAATTCCTTTATTCCTTTTAATATTATGAAGAGTTTATCCCAAATCTCTTTACTAGTAGTACAAGTAGAAACACACATGTAATCTTTAGATTTTAAAGCATAGAAAAAACTAGTTCAAACATTTGGCATTTAATTGGCCTAAATCTTTATCATCAGTACTCCAATTAGAAAAAAGGTATTTTAATTTTAATGCCATTTACTAAACATGAAGGTGTAGAATATCCCTCATGAACTAACATCCACATGCTATAATTAATTGATTATAAAAAGTAGACATATGAATTTTCTAAAAAATAAAAGGAATATTTTCAAATAATGGTGGTCATGTGACTGAATATCCTTCCGCAATATTATGATTTCCAAAGTTAGCCAGTGATTGTTTTAAAAAAAAATTATAAAACATAAATTATGAATCTTACTCTGATACCACATGAAAGTTCATGGAGGTTATTAAACCTTTAAGAACTAGCCTAAGGAAAACCAAAGGGGGATGAATTGGATATTTAAAAAATTCTTTGGGATAAAAGAAATCTTTTAAAAACTTTTCATACGCACACATAAGAATCGACACAATAGATGTGGAAATAAGAAAATTTCATAATAAGAAAATAAATCAAAAATTTCAACAACACATATCTGTAGAAAAAAAAGTATGGAAAATAATTAAAATGAAGACACTTGAATTTATAGTGGTTTGGTCAACCTGGCCTACATCCACTCTTCAGAGACTCCCTTTCCAAGTATTGTACGAAACAATAGTGACTCTCTTTTTTCTTACATAGTAAGGTGGAGAAGCCCGTACATATCCTATTTCACCAACCCAGTGCGGTAAAGAGCCATTACTCTTTCACAGGTAGAGAACCTCAACTCTATTTTAACCCTCCAGGTGATGGTCAAAGAATCACAACTTTATTTTCACCCCTAGGTGATAGTCAAAGAACCTCAAATCTATTTTTGCTCCACATGTTATAGTTAGAGAACCATGATCTTTACTGGAGAACTTCTTTAGAGCCATAGATAATCCAGGAAAATGGTTATAGATACTATGCAAGATTATTACTTAGGGAAATATTATGAATCACCTCACAACTTATCCCTCACAAAATCTCCCTCTCTTTTCTCAATAAGCTCTCCTTCTTCTCTCCCTCAAGGCTCTCTCCCTTGAAGTCTAAACTGCCAAATATTTTCTAATAAGAGTATTAGAAAACTTTAAGTAGCGGGCTTCATGAAATCCTAATTTTCAAGAGTTCTATCTTCTATTCATACAGTACGATACACATATCATGCCAAACAATCAATGTAATTTAGACTCATCTGATAAGTTTTTGCAGATGAACTATTCAACATTTATAAAACTTTGTATAGTACAAGGAAAAAATCATTGAATATGAACTATATAAATTCCTTCTGTTTATTTGGGATGACTCCTAGGACAGCCTACTTCAAACTCTATCAAACATTTAATATTGTGGACATTGTACAGTACGATCAATAAAAAAAAATTATGGATTTTATTTGGTACAATCTCTTGTATAACCTATTTTATACATTATTAATCATATTGTATGAATTGTATCAAAATAATGATTTGACTGAATTTATTAAACTTTTTCCTCAACTAACTATGGGAAACCCATTTTTTGTGCTATAAATTAAGCTTCAAACCATCAAATCAATTATCAAAGGAAAATAGTGAACCAATTCTTCTCATCTATCCACCTACTTAGCCAATTTAAATGAATAGCAATCCTCTTATCTCAACATGCTCAACCTGAACCTTTAAAATCACTCCATGAATTAATCCCTCAAAAGTATTAATGCCCAAAATTTTGAATGCTCATCTTCTTTAGCTAATTAGGTGCTCTAAAAAGCTAAATTGAAGTGGCTTACCAATGGGGAAGATGATCTAATGTTCTTATATACTAGATGATATAAAGTTCATCTACCTTTTTAAGGAATAGGGTGGTGTCTATGCTACCCTAAAAAAAATATTCTATCTAGTAGGAGTTTGCCTAACCATTTACACCATACTCTAGGTGTATATTTTAGTCCACATAATACAATTTCTAATTTGAACACATGATTGGGAAATTATAAATTTTCAAAGTCTGGGGGTTACTCAACAAAAATATCCTTTTTAATGACCCCATTTAGAAAGACACTCTTAACATCCATTTAGTATAATTTGAATCCCTTAAAATAGGCAAATACTAATAGCACCCTTATGGGTTTTAGTCTAGCTAGAGGGGGAAAAGTCTCTTCAAGGTCAATTCCTAATATCTAGTCCTTTGGTCTTTCAACTAGCTCCTAAATATTATTTCTATCAAATTGATTCAATTCTTCTTGCATGGCTAGGATCTAGAATTCATTAGATAGTGCTTGATTTATGTTTATGGGTTCAATGAATAAAATAAAGGTAAAGTGCTTAACTTCTTTTCTATGTATATTCCTAGTTATAATATCTTCATATGGGTCTACTAAGATCAACTCTTTAGGATGACTTCAAGAATATCTCTATTCTGTAGGCATTACATTTTTAAGTTCTACCCTTTCTTCAATATTTTATATTCTACTCCTTGGTTGACTTCAACACCTTCTTTTTCTTCTACAGTAGTTCCTTGAAAATTATCAGATTCATCAAATACCACATAAGTGTTCTCCTCTATTATCCTTGTGCTTTTATGAAAACTTTATAGAATTTTCCAACATTTGAGTATCCTAGGAAAAACCCTTCATCAGATTTAGGTAAAAACTTTCCTAAAAGAGATTTCACATTATTTAGAATGAACACTTTACATCATAAGGTAGGAAGGTATCTTATTTAGCTTGGTTCTAATATTAAATCTATTTAGAACATAACTGGCTATATTTACTACTTCTACACAGAAATATTTAGAAAGTGAGTATTCAACTAACATGGCTCTAGCATCTTCTACCAAGGTTCTATACTTTCTTTCAATAATCCCATTCTACTTAGAGATCCTAGGAGCTAAAAAGTTGTGATCTATCCCTTTCTCCTTATAATAAGATTAATAAATTTCATTCTCAAATTCTCCACCATGATCATTATGAATGATTAGAGTTTTACAACCTAGCTTTCTCTGAATTGAAGTGAAGAATGTCCTAAATTCCTCAAATGATTCACTTTTATTAGATAAGAATCTAATCCAAGTGAACCTCGAGTAATCATCAATAATAAATTACCTAAAAACTTTCTTTCCTAGGCTTATAGTGCTAATAGGTCCAGAGAGATATATGTGAAGGACTTCTACGTGTTTGCTAGTGTTAATGTCCTTGATTGAGTGGAAGGAGGATTTGACTAATTTTCCTAATTAATAGGTATCACAAAGGTGATCCTTAGTGAAGTATAGTTTGGGAATGCATATTACTTAGTTTTTTGGGTTTTCTAAGACTTTTCAGGCTTGCATAACACAGTCACTTATGCCAGAATTTATCAATAATAGTTATTAGGAAAAAAAAAGTAGCATATTCAATGCAATTTAGATCAAGCATGAAAACATTATTAGTTTTTTTTTCCTTAAAAAATAGTATTTCCATTTAAGTTAATCATGCAACTAGTAGATAATAATTTTATGCTGAAGCCTTTATCACACAGTTGGCTAATGCTAAATAAATTATGTTTCAAGCCATATACCAGTAAGACATTTTTAATAATGATAATTTTGAGTTTCCAATTATACCAGATCCAATAACTTTCCTAGTAATTCCACCAAACGGATTAATGGATGAAATGCTTACATATAATGATATGATTTATGATGTTTGGGCCTCCTCACCAAATGTCTTCTACGATGGATAGTGCAAGTGTGGGATATATGTCTTAGCATGTCAAAAGAAAAATATCTAACTCTTGGAAATGGTTTCACTAATCTATTTGGGTTATTGTGCCTATTTTTATGTTTAAATGATGCATGCTGTAGTGATGAATTATGAAAATTTGCTAGTGTAGGTGATGTTTTATTTTCTTTAAAAGTTGTTAATTCCACTTGTAATTTTTTTTTTACATATTTAAGAATTTAATTGACAATTTTTAATGCATACCCTCTATTATCTGCTTCATCTCAACATGCATTTAACTCTTTAAATGAATTTTCCAAATTAACATGAGATGCTTTCAAGGAATCATATTCAGTAGCTATATCAAGATGCTTCTTGTTTAATGCAACAAATTCATCAAGGAATGTCATATGATAGTTATCTAAAGTAAAGTGATATTTCCTAAGGCATTCATGCTCTTTATGCAAATTTGAATAATCAGAATTAAGGCTGGCATATATTTTCTTGAGCTTTCTATAGGAGAAATGAAATTTTTCAAAAACTTCAAAAAATTTATTTTAAGAAAGCTCACATAGCTCCTCTTGATTAGAATGATCAAGATGGTTATCTACTATTAAGAACACGTTAGTTACATCCTCTTTAGCTTTTATCTCAGAAGAGTTTGAAGTGAAGTCAGCCCAAAAATCATTTTAAGTCCTATTGCAAATCTTTGCCCATGTCTACTGAATTTGATTATAATAAACATGATTGTTCCTTTATTACTGTTATTCTTGCATATCTAGTTTAATTTTCCCTGCTCACTATTATTTATGGTCCACAAGCTCAATTCAGTATGATTGTTCCTTTATTACTGTTATTCTTGCATATCCTAACCTTGAACACACACTCGAGGGAAGAAATTTGGTGAGTTAGAGAATTTTTTATTTTTTGACCTAATCATATAGGATGATTTGAAATCACAATGCACGATCAATTAAAATTATAAACCCTAATATAGATATCCCTGATAATTAAGTTTGCTTAACTAATCAGAATGGATGATTCAAGATTGTATAAATTGATTAGTTCAAATTATGAAAATAACTGCCAATCTCAATTTAGGTAATTTTATAAATTTCAAATTTTGTTCTAATCATAAATGATAATATACATCATCCTGTATGATTTGTGACAATCATGCCTATATTAATATGGTTATTAGGGGAATAATTATTGTTTGATTGATCAATCATATCATATAAGATGATCCACTAAGATCGTACTAGATGATCTAGTGTATTTTGTATGATGATCCCGTACCATCCAAGATAAAAAAACATAATTTTCTTCTAATTATCTAAGAGAATTATACTGGATGTCCCGAGAGGGTTGTAGGATGATATGAAGATTGCCACCCATCATCCCATGTTGTACTGGACATTTAATATAGTATCTTGAACTAATTGTCTCGATATCATTGGATTGTACCGGACTATCTATACAAATACATATACTGATCGTACAAAGCATAGGTCATTATACTAGCTAAAAGGTCTATTTTGTACTAATTGTACATGATGATATGTCGATCGTATTGGATGATCAGTTGGGTAGAATTAAAAATTATGGATTCTTTTGGAGGATCTCTATTTAAGTACTCTCATTATCTTTTGAGACAATCCTTTACTGTGAAGGAGATCTAAAAGAGAGGCTTTGAGAAGGAAGAAGGAGAGATTGAGAGAGATAGAGATATATATCCTTGTAAGGGGGAGTTTTGATAGATTCACAAAGGTTGCCTCAAGCAAGGTGTTCATCATCTTCATCATGTTTCTTCTCTTGTTCTTTCGTGGCTCCGGGGAGATATTCATTAGCGTTAGATCAAGGTTCTATACCTAAGGAGGGAGTAAATTGATTCTCGAGTTCTCTTCCTTCACCAGATGGGTGAAAAAGGATTTCTAGGTTTTTTACCTACTCCAAGAGAGAGTAAAAGGATTCAGGGTTCTCTACCTCACCGGGTCGATCGAATGATTTTATGAAGGCTTCTTCACTTTATTGTGGGAAAAAAAGGAGAGTCACTTCTATTTAGTGTAATAAATAGAGAGGGAGTCTCCAAGGAGTGGACATAGGTCAAGTTGACCGAACCACTATAAATGTTTGCGTGTTCTTTCTATTTACTATTATGAAATTAATTTATGCATTATTTTAAGATTTGTTTTATGGTTAAAATCTCTAATCTTTTTTATTATAAAATTAGTTTTTCTTTTGCATTTATCTTTTGTTTTAAAATATTTAAAAATATTTTAAAAAGATTTTCTTTTTCATTAAGAAACTTTTAAATAAACAATTTACCCCACCCCACCCCCCCTATTAGTTAGCCTCAGGACTAATTCTTTAGGGTTTAGCACACTCAAATGAAAGTGCTCAGATGACACTAGAAAGTACTCTGATACTACTTGAAAGTTTGATGAGGATGTTAAGCCCTATAGAACGGGCCCAAGCTAATTTAAAAGAGAGAGGTGAATTAGAAAACTTTAAAACCAAAGATAAAACAAAAACCAATATCACCACATAGAAAATCAACGATGCGGAAATTTAAGTGCGGAATTAATAAAGAAAGAACACACCGGATTTATAGTGGTTCGGTCAAACCTTGACCTACGTCCATTCCTTGGAGGCACCCTCCAAGTATTGCACTAAATCGTGACTCTCCTTTAGCCCCCATAGCTAGGCGGAGAAGCCCTTACAGAATCACTTCCACCTCTCCCGGTGCGGCGGAGTTGCCGGGTCCTTTGACACCAAAGAGACTTCTTCTTTGGTGAACTTACCTCGAGACAAGCCTTGAATCCGATAGTACTAAGGTGCGAGTTCGCCGGAGCAACCGTGTGGAACCCCCTCCACACTCCCTTGAGTCCCCCCTCACAGGATCTTCTCCCTCTCTCAAACTCCACTCTTTCCTCTCTCCCTTTCAACCTCTCTCTTCAAGCTTCCCCCACAAGAATGAAGCTACAATGGCTGCCAAAGACACTTACAAAGTGCCATGCTAAAGCTTAAATAGAAGCTCTCAAAATGAGCTCATTAATGCAAGTTGCCGACATTATCGTCCAGGACGATAGGCATATCGTCCTGGCCGATCAGTACAAATTAAGCTTATTAGCCTGGGACGATTTGAGACGATCAGAAGAAAATTAGTTACATCATCCAGGCCGATCTCACGATCGTCCTAGCTGATTAGTTTAAAACTAATTTCTATCGTCCTGATTATCACCCTGAATACAATCTGTCCGATGTAAATCGTCCAGGCCATCGTCCTGGCCGATCATTCGATCGTCCCGAACGATGTGATCGTATCAATCAACCATTAATGCTTTCCAAAGATACCAGATCAATTTAGGCATGATTGAGTTAGATCGTCCTGGACGACAATAATATCATCCTGGTCGATTTCCTAAAACAAAGAATTCCTAAACTGATTAAGGCAGCTGATTCTTTCTGAATTGAGATTATCGTCCTGGCCGATACAAGTATCGTCCAGGCCGATCAATTGACGGATGCCTTAATGAGGATGCCCTAATGAGGGTTTCTGATTTTGGACATATCGTTGAAAACGATATAAATTTCGTCCCGGTCGATATTACCAAAAATAGAAATCTTATAGGGAACAACAGAAGATCTTCTAAATTACACTCCAACTGGTCCCACACCAAATACAATAGACTCAAGAAAGAAAAAAGATTACAAAATGACTCAGACCTAGTCTACCCAAACTTGAGCTGATTCCAAATTGCAGTCTGATCGTGAGAACCTGAAATGTTAGCACATAAGACAATCGTTGAGAAATAAGGAATGTTTGCTATCATCAAAAACATAAACCATATATCCGCAACAATCTCCCCCTTTTTGATGATGGCAAAACATTTCAATTTGAATTTTCAAAAGAAAATAATTTCTCCTAATATCCCCCTCACTAGAATAACATTTTAAAAATAGGGGAGATAAAAATATTTTTGTTGTTTTTAATTTTTAGAAAACAAGATACAAATACGATAACAGTTACAAAAATTCAACAATACGTTCTCCCCGTTTGACATTATCAAAAAGAGAGGAGGCACAAACAAAAACAAAATGACCAAAAGACAAAAAACATTCCCTGATCTAGTGAAAAACAAATATTCTTAAAATGAGAAAGTTACCTCTTGGTTTTAATAAAAAATTTAGTAGAATTGGATTGACAACGCATAATCCAGAAAAAGGTTAGAAAATCAAGAATTGATAATCCAAACTCAAGTTATTTAAAAAGGCTAAAAAACTTTTTAATTCAATATCTAAATCAAGGAATAAATTAGAGAAAGAAGCAGTAATTTTTCAAACCTCCTTTCATAAAATATATCTAATAGAAGATTAATACACGATTTGTTGAATCATGAATCAAGATTTTCAAACTCAAGCATCGAAAAATCAAGGGTTTTCTTAAGCTTTAAGAAGTATAAGAATGGTAAGCATTAAAATTTAGTGGGCTCATTTTATGCCTCTTGACAATTAGTTGGCGCACTGCGCATCTTTTAATACACTTTGTGTATTCTATATTTTTCAATTTTGGCGCTTTGCGCATCTTTTATTTTTGGCATCATTGGCCAATTTTTTTTTATTATGCTACCTTTCTAAAATCTTAAATACCAAAAGTAAACCAATACTATTTATAAAGAGAATTTCTTGATTAAGAAAATTTTGAATTAAATTCAACAACTTGCAAAAGATTCCTATGCGATAAATAAAATATAGGGAGATAAAAAATTTAGTTTCAAAAACCAATTTAAAAGATGAAAAAGATTTTAAATCAAAAGTAGAAAAACCACTTTTAGGAAACAGAGATTGAAAGTAAAAAACATGAGGTATACTTTTGATTTCTTTAAAAAAGCTTGGCATATTATTGGGCAACATTATTCCCTCGAATATGATGGAATCATTAACTATGCCTTTTACTGATTTAGATATTAAAAATGTTGTGTTTAATGGTTCTTCTTGTTCTGCTCCCGGGCCTGATGGGTATACTTTTGATTTCTTTAAAAAGCTTGGCATATTATTGGGCATAAGTTATGCATTGCTATTAGAAGTTTTTTCACTACTTGCCATCTGCCCAAAGGCGTTAAAGCCTCTGCTATTACTCTTATCCCTAAAAATCCGCATGCTTCTAATATTAATGATTATAGACCTATCTCGTTATGCAATGTTTTTTATAAAATTATTGCTAAGCTTTTGGCTAACCGTTTGAAGAAGGTTTTACCTTTAATTATCCATGAAAGCCAGGCTGGGTTCATTCATAACAGGTGTACTACGGATAACATCTTGCTTGCCTCGGAAATGCTTAGAGAGTTTAATTTTAATAAAAATCTTTTTTGTGCTAAACTGGATATCAAGAAGGCCTTTGATACGGTTTCTCGAAAGTTCCTGATTAATAGGATGAGGCAAAAAGGTTTTCCTGACACGTTCATTAACTGGGTTAATTGTTGCATATCTAATGTTCATTTTTCTATGCCTAAATGGTTCTCTGGAAGGTTTTTTTAACTCTTCTTCTGGACTTAGACAAGGTTGTCCTTTATCCCCACTTCTTTTTTGTATCGTTATGGATGCTCTATCCTGTTACCTTACCTCAAATTTTGTGGGGAATAATAATCCTGTTTTTAATATTAATGGCAAGAATTTTAACCATCTTATGTATGCTGATGATCTTCTTGTGTTTGGTATGGCTAAGACTCAAAATGCTACTAACCTTATGAACATTCTTAAAGATTTTGCGGATGCTTCTGGGCTTAGCATAAATCCCACAAAAAGTTCTATTATTTTTTCTAATAATACCTTGGATACTGAACAATTTTGTAGCATTTTGGGAATTACTCAGAGAGGTAGTTTCCTGACTTATCTGGGGATTCCTATATCTCCAGAAAGGCTGAAGGCATATCATTTTCAAGTTCTTTTAGACAAAATCATTTCCCATCTTGAAGGCTGGAAGGTAAGATTTCTTTCATTAGCTGGCAGAGTTCAGTTTCTTAAATTCACAATTTCAAACACTCTTGCCTATTGGATCAAAGGGTCTATTATACCTAAAGGCATTTGTAAGACTATCAACAAGGTATGTTCTAAATTCTTATTTCAAGGGAATATTAATGGAAAGAAAGTTCATATGATTGCTTGGGAAAAAACTGTTAAGCCTAAGCAAAATGGTGGTTTAGGTATTGTTTCTATTGATGCTTGTTATTACAGTTATCACTGCAATTTTATATGGAAATTCCTGACTCAGGATAGCTTGATTTATTACTGGTTTAAAAATAAATATCATTCCCCTTGGAAACCTCCGGCTGCCAAAGCTTCCAAATTATGGAAAGCTATTTGTTCCACTGCTCATAAAATCAAGCATCATTTAGCCTTCAACATCACTTCTTCGTCCAATTTCTCTTTTTGCTGGGACCCGTGGATTAATGGAAAAAATTATGCTGATTATTTTCATATTAACCAGAGAATCTCTGGGTTATCTATTAATAGATGTATTAGTGATGATGCTTGGGCCCTTCCTGAAGGTTTACCCGATAACCTGAAGCATATTATTTGCGGTATTGAGATTAAAGAGCAACCGGTGTTAGCTTGGGATGGCTCTTTTAACCCGAAATTTAAAAATTTTATGAATTCCTTTTTTGAACATGAAGAGGAGGTTACCTGGCATAAATACGTTTGGCATAAGTCTTACTCTCTTAGATTCTCTTTACTAACTTGGATGGCTATTATTCAGAAACTTAAAGTTGCTGATTTGTTGATCAAAAAAGAGATTCATGTCAACCCAATTTGCTGCCTTTGCAATAATGCCCAGGAAGACCATAACCATCCTTTAACTGTGATTTCACATTTACTGTTATTAACAATCTTATACCTGATTTAAATTCTTTCTTACTTAGACCTACTTTGCTTCAGGTTTTTGATTACATTGATAATCAGCTGCCTTTTTCCAAATGGGAAAAGAATTTCTGCTGGCTGACGGTTGGGTGCACTTTGTACCACCTTTGGAGAGAAAGGAACAACAGGAAATTTGCTAACACCTGGAATTCCATGGAGAATATTATTTTTACTATAAAAAAGGCTATAAGGATCAAAACGTATAGCTGGAAGAGCTTTCATCACCTTATGGAGAAATTTCATTTTCACTGATCAATTGGATCATTGGTTTTTTGGCTGGGACGGGAGCATCTTTCTGTTCTTTAGTTCCAGTTTATGTTTTCTTTTCTGTTTTGGTAATTGCTGGGTTGTAATGGTTTTTTTAGTTTTTGGTTTTGGTTAGATATGTTGAGTGGTTCTGTTTAACTTTGTTAGTCTCAATTTTGTTTGTCTCTGTCAGCCGTGGTCTTATTGTAAGTCCTTTGTTATTTTTATCTTAATAAAATGGGCTTTGCCCCGGTTCATCCCAAAAAAAAAAAAAAAAAAAAAACATGAGTTTCCTTCCTTTGATTGTTTTTAGAGAAGTCAATCACAACTTACTAAAGATTTCAAGAAAAATTAGGAAGTAAATTTTTCTTTTCTAGAAAAGTGGATGTGTGTGTTGATCAGAAAAAAAAATACGAAACAAAACAAGTAAAATTAAAAAATCTAATAAACAATAAAAAAAAAAAAAAAAAAAATAACAAAGAAAAACTCAAATAAGGCTTTTATCCATTCTCTTTCTTGGTCTGATGCTTCAGAAACCAGACCCGCCCATGAGATTTTTTGCTTTTCATTCTTTCCCCAGTTTAAATTTAACTTCGCCTTACCCTTTTCTTTTGCAGGGAGAATTCTTAAATTAGGGCACTCATTCTTCATATGTCTAGGTTTCCTACATCGAAAGAAAATAATGTTAGAGGAAATATGGACATCCTTACGACTTTTACCTTTCTTCCACTTTTGCTTATTCATTGGGAGCTTTGTGATTTGCTTGACAATTCATTATTATCGTCACCAACTAAGCTTCCTCTTTCCGTATCTTCGGCTTTTAGAACGATCGTTTCACCTGCATCCAAAAGTCTTTGACTCAACCCTTGCTCGTAGGCAATGAGTGAGCCAATCAAATTATCAATAGATTAATCATTCAAATCTTTTGATTCACAAATAGCAACAACTTTAGCATCAAATTTTTCAAGTAAACAACGAAGAATTTTGTTAACTTTTTCAAAATTTGAAAAATCTTTTCCTAAGGCATGCAATGATGTAGTAATTTGAATAAACCTTGTATACATGTCTAAAATCATTTCAAAAGGTTTCATAGAAAACATTTCAAAATCATGCATTAAAAAATTCAACTTGGATTGCCTGATTTCACTAGTGCCTTCGTATATGGTGTGCAATTTATCCCAAACTTCCTTACCGGTAGTGCACGTGGATATTAACATAAAATCATCAGAATTTAAAGCACAGAAAAAACAATTTAAAGACTTTGCATTTAATTGAGCATCCATTCGTTCATCCCTATTCCATTGATTAAAAGGAATATCAATTTTAATTCCATTAATAATATGTGATGGTGATGAATAACCAGTTAAAATCATATGCCACATACGAAAATCAATCGATTGCAAAAAAGTAGACATGCGAATTTTCCAAAAATCAAATGTAATATTTTCAAACAATGGTGGTCTAGTGATTGAATATCCTTCCGCAAAAGTACGATTAGCCATGGATCGAAATTCAAAAGTTTTTAAAAACTTATTTTATGAAAACTGCTCTGATACCACTTAAAAGTGCTCAGATGACATTAGAAAGTGCTCTGATATCACTTGAAAGTTTTATGAGGATGTTAAGCCCTATAGAACTGGCCCAAGCTAATTTAAAAGAGAGAGGTGAATTGGAAAACTTTAAAACCAAAGAAAAAACTAAAACCAATATCACCACATAGAAAATCAACGATGCGGAAATTTAAGTGCGGAATTAATAAAGAAAGAACACACCGGATTTTTAGTGGTTCGGTCAAACCTTGACCTACGTCCACTCCTGGGAGGCACCCTCCAAGTATTGCACTAAATCGTGACTCTCCTTTAGCCCCCGCAGCTAGGCAGAGAAGCCCTTACAGAATTACTTCCACCTCTCCCGGTGCGGCGGAGTTGCCGGGTCCTTTGACACCAAAGAGTCTTCTTTTTTGGTGAACTTACCTCGAGACAAGCCTTGAATCCAATGGTACTATGGTGCGAGTTCGCCGGAGCAACCGTGTGGAACCCCCTCCACACTCCCTTGAGTCCCCCCTCACAGGATCTTCTCCTCTCTCTCAAACTCCACCCTTTCCTCTCTCCCTTTCAAGCTCTCTCTTCAAGCTTCCCCCACAAGAACGAAGCTACAATGGCTGTCAAAGACACTTACAAAGTGCCATGCCAAAGCTTAAATAGAAGCTCTCAAAATGAGCTCATTAATGCAAGTTGCCGACATTATCATCCAGGACGATAGGCATATCGTCCTGGCCGATCAGTACAATATTAAGCTTATTAGCCCGGGATGATTTGAGACGATCAGAAGAAAATTGGTTACATCGTCCAGGCTGATCTCACGATCGTCCTGGCCGATTAGTTTAAAACCGATTTCTATCATCCTGATTATCGCCCTGAATACAATCTGTCCGATGTAAATCGTCCAGACCATCATCCTGGCCGATCATTCGATCGTCCCGAACGATGTGATCATATCAATCAACCATTAATGCTTTCCAAAGATACCAGATCAATTTAGGCATGATTGAGTTAGATCGTCCTGGACGACAATAATATCGTCCTGGCCGATTTCCTAAAAAAAAGAATTCCTAAACTGATTATGCAGGCTGATTCTTTCTGAATTGAGATTATCGTCCTGGCCGATACAAGTATCGTCCAGGCCGATCAGTTGACGGCTGCCTTAATGAGGATGCCCTAATGAGGGTTTCTAATTTTGGACATATCGTTCAGGACGATATAAATATCGTCCCGGTCGATATTACCAAAAATAAAAATCTTATAGGGAACAACAGGAGATCTTCTAAATTACAATCCAACTGGTCCCACACCAAATACAACAGACTCAAGAAAGAAAAAAGATTATAAACTGACTCAGACCAAGTCTACCCAATCTTGAGTTGATTCCAAATTGCAATCCGATCGTGGGAACCTGAAACGTTAGCACATAAGGCAATCGTAGAGAAATAAGGAATGTTTGCTATCATCAAAAACATTAACCATAGATCCGCAACATGAAAAACTTTCAAGTGGTATAAGAGCATGTATCATAACATCAAGTTTTAGAAAACTTTTGAATTTAGATCCATTGCTAATTTTGGAAATAGAAACACCATGGAAGGATATTCAATTACTAGACCATCTTTTTTTTCTATAATATTCTTTTTTATTTTTGGAAAACTTGCATGTCCACCCCTTTACAATCAATTGACTATCATATGTGGAAGCATGTTAAGTAAGGTTATTTTGCACCTTCTATATTAGTCAATGGTGTTACAACTGAAATTCCTTTTACTAATTGGACTACTAATGATAGAGATCTAGAATAACAAAATGCTAAGTGTTTAAACTCTTTTTCTAAGCCTTAAAATTTGAAGATTATATATATGTTTCAACATTTTCTACTGGCTAGGAAATTTGGGACTAACTATGCATAACATTTGTAGGTACAATTAAACTTAAAACATTTAGACTGAACATTGTTCTACAAGATTACAAACTTTTCTACATGAAACTTAGAAAACCTATTTTTGAAATGTGTACTAGGTTTATATAAATTGTTACATCCCTTCATTGCTTAAGAAGAGAACTAACAAACTATGAAAAAATTAACAATATTCTAAGATATTTACCTTCCTCCTTTGATGCAAAAATTACTACCATTACTCAATCTAAGGATTTGAATGTTTATTCAATTGATAACTTACTTGGATCACTCAGTGCTTACAAGAAAGGAGTGAAACAAAGGCATCTTAATATAGGTGAAAAGAAAAAGAAGAAAATTATAGCCTTAGAGGCTAATGATTTTGACACTGATTCTTCGAGTCTATAAAATGATGACATCTCTTTAATAACTAGCAAATTAAAGAAATTCTTAAGGAAAAAGCAAAAGCATCGTCATAAATGAAATAAGGGTAAGAATAATAATAATTCTAATGTTTCTTTTGATGTTATTTGTTTTGAATGTAGGAAGCCAATGCATCTAAAGTCTGATTGCCTAACTCTTAAAGCTCACCATAGCAAGGAGAAGGGTGAAGAAAAACTTAAGCTTAGGAAAGAAAATAAAAGGATTAAAAAGGCTTTCTAGACGAACTCAACATCAGACTTCCCTTAAACTAAAGCAGATGAGGAGGTAACAAGCATGTGCTTAATGGATGGTGATTATCTTGATCACTCTGATCAAGAGGAGGTACATGAGCTTACTTATTTTCAATTACTTGAAGTTTCTAAAAAAAATTCATTATTCATATAGGAAGCTCATGAAATTGCATGCTAGCCTTAAAACATTTTAACTCTACAAAAAGAGCATAATTTCCTAAGAAAATATCATTCCACTTTAGGTAGCAATCATATGACTTTACTTGATGAATTGGTTGAATTGAATAAAAAGCATCTTAATTTTACTAATGAGCATGATTTCTTAAAAGTTTACAAGTTAATTTAGGAAATTCATACAAAAACTTAGATACTCATGCATCTAATATAAATAGTAAGGAGCATGCATTAAAAATAGAAAAGTTAATTCTTAAAATTGCAAATAAGTTTTTAGAAGCTGAATTATCTACTTTCAAAGAAAATAAAAATCACTTACACTGGAAGAGTTTCATAATCCATCACCTCAGCATGCATCATTCAAACCTATGAAGAGGCGCCATAACCCAAATAGATTAGTAAAACCTTTTCCTAGTGTTAGATGTTTTTCTTTTTGCATGCTAGGACATATCTCCCACACTTGCACCATTCATCGTAGAACACATTTGGTATGGAGGTAAAAACTTCAAAATTCATAGCATAGTATGCATGCATTTCATTCTCTTTCCATAAGATGGGACCACAACCTATTTGGATTCCCAAATCTAACACCTAATGATTTTGTAGGTGTTCTTTTATAGAAGCCCTCTTGAGAGCATGTAGTACCTGAACAACGGATGACGGCAAGGCAACATTTGGAAATAGCACATCCAAGCGAGTGGTGGGGTCAAGTATATTTGGCAACTCCAAATTTTTTATCATTAAAAATATTTTACTAGTAGATGGCTTGAAACATAACTTGCCTAACATATGCCAGCTTGGTGATAAAGGCTTCAAGCATCAAATTTTTATCTGCCAACTACATAATATGCTTAAACATTACAATTATTTTGTAGGGAAGGAGAATCAGTAATGTCTACATGCTCTATCTAAATTACATTAAATCTGAAACTTCTCTTTGCATAAAAATTATTTTTGATGAATCTTGGTTATGACATAGGAGATTATGTAATGCAAGCATGAAAAACCTTAGGAAAATTTTGCAACTCATGACCCCGAGTTTGAGATTTTGATGATGACAAATAATGTCGTTTGAATTATCTTGAGATTCATTGAATATTATTTGCTATTGTCCGTGAGTATTAATATTTCAAGAAAGATCAAAATCAACTCAGGACGACAGGAAGACTTAAGAATGGGTAGATTAGGAGTATGAGTCTGCAATGTATTTTATTGTTTATTTTATTTTTATTTTCTTGAGTCTGACCACAAAATGCATAAAAGTCTGAGCAACCATGAACACACATAGGGGGAGAGTGTTTTTAAATGAAAAATTTAGAGTTTTTTCTTTCTCTGTAGATCATACTGTACGATATTATTTTGTACCGTACGATCAGAGCTTTGTAGGACGATTCTGTGAATAGATCGTACCGTACGAATACAATCGTACTGTATGATATGTTCAAATCCAAAACCCTAGCCGTTGTTTTAACTTAAGTAAGTTATTTTTCGCAGCTCATACTGTACGAACACGTTCATACTGTACGATTTATTTTAAATACTTACATAATTCAACCCGTGATTAGTGCAATAAATCCGGGCTTAATTATAATTTGAACATCGTACTGTACGAACTATTTTGTACCATACGATGAATAGAGATGAATTATAATCGTCCCAACGATCGTACTGGATGATCTCTTGGATTTTGTCTCATCGTACTGTACGAAGTACATCATACCATACGGTGAACAGAGATGATGTTTAATCGTCCAGACTATCATCCTGTACGAACAGAATTGTTGTGTATCGTACTGTAGGATTTAATATCATACCATACGAATGTTTTTGAACTGTTCATACTACTTCGTGCCAGGATAATGTCTGTTTATACATATCGTACTGTATGATTAGAAGCTGTATTGTATGATAGTAACAGCTACTTTTGAAATCTCAGGGATTTTGGAGCCCATTTTATGGGTAAAACTTATCATATTTTGATGTGTGAATCAGAAGAGGAGAACATGGTTAGAGAGGGATTCTGATGGAGAGAGCTCTTGAGAAGTTCTTTAGGGTTTGAGAGAGGAAGGAGAAGGTGAGCGTTGTGAGGGAGAAGAGGTGTAAGGGAGATCACACGGTTGCTCCGAACTTGTTGCATCTTGCTCCTCCTGTGGCCCTAGAAGAATTTATGGGAGGATCTCCAAGGGAAAAGGCTCTTCTATATCCGTGACCTCGAGGTGCTCTGCCTTCTCCAGGAGGGAGAAAAACGAGAAGGTTCTCTGCCATCGCCAGGAGGGTGAAAATAGAGTTTGGCACTCCGACACGCCGGGTTGGTGAAAGGGAGTATTGTAAGGGCTTCTCCGCCTTGCCAAGGGGGGCAAAAGGAGAGCTATTGCTTGTAGTGAAATACCCGGAACGGAGGACTCCGGGGAGTGGACGTATGTCATGGTTTGACCGAACCACTATAAAAATCTCAGTGTAATTTTTCTTATTGTCTTTCATTACTGCATGCTTTTATATTTTTTTTCTTTTAATATTTGCTTGAGAAAATTTGTGAAAAAAAAAATTTGTATAAATTTTCATGTTAAAATTTTAAAACATTCAAAAATATTAGAACTCCTGCTTAGGTTTTAACTATTGTCAAAAAGTTTTCACAATTCAGCCGTCCCCCCCCCCCCCCCCCCCCTCTTGTCCATCTAGTAATTTCAATTGGTATCAGAGCTAGTTTTCAAAAATAGTGTTTTAAAAAACCTTAAAAAAATGATCATGTCACATTTTGGTAATCGCAATACTGTGGAGGGTTATTCAATTACCCGTCCACCTCTTTTTGATAACATTCCATTTGATTTCTGGAAAATTAGAATGTCTAATTTTTTACAATCTATTGATTACCGCATGTGGATGTTAGTGAACGATGGATATGTTGCACCGTTTAAAACTGTTATGGATTGAAAACTCCTGTACCTTTTAATGAATGGAGGAATGAGGATAGGGAATTATCCCAATTGAATGCTAAATGTTTGAATTATTTTTTCTATGCATTGAATTCTTAGGATTATATGAGAGTATCTACCTGTGCCACTGGTAAGGAAATTTGGGATAGACTGTGCATTACATACGAAGGAACAAGTGAAGTAAAATAGTCTAGGCTTAATTTTTTACTACATGATTATGAACTCTTCCGCATGAAACCTAGTGAAACAATATCTGACATGTACACTAGGTTCACCCAAATCGTGACATCCTTGCATGCATTAGGTAGAGAGACTTCAAATTCTGAGAAAGTAAATAAAATTCTTAGATGCTTACCTAGTTCCTATGATGCAAAGATAACTGCTATCACTGAATCTAATGACCTTAACATTTACTCTATTGATAATCTCCTTGGGTCACTCATTATATATGAGCAAGGAGAGAGTCAGAGACAAAGTGATGTAGGTGAAAAGAACAAGGAGCTAACGGTGGCATTAAAAGCAAGCAATCTCAGAAAGTGAAAGCTCTGCAGGGGAGGAAGAGGATGAGATAGCACTGATGACCCGACAGTTCAAAAATTTCTTGAGGAGAAAATAGAAGCATCATCAGAATAGCTGGAATAAAGGTAAGAGCTCAAGGACCAATAAGGTTTCATCTGATACAATCTATTTTGAATGCAGGAAGCCAGGTCACCTTCGAGCCGATTTCCCCAATCTGAAGAGTCAACCAGCTAAGGAGAAAGGAGATGACAAAGCCAAATACAAGAAAGGAAAGATGAAGACACAAAAAGCTTTTTGGGCCGACTCTTACTCAAAATCATCAGAAGAAGAAGCAGAGGAGAAGGTAACAAATCTGTGTCTCATGGCTAATGATAACCTTGATCAATTGGATCAAGATGAGGTATGTCAACTCTCATATGAAGAATTATTGCTTATTTCTGAAAATATCCATGACTCGTATAGGAAGTTGAAAAAGATGCATGCTAAGCTTAATATTGAATTTAGTTCTTTACAAACCGAGCATGCTAAGGTTTTTAAGGAAAATTCTGATTTAGATCGTGATCATATGCTACTTCTTGATGAGTATGATGCATTAAATAAGAAGCATATTGAACTAACTGAAATGTATGAAACCTTGAAAACCACTCATGTTGAACTAGAAGAAGCTTTTCATTGATTAGACAAACTTGCATTAGAAGTAGATCACAATGAGTATTTATTAAAAATAGAAGTTCATGGATTGACATATCAAAACAACATGTTTAGTGAAAGAATCAAAGAACTAGAAAATGAAATTGCATCACTCACAGGCCAACCTAGAAAACCACCAACACAGCATGCATCACATAACTTTAGGAAGAGGCACCACCACCCACATAGATTAGTAAACCCATTTCCTGGTGTTAGGTGCTTCTCTTGTGGCATGCTAGGTAATATAGCCCGCACATGCACAACTCACCGTAAGACACACTTAGTATGGAGACCCAAATTGTATTTATCACAGTATAGCATGTATACATCTCATTCATGCAAGTATAAGGTGGAACCCAAACTCACTTGGGTTCCCAAATCTAATCTTTGAATGAAATTATAGGGATGATCTCACAAAAGTCCTAGTGAGAGCATGTGGTACCTGGATAGTGGCTGCTCGTGACACATGACTGGAGATATGAAGAAGTTCATCCTACTAGAGACCAAAAATGGAGGCAAAGTAACGTTGGGAGACAACACTACCAGGAAAGTGATAGGCTCAGGTATTGTTGGTAATGCTAAAATTTTTTTAATTAAAAATGTTTTACTAGTTGATGGTTTGAAACATAATTTACTTAGCATTAGTCAACTGTGTGACAAAGGTTTTGATGTTAAATTTCTATATGATAAATGCCTGATTAGTTTATTTGATAAACTAGTTTTAGAAGGAAAACGAATGAACAATGTTTACATGTTAAACCTTGATTGTATTGATAGCTCAAATTCATTTTGTTTGAAAACAATAGTTGATGACTCGTGGCTATGGCATAGGAGACTATGCTATGCTAGTATGAAAACTCTTAGAAATATCACTTAGAAAAACCTAGATAGAGGCGTACCTAAGTTAGGTTTCACAAAGGATCATTTATGTGATGCTTTCCAACTAGGAAAACAAGTCAAATCATCTTTTCATTCTATTAGAGATGTGATCACCGCTAGGCCACTAGAAATCCTACACATGGACTTATTTGGACTCGTTAGTACAGCCAGCCTAGGTGGAAAAAATTATGGATTTGTGATTGTAGATGACTTCACTATATTCACTTGGGTAAGATTCTTAGCACATAAAAATGAGTCTTTTGAAGAATTTAAGGTTTTCACCACATGGATTCAACGGAAATTGGGTTGTGAAATCTCAACAATTCATAGCGATCATGGTGGAGAATATCAAAATGATAGATTTGAATCATTCTGTCAAGAGATAGGAATAGAACACAATTTCTCAGCCCCTAGAACACCACAATAAAATGGTATAGCATAAAGGAAGAATAGAACCTTGGTAGAAGCAGATAGGGCAATGTTAGCGGAGTACACCCTTCCTAGATACTTTTGGGCAGAAGCAGTCAACACAGCATGTTATATTTTAAATAGAGTGAACATTAGATTTAAGCTGAACAAAACTCCGGATGAACTCTTTAAGGGTAGGACACCAAACATTTCACACTTACATGTCTTTGGGTACAAGTGCTTCATCTTGAATAATAGTTAACACCCCTTAGGAAAATTTGATCCCAAGTCTGATGAGGGTGTCTTCTTACGTTATTCTTCTATAGGTAAAGCCTATAGAATCTTTAATAAGAGAACCCTAGTAGTAGAAGAGTCCACCCATGTGGTATTTGATGAATCAGATAAGCCCTCCGAATCTAAAATTGAAGATGATGAAATAGAGGCAATTCAAGGAGTAGAGACTATGACCTTAGGAGAAAGGGTCGAACCTCAGGAAGATTTGCCTAGAGAATGGAGATATTCTTCTAGTCATCCTAAAGAGTTTATTTTAGGAGACCCTTCAGAAAGTGTAAGAACTAGGCATGGACTTAGGAAGGAGATTAGTCATTCAGCATTCATCTCTATGATAGAACCTACAAATATAAATCAAGCCTTAGGAGATGAATTTTTTATTCTAGCAATGCAAGAAGAGCATAACCAATTCACCAGGAATGATGTTTGGGAGTTAGTCAAGAGACCTAAAGAACAAAGTATTGTTGGAACAAAATGGGTCTTCAAGAATAAGGTGAATGATTCAGGAACAATAATAAGGAATAAAGCCAGACTAGTAGCTAAGGGGTACAACCAATTTGAGGGAATAGACTTTGAAGAAACCTTTGCCCTTGTTGCTAGACTTGAAGCCATAAGAGTGCTCTTAGCTTTTGCTTGCTTCAAGAACTTTAAGTTATATCAAATGGATGTAAAGTGTGCATTTCCGAATGGGGTAATTAAGGAAGATATCTATGTTGAGCAACCCCGCAGATTTGAAAGTTCACAATTTCCAAACCAAGTATTCAAATTAAAGAAGGCACTTTATGGATTAAAGCAAGCACCTAGAGCATGGTACGAAAGACTTAGCTCATTTCTATTGGATAGAGGATTTAAAAAAGGTAGTGTAGATACTACACTCTTTTTACAAAAGGTTAAAGAAGAAATTCTCATTGTTAAGATATACTTGGATGACATTCTATTTGGATCTTCAGATTAAATGTTATGTGATGAATTTTCAAAAACAATGAGTAATGAGTTTGAAATGAGCATGAAGGGAGAACTTAATTACTTTCTTGGCTTTAGTGTAAAATAAATGGATAATAGAACTTTTCTTAGCCAAACAAAGTACATTAAGGATATCTTGAAAAAATATAAAATGGATAATGCTAAACCCATGAACACTCCAATGAGCTCAACAATTCATTTAGACAAAGATCCTAATGGAAAATCAGTAGATCAGAAGAAATATAGAGGAATGATTGGATCCCTTCTTTACCTGACTGCCAGTAGACCGAACATAATGTTTAGTGTGTGCCTCTGTGTCCGTTTTCAAGCTGATGCTAAAGAGTCTCACTTAACTGCTGTCAAGAGAATTCTTAGATATCTACTAGGCACCCCAAACTTAGGAATTTGGTATCCTAGACACAGCACTTCCTTTGAAATTTTTGTGTACTCAGATTCTGACTTTGCAGGATGTAGGATAGATAGAAAAAGCACCTCTGGTACCAACTAATTCATAGGACAATAATTAGTTTGTTGGTCCAGTATGAAGCAAAACTCAGTAGCACTTTCCACAACCGAGGCAAAATATATTGCAGTAGGAAGTTGTGTTGCACAAGTACTATGGCTAAAATAATAAATTCTTGATCATGACCTACCTGTAGGAACTATTTCAATCATGTGTAACAACACAAGCGCAATTTGCATCTATAAGAACCCAATTCAGCACTCTCTAACAAAACACAAAGACATTAGACACCATTTCATTAGAGATCACATTGCTAAGGGAGATATAAAATTGCATCACATCGCTACAAGAGATTAATTAGCTGACATATTCATAAAACCTCTAGCTTTCGACACCTTTAGCACCATGAGGACTAGATTATGTGTCATAGATATAACTGCATAAAAAATAATAATTAAAAAAAAAAAACAAAACACAAAAAAAAAACAAAAAAGGGGCTGCTCCTAATCATCACACACTCACTACACAAGAAGCACTAAACCTTGACTATGTATATAATACTGCACGATACATATATCATACTATACGGTATACTATAATATACATAGAACACACCTAAATGATAAATTTCATCTCTGTTGATCGTACTGTACGACTAACACCGTACTGTACGATACATTATTGGTCCTCATATTGTACGATATCTCCTCTTCGTACTGTACGTGCCATGTCAGCGAACGGATTGGGACAAATTTAAGTGTGTTGGTACGTTATTATTGCCAATCGTATTGTACGTTATACATACATCGTAATGTATGATCCACCTCAGCCAATGGATAAGAACAAAATAAAGGAGTTCGGTACGATATTAATGCAATTCGAACTGTACGATACACCTGTTCGTACAGTACAATATGTTTGGTCAAAAGTCATACTGTATTCCTCGGGACGATCGATATTCCTCTGATCGTACTGTACGATAGGAATCGTACTATACGTTTTGACCGCCTTTTCCCGGTACAAACCGTTAGAACAATTAATGCCATATCATATTGTACGATAAACTATCGTACTGTATGATGTTGGGAAAACTCTATAAATTGCCCGGCTAGGCTGCTATTTTTACTCACACTTTCCTTACTTCACTCACACCTTATCCTTTCTCACATTTCACACCTTCCTCACTTCACTCTACACGATGTCTAGCTCCAGCAAGAGAGGCCATTTGGCAACTGGAAGTTCATCTTCTTCTAGCCGTCACAGTGCTCAGTTCCTGAGTGCTGAAAATGAGGAAGCCTACCATAAGTATAAGGCCTGCAAGATTACTCCTTCCAAAATGCTCAATCAGGCTGCACTGAATTTTGAGGTACTGAACCTCTTTTCTTCCACCACCTTTTAGTTCCTCCTCACCCTGGCCTTTCCCTACAACTCTGAACTTCTAGGGTTCGTTCCTTCCTCATAAATGAATTTGATTGGAGCGATGTTAATCGAGTCCTTAGGAACGCCGCTTTCTATCAACACCAGCCCCTCGTCCAATCACTAAATTGGAATGCCATAATTATTCAACATGTCCTTAGAACCTCTATAATACCCAAAGCTGGCGACCAGATCAACATGACCCCTGTTTTATATGTCTCCACCTATCTCATCATGTCAAACACCAAATTCGATGAGGTTGATTTAATTATTGACTACATTCGTCATATGACCTTCGTTCGTCTTCCTACCACTCACCAAAAATAAAATATAGCTCTTGGTCACCTTATAGGATATATTCTCCAAGATAAATATCAATTTACCTATCCTGGTGAACCCGACAATATTCCTATTTTTTATATGGATGCCTCTTTCCATATTCTTTTCCATCGGGGACACGAGCCAGAAGAACCTATTTTTGATGAAGAAGAAGGAGAAGATGCCCCAGCCGCAGCTCCAGCACGTCCACGATGACATGCACCACCTCGAGCACCTGCACCAGAACACGATGATTTGGTCGAACGCTTCGACCAACTTTAGACTCGTCTCGATACTCACATTCAAGAACAACATCAGCAACATGAGATAGATATGAAATGGTTTGGAGAACGCTTTACTGCTATTGATCAACGCTTTGACACTCTCTTTTAGTACTTCCAACCAAACCCACCTCCACCATCGTCTAATCAGGATTTTCTACTTTAGATTGTCTTTGTATTATAGCTTCTTTTTATTTTAGTGTTTGCTCCTCTTTTTGGTGCTGTCAAAAGGGGGAGAAGGTTGTTGTACTTTGTTTATATGGTTAAATGCATGTGTTTTTTCTCTCGTACTATATTTTCTTTTATTTCATTTTTTCTTGTTCTTATGCTTAAATTAAATTTAAAAAAAATGCCTTTAACACTTGCTTACAACAAACATTATTTAACATCATCAAAAAGGGGGAGATTGTTGTAACTCATGACCCCGAGACCCCAAGTTTGAGATTTTGATGATGACAAATAATGTCGTTTGAATTATCTTGAGATTCATTGAATATTATTTGCTATTATCTGTGAGTACTAACATTTTAGGAAAGATCAAAAGTAACTCAGGACGATAGGAAGACTCAAGAATAGGTAGATTAGGAGTATGAGTCTGCAATGTATTTTATTATTTATTTTATTTTTATTTTCTTGAGTCTGGCCACAAAATGGATAAAATTCTAAGCAACCATGCGCACACACACAGGGGGAGAGTGTTTTTAAATGAAAAATTTAGAGTTTTTTTTCTCTGTATTTCGTACTGTACAATATTATTTTGTACCATACGATTAGAGCTTTGTAGGACAATTCTGTGAATAGATCGTACCGTACGAATATAATCATACTGTACGATATGTTCAAAACTAAAACCCTAGCCGTTGTTTTAACTTAAGTAAGTTATTTTGCACCGCTCGTACTATACGAACACGTACGTACTGTACGATTTATTTTAAATACTTACTTAATTCTATTGCAAACCTATTTTTATGTATTATGTTTTGATGATTGACAAACACTGTTTCTCTTGGACTACTTGTTGCTTCTAACTTTTCAGGAATCGAAGATCGGACGATCAAGAAGGAGCAAAGTTCAGGATTGCGTAAGTTTAGGGTTGAGTCTGTCTGTACGTTTGATTTTCACCTCTTGAGTCTACTTGTAATGGTCAAAGAGACTGATGCTAAGTAACCCTACACACACACACAGTTAAGGGGCTTAGAATTTCTGTTTTTGCCCACATCGGCCCGGCTGATATTTATATTGTCCGGGACGATCAGCTTAAAATAGAAAGTCTAAGTAAGATTTCTTAATTAAGGCAGCCATCATAAACATATCGGCCTGGACGATACGTGTATCGGCCAGGACTATAAGCTCAAAATAGAAAGAAGTAGCCGCCATAGTCAATTAAGGTATACTGTATTTTTAAATTATCGGCCAGGACGATCCTAGGATCGACCTGGATGATATTCACAAATTATGCCATAATTATTCAGGAATTCAAGGGAGTAATTAAGGATGATTGATACGATCATATCGTCCTGGACGATCACAGGATCGACTAGGACGATCCAGTCAAAAACCTTAAGTTACTTCAGGATGATAAACATCGGCCAGCTCGTATCCAGGGCTATTGTCAGGATGATTTTCCTCTGATTTGAACTGATCAGCCAGGACGATCATGAGATCGGCCTGGAAGATCAAGCCAATTTTCAATCATCCTGTTTTGCATCCAGGGCTATGCTCTGGCCGATCTTCATTAATTTGTACTGATCGGTCAGGCCGATGTCAATATCAGCCTGGACGATATTGTCGGCAACTTGCAATTAATGAGCTCCTTTGAAGCTCTTCTAGTTAAGAGCTAATGTTCAACGTTTTTCAAGATCTTTGGCTGATGCCTTGACCTGAGAAGACCTTGAGGAGAGAAAGAGAGAGAGACGAGAGAGAGAGAGAGGATCTTGGGAGAGGGAGCTTGTGAGGGGATTCACAAGGGTTACTTTAAGGATCGCTCTAGTTCGTCTTCGTCTAGAGTTTCTCATCCGTGGAAGGGTCGGTAGAGGCAAGGAGTTTGCTTTTGGTTTTGGTTCTCTGCCAGCTTCTGGAGGAAGCAAAAGGAGGAAGGTTCTCTGCCTTGCCGGGGTGGAAAAAATGAGGTTCTTGTGAGGGCTTCTCCGCCTTGCTGTGGGGGCTAAAGGAGAGTCACGTTTTGTAGTGCAATACTTGGAGGGTGCCTCCAAGGAGTGGATGTAGGTCGAGTCGACCGAACCACTATAAATTTATGTGTTCTTTTTCTTGCTTCCGTGCTTTTAAATTCTGCGTATTTATTTCTGTGGTGTGATTTGATTTATGCAATTTTCTTTCTTTGTGAAAAGAGTTTTTAAAATACCAATTCCCCCCCCCTCTTGGTTAGCTTGGGACTAAGTTCATAGGGCTTAACATCCCTAACAAACTTTCAAGTGGAATCAGAGCGGGATTCGAAAATTAAAGTTTGAAAACTTTTGTAATTTGATCCATGGCTAACATTGGGAATCGTAACACTACGGAAGGGTATTCTATTACCCGACCTCCCCTGTTCGATAACCTACCTTTTGATTTTTGGAAAAAATGCATGTCAACGTTTTTACAATCTACTGATTATCGTATTTGGATGCTTATTCAAGAAGGTTATTCTCCACCTTCTCGTGAAATTAATGATGTTAAAATTGAAGTTGCTTTTACTGAATGGACTTTTGATGAACGAGATTTAGCTCAATTAAATGCGAAATGTTTGAACTATTTTTTCTGTGCTTTGAAATCTAAGGATTACATGTGTTTCTCAACTTGCAAAACTGGTAAAGAGATTTGGGATAAATTGTGCATCACCTATGAAGGTACTAATGAAGTTAAACAATCCCGTTTAAACATTCTCTTGCATGACTACGAACTTTTTCGTATGAAATCTCATGAATCGATTTCTGACATGTACACTAGGTTTACTCATATTGCTACTTCATTGCATGCACTAGGAAAAGAACTTTCGAACTATGAAAAATTTAACAAGATTTTGAGATGCTTGCCTTCGTCTTATGATGCTAAAATCACTGCAATCACTGAATCTAAGGATTTGAGTACCTATTCTATTGATAACTTACTTGGCTCACTCATTGCTTACGAGCAAGGGGTGAATCAAAGAAATGTTGATGCATGTGAAAAGAAAAAGGAGAAAACAATTGCATTGAAGGAACACAAATCGGATTCTAAATTTTCCGGGTCTGAAAGCGATGAAATTGCCTTCATCACAAGGCAATTCAAAAGCTTTCTAAGGAAGAAACAAAAGCATCATCAAAGTTGGAGAAAAGGTAAGGATCACAAATATCTTAAAGGATCTTCTGATGTTGTTTGTTTTGAATGCAGGAAGCCTGGACATGTGAGAACTGATTGCCCTACGCTTAGAGATCAATCAAGCAAAGAAAAAGGTGATGAGAAAGCTAAGTCTAGGAAGGACAAGAAGAAAAACCAAAGGAGCTTTTGGGCAGAATCGGGTACTGACTCCTCTGAGACTGAACAAGAGGAAGAAACTACAAACTTGTGTTTTAAGGGAAAAGATCAAAGTGATCAAGAAGAGGTATGTGAACTTTCCTACGATCAACTTCTTGAAGTTTCATGCATCATATAGAAAATTAAAGAAAACTCATGCTAGCATTCTTAAATCTATAAAAAGAACATGAAAATTAAAGACAATTGATTCAAATCACATGACCTTACTGAGTTAAATAAAAATCATGGTGAGTTAGTTGCAGAGCTTGATGATCACTTTAATCTGATTTTAAGAAGTCAAAGGAGATAGAAAAAAATTTGAGGATTGAAAATGAAATGTTAAAAACAAATTTGAAGTTTCAAAATGATAGAAGCATGTAAGAAAACTAGGATGACTTCTACCTTTAATCAATGCCAAAACCTAGGAAGAGGCATTATAACTCAAATCACTTAAGAAATCCCTTTCATGGAGTTAGATGTTTTTCATGTGGCATGCTAGGACACATCTCACACACTTGCACGATTCACCATGTTGCAACTCGGGCTTCCGAGTTTATGATTTTGATGATTTCTCATAGTATTTGTAGTGCATACTATGATTTCAGGTACATCATGCACCGTTCTGTGAAGATTCAAGGCTCAAGATTGCGTAGAATTGGTCGTATTAAATGAGTCTGTAATTTTCATTTATTGAGTCAAGTCTTATAATGATGTATGATAGTTTGTTGATCATGATGTTAACTTTTCTGTTCATCGTACTGTACGAATTTATTTCGTACTGTGATCTGGTGTAACACTAAAAAAAAAAATTTTGAATATAACTAATCGTACTGTACGATCACCACATCTACTTACGATCTGTTATAATAGAAAGACCGCCGTCCATTATTAGGCAAAAATTTGTGAACAGTTGTATAATCGTACTGTACGATCATAATCGTACTGTACGATGTTTGAAATAAAGTTAATCCTGAGGATCAAAACGGCTGATTTGTCATTTGGATCGTATGTACGAATGGATCGTACTGTACGAACTGGATCGTACTGTACTAACTGGATCGTACAGTACTAAAGGTCAATTTCTGCACATCGTACTGGACGATGATATCGTACAGTACGATAACGCATGAGTAAGCACTCTCATAAGACTAGGATGTGGCTTCGTTTTCTAGAGAAAACTTGAAGAGAGGACTACCTTGGAGGGGGTTTTGTGAAGGGAGTTCACAATGCACCTCAGTACCATCGGATTCAAGGTTCCTATCTCAGTCAAAGGACCCGGCTCCTCCGCCGCACCAGGTGGAAGTGATAAGGGCTTCTCCGCCTAGCTGTCTAAAGGAGAATCACTAAAGGTTTAGTGTAATACTCGGAGGGTGCCTCCGGGGAGTGGACGTAGGTCATCACCTTTCCATGGCATTTATTTTCATTGTGTGCGTGGATGAAATGATTATCTATCATGATATTCACTTCCGCATAAAGTCATACATTAAAGAAGTTTTAAATCATCCAATTCACCCCCCTCTTAGCGCATCTAGTAATTTCAATTGGGCAACTAGAAATTTCAATTGGTATCAGAGCAATTTCACACCATAGTACACATTGGGTGTGGAGACCTAAGGTGCATGATCCACAGCATAACACACATGCATTGCAATCTTCTCTTCATAAGAAGGAACCCAAACCTGCTTGGGTTCCTAAATCTAATATTTGATTATTTTGCAGGAGGGCTCTCACAAAAGACCTAGTGAGAGTATGTGGCACCTGGACAGTGGATGCTCTCGACATATGACTGGTGATGCTAGCCATTTTGTTGTACTAGAGTCCATGACTGGAGGCAAGGTTACTCTTGGAGACAACACCACCAGGAAGGTGGTAGGAGCAGGTATAATCGATAATTCCAAGAACCTTATAATTGAAAATGTTTTGCTTGTAGATGGATTGAAGCACAACTTGCTCAGCATCAGTCAATTCTGTTACAAAGGCTTCATCGTGCAATTCTTCACGGATTCATGCATTGTAAGTTTAAGTAACAACACTATTTTACAGGGAAAGAGGATCAACAATGTCTACATGCTTGATTTAAATAACATTGAATGTGCTGCTTCTTTTTGCTTAAAACATGTGATTTATGATTCTTGGTTGTGGCACAGGAGGCTTTGCCATGCAAGTATGAAAACCCTTAGGAAAGTGACCCAAAAGAACCTAGTTAGAGGTGTCCCCAAACTTAAGTTTACAAAAGACCACCTTTGTGATGCTTGTCAACTAGAAAAGCAAATCCACTCCTCTTTTCACCCCATTAAGGACATTAGCACCTCTAGACCTTTAGAAGTCCTTCACATGGATTTGTTTGGACCCATTAGCACAGCTAATTTGGGAGGAAAAGTCTATGGTTTTGTGATTGTTGATGACAACTCGAGGTTCACTTAGACTAGATTTCTTTCACATAAAAATGATTCTTTTGAGGAGTTTAAAACCTTTTTACTTGAATTTAGAAGAAGCTAGGTTGTGAGATTTTGACCATCTATAGTGATCATGGGGGAGAGTTTGAAAATGAAAGATTTGGAGATTTCTGTGAGGACAAGGGGTTTAGCCACAATTTTTCTGCCCCTAGGACCCCTCAGCAGAATGGGGTAGCTAAAAGGAAGAACCGAACCTTGGTGGAAGCCGCTAGAGCCATGCTTGCTGAGTATTCACTTCAAAAATACTTTTGGGCTGAAGCGGTTAACACAAGCTTGTTATGTGTTGAATAGGATAAATGTTAGAGCCAAATTAGAAAAGACACCCTATAAGATCCTTAAGGGTAGGACACCCAATCTTTCCCATCTTCATGTCTTTGGTTGTAAGGTTTTCATTCACAACAATGGGAATGTCTCACTTGAGAAAATTTGATCCTAAATCTGATGAAGGAGTATTCTTGGGATATTCTAGTGTTAGGAAGTCTTTTAGGGTGTTTAACAAGAGAACTTTGATGGTGAAAGAGACAACCCATGTAGTCTTTGATGAGTCTGATCCTAAGAAACATGGAGTAGAAGATGATGATGTTGGAGAGATTACAAGTGGAGTAGAAAATTTGGGGAAGGGGAGTGAGCACCTAAGTAATGGAGGAGTAGAAGGAGTCACCCAAGGAGTAGATAACTTAGTTGAAAGGGGGGAAACTTCACACACTTTGCCTAGAGATTGGAGATACTCTACAAGTCATCCCAAGGATTTGATCTTAGGAGACCCTTCTAGTGGAGTTAAGACTAGACATGGACTTAGGAAGGAGGTGAACCACTCTGCCTTTATCTCTATGACTGAACCCACCACCATTAACCAAGCCCTTTCTGATGAGTTTTGGATTTTAGCAATGCAAGAAGAGTTGAATCAATTTGTTAGGAATGATATTTGGGAACTTGTGGAAAGACCTAAGGGACAAAGTGTAGTTGGGACAAAGTGGGTCTTTAAGAACAAAGTGAATGATTCAGGAGTGGTGGTGAGGAATAAAGCAAGATTGGTGGCTAAGGGGTACAATCAAATAGAAGGGATAGACTTTGAGGAGACTTTTGCCCCTGTAGCTAGATTGGAAGCCATTAGAGTGCTATTAGCCTTTTCCTGTTATAAGGGATTTAAGCTTTTTCAAATGGATGTCAAGAGTGCCTTTTTAAATGGGGAGATAAAAGAAGATATGTTTGTAGAACAACCTCCAGGTTTTGAGAGTTCTCAATTTCCAAATCATGTGTTTAAATTAAAAAAAGCTTTGTATGGTTTAAAGCAGACATCTAGATCTTGGTATGAGAGGCTTAGCACATTCTTACTAGAGAGGGAGTTTGTCAAGAGGAGCGTAGACACCACCCTTTTTCTTAGAAGAGTTGGAGATGATTTACTCATTGTTCAGATTTATGTTGATGATATACTCTTTGGATCTTCTAATAAAAATTTGTGTGATGATTTTTCTAAAATAATGAGTAGAGAGTTTGAGATGAGTTTGATGGGAGAGTTGTCCTACTTTTTGGGGTTTAGCATAAAACAATTGGAAGATGGAACTTTTCTAAATCAAACAAAATACATAAAGGACATTTTGAAGAAATATGAGATGGACAAAGCCAAGCCAATTAACACTCCCATGACTTCTAGTGCTCCATTAGATAAGGACCCAAGTGGTAAGTCTGTTGATCAGAAGAAGTATAGAGACATGATTGAATCTTTACTTTACTTGACTGCAAGCCGACCTGACATCATGTTTAGTGTTTGCCTTTGTGTTAGGTTTCAAGCTGACCCTAAGGAATCCCACATGACTGCTGTTAAGAGGATTTTTAGATACCTTTTGAGGACACAAGGATTAGGGATTTGGTACCCTAGACATAGAACTTCTTTTGAGATTATTGGTTTTTCTGACTCTGATTTTGCAGGATGCAAGGTGGATAGAAAGAGCACTTCTAGAACTTGTCAATTCATTGGACAATCTTTGGTCTCTTGGTCTAGTTGGAAGCCAAACTCTGTTGCACTTTCCACTGCTGAAGCTGAATACATTGCTCTTGTAAGTTGTGTGGCCCAAGTCCTTTGGTTGAAACAACAGGTATTGGATTTAGGATTACATGTAAGTACCATCTCAATCTTTTGTGATAATAGTGCCATATGCATCTCTAAGAATCCTATCCAACATTCAAGGACTAAACACATCGACATTAGGCATCACTTCATTAGAGATCATGTGACTAAGGGAGACATTGAGTTACACCATGTGACAACTGAAAATCAACTGGCGGACATCTTTACTAAACCACTGGCCTTCGATACTTTCAGCTCTTTAAGGACCAGGTTGGGTGTGATTAACATAAATGCATGAAACTTTTTCCTTTGTTTTTTCTTTTGCTTTTTATTTTCTTTTGCTTTTGGTTCCTTTTTATTGCTTTATTTTTTTTCTCTTTTGTCTATCTTTTCTTAATTTTCAAAATCATCGCTAATATAATACTATATTCCTTGTCATTTCCTTTGGAAATTTATAGTCAATATGTTTTCATCTACTTAATCTCCTAGATAGTAGGAATAATTTGTGATTGTGTCTCTTTCTCTAACCTATTTTAGTGGCATAGTTTTCTTTTCTAATCAAAAGTCTATCTCAAATTAAAGATTATTTATGAAATTAGGATCTTTTCTTAAGCTTGCTTAAGCAAATCTATCTTGTATTTATAATGATTAAAGTCTTTTTGTCACATCAATAAGATCCCTCGTTACTCTTGTCTTTGATTATTAATCCTGCTTTTGGTAATTCTTCCTTATGTTAGAGAGAAAGCTACTATTCTCTAATATCTGAGAAGATATATTCACAACTAAGATTTTTTTAAGGGATTATAAAAGAGAAACTAGCTTGCAAAAATAAAAAAAAAATTGGCCAATGATGCTAATAAAAGAAGCGCAAAGACGCCAAAAATTTAAAAATCTATAAAAAGATGCGCAAAGCGCCACAAAATTGACAAGATGCATAAAATGGGCCCACTCAAAAGCAAGCTACTCTCTCTTTTTAAATCTCTTAGAACTTAGAAGTTTTGGTTCTCAAAGGCTTGATCTCGATTATCGTACGATTGTGACAAATCCACCTTACTTCATTATTTCATGAAGATATTTTTCTTACGACAAGTGGTAGGTGGATTCCTTTTCTCATATCCAATTAATTATTTGAGATAGGTCATTGGTTTCAAAAGATGATTTTACCCTAAGAAACTGTTTTGAGCTAAGCGTAAACCATGAACGGACATTCTACTATTCTATGGATTAATGCGATTGGTAACTCATTAAGTCACAAATTTTTTTAAATCAATCACATGGAATACTATATCATTGACATGCCTTGATTAAAAAAAAAAAAAGGGATCTCTTTTGCTTTACTTTCTTGTACCTTCCTTTTTGATATGTCAAAAGGGGGAGAAGTTTATGAGGTTCCTTTTTTCATCAATCCTGAATTTTTGCTATTAACTATTTTCGTAGTGTTTTGCCATCATCAAAAAGGGGGAGATTGTTGCAAACCTATTTTTTATGTATATGTTTTGATGATTGACAAACATTGTTTCTCTGGGACTACTTGTTGCTTCTAACTTTTCAGGAATCGAAGATCGGACGATCAAGAAGGAGCCAAGTTCAGGATTACGTATGTTTAGGGTTGTGTCAGTCTGTACGTTTGATTTTCACCTCTTGAGTCTACTTGTAATGGTCAAAGAGACTGATGCTAAGTAATCCTACACACACACACTTAAGGGGGCTTAGAATTTCTGTTTTTGCCCATATTCGGCCCGGCCGATATTTATATTGTCCGGGACGATCAGCTTAAAACAGAAAGTCTAAGTAAGGATTCTTAATTAAGGCAGCCGTCATCAACATATCGACCTGGATGATACGTGTATCGGCCAGGACGATAAGCTCAAAATAGAAAGAAGTAGTCGCCATAGTCAATTAAGGTATACTGTATTTTAAAAATATCGACCAGGATGATCCTAGGATCGGCCTGGACGATATTCACATAATTATGCCATAATTGTTCAGGAAATCAAGGGAGTAATTAAGGATGATTGATACGATCATATCGTCTGGACGATCGCAGGATCGGCCAGGACGATCCAGTCAAAAACCTTAAGTTACTTCAGGACGATAAACATCGGCCAACTCGTATCCAGGGCTATTGTCAGGACGATTTTCCTCTGATTTGAACTGATCGGCCAGGACGATCATGAGATCGGCCTAGACGATCAAGCCAATTTTCAATCATCCTATTTGGCATCCAGGGCTATGCTCTGGCCGATCTTCATTGATTTGTACTGATCGGCCAGGCCGATGTCAACATCGACCTGGACGATATTGTCGGCAACTTACAATTAATGAGCTCCTTTGAAGCTCTTCTATTTAAGAGCTCATGTTCAATGTTTTTTAAGACCTTTGGCTGCTGCCTTGACTTGAGAAGACCTTGAGGAGAGAAAGAGAGAGAGGAGAGAGAGAGAGAGAGGATCTTGTGAGAGGGAGCTTGTGAGAGGATTCACAAGGGTTGCTTCAAGGATGGCTCTACTTCGTCTTTGTCTAAAGTTTCTCGTCCGTGGATGGGTCGGTAGAGGTAAGGAGTTTACTTTTGGTTTATGTTCTCTGCCAGCTTCAGGAGGAAGCAAAAGGAGGAAGGTTCTCTGCCTTGTCGGGGTGGCAAAAAGGAGGTTCTTGTGAGGACTTCTCCGCCTAGCTGTGGGGGCTAAAGGAGAGTCACATTTTATAGTGCAATACTTGGAGGGTGCCTCCATGGAGTGGATGTAGGTTGAGTAGACCGAACCACTATAAATTTCTGTGTTCTTTTTCTTGCTTCCGCGCTTTTAAATTCCGCATTTATTTATGTGGTGTGATTTGGTTTATGCAATTTTCTTTCTTTGTGAAAAGAGTTTTTAAAATACCAATTCCCCCCCCTCTTGGTTATCTTGGGACTAAGTTCTTAGGGCTTAACATCCCTAACGAACTTTCAAATTCAACCCGTGATTAGTGCAATAAATCTGGGCTTAATTATAATTTGAACATCGTACTGTACGAACCATTTCATACCATACGATGAATAGAGATGAATTATAATCATCCCAACGATCATCCTGGATGATCTCTTGGATTTTGTCTCATCGTATTGTATGTAGTAAATCATACCATACGATGAACAGAGATGATGTTTGATCGTCCAGACTAACGTCCTATACGAAAAAAATTGTTGTGGATCATACCGTACGATTTAATATTGTACCGTACGAATGTTTTTGAACTTTTCATACTACTTCATACCAGGACGAAGTCTCTTTATACATATCGTACTGTACGATTAGAAACCGTACTTTACAATAGTAACGACTACTTTTGAAATCTCAAGGACTTTGGAGCCCGTTTTATGGGTAAAACTTGTCATATTTTGATGTGTGAATCAGAAGAGGAGAACGTGGTTAGAGAGGGATTTCGAGGGAGAGAGCTCTTGAGAAGTTCTTTAGGGTTTGAGAGAGGAAGGAGAAGGTGAGCGTTGTGAGGGAGAAGAGGTGTGAGGGAGATCACACGGTTGCTCCGAACTTGCTGCATCTTGCTCCTCTTATGGACCTAGAAGAATTTGTGGGAGGATCTCCAAGGGGAAAGGCTCTTCTACATCCATGACCTCGAGGTACTCTGCCTTATCCAGGAGGGAGAAAAACGAGAAGGTTCTCTGCCGTCGACAAGAGGGTGAAAATAGAGTTTGGAACTCCGCCACGCCTGGTTGGTGAAAGGGAGTATTGTAAGGGCTTCTCTACCTTGCCAAGGGGGGGCAAAAGGAGAGCTATTTCTTGTAGTGAAATACCCAGAGCGGAAGACTCCGGGGAGTGGACGTATGTCATGGTTTGACCGAACCACTATAAAAATCTCGGTGTGATTTTTCTTTATGTCTTTCATTACTGCATGCTTTTATTTTTTTTTCTTTCAATATTTGCTTGAGAAAATTTTTGAAAAAAAATTATTTAAATTTTCATGTTAAAATTTTAAAACATAAAAAATAATAGAACTCCTGCTTAGGTTTTAACTATTGTCAAAAAGTTTTCACAATTCACCCCCCCCCCCCCCCCCTCTTATCCATCTAGTAATTTCAAAAATAACCCAAAAAGACTTAATGAGAGGAATTCATAATCTAGAGTTCATAAAAGATAACCTGTGTGATGCCTGTCAATTAGAGAAATAAGTCAAATCCTCTTTCTACTCAATCAAAGTCATAAACACTAGCAAACCATTAGAATTCCTACATATGGATGTCTTTGGACCATTCAACATTGTAAGATTAGGAGGGAAAGTCTTTGGATATGAGATTGTTTATGATTATTCACGGTTTTCTTACATTAGATTCCTATCTCATGAAAGTGAATTATTCGAGGAGTTTAAGAATTTTTCCACTTAGATTCAGAGGAAGCTAATTTGTGAAATTATAATCATTCATAGCAATCATGGTGGAGAATTTAAGAATGAGAAATTTGAATCTTTCTATATGGAGCAAGGTTTAAACCATAACTTCTTAGCTTTTAGGACCCCTCTGTAAAATGAGGCAGTTGAAAGAAAGAACTAAACCCTAGAAGAAGCCACTAGAGCCATGTTAGTTGAATATTCACTTCTAAAATACTTTTGGGTATAAGCAATAAATACAGCTTATTATATTCTAAATAGGGTGAATGTTAGATCCAAATTGAATAAGACACCCTACAAAATTCTAAAGGGTAAGACACTCAACCTCTCTCACCTTCATGTCTTTGGATGTAAAGTATTCATTTTAAATAATGGGAAATATCTTCAAGGAAAGTTTGACCCAAAATTCGATGAAGGAGTGTTCCTAGTTTACTCAAGACTGAAATCTTATTGAGTTTTTCAATTAAAAAAACACTGGTTGTTGAGGAGACCATTCATGTTTTATTTGTTAAATCTTTTAATTCTGGAGGGCCTAGGGTAGAAAAAGAATATGTTTTAGAAGTCACCAAAGGATTATAATTTACAAATCCATAAGAAAGGCTTGAACCTGAATACACTTTTCCTAGAGAATGGATATATTCTTCTAGTCATTCTATATAACTGATTTTAAGAGACCCATATGAAGGTGTTAAAACTAGGCATGTACTTTGAAAAGAAGCTAACCACTTTGCATTCATTTTGATGACTGAACCCACCAACCTAAATTAAGCACTATCTAATGAATTCTTAATCCTAGCTATACAAGAAGAGTTAAATCAATTTGTAAGAAATGATGTTTGGGAGCTAGTTAAAAGACCTAAGGATTATAATATGGTTGCAACAAAATGGGTTTACAAAAATAAAATGAATGATTCTGGTGTAGTTGGGAGAAATAAGGAAATATTGGTGGCTAAGGGGTATAACCAAATAGAAGGGATTGATTTTGAAGACACCTTTGCAACAGTAGCAAGATTAGAAGCCCTTAGCATGCTACTAGCCTTTGCTTGTTTTAAGGGATTTAAACTGTGACAAATTGATGTTAAGAGTGTCTTTCTAAATAGGGTGATAGAAAAAGATGTGTATGTTAAATAACTCCCAGGCTTTGAAAGTTCACAATTTTCTAATCATGTGCTCAAATTAAATAAAAAACATAATGTGGACTAAAACAAGTACTTATAACATATTATGAAAGGGTAAGTTCATTCCTACTAGAAAGAACCTTTGTTAACCGGAGCTTAGACCCCATCCTATTTCTAAAAAAGGTACGAGATGAACTACTCATTGTCTAAATTTATGTTGATGATGGTCTGTTTGAATTTTTGATGAAAATCTATATGATGATTTCTCAAAAATAATGAGTAAGAAATTTAAGATGAGTATGATGGGAGAACTTACATAGTTTTAGGATTTAGCATAAGGCAGAAGGATGGTGGAACTTTTCTTAGTCAATTGAAATACATTAAGGATATCCTTAAGAAATATGAAATGGATAAAATTAAGCTAATCAATGCTCCCATGAGATCCACTGTTCAATTAGATAAGTATTCAAATGGAAATTCTGATGAAAAGAAACACAGAGGAATAATTATATAACTTCATTACTTGACTGGTTGCAGACTTAATATTACATTTAGTGCTTATCTTTGTGGTAAATTTTAGGATGATCCAAAAGAGTCCCAGTCGACTGCTGTTAAGAGATATCTTAGGTATCTTTTAGGAATCCCTTACTTAAGAATCTGGGAACCTAGGCATATAAGATATTCTTATTTAGATTTTATGGGATGCTTAATTGATAAAAAAAGTACTTTCATAACATATCAATTCATAGGAAAGTACTTAGTCTCCTGGTCAAGTAGAAAATAGAATTCAATTGCTCTATCCACTATAGAAGCTCAATACATAACCTTAGGAGGTTGTGTGGCCCAAGTCCTCTTATTAAAGTAAAAATTTCTAGATTTAAGATCATGTTTAGGCATAATTATAATCATATATGATAACACTAGTTTCATCTACATTTCAAAGAACCCAATTCAACACTCTATGACCAAACATATTGACATAAGGCACCACATCATTAGGTACCACATCATTAGATAACTCTAGTTCCAATACAAACCACTAGCACCTGAAACTTTCAGCATCTTAAGAACCATATTAGCTCTAATAGATATTAATACTTGAAATTGTTGTTTTCTATTTTATGATATTTTGTTTTTGCTTTATTTCTATGTCTATTTCTGTTTATGTATTTCAATTATTTATTTCTCATTTTTCTATTGTTTTTCCCTTCAGTGTGTTTTTTAAAGAATAAAATTAATGGTCACTTCTAATGTTGATTTCTTAGATGATATTTTGTATTGCATTTAGTTTTAGAATTTAGTAAGCAGTAATTTACGTCCCTAAATATGTTAAAGGAAGAAACAATAATGACTGTCTCTCTTTCTCAAACTCCTTTAGTTGTGTATTTTTCTTTTTGAAGAAAAACCTATTAAAATTAAAAGTTGTATTTTGGAATTGAGATCTATTTTTATCTTCCTACAATAATCTATCTCATATGAATGATATTTAAAGTCATTGAATCACTTTTTTAAGTTTTCATAATCAAGTTATTAAACCTATCATATGGAAATATTTTATTTTGTTATTTATTCTTCCCTATATTAGAGAGTGAGTTCTTCTCTTATATACATAAGAGAAAGTCACAGTAGAGAGTCTTTAAAGATTTTGAAACGTAGTCAGCTCAAAACATTGACAAGAGGTACAAAATGAGCCCAAAAGAAATTAAAAAGATATGCAATAACTGCCAAATAATTACAAGATACAACAAAGTGTATCAAAAATCAAAATATGCACAAAGTGTGTCATATAACTAAAAAAGAGGCAGAAAATGAGCTCACAAAGAAATAAGCTTCATTCTCTTTCAAATCTTTAAATCTTAGAAGAATCCATATGCCACTTGATATTTTCAAACACTTGAATTTTGAAAATCATGATTTTTGGTTTATTACTTTGTAATATTATTCTATCAAGTATTTTTCTAAAGAGAAGTTTGAAAAGATCACTCTTCTTATCTAACTTTTTCTCTGAATTGGATTTTTTCTTAAGAAGATTTTTAACTTGTAAGGGGTAAGAGTTAGGGTGCACAAGATCAATTTTCCCCCCTTTCTATATTTCAGCGTTGTTAATTCATTTCATATTGATTTTTAATCCACTTACAAGGAAAATTTATCATTTACTAGAGTTGATCGATTTAAAGAAATGTGTTCTTTTTGTTTTGATTAATGATTGGTTTTTATTTAGTTTTTATGTTATTTTATGTTTTTTATTTTTATTTTTGTTTTGAAAAACTTCTTATCGTCACTTTTCATATTCTATTTCTTTTCGATTTTGCTCACATTGTCTAGGATGATCCACATCATCATGTATTATATGAACAAAAACATGCCACTAAGATCACAACACTTCTAACATCTATTCTAAATCAATTATAAGTGATAATCCTGTATGATCGTACATTGTACTAGAAAATCTATGTGGCAGAAATGGTTGGATTATTTGAATGTTCTTATGCCAATCCATTTTTACACATTGTTTCGGATGATACATGTGTTTGTCATATACAATCCCTTTATTCAACGATCATACAGGATGACTCCTCGGGATGATTACTCTTTATTTAATTGTCCAATATGATATCTAATCATCCTGGATGATAAGATTAAGTTTTTTTTTCTGATCATCTAAACAAAATTATTATGTCAAATCATCTTGGATGATTTCATGATCGTCTTAGAGGATTTTCTCGATCCTATATAAACAATCAATCTAAAGCCTTATTCTTTTCTCCAAGCATTCAAATTCTTATTTCTCTCCTTCAAGCTCTCAATGCTTTAATATGGATTGCAGTAAAAGATCTCAAGCACTCACAGGAAGCTCTTCCAAGAGTTCTATCAGTTCTCACTTTAATGAAACAGCTGATTAAGCTACTTATTTTTGTTGGGTATAACCCCCTCCAAAGTAGTCAATTAGGATGCTTTGACCTATTAGGTACAATACCTATTGCTTTCACCACTGTTAGCTTTATTCTTACACTTTCTTTTCCATTCAATTTTAAATTGCTTCTTGAATTTTTCACTAGTCTCCTCCTAAATTCTGACTTTGCTGCACCCCAATCTTATGATAATAGACACCATGTTCAAATCACCTATGAAGACTTCTATGAATTTCTTCACCTTTCAATCACTGGAGGAAAAAATCTATATTTTGGCTTCTGAACCTAATTTTAATTGGAGCCTGTATAATACTCTTATTAGAGAAACCAATGCATCCTATCACGACTCTACAGCCAGTACCAATTCCTCAACCATCCAACACTTTCTTTGTACCTCCATTACTCCTAAAGATGATGATTAGATTCATATTTATCCCATCCTATCAATCACTACATACTATATAATAGCTCATCAATATTTTAATGTGGTTGGTCTTCTAATTTATTACATTAATCATCTTACAAACAATATAAATATCCTCGAATCCAAATACATCCTTCAATAACCAAGCTCACTTGATTACCTCAATTTTTTCTACTCAAATAGCTCCTTCCATGTCCTTTACAGTACTCATCACCACCTTGTACATGAGGAGTCTGTGGAAGAAGAGAAAGGATCTATTCATGCACCTGACCCTATCCATCAGCACTCCCAGATAGATCTACTAGTTTAGAGGTTTGGCCATTAAGAAGCTAGGTTTGAATCCTATGAAGCCAATAAATTGCAACAACATGATTAGGACTTAGCTCAGTTTAATGCATACGTAACCAAGCAAAAGCAACAACATGTCAAAACTATGGCATGGTTTGGCGAGCAGTTTAGTTCCCTTCACCATTACTTTTAGTATCAACCCCCACCACCTCCACTAGATCATGGTTCTTCTTTTTTCTAATTAGCCCATTCTTTTATTTTTGTGTTTGTACTAATATTCCCTTATATACCTTATTATGATTAGTCTTTTTCTTATTTTTTTCTTTTTTTGGTGATGTTAAAAGGGGGAGTAGTGTGTTGTTTTCTTATGTTTTAGTGGAATTTTCTTTGTTCTATTTTTTTTTATTGTTTTATAACTCTTTAAAATGAAAAAATAAAAAATAAAAACAAAATTTTTTAGCTTTGAATTTTTTAAAACAAAAAAGTTTGTCATTACCAAAGGGGGAGATTGTTGCAAATTTGGGACCAAGTACAGTGATTTTGATGATAACAAATATTATTGATTTTTACTATTACTATTCTTACATATATAGTTTATTTTGCCCTGCTCATTGACGTTTCAGGTCCACAAGCTCACTTATAATTTCCATCAGCTCAAAATCAAGTAAAAAATGATGAATTATAATTGTAATTTAAATTTCAATGTATTTCATACCTTTTTTGAGTCAAATCTTGTATATGGTGGACCCAAAGCTATGTAATATTGCACACATACACTCTGGGAGAGAAATTTGGTGAGTTAAAGAATTTCCTATTTTTTGACCTAATTATACATGACGATTTCAAATCATAGGAAACGATCAGTAAAAAATAGAAATCCTCATTAGGGCATCCCTAATATTTATGTTTGCTTAACTAATCATACTAAATGATTCAAGATCATTCATGATGATCAGTTCATATTATGAAAATAGGCGCCAATAATAATTTAGGTAATTTTAAAATTTTAAAATTTTAAAATTTTGTTTGAATAGTATAGGATGATATACATTATCCTAAATAATTTGTAACTATATAGCTTAAATTTATCTAGTGATTAGGGGAATAATTATGAATATATTGATCAATCATATCGTACAGGATGATCCACTAAGATTATACTGGATGAATTAGTGTATTTTAAAGGATGGTCCCCTATCGTTTAAGATAAAAAACCATAATTTTATAATCATTATTAAGGATTATCGTAATTGATGTCCTGAGAGTGTTGCGGGATGATATGAAGATCGCCACCCATCATCCCATGTTGTACTGGACATTCAATATAGTATCTTAAACTGATCGTCTCGAACAATCATAGGATCATACTGGACTATCTATATAATTACATGTATTGATCATACAAGATAATGGTCATCATTTTGGATGAAAGAGCTATTTTGTACTTGTCATACAGGATAATCTATTGATCGTACTAGATGATTAGTTGTGCAAAATTAAAAGTTATGGCTTCTTTTGGAGGCTCTCTATTTGAGCAATTTCATTATCTTTTGAGACAATCTTTTGTTGTGAAGGAGATCTGAAAGAGGGATTTGAGAAGGAAGAGGAAGTGATAGAGAGAGAGAGAGAGAGAGAGAGAGAGAGAGAGAGAGAGAGAGAGAGAGAGAGAGAGAGAGAACCTTTTGAGGGGAAAATGTGAGGGTTTCATAAAGCTTGCCTAAAGAAAGGTGTTCATCATTTTCTTCAAGGTTCTTCTTTTATTCTTTGGAGACTTTGAAGAGATCTACATCAGAACTAGATAAGGGTTCTCTACTTACTCCAGGAAAGAGTAAAAGGATTCCTTGGTTCTCTTTCTTCACCAGGTTTGTGAAAAATGATTTCTAGGTTCTCTGCCAACTCCCTAACGGAGTAAAAGGATTCAAGGTTCTCAGCCTCACTAAAATGGTGGAAAGATTTTGACATGACTTCTCCACTTTGTTATGGGATAAAAAGGAGAGTCACTTTTGTTTAGTGAAATACTTGGAGTGCGAGTCTCCAAGGAGTGGATGTAGGTCAAGTTGATCGAACAAATATAATTTTTTGTTTGTTCTTTTTATTTACATTTCTGAATTTAATTTTTGAATTATTCATTGACTTATTTTGTGGTCAAAATCTCTGATCTTTGTTATTGTAATATTAGTTTTTATTCTGCATAAATCATTTATTTTAAACATTTCAAAAAAATTTCCTTTTCATTAAGAAATTTTGAAATAACCAATTCATCCCCCTATTGGTTAGCCTCGGGACTAGTTCTTTAGAGTTTAACACCCTTCACAAACTTTCAAGTTTTTTGCTTGCTCTTTTTTAATTTATCTTTTTCTTTACCCTTCTCCTTTATTAGGTGAGCTTTATGATTGGGGAAATCAGTTCTCATATGCCTCAGAAGGAAATTTAAAAGCTTCCTACATTCAAAAGAGATGACATCAGAAGAAACCTTAGAATTTTTATTAGCTTTACTTTTGTTCCATTGGTGATCATGATTTTGATTTTTTTTTAGAAAGCTTTTAAATTACCTTGTCATTAGTTTTATGTCATTATCAACTTCAACTATAGAACTGTCACTATTAGAATAATTAGCTTTTAAGGCTATAATTTTCTACTTTCTTTTCTCACCTACATCAATCTATCTTTGACTCACTCTTTGCTCATAGAAAATGAGTGATCTAGGCAATTAATCAATTGACTAAATATTTAGATATTTTGATTCAATAACATTAATTATTTTAGCATCATAGGAGCTAGGTAGATAATGCAAATTTTTTTTAACTTTTTCAAAATTTGTAAGTTCCTACCTAAAGCATGCTGGGATATCATAATTTGAGTGAACCTAGTATACATTTAAAAAATTGACTCACTAGGTTTCATGTCAAATAGTTCATAATCATGGGGCAGAAAGTTTAACCTAGATTATTTCACTTCATTAGATCCTTCATAGGTTCATGAGATTTTATCCAAAATTTCTTAACTAGTAGTGCAGGTAGATACACACATGTAGTTTTTAGATTTTTAATGCATAAAAAAATAATTTAAACATTTAGCATTTATTTGAGCAAAACTATATCCTCGTTACTCCATTCAGAAAGAAGGTAGTTCAATTTTAATGCCATTTATAAAGCGAGAAGGTTTAGATTATCCTTCTTGAACAAACATCCACAAGCGATAGTCCATTTATTGTAAGAAAGTAGACATGTAAATCTTCTAAAAATGAAAATTAATGTTATCAAAGAATGGTGGTCATGTAATTGAATATCCTTCCACATTATTTTGAATTCCAAAGTTAGCCATTAATCTTTTTTCAAAAGTTTTCTAAAACATAGTTTTTGAATCTCACTTTGATACCACTTGAAAGTTCATGAAGGTTTTTAAATCTCAAAGAACCAGCCCGAGGCTATAAAGGGTGGGGGGGGGGGGGGGGTGAATTGGTTATTTAAAAAAAAATTGAATAAAAAAAAAACTTTTTATAACTTTTTTAATATCCAAAAATAGATGATTTTATCACTATATGTTACTTTCACAATAACAAGAAGATCAGAGTTTTTAACCACATAATTAATCATAGAAAAATAAAGTCTGAAAAAAATAAGAACAAATAAACCATAATTTATAGTGGTTCGGCCCAACCTAAACTACATCCATTCCCGAGAACTCTCTATTTCAAGAATCACACTAAAACTAGTTTCTTTTTTATTTTTCTATTCATACAGCTAGGTGGAGAAGCCCTTATAAATTGTCTTCCCCAACATGGTCTGGTAGAGGACCTTTCACTATTTTACCCTCCTTGTGAAGGCATAGAACCTGGAATCCTTTTTCACTCTCCTGATGAAGGTAGAGAACTTGGAATCCTTTTTCTCTCTCTTGGAGATCGCAGAGAACTACAACCTAGTGTTGTAGATTGTCTCCCTAGAGCCACCAAAGGTCAAGGAAGAAACTTGAAAAAGACATGCATGAACTTTTCTTGGAGTAACCGTGTGAATCCTTACAACTCTCCCTCAAAAAAAGCTTATGCCCTCTTCTCTCTTGAAGCACTCATAAACTCCTTCTCTATGATCCCTCTCAAGACAATTAGCAACAAAAGTCCTTTTTCAAATTAGACCATGTGAGAGTTTGAATAAAAAGCCTCTCAAGAAGCTTTGAATTAAATTCTAGTATTTAAGATCATCCGGTACGATCCTACAATTATGTTGTACGATTAATACAAAATAACTTTTTTAGATAGTACAAACTATATTAGCATATGCAATCAATTAAAGATTTTCTACTATTCATCCTGTACGATATACGATAATAAATTTTCATCTCATCCACTGCTCAGTTTGTACTATATGAAATTTGGGGATCATCATATATAATTAGTTAAAAAACTATTGTGTTTTGTCTTCTATGATAGGCAACCGTAAATTATCATCTCATGCATCGCTCAAGTTGTACATTACGATTGTTACATATCATCTGATATGATTTGATAAAAAAATTTATCATAATTTTTTCCCTAATCACAAGATCAATTTAGGCATGATTGTCATATATCCTATAGTATGATGAGTATTGTATGGTATATTTAGAATAAAATTTAAATTTTAAAATATTGCTTAAATTATGATTGGCAACTATTTTCATTATTAAAATTAATCCTCCTAGATGATAGGGATTGTCTAGTATGATTAGTTTAATCAATCTAAATTAACAAAAGTGCCCTAACTAATAATATTTTTGTCATCTGATCATACAGTACGATATAAATTGTATAGTACAATCTGTTTAAAGAACTCATATTCTTCCTAACTCACTAACTCACCCACTCAAGTGTGTGTGTATAAGGTTACTCAGCTTTAGGATCCACCAAATTACCTTATTTACTCAGAAAAGATAAAAATTTTATAAAGACTAAAAATACAAACATTAATCTTAGTTAAGCCAATCTTGAGTTGATCGAAGTTGCAAGTGAACAATATAACTGAAATATTAGGGAGCATGATAAAATAGATATGCAATAAACTCAATTATCAGGAGATTACATAGGAAAAATCTAATAATATTTATCATCATCAAAATCACAAGACTTGGGTCAAGATTAGCAACAATCTTCTCCTTTTTTTATGATGACAAATAAGGATAAAATAACACATAACAACAAAACATAGAATATTAAAAGGTAAACAAGGAATTAAATATTTCATAATAAAATATAATCTTCAAACAACATACTACTCCCTTTTGACATCACAAAAATGAGAAAAAAACAATAAAAAATATCAAAAATAAAATCGACAAAAATTACAGGCGTAAACAAAAATCACAAAATAAAATCAACTAAAATATGGAGGGATCTTGATCAAATGGGGGTTGGGCAGGTGGTGGCTGGAAGTATTGGTCGAAGGAGGCAATTTTATTATTTTTTTGATATTAATTATATAGGGTAAGGGAGGCCCTAGCCCACTATGAAAGGAATGTATCTATTTTGAAGGGTAGGCCATCAATGGAAATTTATGCTCATGGTTTTTATCTTGTAGCCAAGATGTCACCACGTAGCTTCCTGATGCCATGGATCTAATTCAATAGGCCAGATGCAATTGCTTGGTCTCCCATTGCCCCCGCTGCCATTTTATCAATTTTAATAAATATAATTAATGTTTTTAATTAATTTTAATTTATAATAACTTCAAAAATTGTATAAAATCAAATACTTTAAAAACATTATGCATAAAATTTCATTTATCTCAGAATTAAACCCTCTTTCATTTAAAATTAAAATTGAGCAAAAATGTTTTATAGATACAAAATAATTTTAGATATTTGATATTTGGGTTTTTTTAATATTTCTTTAAATATAAATTCAAATATTTTTAATTTTTGCAATGAATATTTTTAAAATATTTTTTATCTTTAGTGAATTTTCAAGAAACTTTTTAACCTATATTTTAATAGTTATTTAATTTCATATTAACATGAGTTATTATTAAATTTACTTTTTAAAAATCCTTTGTGAGTTAACTTCAATATGTTTCCATTCAACCAAATCTTTTATTGAAAGTTTTAAACAAAGCTTAGTCATGAATTGACTAAACTAATTAAACCAAGTGATAGTCTATAGGATATTTACAATCATTCCATTACTTTAAGTTGCATATTTATGGATTTAGGCAGAGTAACATACTCTTGCATATGACTGGTAAATTTTATAATAAATGTCTTCTTTATCATAATGTGTAAATAGCAATGTCATGGGGAATACTATCTTTGAATGATTATGTAAGTATTTGTATCGTAGGTTGATTCAAATGTTTAGGAACCCATCATTTCTTTTCAAAACACATAGATTTATTTCACATATTTGTTGATTCTTTGCATGGTGTGGCTAGTTATGCTCATGTTAAGGGTTAGATACCTCTGATTATGAACCCAAATAACTTTGTGACACTTAAGGACAAAAATTAAGGACAATTTTAAGGGACTTTGGGTAAATCATAAAAATTTGATTAAGCACTCAATAAGTGTGGGTTTAAAAGAACAAAATTATAGTGAAATTACCTACCCTAGGATTGGGACCCATTGATCTTAAAAATCATAAAATCAAAAATTTAATTAACTTAAAATTAATCCCTTAATTAAGCCTAAAATTTCTAAAAATTGCAATAAAATTAAATTAAGTAAAAATTTACAGATAATATATCAAATTGACCAAAATTAAATCCTTAATCTAATAAAATTAAAAGCCTCTAGCCTGGACATTAATTTTAAAGTTAATTTAATTTATAGTAAAATAAATTATATAATTTATTTTACTTAATAAAAATAATTAAAAAATTACAATAAAAAACTCTAAAACACTTAAGAACACCTCCATGAGTCATTCTTGCATTTTGGAGTGATCTCAAAAAGTTCGGAATTAATTTGGATCAAAATCATAAAATGCTTCTTCATTAATTAAATCAAAATTCAATTAATTAGTCAAACTTTGAAAGTTCATAATTAATTTTAAAACAAAAATCAAATTTTATCAAGCTCAAGGGCATTAGAATCCATTTAGGGTCTAGTATTTTCTAAAAATGTCAAACCACCAAAAAATAAGTTTAAGTAAAAGTAAAAAAAGTTAATAATCTAGATAATTGTTGGTATAAAATAGGTCAAAACTTAAAAATTCTTAGGTTGATGTAGATAACTATAAATTTACCAATCTTAGTGTCTAATTATTCACTTAAGGGTCTGGTATTTAAGAAAAATACAAAAAACTCTTGAATTAAATTTAATTTTTAAAGGTAAATTTTGACTCCTTAATTAACTCAATAAAATAAATGGTAGCTTAACATGTTTAATTCTCCACAATTGTAGAGAGAGAGTCTCCACGATTCTAGAGAGAAAGAGAGATTTTAACGAAAGTTTGAAAATTTTGTTTCCCGCATTTTTCATTCGCCTCCGATGGCGGCAGAGGTACGTCAAACTTCTACATCAGACTTCTTTCGACGCTAGTGACAGTCGTATACCTGCTACGACTACATTGAAGATCCTTTCTCGTAACAGTCAGGGGGTTTCTCCTCCTGCCTTCGGTGATGCGAATAAGCTGTTTGAACGCGATAAAAAGTTGAGGTTTAAATCTGCTAAACCTCTTTTGATCAGGGAAGGAGGTCTCCAATCTCCTAAGGTTCGGTCTGAATGTATTGGAAAAGGAAAAAATGTATTATTTGACGACTTAAACAATTAATTTAAGGAGATTTTCATAATGACGATTCATCAGTTTGCAGAAACAGAGGAGAAGAAGAAACTTGAATTTTCTTGGAATCCTTTAAGGATTCTACATCTGAAGTTGATATGTTGACGGCAAAAATTGAAGCATTACAGGGAGGTTCCGTGAATAATGTATCAGGGAATACCAGAGATGTAGATGCTTTCGTTGAGGCCCAATAGAAAAGAATGATCTGGAAAATGTCAGGGTTTGTGAGTTAGCTATGCTGGGTAACTGTAATTCCATTGGAGGAACGAAGTCTATCATTACTCCTCATCTGAGCAATTCGATGGTAAATGAATTGAATTTGGAGCCAAATTTCAAAATAGTTGATTTTGATTATGGGAAGGATTATTCTGAAAATGGTGTTGTGAAGCTTCCTCAACAAAGTGAGTTGGAAAACTCTGACATACTAAAAAAAGCTCTAATTGTAAAGGTGTTTCGGGATTTCTCTCCATACCATGTAATTAGTATGGAATTGAGGAAGCAATGGAACCAGTTTGGGAGATTCCATATGACGTTACTTGGAAGTGGATGGGTATTATGTGTCATTGAAGAACATGAAGCTATGGAGGCTATTTTGAAGAATGGACTATGGTTCGTTAGTGGAAGCATAATTAACTTGGACAAATGGTCTCCTGATTTTAATCCTTCATCTTTGAAGGGATTAATTGCTCCAATATGGATTAGGCTTCCTAATCTACCTCTGCAATGCTGGGACAAAATTAATATTTGTAGAATTGCTTCGAAGGTTGGTGCTCCTTTTCTAATTGATGAAAACATGTTTCAATGAGGGAGGAGGGAGTATGCCAGAGTTTGTGTAAGGCTTAACTTAGAAGGCCAACTTCCTTTAGGAGTATGGGTTGAAGGTGCATTGGGGAAATTTTATCAAAAAGTTTGTTATGAGAAGTTGCCATCCTTTTGTTTTAAATGTGGAAGGATTGGTCATTTGGATAAATTCTGTCAGGTAAGCAAGGAGGAACCTGTACAGATTTTAAATGATTTCGGAGCTATGCCAGTTAAAGACTCTACAAATTTTATTAGGAAAGAATATGTAGACATTACAGTAGAAAAAGAGGTTTCCAAGGCCAAGAAGGTTGATAATGGGAGTGAATATGGTCCATGGGTTCACGTGGATTATGGGAAGAGAAGAGGTAAAAATTTCAAAATCCAGAATAAAAGGCCAAGATAAGAATTTTATGTTAAGAAAAAGTTTGATGTGGGAGAAGGAGACAAATCAAAGATTCAGAATTTTGTTGAACCGAAAGATGCTGTAAGCAGTAGGGAGGAGAAGTTTTCAAAAAATGCTGTGATGCCTCCTAGCAAGAGCAGTGAAGATCTTTAAATTACCACAACTGGTAGTAAATGTTTCAATAAACAGATAGATGAAGGTTGCAATCTCAACAAATTTAATGTTTTAATGAAATTAAGAGAAGAAGGGGAAATAGTTGAAGATGAAGACGAAATTCCTATAGTAAATTCAACTACATACTCAATTCTTGTTTCTAATATAAATAAAGATGAGCTTAATGACAGTAATTTGAAAGATCTTTCTAGCAAGGCAGAGGAAGGTTCAAGCAAGTCAAGGAAGAAATGGACTAAGCAATTAAAGAGCTTGGGTCGCATCAGGCTAAATCCGAGGATCAAAATGGGCACAGTGAAGTCAAAACAAGGGCGAAAAACCTTTTCCCCTTGGATATTTAATGTCTTCAATCGATTTTTGGAATTATAGAGGAGCTAAGAAATCTAAAGCTTCTCTATTTGAAAAGGATTGCATTAAGGAGTTTGGGTTATTCTTGGTTTAGTTGAAACTAAGCTTATGGTGATGGATGAAAAGATTGTGAGTTCCATTGTTGAGAATGGTTGGGACTTTTGTCATGTTCCTTCTGAAGGCCTCTCTGGAGGTATTTTAGTTATATGGAGGCAAGATTTGGCCACTTTTAAATTGTTGGAAACTTTAACACAAATGTTTTTTTGGAGATTTGGAAGTTATCAATAAGGGCACATGGAGAATTGCTACCATTTATGGGAACAAAGATATGTACAAGAGAAGGACTTTAGGGGAGAGATTGGAGCATCATTTGATTGAAGATTTCCCTATGGTCATAGGGGGAGATTTTTATTGTCTTTTGTCCAAGGAGGAAAAAAAAAAAGGGGGAAGTGATTTTGTATTAGGCTTGTTCCCTAAAGAGATGAAGTCTTTTATCATGAGAAATGATTTGCGTGAAGTGGCTTATGTGGGGAAAAAAATATACTTGGTGTAACAACAAGAAGGGAGCTGAGAGAATTCTTGAGAAGTTGGATAGATGCCTAGTCAATTCTAGTGCCTTTTCTTCAAATAGATTGATAGTGGGGCATTTGGCAAGAATGGCATCGGACCATTGTCCGATTTTGTTGAACCTGTTGGACCTAAAAAATACAAATAAGAATGTATTAAATTTTGAAGAAGTGTGGACTACAATTCCTGCTTCTATTGTTGTAGTTAAAAAATCTTGGGAAAGGAAAGCTTCAGGGAACCCTTCTCAGGCTTTAAACCAAAAGCTTAAGAGAACTTTGAAAAACCTTTATTACTGGAGTAAGGTTAAATTCAAAATTTTGAATTTATCTAAAGAAGAACTTAAAGCAGAGGTGTTGAGACTGCAGGAGTTGGAGACAGCAGACGGATTAATCCCAGATCAAATTCAGTGGGAGCTTAAAATCAAATTGGAAGAACTAAATTATGTAATGGCTCGGTTAGACACCTGGTGGAAGCAGCGTTCTAAAATTAAGTGGTTGGTGGAAGGGGATTCAAATTCCAAATTCTTTCAAGCTTATACAAGTGGAAGAAGAAATGGAAACTTCAAAATCAGAAATGAACAAGGCATAATGGTGGAAGATCATAAAGAAGTTGCGGAGGTGCTGTTTCGATATTTCAACAACAAATGGGATAAAAGATATTGTAATTTGGAGAATTGGCCGGATTCAATTTCAACTTTGAACAATGAAGATAGAGAATTGCTGAGCAGGTAGTTCACTTTTGAAGAATTGGAGGGAGTTATCAAGTCGCTAAGGAAGAACATTTCTCCGGGCCAAGATGGTATGTCATACTCTTTTTTTAAAACACTATTGGAATATCATAAAATTGGATATGTGGAAAGCAGTTGATCAATTTTTCAAAAGTGGGAAGATGGATGATTCTTGGAAAGCTATTAATATAGTTTTGATTCCTAAAGTCAAAACTCCTTTATCTCCCTCAAACACTAGACCCGTTAGTTTATGTAATTCAGTCTATAAGATAGTGGCTAAAATGCTTCTCAATAAACATTTATTGGTTATTCCTAAAATTATATCTGTAGAACAAGTGGCTTTTTTGAAGGGAAGATCACTCTCGGATCATGTTCTAATGGCACAAGAATTTTTTCACAAATTTAGGCATTCCAAATCTTTCAAAGGAATGGTATCATTCAAGATAGACATGGAGCAAGCTTATGATTCTATGGGATTGCAAACATTGGTTAAAATTTTTGATTATTTTAATTTCCCTATCAATTATGCTAATTTGATTGTTGATTGTGTCACGGATCCTAAATTTTCTATTCTTATTAATGGTTCATATTTTAAGAAGATTGAAGAAAAAAGTGGATTTCGTCAAGGTTGCCCTCTTTCTCCTTTTTTATTTGTTATGTGTGCTCAACTTCTCTCCAATGCATTCTTTCTAAATGGGAGATCCATTGGGATTGGAGTTTCTCCCAATGGGCCAAAGGTATCTCATCTTCTGTATGCCGATGACATTATTGTCTTTTCTAATGCCCAATTAAAATCGGTTAAAATTGTTAAAAAGATTCTTATGGATTTCTGTGGTTGGATGGGGCAAAGGATTTTCAAAAATCTTGCATTCTTTTTGGGTTATCTGTGAAAACTAGGATGAAGAAGAAGATTTGTAAAACTATGAAATTTAGAGGAGTGAAAGAATTCAATTATTTGGGAATCAAGGTGGTGCTAAGGAGGATTTCTAAAACTGATTATCAATTTCTTATTGATAAAATGATGAGTATGCTTGGTGTTTGGGGAGGTAAACTCATATCTCTTGCTGGAAAGTTTTATTTGGTAAAATCGGTGCTATTATCTTATCTTACTTTTCATTCTACAAACTCATTGGTTCCCAAACAAGGGCTGAATGAAATTGATAAACTTTGCAGTGGTTTTATATGGAAAAAATGTGATGGTAATGCAGGTCATAACTATGTTAATTGGGATCTTTTATGCAAACCATGAAGATGGGGAGGTATGGGCATTAGTTCTTGCTCTAATAAAGCTGGGCCTTCGAGGGCTAAGCTTGCTTAGAGATATATTCAAGGGAAAGAGTCTCTTCTGCATAAAGTTTTATTTCCAAAGTATGCGAGTAATCTAGAAATGGAATCTGGGAGGAAAAATGTCTCGGTTTCATGGAAACTGATTTGCAATGGATTCAAGTATTTGAAGCCAATTGTCAGATGGACAGTTGGAGATGTAAAATCAATTAATGTTTATGAAGATATATGGGTTTTGGATAAAAGTTTTCAGCTTTGGCCTACTTTTATCAAACCAAAGGAAAGAAATTTTTTAATGGTGAAAAATTTCTTAGAGAATGGAGTTTGGGACATTCTAAAACTGAAAGAATTCTTTGGAGAAGAATTAATCAAACTGATCTCATCTAATGTTTTAAGTAATGGTGAAGACAATTTAGAGCTTATTTATAAGCTCTTAGGGAAAACTTTATCTGCGCTCGCATCTGAGGCTTTGGATACTGAAAAAATAGAGAATGCTCTTTGGACACGGTTTGATAAAATGAAGCTCAATCCGAGAGTGAAAGTATTCTGGTGGAGATTAATCAACAATGCAAACTTATCATTTTCTATGCTTTAGGAGATTGCAAGGTTATGATAAATGTCCTAGAGGTTGTGATGAAGTGGAGAATATTGATCACATTGTTTTCCGATGCAAGAAGATTAAAGAAGTAATGGTTGTTTTAAACAAATGGGGATTTGGTATTCCAGATTTTACTTCTTTGGAAGCTTGTTTCTTATGGCTGGATTTGCAAAATTCTTGGATCAAAAATCTATTTTGTAATTCTATATTCCATTCTTGGAAGGCAAGGAATATTTATGTTCATGAAGGGAGAAAAATCAGTGTGGTATTGACTACTTCTCAAGCAGTTTGTAACTCTGTAGTTTTTAACAATCTTAGCTGCGCAAATTCAGGTATAGAGAGTGCTAATCAACCACGTCGGTTGCTAAATTCTTGGCATTCTCCTCCACCTGATTGGATTAAAATTAACATTGATGCTGATCTTCACAACTCATATAAGGCTGGAGTAGGATGGATATTTAGAGATCATTATGGGAGATTTTTGTCGGCTTTTGGAAAGACTCTTATTCATTGGGATGCATTGGCTGTAGAACTTCAAGCTATCCTCACTCTTAAAGAAGTTATCAAAGATTGGATCCTAAACTACGAAGGACTTATCATTGAAGGAGACAACATGAATGTGATCAACTTCATCAACGTTTTTGTGAATAAGGGAGGTGACGAAGAAATTGACATTTCTTTTATTAAAAGTTTTGATTATGTTATTTTTAAACATGTTAATAGGGAAAACAATAAGTTAGCGGATCTTTGTGCTAACTTTGCTTGCTTTAGCTCTTTTATGTGGAATGATGTGAGTTTGAGTGACATTCCTTGCTCCTTCATCAAATTGTTGGAGAAGGAGTCGGATGCTTGTAGAGTGTAGTCTATTTGTTTCTTCTTTTCAATAAAGCTTTCTTGCTTTTCCTTCAAAAAAAAATTAACTCAATAAAATAATCCCAATAATTCATTCATTGTCTTAAAATATCAAAAAACATGATTTTAATTATTCAAACTAGCAATCAATCAATTGATTTAAAATTCACCAAACCTTAATTATTAACTAATTAAATTAACTTAATTAATACTAGTTACTATTGGGCAACCCAACCTATGAGTCTATTGACTTAGCCCCAAAAAAGGTGAAATAAACTTCACTACCCTGGTGTAAATAAAGGTAATAATTAACTAATGCCTAAGATACATTTTAAAATCAACCTTAATACACTAAAAATTAAGCTTAACTTAAAATCCCTTAATCCTTCAATAAATTCAAATACTAGACAACCTTAACAAATTACCCAAAGTAGGACATATGCAAGCCACACAACTTAATGCACACACTTTAAGTGATTTGCTAGGACAACCGACTCAAGATCTAGGCTAGGCAAGTGTTTACCTTTATATTATTATGAGCAAAGTTTTCCATGGTTTTCACTACATGTTGGATGGAATCATTAGATCGATGTGATTATTTATTTATTTATGCAATCTGTGAATTGATTTGATGGGTGTTAGATTACTACTAGGTTAAAAATGATTTAGATGCTCATAAAGTGTTTTTAGATGACAATGAACAGGGCTAAGAAAAGGTGTCAAATTTAAAGCTTTTTAACTGTAAGTCTTCTGTAAATGAGAAAACTTTATAACTCCCCCCTTTAAATCAAAGGAGCTTGGCTAAGCATGGTTGTAAATTTAATTAGTATAAATAAATATATTTTCTTAGGATGAAAATTCTTTTAAATTGCTTAGGATAACCATGTAGGTGGTCTAAAATTTTCCTTTAAATTAGTTCCAAAGTCTTGGATGAGAAAGGTTGATGGCTATATTAGGTAGTCGATAGCTAGCATAAATTTTGTCGTGTAATCATGACATGAATTCTTTAATACAATGTATTAATTCTAGGACATTCCTTGAGAACAATGTGCTGTATGGATTAAATATAAAGATAAGTGTGCAAGGGTCGATGTACGGGCTCCCTAGGGTAGCTTTAAATAGTTAAAGATAACCATATGTGGGATGGGTGTGGCCAAAGAACCTTGTTATTAAAACAAAAATTTTGATAGGAATAAGAAAAATAATGGGATTAATAGATATTATGATCAATAGGAAGATAAATATTTTATGCTTTCAGGAAACTAAATGGGTTGGAGAGAAAGCTAAGGAGATTTAAAGTTTATGATTTAAATTATTGTATTCATATAAGTGTTATAATAGAAATGGTGTAGGTGTGATTATATATAAGAGTTTGGAGGATAATATTTTAAAATTTAATAGAATTGGAGATAGAATTAAAGCTTTAAAGATTATTGTTCATGCTAAGATTATTAATATTATAAGTGTTTGTGCTCCTCAACTAGGTTTGGATATGTGTTCAAAATTAAAATTTTTGATTGACTTAGAAGAATTAATGCAAAAGATGAAAGTTCATTAGGGATGTTAGGCCCTTATGAACTAGCCCAAGGAAAATTAAGAGAGAGGTGAATTGATATTTTAAAAAATCTTTCACAATAAAAAAAGCTAAACCAAAATTCACCACAAGGAAAACACAATGTGGAAATTAAATGCAGAAATAATAAAGGAAAGAACACACCAGATTTATAGTGGTTCGGTTAAACCTTGACCTACGTCCACTCCTCGAAGTAACCCTCCAAGTATTGAACTAAACTCAATATCTCTCCTTTAGCCCACACAGCTAGGTGGAGAAGCCCTTACAAAATCACTTCCACCATCCCCGGTGCAACAGAGTAGTCGGGTCCTTTGACACCAAAGAGATCTTCTTCTTCCCAGAACTTCCCTCAAGACAAGCCTTGAATTTGATGGTACTAAGGTGAAAGCTTGCCAGAGCAATCGCGTGGAATCCCCCTCCACACTCCCTTGAATCCCCCTCCAAAGATCTTCTCCCTCTCTCAAACTCTACCCTTTCATCTCTCCTTTTCAAGCTCTCTCTTCAAGTTCCCTCCAAAAGAACGAAGCTATAATGACTGCCAAAGACACTCTTGATGAGAAAGCAAGAGGTCTTTAAATAGATTTGTAAAACCAACATTTTCATCCAGGATGATTACCGTATCGTCCCGTATGATCGATATGCATAAAAAGAGAGCTTCCAAAACCCTAAAAACTCAATTTCAGTGCCAAACATTGTCCAGGATGATCGCAGGATTGTCCCGTACGATGTGCTTAAAAAGAGGGCTTCAGAAAACCCAAAAAACTCAATTTTGACTTCTAGAATCATCCTGGATGATCGCAGGATCGTCCAGTATGATGTGTAGAATTTGACCTGATAGTCCTGGACGATATTAGGATAGCCCATGATGATTACTACAAAAAAATATACAAATTATCCAGGATGATGTTGTTGATCATCCAGGACGATTAAAAGAAAATTTTTGGTATTTCGGCTAGGACGATTTAGGAAAATCAAGTATGTCGATAAACATCGTCCTGTAGGATATTAAGATCGTCCAGGATGATTAGTTTGAAAAATTTAATCATAATTAGTCCCCTAATCATAGGATCAATTTTGACATGATTTGTATTGATCATCCAGGACGATCTGATCATCTGGGATGATTTGAACAAAAATTCAAACTTAAATCCTTACCTAAATTGTCATTGGCAGCTCTATTCCAAGATCATAAAGGATCATCCTGGATGATCCAAAATTGTACAGTACGTTTAGTTTAAAACTTGATCTTCTAGATTTGACTAGATCTCACTCTCTTGAGTGTGTGTGTGCAAGGTCATCAAGCTAGCATACACCCTTACAAGACTTGACTCAAGAAATCAAAAATTACATCAATGAATATTTAAAACCATTTTACAACATAATATTATTCAACCCAATCTTGAGCTATAATTCTTTATTTGATGTTGCTTGGTATTCCTGAAATGTTAGTATACACACAAACAAATATATATTTCAAATACATGTTGACAACAGAAAGTGAGCCATGATATTCTTTATCATCAAAAACATAAACTCATAAGCTCGGGTTGCACTAATCTCCCCCTTTTTTATGATGGCAAATATTACTGCTTGAATTTACAAAATTGAAAATATTTTCTCCTAATCTCCCCCTTACTAGAATAAAAATTTAAAAATAAGGGAAGACAAAATTTTTTGTTGTTTTTTTTTTATATTTTTTAAAAATAGAAAATAGATATAAATACAATAGTATGTTCTCCCCCTTTCACATTATCAAAAGAGGAGGGGCAAGAAACAATCATAATAACAAATAAAATCCAAAACAATCCCTAATCTAGTGAAAAGAAAAAAAATCAAACATTCTTAAAATGTGAAAGTTACCACTTGATTTTATTCAAAAACTTAATAAGGAATGGATTGACAACGCATAATCCAAAAAATGTTAGAAATTCAGAAATTGTTAATCCAAGCTTAAGTTCCTTTAAAGGCTCAAAAACTTTTCAATTCAATATCTAAATAAAGGAATAAATTAGAAGAAGAAACACTAATATTTCAAAACTCCTTTTGTAAAATCAAGAATCATTATTTTCAAGATCAAGTATCAAAAATATCAAGGGTTTTCATAAGCTTTAAGTAATACAGAAAAAGTAAGCATACTCTTTCTGGGCTCATTGTATGCCTCTTGTTAGTTTTTGGTGCACTTTGCGCATCTTTTACATTTTGATACACATTGTATATCTTTCTCAATTTGGCGTCATTGTGCATCTTTTGATTTGGCATAATTGGCGACTTTTTTATTTGGCATAATTGGACATCTTTTAAATTAAATATGCTACATTTCTAAAACTTTTAAAAACAGAACCCATTCTATTGATAAAGCGAACTACTTTTTTTTTGTTGAATAATGCAAAATTGTATAGAATAAAAGAAAGAACCTAGGTACAAACTAATGTGAGTAAACCAAACTATCACATTCTTCCTTTACTAAATTAATAAAGGAAAAGGAATGTTTTTTTCTCACAAAACAAGTCCCAAAGAAAATCAAAAGATGAAGCTAAGTTAGTAAAGTAATCTGTTAATTTATTACAATTACGAATAACACAATGAAAGATAACATTATTGAATTTACTAAGAAATAATAATTCTTCACTTTCCATGTTCCACCCTCTCTTTTTCGGTTTGCTGTATAGGTTTTGAAGAAGTTTGAGAACATTCTTATTATCTCCTTCCACTATAATGCCATTAACATCTTAAATCCTTCCTAGTAACACCTCTTTAAGGGCTGAAAAAGCTGAAAGCTCCAATTGTGCAATGTCCCAATGCACTTTACCTATACAAAAAGCTAAAATAAATCCTCCTTTGTGATCCCTCGCAATGCCACCGATACCTGCTTCATAATTGTCTTTAAGTGAAGCATCAAGGTTTATCTTAAGCGAACCTGGAGGAGGAGGTTGCCATTTATCAGAGAACAGTCATAGGACTGATTGACAACCCAGTTTTCTGATCGGATTAAAGACTGATTACCAGAGTTGATAAAATTGATCAAAAAAATTGCAATCAACACATTGATTTCCTCTGGTTTCCCATGCTTCACCCTATTTCTGTGATTCCAAACAAACCATAATGCCATAAAATATATCTGAAACACCGTTATATTATCATCATTTAGTTTCAGTAAACCAAACAAGCAGTCCTTCCATTAATTAAATTCTGGTATTTCGAACCCCCAGCTTCTAAGAACATCCATCAACTTCTATAGCTTATAGCATTCAGAGGAAACATGGTTGCATCTTTTACAACACCACAATCCAATGGACATAAGAAAGAATAAGTTAAACTTTTCTTGTAGAGAAAAGTTTCTGTGGGAATAGCATTCATAAATAAATGCCAAATAAAAATCTCCACCTTTGCATTCAATTTCAACTTGTAAATCCATGAAATCTGAACTTGATCATTCATATCATTACAACAATCCTCCATTAATAAAGTTGAGATTGATTTCCCTCACATCTTGTATTTTAACTTCATGCTGTCATCATTTCTATCTTGAAATATCTGAACCTTGCAAATCAAATTGAGCAATTTTGCACCGAAGTACAGTCTCATGTTTTCACGGTTCCAGTTTCCCTCATGAATGAAGATGTCCAGTGTAATGTTGTCATCCTCAAAAGTTCCTACAAACATTGGCCATCTAAGTAAGTTCTTATCCAAAATCCAGATATCCTTCATCACATTGATCTAGGATCCGTTCCCAATCTTCCACCTTACAAAATTTTTGAGAGCATTCCACCCACAATAAATGATTTTCTAAGAGGAACCACCTCTATTCATACCACTATCCCACCAATTGTTACCATACTTAGCTAGGAGATTCTTGTTCAGAAATGAATCTAGATTCTTAATCATTTTCCATGCAAACTTTGCTCTCAGGTTATTTCTCCTAGCCATTGCTGATTGAACACCCCATCCTCCATATTGTTTTGGTTTACACAGCTGCTCCCATGCCACAAAATGAATCCCACATTTTCCATCACACTTGCTCCATTAAAAGTCTCTACAAGGCCTCTCAAACTCCATCAAAGTCTTCATAGGAATAAAAGAATGTGACATGGTAAAGACAGGAAAAGATAGATAAAAAGCATTAACTAAAGCCAATCTACCTGCAAGGGAGATATATCTATTCCCCCAAGCATTTAGTTTTTTACTGGATTTATCCAATAACACTTGAAAATCCAACTTCTTTAGTCTCCTCAAAGCCATCTTGATTCCCAAGTACTCAAATTCTTCTACTAGTTTAACCCCTATAAATATGGAGATCTGCACTTTCCTCCTTCTTTCCACCGAGCTACCACAAACCAAGTAAGACTTATGATAGTTAATTTTCTAGCCAGTCCACTTACAATATCCCTCCATAATTTCTCTAACCTTCTTCATACTTCCCACTTTAGCTTCCATAAAAAGCAAGATATCATCTGTAAATAGAAGATGTGAAATCTTCTATGATTTAGAAGAAATTCTAACAACTACATCTAATCTTATGCCGTGGAAAGAGTTGGATAGCAATTGTGAACATAATATAAATAGGAATGGTGATAGTGGGCATCCTTGACGAAAGCCACACTTCCCCTCAATCCAATTAGAATTAAAACCATTAATCAAGATAGAATTTCTAGGCTCCAAGATACATTCCAATACCATGTTAACAAATTTGAAAGGGAATCCCAAATCTACCATCATCTTCTTCAAAGTTGCCAAACACATACTATCATATACTTGCTCCATATCCACTTTGATGACTAAGAACCCATTGTTATCTTTAGAATGCCTCATTTTGTTAAAAACCTCCTAAGCCAAAAGAAGATGGTCCAAGATCGATCTACCCCTCACAAAAGTCGACTGTTCTACAAAAATAATTCTAGGAATAACCGCCAACATTCTATTCAAAAAAACTTTAGCCACAATTTTATAGATTGAATTGCATAGACTAATTGGATAGTAAGCTGCTGAAAAAATTGGGTTGGAGGTCTTGGGAATCAACACTACCAAAGTATTTTTCCATTCCTTAAACATAGTACCACTGGAAAAAAAATTATTGTACTGCTCTTACCACATCCTCCCTTATGATGTTCCAAAAGGCTTTAAAAAAGAGTAAGTGATCCCATCACATCACGGAGCCTTATTGTTGCTCAACTTCATAACAACTTCCTCTATCTTAAGTCCAGAAAGCTCCCTCTCCAGTAGAAATTTATCATCTTCTTGTAAAATCATCCACGGTTTTGGCCACTCCTCCACATAGTAAATTCTGCTCTTCCACTTGTTCTGAAAAAATATGTAAAACACCTCCTCCACCTCCTTCGGTTCATCAGTCAAAACCAGTTGAATCCTTTACTTGAGAAATCCAGTTAACATTCCTCCTAGCATTGGAGAATGAATGAAAAAACTTGGTATAGAGTCATCCTCTTCAATCCACTTAACTTTGGCTCTTTGCTTCCTCCAAGTGTTTAAGCAATTAAGGATAACAATAAGCTCTTTAACTTTAGCTTTACGTGTTAAGAGAGTTGCTATTTGCATGTTTTACATTCTTACAACTTGTATAGTTTTGATGATTCCAAATATTATTATTTTATGTGTAGTTATGTCCTAACACATTTTTGAAAAATTTGTTTTTTCTCTTTTGTGTACTAACATTTCAGGAAAATTGAACTCCGGACTACTGAAGACTTCAAATCATATTCAGCATGAGATAGTTTGTAAATTAAAGTTTGTACTTAGCTTTGTATTGAAGTTTGAGAGAGAGTGATTGTAATTGTGTAGATAAGCACACACACACTTGGGGAATAAGAAATTTATATTGATCGTACGGGACGAACATAGTTCATACGGGACGATCAAGTTAGTTATCCCCTCAGTATAGTAATGGATCGAACAGAAGTGAGAAAATTTTTCTAAGTCCTGATCGTCCGGACGAAATTCCATATTCATCTCGGGACGAACTCCTCTGGATTCTCATCTTACACTGTTCGTCCAGACGAAATGCTTAATTTGTCTCTGGACGAAATCCTCTAGACTTGCAATTTGATCAGTCCGTCCAGATAAAGTCCAAGTTCATCCTTGGATGAACTCCTCAGGACTTTGAGTTTACACTAATCATCGAGATGAAATTCATTATTCATCTCTGGACAAAATCCTCTATCCAAAAATCATCCAGGATGAATATATGTTCGTCCCAGAACGAAGTGGATCAACACTTCAAATTTTGACGTCGTCCTGCACTTTTTGGGAACCGACCTATGGAATAACTATTCATATCGGATGAATATAGTTTGTACGGGACGATGATCGAGTACGATGCCATTTCATACTCATATAGATTAGGATCATTTCCGACACTTTAAGTAAAATCGTCCAGGACGATCCATGATCATACAGGAAGATCCATTTCATGTTGACTTGAAAATTTATAGTTTCTAGATGGTTTTTCTTGTCTCTTCTATATATAGTCCAATTTTGACTGCTACTAACTCTTTTTGCCCATTGATCTTCATGCCTATTGAAAGTAGAGTCAAGGAGAGAGTGTGAGAGAGTGTTCGAAGAAGGATTCTTACAACTAGAGCGTGAAGGCTTCACTTGGAGTTTAAAGGTAAGAGTCTTTGCTTTTGAATTATGATTACTTCACTATTTTCTTTCTTCCTTCTAGATTTCTTGTGATGAGATCTATCAAGGAGATCCAATTCTCTATCGACACTTGGAGATTGTGAATAGACGAAGGGTTCTCTGCCCACACTAGGTGAGTGTGAACAGCCGAAGGGTTCTCTACCCATACTAGGAGAGTGTAAAAGTACAACAGTTCTCTGCCAACACTAGGGATAGTGTAAAAGGACTGCGGTTCTCTGCCACACCGGGTAGTGGTGGAAAGAGTTTGTTGTAAAAGCTTCTCCGCCTTGCTGTGGGAGAAAAAGGAGAGACACTACTGGTATTAGTGCAATACTCGGAGGGTGCCCCCGGGGAGTGGATGTAGGTCTGGTTTTGACCGAACCACTATAAATCTTATGACTTTTATTCTTTACTGCTTTTATTTTTTACTTTTTCTGTTCTAAAAATATTGGTTGAAAAACTATTTCTTAAAATTCATTAAAGTTTACTTTCGGTTCAAAATATTCAAAAGAGGGATAAATTTTTAAAATACCACTTCACCCCCCCCCCCTCTTGGATAGCCTTGGGACATAAACTTTGGTTTAACAGGCTAATTCATAGTGAACAAGTTTCAAGAAGTGGTATCCAAGCTATGTTTCAAAATCATAAGTTTAGACTACATTTTGATTAACGTAGATTGCTACATTTGGAAATTAAAACACACCTGAGGGTTACTCTATAACTAGACCTCCACTGTTTGACAATATACCTTTTAATTTTTAGAAAACTCGTATGTCTACTTTTGTTACAGTCACTTGATTATCGTATGTGGATCTTAGTTCAGGAAGGATATACAAAACCAACTAGATTAGTTGACGGAGTTAGAGTTGAAACACCTTTTGCAGACTAGACAGTAGAAGATCATGACTTAGAACTAAACGCCAAATGTTTAAATAGTTTCTTTTGTGCTTAAAAATCAGAAGACTACATGCGGGTTTTCACTTGCAAAAGTGGAAAGGATATATGGGATAGACTTTGTATAACATATGAGGTGACTAATGAGATTAAGCAATCTAGACTTCATATCTTATTACATGATTATGAATTATTTCACATGAAACCTAATGAATCCATTTCTGATATGTAAACAAGATTCACAAAAATATCACCTTTTTGCATGCACTAAGTAGGGAACTAATGAATGCTGAAATGGTTAATAAGATTCTTCGTTGTTTGCCTACATAATATGATGCTAAAATTACTGCAATAACAGAGTCTAAAGATTTAAACATTTACTCTATTGATAATCTTCTTGGTTCGCTAATTGTTTACGAGCAAGGAGTTATCCAAAGAAAGATTGATGTAGGTGAACAACGAAGGGAAAAGAACATAGCACTAAAAGTCGAAGAGTATGAGAGTGAACACTCACAACCTGAGAATGAAAACAACATCGCTTTGATGACTAGATAGTTCAGAAGCTTTCTAAAGAGGAAGCAGAAGAGATGCCATCAATGGAATAGAGGTAAATTTAATAGAAATGGCAAGGTTTCAAATGATATGATTTGCTATGAGTGCAGGAAACCTGGTCATATCAAGTCTGATTGCCCAAAACTCAAAGCCACTCCTAGCAAGGAGAAGGTAGAGGAGAAACCAATTGTAAAGAATTACAAGAAGAAGTTTCAAAGAGATTTCTAGGCAGACTTAGCTTCAGATTCTTCAAAGACAGAAAAGGAATAAGAAGTCACTAATCTTTGCTTAATAGCCGATAGTCATGATCAGTCAGATCAAGAAGAGGTATGTGACTTAACTTATGATGAATTATTTGAAGTTTCTGAACACATGCATGATGCATATAACAAAATGAAGAAAATGCATGCTAGTCTAAGTTTAGAATTTGAAGAACTTCAAAAGGAACATGAAATCCTTAGGAAAGATCATGCCTTAGTAGATGACAACCACATGAAACTACTCGATGAGTTTGATGACTTGAATAAAAATTATGAGAATTTAAAATTGTCCTATGCAGAACTTGAGAAAGATTTTAAGAACTTTAAGAATGAATCAGAGTGCAAATTATAAAAAATAAATTATATGAATCAAATTTTGGAAGATATAAATTCATTTCACAAATTAACGATAAAAGCTCTCGAGGATAATAGGATACCCCCTAAACTTGAAGATTTTACTAATCCTATTTTGTATCCTAAATTTATGCAATCCCTGAATAGATAGATGAATGTTAGAAGACTTAGAAAACCATTTCCAAAAGTAAAATGTAGTAATTGTGGATTGTTTGGACATAGAGCCCACACATGTACTTTGAAGATGAAAACGTATTTGGTATGGAAAACAAAGATGCATAAACCTAGACATATAATACATGCATCTAATTATTAATTACCAAAAGGAGAACCCAAACTTGTTTGGGTTCCCAGGTCTGATGTTTGATAATTTCGCAGGGTCGCTCTCACATAAGACCTCATGAGAGCATATGGTACCTGGATAGCGGATGTTCAAAGCATATGACTGGAGATACTACTCAATTCATAATGCTGGAAGCCAGGAGTGGAGGCAAGGTTATACTTGGAGATAATACCACAAAGAAGGTGTTGAATCAGGTATGATTGGAAATCTTAAGAACTTTTTTATAGATAATGTGTTATTGGTTGAAGGCTTAAAGCATACTTTGTTAAGTATAAGTCAGCTTTGTGATAAAGGTTATTGTGTAAAATTTTTTCTATTACCTGTATTTTAAGCCTAAATGGAAAAGATATTTTGAATGGAAAAAGGGTAAATAATGTTTATATGATAGATTTGAACTGCATTCAATCTCCTATTTCTTTTTGTTTAAAAACAGTATCTGATGAGTCATGGCTTTGGCATAGGAGACTTTGTCATTCTAGCATGAAAAACCTTAGGAGAATTACCCAAAAGAACTTAGTGAGAGGTATACATAAACTATACTTTACTAAGGATCACCTTTTTGATGCATGTCAACTAGGAAAGCAAGTGAAGTCCTCTTTTCAGTCCAATAAGGATCTTAGAACTAGTAAACCATTGGAGATTTTACATATGGATCTTTTTGGACATGTTGGAACTATGAGTCTAGGAGGGAAGGTATACGGATTTGTGATTGTAGATGATTACTCAATATTCACATGGGTTAGATTTCTATTTCATAAGAGTGAATCATTTGAGGAATTTTGATTTTTTTTTTACTTGGATTCAAAGAAAACTAGGGTATAAAATTATTTCTATACAAAGTGATCATGGAGGAGAATTTGAGAATGATAAATTTGAGAAATTTTGTAAGGAGAAAGGAATTGATCACAACTTTTTTGCACCTAGAACCCCTTAGCATAATGGGGTAGTTGAAAGGAAAAACAGAACATTAATAGAAGCCGCCCGAGCAATGTTGGCAGAATACTCACTTTCTAAATATTTTTGGGCTGAGGCAGTTAACACTACATGTTATGTTCTGAATAGGGTGAATATAAGATCTAAATTAAATAAAACACCCTATGAGTTGCTAAAAGGAAGAATATCTAATTTGTCTCATTTGTATGTTTTTGGTTGCAAGGTGTTCCTTCATAACAATGAAAAATCTGCCTTAGGGAAATTTGATCCAAAATTAGATGAAGAAATCTTTGTTGGATACTTTAGTGTTGGAAAGGCTTATAAAGAATTCAATAAAAGAACTTTGATAATTGTGGAGATCCCACATATTGTATTTGATGAATCTGGAAATATGGAAGAGCCAAATGTTGAAGAAGATGAAATTGAGATTAACTCCCAAAAGATTAACAAAATGAATTTGGAAGAAAATTTGGAGATAGAAAATACATTGCCTCGAGATTTGAGATTTTCTAAAAACCATCCAAGGGAATTGATTATAGGTGAACCAAGTGAGGGAGTAAGGATAAGGCGTGGATTAAACAAAGAAGTCAATCATACATCCTTCATTTCAACTATAGAACCCACTAATATTGATCAAGCACTTTCTGATGAATTTTTTATTTTGGCAATTCAAGAAAAGTTGAATCAATTTGTAAGAAATAAAGTTTGGGAATTAACTATAAGGCCAAAGGATCAAAGTGTTGTTGGAACTAAGTGGGTATTCTAAAACAAAATGAATGACTCAAGAGTAGTCATTAGAAATAAGGCTAGATTAGTAGCTAAGGGGTATAATCAAATTGAAGAGATTAATTTTGAGGAGACTTTTTCCCCAGTAGCTAGACTTGAAGCAATTAGGGTTTTGCTAGCCTTTGCCTACTTTAGAGGATTTAAATTGTATCAAATAGATATCAAAAGTGCATTTTTAGATAAGGTAATTCAAGAGGATGTTTTTATAGAACAACCTCTAGGTTTTGAAAATTTTAAATACCCGAATCATGTTTTTAAATTGAAAAAGACATTATAAGGATTAAAACAGGCACCTAGGGCTTTATATGAGAGGTTGAGCACCTTCCTACTTGAAGGATCTTTTGAAAAAAGAAGTGTGGATACAACTCTCTTTTTAAAGAAATTTGAAAAGGATATACTTATTGTTCAAATTTATGTGGATAATATCATTTTTGGATCTTCAAATAAAAATCTTTGTGATAATTTTTCTAAAACAATGAGTAGTAAATTTGAGATGAGTCTAATGGAAGATTTAAGTTATTTTCTAGGCTTTAGCATTAAGCAAATTTAGGAAGGTACATTTCTTAGTCAATCTAAATATATTAAGGACATCCTCAAAAAGTATGAAATGGATAATGATAAACCTGTTAGTACACCAATGAGTTCCTCAGTTTAGTTGGATAAGGATCCTAAGAGAAAATCTGTTGATCAAAAGAAATTTAGAGGGATAATTGGATCTTTACTTTACTTGACTGCTAGCCGACCTGATATCATGTTTAGAGTTTAATTATGTGCTTGATTTCAATCAGATCCAAAAGAATTACATTTGACAGCAGTGAAAAGGATTTTAAAATATTTGCTAGGAACACAGAACTTAGGAATTTGGTATCCTACATTTAGCTCTTTATTTGAAATTATTGGTTATTCAGATTCTGACTTTACAGGCTATAGGGTGGATAGAAAAAGCACTTCTGGAACATGTCATTTTATTGGAAATTCTTTAGTGTCTTGGTCCAGTAGAAAACAAAATTTAGTAGCCCTATCTACTGTAGAAGCTGAATACATTGTATTAAGAAGTTGTGTGGCACAAGTACTTTGGTTGAAATAATAGTTGAATGATTTAAGATTAACTATAGGCACTATACCAATTTATTGTGATAACACTAGTGCAATTTGTATTTCTAAAAATCCTACTCAACATTTAAGAACCTAACACATATACATAAGGCATCATTTCATAAGATCATGTATCCAAAGGAGAAATTGAACTCAATCATATTTCTACTGAAAATCAACTTGCAGGCATTTTTACAAAACCTTTAGCCTTTGATACTTTTAGTGCATTAAAAACAAGGCTTGGTGTGATTAATTTGAATGCTTAATTAAAAATGTTTTTGCAATATTGATGCTTATTTTCTAATTAAATATTTTTGTGTTCTTTATGAGTTTTTGATTTTATATGTATGATTCTTTTTTTTTTTTCTTTCAAAGTTGTGTTTTTTCATTGTTTTGTGTTTTTAGTGTATTTTGAGTCTTAGTTTTGATTGATTGCAAAAATTTGAAATTTTTTGTGATAATCGTCCGGGACAAAATTTTTTCATACGGGACGATGTATGTAATGTGACAAAGTGTCAGATTTTGAGCCGTTTGAGTGCAGTTTTTAGTGTTTTATTGTCACTTCGTCTGTACGATCATCCTGGATGAAATATTTTTCAAACGACGGGACGAATGAATAAAGTGGTTGAATGGATAAGGTAGTTTTTAATACGAACTTCATACGTACGAACCTTTGGTTCGTCCGGACGAACATATGTCGATTCAATGCAAGGGACGGTTTCAACTGCCATTAAAATGAATTGAATTTCTGATCGTCCAGGACGAACACCTATTCGTCTGTACAATCAATTAGTCAAAAGTCTGTACGAAATGACTCTTTGTAAGTTGTGTGATTACGAAAAGCTGTTTCATTTTGGACTCATTCGTTCGTCCATACTAAATTTTTTTGTACGGGATGAATCGAAAATACGTACGGGACGAAAGAGATTTCGTCTGGTACGAACAGTCATTTTTTAATAAATTGTCGGTGTTTTAAACTGAATAGTGACACTAACACATCACTTTCAAACCTTTCTTTCCTTAGATCTATCAATGGCAAGTTTTAGCAAGCGTCAAAAGTGTCTGGCTATGGGTCCACCTAGAAATTCGTCTGAAAATTTTTTGTCTAAAGCCAATGTAGAATCTTTTGCTAGATTTGTCTCTACAAAAATCACCCCGTCTAGAGTACTTCTTCAAGAACAGTTAACTTTTAAGGTAATGCACTTGTTTGCCTCTACTCAATTTGGGTTAATCCTCACTTTAGTCCACTTTTACAAAAAAGAAATCTTTCATTACTTTTTAGCAAACATGTCTTTCAACCCTGACCATTCTATCATTAGTTCCTTTATTTTTAAAAGGAGAGTTACAATTACTAAGTCTGACCTAGGTATCTTTTTGAACTTAAGGACTGAAGGAATAAGACCACACACCTTAACCACTTCTAATTTTGATTGGACTGAAGTAAATCGAGTGATTAGAGAAGTTAATTTTAAGGAACATCTTCCTAAGGTAACAACTCTAGTTTGTGATGCCCGTATTATCCAGCATGTTCTTAGAACTTCCATAATACCTAAAGCTGGTGATAGAGTCAATATTACTCCTCTTCTTTCTACTATTACCTACTTAATTATGACCAAACAACCTATAGATGAGGCCCAACTCTTAATTGACTACATTTATGGATTCTCTTAAATTGGTCATGTCGCACATATAAAAAGAAGAACATTGCCTTAGGACATCTAGTAGCCTACATTCTAGAAAAGAAGTACGATTTGATTCATCCAGACAAAGAATTTGAAGAATCGCTTTACTACAACAATGCATCCTTTAGAGCAATCTTCAATAAGGAGGAACTGCGAAAAACTCATGTTGTTATTAGTGAATCAGAAGAAGAAGCTGAGCCTACACCTGCTAGTGAACCAAATTATTAGGATTTGGTTCAAAGATCTGACAAATTAGAGACTCATTTTGATCAAATTAAAGCTCATATGCAGCAGCCGGATATACAATACAATCAAGACATGGGATTTATGCGCGATCACATAAATGACATAAATTTCAATATGCTTATGATCAGTAGTTATTTTAAATTCTTTGGTGCTACACCTCCTCCTTCTCCTCCAGATCAGGGTCCGTTTGAGTGACTGTTGCGTTTGTTTTATGTGTGTGTTTTTTTTTTTGTAGTTTTTGTGTTAGTTGTTCTCTTAAGAAAGTTTTTGTATTTTCTTTTATTTAGATGTTTTTAAATTGATATCTTTAGTTAGATTGTAATTTTATCATATTGATATCAATATATGATCTTGTGTTTTTGGCTTTAATATTATTGAAATGTGTGGTAGCATTATGAAAATCATTAGATTTTTTAATCTTAGTACTACTATATCTTGAATTGTAAGTTAAAATTAAATTCATTAGAAAATCTAATTTTTCTAAATTTAAGTTTTGCTTATAACTTGATGTTATTAAGATTATCAATCCATGTCTCTTATTTAGACTATATTATTTTTAATATTATTATTGTAAGTGTGATGTTTTTTTTATTTTGTATTTCACTTATCAATTAATATTTATGAACATAGAAAGATTTGAAATTTTAGATTATTATTTTTGGGAAGAATACGATTACTCTTGAAAATTGTAAAAATGTATAAAAATCAAAAGTAATGCGTAAAGGTTCGCAATGTGAAAAACAAGCACAAAATAAGCCCAAAGTGAAAAGAAGCACAAAAATGTGCCACAAATTTGAAAAAGATGCGCAAAGCTCCACATGTGATAGTTATTTCTTTCCAAACTCTTTTAATCTCTTAATTCAAATTGATCTTATGTTCATTTATATTTCATATTGAAATTTGAAATATACAATTTGGTATCATCCTTCTTGCAATAATTTTCTCTATATTAGTGTCTAAATTGAACCATGCTTTTGATAACTTCTTTTTATTATCTAAGTTATATCTCTTCTTAAATTCTATGAATTTCTATGATTTACCTAATGTTTTAATTTTATTTGCATAACTTATTTCTATCACTTTCAAGATTAAATTATCATATGATTTCCATATGTCAGCTTACATTTCTAGTCTTTCTCTTCTTCACTTTTTGCTGTTGCCAAAAATGGGGAGACATTATTTGTTTGTTTTGTTTTTATTTTGTGTTTTCTTTTGTGTTTCGTGTTTCTTTTGTGTGTGTGTGTTGTGTTTGTTTTGTGTGTGTGTTATGTTTGTTTTGTTTTCTATCTTTAAAATTTAAAAAAATAATAATAATAAAATATTTATGATTCAATTATATCCTTATTTTCACGTGTTCATCAATTAGGGGTAGTTTAGGAGATTCTTAGAATTCAAATTACAACAAACAATAATTGTTTTTCCATCATCAAAAAGGGGGAGATTATTAAGAGAATTGCTATTTGCATGTTTATTCTTGCAACTTGTATAGTTTTGATGATTCCAAATATTATTATTTTATGTGTAGCTATCTCCTAATAATTTTTTGGAAAATTTGTTTTTGCTCTTATGTGTACTAACATTTCAGGAAAATCGAACTCCAGACTACTGAAGACTTCAATTCATATTCAGCATGAGATAGTTTGTAAATTAAAGTTTGTACTTAGCTTTGTATTGAGTTTGAGAGAGAGTGATTGTAATTGTGTAGATAAGCACACACACACTTGGGGAATAAAAAATTTATATTGATTGTAAGGACGAACATAGTTCATACGGGACGATCAAGTTAGTTATCCCCTCGGTAGAGCAATGGATCAAACAAGAAGTGAGAAAATTTTTCTAAGTCCAGATCGTCCGGACAAAATTCCATATTTGTCTCGGGATGAACTCCTCTGGATTCTCACCTTACACTGTTCGTCCAGACAAAATGAATAATTCATTTCTGGACGAAATCCTCTAGACTTCCAATTTGATCAGTTCATCCAGACGAAGTCCAAGTTCATCCCTAGATGAACTCCTCTGGACTTTGAGTTTACACTAATCATCGAGAAAAATTCACTATTCATCTCTGGACAAAATCCTCTGTCCAAAAATCATCCAGGATGAATTATTGTTCGTCCCAGGATAAAGTGAATCAACACTTCAAATTTGGATGTCGTCCTGCACTTTTTGGGAATCGACCTATGGAATAACCATTCATACCGGATGAACATAGTTCATACGGGATAATGATCGGGTATGAAGCCATTTTGTACTCATATACATTAGGATCGTTTCCAACACTTTAAGTAAAATTATCAAGGATGATCCACGATCGTGCGGGACGATCCATTTTGTGTTGACTTGAAAATTTGTAGTTTTTGGACGGTTTTTCTTATCTTTTCTATATATAGTCCAATTTTGACTTCCACCAAATCTTTTTACCCATTGATCTTTGTGCTTATTAAAAGAAGAGTCAAAGAGATAGTGTGAGAGAGTGTTTGAAGAAGGATTCTTGCTACTGGAGTGTGAAGGCTTCACTTGGAGTTTAAAGGTAAGAGTCATTGCTTTTGAATTGTGATTACTTCACTCTTTTCATTCTTCCTTCTAGATTTCTTGTGAGGAGATATGTCAAGGAGATTCGATTCTCTACCGACACTTGGAGAGTGTGAACAGACGAAGGGTTCTCTGCCCACACTAGGAGTGTGAACAGCCGAAGGGTTCTTTGCCAACACTAGGAGAGTGTAAAAGGACAACGATTCTCTGCCAACACTGGGGATAGTGTAAAAGTATGATGGTTCACTACCGCATCGAGTAGTGGTGAAAAGCGTTTGTTGTAAAGGCTTCTCCGCCTTGTTGTGGGTGCGAAAGGATAGACACTATTGGTATTAGTGCAATACTCGGAGGGTGCCTCCGAGGAGTGGACGTAGGTCTGGTTCGAACCACTATAAATCTTCTGTCTTTTATTCTTTACTGTTTTTTATTTTCTGCTTTTTCTGTTCTAAAAATTGTGGTTGAAATTTTTTTTCTAAAAATTCATTAAAGTTTACTTTTGGTTCAAAATATTTAAAAGAGGGATAAATTTTTAAAATTCCAATTCACCCCCCCCCCCCCCCCCCCCCTCTCTTGAATTTCCTTGGGACATAAGCTTAGGTTTAACAGCCTAATTCATAGTGAACAAGTTTCAACATTAAGCATCCATAATTTATCTTCATTCAACCAACCATTTCTTGCTTCTTCTTCTTGAATTTGAATAATTTTAGCCTTTAATCTTTCTTTCTCCTTAGAGAAATCTTTCAATCTTGCCTTGCTCCAGTAAAACAAATCTTTCAAATTTCTACTACATTTTTTATTTAGCACTTCCATGTCATTCCCCAAAAATGGTTTCTTCCACCTATTAGAGACAATATGGGCTGCTGACTTATAAGACAACCAAGAATCTTCAAACTTAATGCCTCTTCTTCCCCTAAAAACTGAATCATATACCTTCAAAACACTTGGACTATGGTCAGAAGCCACTTTGGCTAAATGCCTAACAACAACAATTTGGATTTTGTTAATGGCCAATGAGTTGAGGATGCACCTATCTAGTCTTTTCCAAAATCCAACCCCCTCCAACCTTGTTATTGCACCAAGTATATCTTGGTCAATAAACCCAACTTTATAATAGTCATTATCATTCATAAACTTCACCATATCCAAGGAGCCTTGTGAGAAAACAAATCTTCTACCTCCCTTCTTATCCTCCTGCACCAAAATACAATTGAAATCCCCTCCAACCATAGAAGGAATTTTCCTATGGGAATACTCATGAATACTATCCCATAACCTTCTTCTCTTTTGAGCTTCCTTGCTAGCATAAACTGTAGAAATCATCCACACACCTCTATTGAAGACATTAAGATCACCTACCACACATTGATCTGATGTCTTTACCACTGAAAAAGAAGCCATATCTGATCTCCATAAAACTATAATCCCTCTAGAGAGCCCTTCTGAGGGTAGCAGGAAGAAATCCCAAAGGTGACCCATCATCCTTTCAAAAGAACCTCTATCAAGAGAGGTGATCTTAGTTTTAACCAACCCCACAAAAAAAAAAAAAAAAAAACATTATAGACTTTTATAATTTCCTTCAAATAAAGAGAGGCCTATTTCTTCTTGGCCCCTCCACAATTTGAGAAGACTATAGATTCCATTAGAAAAGTTTGGGAGAAGAGCCCCCAACTCTTTTCTTATTTCCTCCATCAACAATTTCTGCCACGGGAAAAGTTCTTGATAGGACCTAAGGCCCTAAGTTCTTTTGCAAGCTTACATTTCACCAATTCCCCATTTGAACCAATCTCCTTCTCTTTTCCACCCCACCCAATCTCCTCTCAAAGCCTTTAATTCCTCCACCTATATCAGAATTTTCACCTCACAATCAACGGACCCTATATTAGTAACATCAGCTCGTACTCCATCATCTTCTTTCCCAATCAAAACTTCAAAGTTGTTCACATTTACAGAAATAAAAGATTTGTCAACACAAGAATACATACCATCTGTCACAACTGCAGTCTCTACATTAGATATAATCTTCACAGCTGCATCTCCCATGGCATTAGATTGTACCCCATGGATAGTCATCTCCTATTCCCCTATTATTTCCCCCTCCTTCAGATGATTAACTCCAGCAAATGACCCCTGCTTTACAAAAGTATAAACATTCTGAACAGCAGCTTCCTTACTAGCAATGTCCCCATGATTTTCATTGGTCTTCTTTCACTATTTTTTAACAACCTTTAGATTTTCTTTCTACAATACGGGTCTTCTGTTAACCATGATCCAAGGTCTATAAGAGGAGTCATTATCCACTTCCTGAGCATTATCCACCTTCTTTTCTTTCCTTGACTCCACTTCAACAACACCACTATCAAGTGTACCATTTTTCCTTCCTTTGCAATCATATTTGAGATGACCTATCAATCCACACTCATAACAAAAGGTAGAGATTTTTTCATACTCAAATCTCTAAAAGAACCTCCCAGGTATACTATCTACCCAAACTCCTTAGGGGAGATGTTGATCCAGCTTTACTCTTACACAAACTCTGGCAAATTCTCTTTTCCCCCACTGAAACATGTTTCCATCCATCATCAAAGGTTTGCCAACTGATGACTCAATTCTTGCGACATTCACTTCATTCCAACACTGCAATGGTAAATGAGGCATTCTAATCCAAATAGGTGAGGTTAGACCTTTCAAGGATAAAGTAGAGAACTCCACCGTCCATCTCTCCAATCCTACAATGTGACCATTGACAAACCAAGGCCCCCCTGACAGAACACTTTCCATATTCTCCGTCAAATCAAATAAGCATAAAAACCACCCCTTGCAAAGGGTTGTAAAGTGAAAATTCCCAAATTGTTTTCATTGCCTTCTAATTTCCCATGCTACTATATGTGAAGGAATTTCCTTTCCAAACACCTTGATCACTAACGAATTCCTCAGCTTATTGAAATTCAAAATCTCAACATCTTCTATCATTTCACAAATTTACCATCTTCCGAGAAAACCATATCATCATCCTTGAAATCCAACATTATGTAAGGTTTCTTCTTCCACGGGTTTACTTCCATCTCAACCACATTTCTAGTTGGCATTACCTCATTATCCTTGTCCATGACTCTATTCCCCTCTGTTTCCAAACCCTCAATGAAATGAAGATTTGTATTAACAGTATTATAGGTATTCACATTTATCCCATGGACATGTCTAGAGATTGCATTTGAATTATTGTAACTATTAACAAAAAATTTCAATTCAGACGATGAAGTCGTCGGATAAATAGAGTTCAGAACTGAAAATCTCTTAGCTAACCATGGGGTTAAATTACCATCATTTTCAGCAATAGCCTTTCCTTTACCATCCACATATAAAGTCTTCTAAGGGGTCTCCAAGGTGTTTTCTTTTATCAGCAATGTACTATTCGATTATCTGTTAATAAGATTAACCTCCTTCAAATTACAATCAGCTTTCAGACGATTATCTCTATTTAGATTCTGATTCCAAAAGCGTTTATCCATAACATTACCTGTCGCCATAGCTGAAGATGGCCAGCGGCCATCCACTGCCATCACCAGACGATTCCTTAATGCAAACAGCGAAAACCATGAATAAAAAATTCAAAAATTTGAATTTTCCCTCTCTAGAAAATGGTAGATTCTCTCTCTAGGAAATAGGCCTTCAGAGTATATGCTTCATCATTAGGATTGTTGGGAGGAATTTTGGTATCAAGCGAACTACTTGATTAAGAAAATTTTGAGGTAGATTCAATAACTTGCAAAGGATCTCTTTGCGATAAATAAAATGTAAGGAGATGAAAAAGATCAGTTTCAAAATACAATTTATAATATGATGAAGATTTTAAATCAAAAGCAAAATAACCTTTTTAAGAAAAGATATAGAGAGACAAATCATTAGTTTCCTTCCTTTGACTATTTTTAGAGAAGTTAACCACAACTTACATAAGAATTCTAGAAAATAGGAGGTAGGTTTTTTATTTTTAGAAAGGTGAACGTGTGTGTTGATCAAAGAGAACATCACAAAAGAAAAGAGAATACAAATTAAAAAAAAAATAATGAAAAAAAGTGAAAAAAAGAAAAAAGAAAGAAAAATAAATCCAAAGAAAAAACAAAGAAAACAAACACAAAAAATGAACAAAACATGCATACACAAAAAAATAAACATACAAACAGTGGTTTAAAAATCATCTTGCTCTTGGTATGATGATTCAGAAGATAGGTCTGCCCAGGAGATCTTTTGTTTTTCATTATTTGTCATTTTTACAATTTGCTTAGCTTTGTCCTTCTCTTTTCCAGGAAGAGTTCTCAAATTAGGGCACTGTTTATTCATGTGTCCAGGCTTCCTACATCCAAAGTAAACAACATTAGAAGAAATCTTAATATTCTTATCATTTTTACCTTTATTCCACTTTTTTTTATGCTTATGCTTTGGTGGGCTTTTTAATTTGCTTGATAAGTCATCGCTTTCGTCACTAACTAAGCCAGTTTTCTCCGAGTCTTCAGCGTTTAGCACTATCATCTCACATGCATCCAAAAGTCTTTGACCCAAACTTTGCTCATAAGCAATGACTGACCCAATCAAACTATCAATAGAATATTCATTCAAATTTTTTATTCACAAATAATAATGACTTTGGCATCAAATTTTTTGAGTAAACAATGTAGAATTTTATTGACTTTTTCAAAGTTTAAAAATTCTTTACCTAAAGCATGCAATGATGTCACAATTTGAATAAACCTAGTATACATGTCTAAGATCGACTTATAAGATTTCATGCAAAATATATCATGATCAAGCATTAAAATATTTGATATGGATTGATTTATTTCACTAGTGTCTTTGTATATACTATGTAATTTATCCCAAATTTCCTTTCCAGTAGTGCACGTGGAAACAAACATAAAATCTTTAAAATTTAAAGCACAGAAAAAATAGTTCAATGATTTAGCATTTAATTGAGCATTGATTTATTCTTCTTTACTCTATTGAGTAAAAGGAATATCAATTTTAATTCCATCTATAATACATGATGGTCCAGAATAACCAATTAAAATCATTTGCCACATTTGGAAATCAATAGACTACAAGAAAGTAGACATGCAAAATTTTCAAAAATCAAATAAAATATTTTCAAATAATGGTTATCTTGATTGAATAACCTTCCATAATATTACGATTACTAAAATTAGCCATGGATCAAATTTTAAAAGCTTTCAAAACTTGCTTTATGATTCTCGTTCTTATACCACTTGAAAGTTTGTTAGGGATATTAGACCCTTATGAACTAGCCCAATGGTATTAAGAGAGAGGTGAATTGGTATTTTAAAAAATCTTTTACAATAAAAAAACCAAACAAAAATTCACCACAAAGAAAACACAATACAGAAATAATAAAGGAAAGAACAAATCAAATTTTTAGTGGTCCGGTCAAACCTTGACCTACGTCCAATTCTCGGAGGCACCCTCCAAGTATTGCACTAAAATCAGTGTCTCTCTTTTATCCCCCACTGCTAGGCAGAGAAGCCCTTACAAAATCATTTTCACCTTCCCCGGTGCGGCGGAGTAGCTGGGTCTTTTGATACTAAAGAGATCTTCTTCATCCCATAACTTCCCTCAAGATAAGCCTTGAATTCGATGGTACTACGGTTCAAGCTCGCCGGAGCAACCGCTTGGAATCCCCCTCCACACTCCCTTGAATCCCCCTTCAAGGATCTACTCCCTCTCTCAAACTCCACCCTTTACTCTATCTCTTTCAAACTCTCTCTTTAAGTTTTGTCCAAAATAATGAAGCTATAATAGCTACAAAATACACTCTTCATGTGAAAGCAAGAGGTCTTTAAATAGATTTACAAAACTGACATTATCATCCAGGATGATCACTGGATCGTCCCGTATGATATGCATAAAAAGAGAGCTTCCAAAAACCCTAAACCAATTTTGTTGCCAAACATCATCCAGGATGATCATAGGATGGTCCCGTATAAGGTGCTTAAAAAGAGGGCTTCAGAAAACCCAAAAAACTCAATTTTGGTGCCAAGAATCGTCCTAGACAATCGCAGTATCGTCTAGTACGATGTGCACAATTTGACCTGATAATCATGGACAATATTAGGATAGTCTAGGATGATTAGTACAAAAAATGCATAAATCATCCAGGACGATGTTTTAGATCATCGAGGATGATTAGAAGAAAAATTATGGTATTTCAGCTAGGACGATTTAGGAAAATCAAGTATATCAGCAAACATCGTCCTGTATGATATACAGATCATCCAGGATGATCGAATTGAAAAATTTAACCATAATTAGTCCCCTAATCACAGGATCAATTTAGGCATGATTTGTATTAATCATCAGGGATGATCTAATCATCCAGGATGATTTGAACAAAAATTTAAACTTAAATCCATGCCTAAATTGTCATTGGCGGCTCTTTTCCAAGATCATAAAAGATTGTCCTGGATGATCCAAAATCATCCAGTACAATTAGTTCAAAAATTGATCTTCTGTATTTGATTAGATCTCACTTCCTTGAGAGTGTGTGTTCATGGTCACCAAGCAAGCATACACCCTTATGAGACTCTACTCAAGAAATCAAAAATTACATCAATGAATATTACAAACCCTTTCACAACATAACATTATTCAACCCAATCTTGATCTCTGAATCTTTCTTTGATATTGCTTAGTATTCATGAAATGTTCGTATATACACAAACAAACATATATTGCAAAAACAAGTAGACAATAAGTGAGCCATAATATTTGTTATCATCCAAAACATAAACTCATAAGCTCGAGTAGCAACAAAAGATACCTCTTGAAAAAAGAGTTTCTATTGGAGGTGATGTAAATAAATATTGTTAGTAGAGAGGTAGATGATTTTAAAAGCATTCTTGGTGGCCATGGGTTTGGAATGACTAATGAAGCTGGTAAGATCATAATAATTTTTTATTTAGAGTATGATTTTTTAATTTCTAATACCTTATTTAAGAAAAGAGATGAGTATGACATCATGTATAAGATTGGATATAGTAAATTTCAGAGTGATTATTTTCTTATAAAAAATTAGAGCATTTAGATTGCAAAGATTATAAAGTTATTCGAAGTGAAAGTTTATGTACCTAACATTGTTTATTAGTTTTGAACTTTAAGATGAAGGGGTAGAAAATAAAAAATAATGTAAAGCAATATTATAAGATTAGATTAGGGTATTTAAATAATATTGACAAAAATATTTTTGAAAGTAAGATTTTAGATCTTAAGATTTGGTCTCTGCATGAGGATGCAAATGTTAATAAAAGTGATGAGTAATATTAGGAATATTATAAACGATGTGCTTGGAGTATTAAAGGGAAAAGCTCATAATAGCAATATTAGTTGGTGGTGGAATCCAAATATACAAGAAAAGATAAAAAATAAGAAGATTTGTTAAGAAAATTTTATAAAATGAAAAAATTGATAATTGGGAAAAACATAAAGAGGCACGTAATGAATCAAAGAAAGAAATATGCAATGCAATGATCTTAGCTTTTAATGATTTATGTAATATATTAAATACTGTGGAAAAAGATATATATATATATATATATATATATATATATATATATATATATATATATATATATATATATATATATATATATATATATATATATATATATATATATATATATATAAGCTATCCAAACAAAGAGATAGGAGAAGTAATGATTTTTTTTTTAGGAGAAGTAATGATTTAGTTCAAGTGAAGTGTATTAAGGATGAAGATAAAAAAGTACCTTTCTTAGAAGATGATATTAAACAGACGTGGATGAGAAATGTTTTTGATCTTTTTAACTAAGATTGTTAAAATACAATTAACTTTAGTGACCTTAGAACCCAAAATGAAAATAAAGATTTTTATGTTAATCAACATATTAGTAAAACTAAAGTTAGAACCACTTTAAAGAAAATGAGGATGTAGAAAAGTTATTGGACCTCATAATATTCCAATAGAGGTGTGGAAATGCTTAGGATTTGTTAGAATTTCTTGGCTTACTAAACTTTCTAATACTATTTTATAGACTAAAAAGATGCGAGATGGTGGAAAATGATTGTGTTGATTCCTATTTTTAATATTAAAGGTTATGCACAAGATTGTGTGAATTCTAGAGGAATTAAGTTAATGTGACTTACTTTAAAACTATGGGATCTACTTTTGGAGTGTAGGTTGCGGTGTGATACTAAAGTTTCTCAAAATTAATTTGGATTCATGCTGGGTGTTGCAAATCTATTTTTCATGTCTTATGTTTTGATGATTGACAAACACTGTTTCTCTTGGACAGCTTGTTGCTTCTAACTTTTCAGGAATCGACGATCGGACAATCAAAAAGGAGCCAAGTTCAGGAATGCGTAGGTTTAGGGTTGAGTCAGTCTGTACTTTTGTTTTTTACCTTTTGAAGTCCACTTGTAATAGTCAAAGAGACTGATGTTTTGTAACCCTTCACACATATACTTGAGAGACTTAGAATTTCTATTTTTACTTATATCGGCCAGGACGATTTCTTTGATCGGCCTGGACGATCAGCTTAAAACAGAAAGTCTAATTAAGGATTCTTAATTAAGGCAGCCGACGTTAACAGATCGTCCTGGACGATAAGCTCAAAACAGAAAGAAGTAGCCGCCATAGACAAGTATGGTATATTGTATCTTTAAATTATCGGCCAGGACGATCCTCGGATCGGCCTGAACGATATTCACAAATTATGCCATAATTGTTCAGGAAATCAAGGAAGTAATTAAGGATGATTGATACGATCATATCGTCCTGGACGATCGCAAGATCGGCCAGGCCTATCTAGTCAAAAACCTTAAGTTACTTCAGGACGATCAATATCGGCCAGCCCGTATTCAGGGCTATTGTCAGGACGATTTTCCTCTGATTTGAACTGATCGGCCAGGACGATCGTGAGATCGGCCTGGACGATCAAGCTATTTTTCAATCGTCCAGTTTTGCATCCAGGGCTATGCTCTGGCCGATCTTCATTGATTTGTACTGATCGGCCAGGCCGATGTCCATATCGGCCTGGACGATATTGTCGGCAACTTGCAATTAATGAGCTCTTTTGAAGCTCTTCTATTTAAGAGCTCTTGTTCAACGTTTTTAAAAACCTTTGGCTGCTGCCTTGACCTGAGAAGACTTTGAGGAGAGAAAGAGAGAGAGAGGAGAGAGAGAGGATCTTGTGAGGGGGAGCTTGTGAGGGGTTTCACAAGGGTTGCTTCAAGGATCTCTCTGCGTCGTCTTCGTCTAGAGTTTCTCGTCCGTGGAAGGGTCGGTAGAGGTAAGGAGTTTTGCTTTTGGTTCTGGTTCTCTGCCAGCTTCAGGAGGAAGCAAAAGGAGATAGGTTCTCTGCCTTGCCGGGGTGGCAAAAAGGAGGTTCTTGTGAGGGTTTCTCCGCCTAGCCGTGGGGGCTAAAGGAGAGTCACTTTTTTGTAGTGCAATACTTGGAGGGTGCCTCCAAGGAGTGGACGTAGGTCGAGTCGACCGAACCACTATAAATTTCTGTGTTCTTTTTCTTGCTTCCGCACTTTTAAATTCCGCACTTTTTTTGGTGTGAGTTGGTTTATGTGATTTTATTTCTTTGTTTAAAAAGAAGTTTTTAAAATACCAATTCACCCCCCTCTTGGTTAGTTTGGGACTAAGTTCATAGGGCTTAACATCCCCATCAAACTTTCAAGTGGTATCAGGGCTTGATTCGAAAATTAAAGTTTGAAAACTTTTTGAATTTGATCCATGTCTAACTTTGGGAATCGCAACACTACGGAAGGGTATTCTATTACCCGACCTCCTCTGTTCGATAACCTACCTTTTGATTTTTGGAAAACTTGCATGTCAACTTTTTTACAATCTACTGATTATCGCATGTGGATGCTTATTCAAGAAGGTTATTCTCCACCTTCTCGTGAAATTAACGGTTTTAAAACTGAAGTTGCTTTTACCGAATGGACTTATGATGAACGAGATTTAGCTCAATTAAATACGAAATGTTTGAATTGTTTTTTTTGTGCTTTGAAATCTGAGGATTACATGCGTGTTTCAACTTGCAAAACTGGTAAAGAAATTTGGGATAAATTGTGCATTACTTATGAAGGCACTAATGAAGTTAAACAATCCCGTTTAAACATTCTCTTGCATGACTACGAACTTTTTCGTATGAAACCTCATGAATCAATTTTTGACATGTACACTAGGTTTACTCAGATTGCTACTTCATTGCATGCACTAGGAAAAGAACTTTCAAACTATGAAAAAGTTAACAAGATTTTGAGATGCTTGCCTTCGTCTTATGATGCAAAAATTACTGCAATCACTGAATCTAAAGATTTGAACACCTATTCTATTGATAACTTGCTTGGCTCACTCATTGCTTACGAGCAAGGGGTGAATCAAAGAAATCTTGATGCAGGTGAGAAGAAAAAGGAAAAAACAATTGCATTGAAGGCACACAAATCGGATTCTGAATCTTCCGGGTCTGAAAGCGATGGAGTTGCCTTCATCACAAGGCAATTCAAAAGCTTTCTAAGGAAGAAACAAAAGCATCATCAAAGTTGGAGAAAAGGTAAGGATCATAAACATATTAAAGGATCTTCTGATGTTGTTTGTTTTGAATGCAGGAAACCTGGACATGTAAGAGCCGATTGTCCTACACTTCAAGATCATTCAAGCAAAGAAAAGGAAAAAGGTGAGGAGAAAGCTAAGTCTAGGAAGGAGAATAAGAAAATCCAAAGAGACTTCTAGGCAGAATCTGGTACTGATTCCTCTGAGACTGAACCAGAGGAAGAGACTACAAACTTGTGTTTCATGGGAGAAAATCAAAGTGATGAGGAAGAGGTATGTAAATCAACCTATGATGAATTGTTTGAAATTTGTGAAAAAATCCATACATCATACAAAAAACTTAAGAAAACTCATGCTAGCCTAAAATTAGAACATTCAAATCTACAAAAAGAGCATGAAGTTTTTCTCAAAGATCATGCAACGATTGATTCAAATCACATGGCTCTCCTTGATGAATTTGATGAATTAAATAAGAAGCATTTGGAATTAGTTGATAAAAGTAATGCATTAAAAGCTTCACACACCTCACTTAACGATGATCTTAAGAAATCTAAAGAGATTGAGAAAAATTTGAGGATTGAGAATGATGCATTAAAAAGAACTAACTTGAGAATTCAAAATGATTTGGAAACATGTAAGAAAGCTAGGATGACACCAACTTTTAATCAAAGGCCAGAACCTAGGAAGAAGGCATTTCTACCCAAACCATTTAAGAAAACCTTTTCCTGGAGTTCAATATTTTTCTTGTGGCATGCTAGGACACATCTCACACACTTGCACAGTTCATCGCAGTACACATTGGGTGTGGAGACCTAAGATGCATGATTCAAAGCATACCACATCTGCATTGCACTCTACATTTCCTAAGAAGGAGCCCAAATATGTTTGGGTTCTTAAAACTGACTGTTGTTGAGTTTTGCAGGAGTGCTCTCACCAAAGACCTCGTGGGAGCATAAGATAACTGAACATAAGGAGGCTTGCAGCTCAATTGCTTAAATCCATTTCTTTATCACTTGCTTGAAATCTTTAGTTTTTGTTTGTCTTTTATTTTTTAGTTTTGTGTTCACTTTGTGTTGTCTTTAGTTTGCTTATTTTTTTTTTGCTTTTGCTTTTTCACTTTGGTCTTTTTTTTTTTTTTTTTGCTTCCATATGATGAAACTTCTCAAGCTTTTAAATATTGGAGTTTTTGGAGATAGGGTTTAGCTTTTTAAAATTGGTTAAAGGGAGTAAACTGTTGATGTTTTTCCCTTCTTCTGACTTTATTTAGTGGCATGATTTTCTTCTATAAAACCAAAGTCTAAACTCAGTTTAACCAATGGCTTTTTAATATCTCTTTCTAAATCTTGCTACATTAAAACATCTTATGCATAATAGTCAAAATTCTTTGATATCATTCAAGCTTTTGAAATCTTACCATTGCAGTTATCACGTGATTTTGATTTCGTATTGTGGATTGTTCTTCCCTATGTTAGAGAGAGAGCTCCTATTCTCTAATATTTGGAGGATATACTCACAACTAAGTATTTTTTTAAGGGTATATTAAAGAATTTTTAGCTTACAAAAGTTAAAAAGGAAAGAGGCCAATGAAGCCAAATTGAAAAGAAAGCTATATACACAAAAGTGTATCAAAAATCAAAAGATGCTCAAAGAGCCAATAAAAGTGACAAGAGGCATAAAATTAGCCCACTAAATGCAAGCTATCATCCCTTTGGTAAAACTCTTAAAACTTAGAAAACTCATTGATTATGTGATACGTTCAAAGATTTGATTTCAATTTCCATGATTGAGAAAAATTATTTTGGTTTATTATTTATGAGATATTTTAGTTGTTAACAAGTCTTGATTGGATCTTTTTATCCTTTTTGTTATTCCGAGTTAGGACTCTGTTGTTTTTAAGAGAATTTTGTACCCTGAAGGATGTCAGATCTAGGGTAAATGGAATCCGTTTTTCTATCTTCTTCTGATTGGATTTTGTTAAACCTCTTGATCTCCTAAAAACTTTAAAAGTTTAAATTCATGAAAAGAATTCTCATATGATGCCTCCATAAAAAAAAAAAAAAAAAAAAAAAAAGGGGGAATCTCTTTTACTGTGCTTTCATGTACCCTCCTTTTTGATATGTCAAAAGGGGGAGAAGTTTATGAGGTTATTTTTTAATTGTTGCTATTAAATCTTTTTGTAGTGTTTTGCCATCATCAAAAAGGGGGAGATTGTTGCAAATCTATTTTTCATGTCTTATATTTTGATGATTGACAAACACTGTTTCTCTTGGACAGCTTGTTGCTTCTAACTTTTCAGGAATCGACGATCGGACAATCAAAAAGGAGCCAAGTTCAGGAATGCGTAGGTTTAGGGTTGACTCAGTCTGTACTTTTGTTTTTTACCTTTTGAGTCCACTTATAATAGTCAAAGAGACTGATGTTTTGTAACCCTTCACACACACACTTGAGAGACTTAGAATTTCTATTTTTACTTATATCGGCCAGGACGATTTCTTTGATCAGCCTGGACGATCAGCTTAAAACAAAAAGTCTAATTAAGGATTCTTAATTAAGGCAGCCGACATTAACAGATCGTCCTGGACGATACGTGTATCGGCCAGGACGATAAGCTCAAAATAGAAAGAAGTAGCCGCCATAGACAAGTATGGTATACTTTATCTTTAAATTATCGGCCAGGACGATCCTCGGATCGGCCTGGACGATATTCACAAATTATGCCATAATTGTTCAGGAAATCAAGGAAGTAATTAAGGATGATTGATACGATCATATCGTCCTGGACGATCGCAAGATCGGCCAGGCCGATCTAGTCAAAAACCTTAAGTTACTTCAGGACGATCAATATCGGCCAGCCCGTATTCAGGGCTATTGTCAGGACGATTTTCCTCTGATTTGAACTGATCGGCCAGGACGATCGTGAGATCAGCTTGGAAAACCATACTATTTTTCAATCGTCCAGTTTTGCATCCAGGGCTATGCTCTGGCTGATCTTCATTGATTTGTACTGATCGGCCAGGCCGATGTCTATATCGGCCTGGACGATATTGTCGGCAACTTGCAATTAATGAGCTCTTTTGAAGCTCTTCTATTTAAGAGCTCTTGTTCAACATTTTTAAAAACCTTTGGCTGCTGCCTTGACCTGAGAAGACTTTGAGGAGAGAAAGAGAGAGAGAGGAGAGAGAGAGGATCTTGTGAGGGGGAGCTTGTGAGGGGTTTCACAAGGGTTGCTTCAAAGATCTCTCTGCGTCGTCTTCATCTAGAGTTTCTCATCCGTGGAAGGGTCGGTAGAGGTAAGGAGTTTTGCTTTTGGTTCTTGTTCTCTGCCAGCTTCAGGAGGAAGCAAAAGGAGATAGGTTCTCTGCCTTGCCAGGGTTGCAAAAAGGAGGTTCTTGTGAGGGTTTCTCCGCCTAGCCGTGGGGGCTAAAGCAGAGTCACTTTTTTGTAGTGCAATACTTGGAGGGTGCCTCCAAGGAGTGGACGTAGGTCGAGTCGACCGAACCACTATAAATTTCTGTGTTCTTTTTCTTGCTTCCGCACTTTTAAATTCCGCACTTTTTTTGGTGTGATTTGGTTTATGTGATTTTATTTCTTTGTTTAAAAAGAAGTTTTTAAAATACCAATTCACCCCCCTCTTGGTTAGTTTGGGACTAAGTTCATAGGGCTTAACATCCCCATCAAACTTTCACTGGGTAGGTCAACTATAGAAGTCATAAATTTATTAAGAGGTTTGGTGAAGAAATATAGAGAGAATAAGGAGGATCTACATATGATATTTATCGATTTAGATAAAGCATATGATAAAGTTCCAAGAGAAGTGCTATGAAGAGTTTATGAAATGAAATGAGTTATTAATTCTTATATTCAAATCAATAAAGATATGAATGCATGAGCTATTACTTTTGTTCAAACACAAGGTGGTTTGAAAAAGTATTTTCCTATTTTTATTTGATTTCATCAAGGATGAGCATTACTTCCATGTCCTTTTTTCTTTAGTTATAGATGTTCTCACTAGAAATTTGTAAGAGGATGTACCTTGGTGTCTGCTTTTTGTTGATGATATTCTTCTTCTTGTTAAAACTAAAGAGGGAGTTCAAGGTAAAGTTAAATTATTGAATTCAACCTTAGAGTCTAAAGGTTTTCACTTGAGTAGATCTAAAATTTAATATATGAAGTGTAATTTTTGTAGTAATAGATTTAGTGGAGGGATTCTTTCTTTGGACGATCAAGTCATTAATAAGAATACATGTTTTAGATATCTTGGATCTATTATTCATAGTGATGGTAAAATAGATGGGAATATTATCAATAGAAATCAAGGTGGATGGTTAAACTAGTGGAATGCTTCAAGCTTGTTGTGTGATGGAAAACTCCCCCTCAAACTTAGGGGAAAATTCTATACTTTGGTGGTGAGATTTGAAATACTTTATGGTGGAGAATGTTGTATATTAAAAGAGAAGCATAATATTAAGTTAAGTGTTATAGAGATGAGGATGCTCAGGTGGATGAGTGGATTTACTCTTAGAGACAAGATGTGAAATAAGCATATACGTGAAAAAGTTGGAGTATTTCTAATGACAAATAAGATTAGATATAGTCACCTTAGATAGTTTGGTCAAATAAAATGATGATATTCTGATGACCCAATTATGAAAGTAGAATTATTATATTTGATCTATATTAGGAGAGGTAGAGGCAGACCTAAAAAGAATTGGTTAGAAAATATTAGAAATGATTTTTCTTTATTAGATTTAAATGAGAATTTGACTTTTAATAGGACACAATAGAGAAAAAGGATTCTTGTAGCCTACTTTACATAGTGGGACAAAGGCTTGATATTATTATTGTTGTTGTTGAGATGTAATGCAATCTCATTAAGTTAGGTGTTGTGAAAGTTAGGTTTGAGTATGGATATACAAAGCTAAATTTGAATCCAAAGAGGAATGAACATCCTTTAGGGGAGAGTTCCCGTTTATTTGGAAATCTAAGTAAATATGATTTCAAAATCCAAAGTGAAAAGAAAACACACCTTCAGGGAGGAGTTTTTTTCATTTTGATTTATAAAACCTAACAAATCCAGAGAGCTCGTAGAAGGATGAAGAATTAAAGAGGGAGATATATCCCACCCAAAGTCATATTCATCATTTTAAGATCAAAATCTGGGTTGTTAATAGTGGTACCCATCCACTTTTAATTCCTACATATCCTAGGTTGTAATTAAGTGGCATTTGTAACATGGATATTTTATTTATTTATTTATTTGATTTATTTTTTTTTTAATTTATTGTGCATAGAAAATTATATGCATTTCTAGCCATTTTCATTACTTGTTGTATTTTATTTCATCCTGGATATGATAGAAGTCCCGTGAGGGTACATTTAAAAAATCTTTTTCTACCTAAAATTAAATTAATTTTTTAGGCTTACATAGAAACTCTAACAATCTTAAGAAGTAAGCTCAGGTCCACTGAGAGTTTAGTTGGCTTTTGAGCGGCTAGGAGGTTAGTTGGCACCCCAATCCAAGTCAGGGTAAGTCCAAAAATTTTCATTAGATTAGCTAGGTTAAGATTAGTGTTGTTCAGTGCCCAATTTAGATCTAAATTCTTAAGAATGTTTAGATCTTAAGTCCTAAACTTTTGAAAATATAATCCCAACTCTCTATTAAATTGTTAACTCAAATTAAAATATCTTCAGTTCAAAATTTAATGTCCAACACATAGAGCAGACTAAAGCATTTTTGAATTGTTTTAGAATCCCAAAATTCCACTTAGTTCTCTTTCTTTGACTTCTAGGAATAAGGGTTCAAATTTTGATCAAATACCATTTGAAATTCCTTCCTCACTTCTTTTGATATCTCTCCTAAAAAATCTCTTAAATGAAATTTCTATCGTCATTATAATCAAGAGTTTTTTTAGAAAATTTATGTTTCTTATAATATAATTAACTATGAGGGCTTGCACTCATAGGAGATTTGAGACCCTAGATCAATTTTCAAAATTGTTTTTAAAATTCAAGTAATATTCTTGGGGAAAAATTAAAATCAATAGTAATCATTATCATCATATAATATCGATTAACAATAGGTGATATATTTTTTCCTTGGGGTATATATCAATTATTATCATGACTATAAATAAGAAAATTATGTCATTTTGTCCAGACCATAATAGTTAGATACTCGGTAGAATGTCATTTTGACCCTTTGGGTTAGATGTAGATCTTCCCCAAATTTGACTATTTTAATTAGGATGAAATTGTCAGTTTTATTAACTGAGCACATTAGGGTATCTTTACCTCCTAGGGTAATATATCATTCATAATAATGTGTTTGAATTCAAGACTAAAATTCCATAAATTAAATTCTCTCAAAGAAAATTGACTTTTGAACTCCTTTTTCAATACCAAACAAAAAAATAATGATGACTCTACTAGGGACTAATCTCTCTGTGCATCTTTAATAATGGTAGAAATTTTATTGCATTAGTAATTTTATCTACCTTCTTTTTGTTAGTCCCCCTACCTATTTATTCCTTGGGTGAGTGAGGCAAACATAAAAAAGAAGAGTTTGAGAGGTGAGTGTAGGAAACCACTATCAAAATAAGGCATTGACATTTAGCCCCCAAGTTAATTGGTGGAGCAAAAGAGTAAAGAGAAACACTTGGGATCTCCATTTTAATTCTATAAGCCTACATATTTGAGTGAAACTCAATTTATTAAGTTTCAAAATTTGAAGGAGACAGGTTAATTTTTATTTTAACATTCAAATCTCTTTAGTCAAATTTAGGCTTTGACATTTTGCCCCAAGCAAACTGGTGGGATGAAGGAGTATGGCAAAATCCTTCAAACGTATCATATCAATTTTGAAAACATACCTATTGAGTGAATTTTAATTTGTTAAGTTTCAAAATTTGAAGAAAATCCATCAACTTTTAAAATTTTGGTTCCTTTCCAAATCATCCAAGTCAATTCAAGTCTCCATTATCATATGTCATGCTACATTACCATCCATATAGCTTAGCTTATACAATGAGAATCCTAATTATTTAAGCCATATGTGAAAATTATATTTTATCTTCATATATTAAGGCGATAGTTTCCTAAATCCCAGCATATCTGATAAGATACAGGGTCCCTTATGAATTTTCAATTTATGCTACAAAATTTTAATTCAAACTATCTTTCCCAATTCTAAAAATTAACTCTACTATAATGGTCAGCAAACACTTCATCTCCCTCATTTAATACCTGTATGTGGAATAATTGATCTATAATAGCACCATTAAATATGGCATGGGCTTTTAGATTTCAAAGTTATCTATCAATAGAGGAGTGATTATTAACTTAGCTATAGAGAGGAAAAAGGATGCCCCTTTAGTAGAGATTATTTTTGTGGTGGGGAAAGACTCCCCCATTCTAAAAGGAGGTTATACTGACCTCTATACCTGATGCATCCTCTACTACGAAGGAAGAAAAGTTGAAATCCCCTATTGAAAGTTCTAAAGTTAAGTTAGTTCTTTAGATGGGATCGAGTTATAGGATCCCTTTTACAAGTAAGAATTAGCAGAAGAAATCTATAAGAAGAGTAAGAAAGAAGATAACTAGGTTAAGAAAGATTGTTGAACTAAAACCTCTGGGGTAAGTAGAGCTAGAAGCTTTTGAGGAGCTCCCTATTCCTGCTTCCTTTCCACTCCTGAAGTGGTGTTGCTTCTACCCCCTTGTTACTGCTGTAAGGGAGGAGAGGTAACTAACATAGCTATCTCTCCACCATGCCCGGTGGACTACTCAAATAAGAAGACCCTAAAGGAAAAGCATATTCAAAAAACCAGAATCTTAAGAAACATAAGTCATACCTGCACTACCCATGAAGGTGAAAAGAAATTCTTAAGGAAGAGAGGACTGAAGTAAAGAATTTAACTCCTTAAATTGTTAAAAAGAATAAGAAAATTGTTAAGTAGCCTATTACTTATATTCTAGTAAAGGATATCACTAGGTTCCTTGCCTTATATCTACTAAGATGGAGAAGATTATCCTGATGGGATCTAGTGAGGTCCCCCCCATAGTGGTAGCAACTAATCCCACCTCCAAAATAGTTAAAATTTGCCTCAGTGATAGTGAAATCCCAAAAGAAGAATGATAAGAAGAAGCAGATTATTGAAGTTAAGGGAAAGAGGCCAAAGTCCTATAAAACATAATTTATTCAAAAGAAAGAAAAAAAGGTTAAGAATCCCTCAATTCTAGTAGATATAACTAGGCTCCTTATTCAGGGATGTGAGGACTCCACCTCACCAAATATAGAGTTTCTACCCTTGAGGCTCATTCAACACCTTCTGATGTGGATGCCCCAGTCAGTTGAGGATACCACCCTTCCGACCACTAACTCTAGGATAGCAGACAGGGATGTGATAGTTCCTTATATTTATGAATAAAAGATTAATTAAATAGTTGTAGAGTCCTTCACTAAAGATGACCTCAAAATTAAAGATGTCCTCTCCAAGTTCGATGAAAATAACTTGATAATATGATGGAGTAAAAGGGATTCCTACAAATTTAGCCCGAGTCGATAGAGGGAAGGTTCATTGATGAGGTGGCACAAGAGATCAAAGATATTTCTTAAGAAAAAAAGTTGTGGAAGCTTTTGTGAGTAAAATAAGTATGGAAGAGACCAAGGGATCAACTAAGGATGCTGAGCCAAATAGACACCATTTTGGTGAGGAAAAAGATTCAAATGCTATAAATTATTATTCCAATGAGACTGTAAAAATTAGAAGTAATGATGACCATATTAAAGATTTAGAAAGAGAAGTTGTAGAAAAACTACAAAGGGTTAAAGATATGTAGAGTCAGCTACTTGAAACTAAATAACCTCAGCCAAAACAGTCACAGCCTGCCATTTATATAGTTATTGGGAAATGAAAAAAAATTAAAAATCAAGTATAAATATTCCTTAATTAATGTCAGCAATCCCTCCAGTTAAATCAATAATTCCTCTAGTTGTCCTTCCAATACCCCCAATAATTCTTCCAACATAGTCAATAATTTCAACAATCCCTCCAGTCCATCCAGAAAGATATATTAAATAGTTGATCAAGGCCAGGAAGTTACTTTCAAGATGTCATTCATAAAGGATTTATCAGATTAGAAGTAGTCACCAAACCCAAGAAGTATTTTGAGAAAAGGACAGCCATATACTCAATGGAATAATATTCCAAATATGGATTCAAGGATTATAATTTTGATGATAACAAACATTTCTTGTATTTCTATTTTTCTACTATTGCCCTGTCTACTAACATTTCAGGTCTACAAGGTCCATTGCAAATTAAGCTAGCTCAAGATTGGGTAGATTACGAATAAGTTAGTCTGTAAGTGTATTTCTAGTGTTTTTATCTTTTCTTGAGTCAAATATAATAATATGGATCATGATGCTAAGTAACCTTGCATACACACACTCAAGCGGAGAAATTCTATAGGGTTAAAAGTTTTTTTGTTTTTAATCAATCATACCAAATGATCCAAATGATCCAAATTCATCATGGATGATTAGTTAAAAATAAAAACCCTAATATGAGCATTATTGTTAAGACATCTGAATTAAGCAAATCTTTCAAGATGATATTCTCATTGTCCCAAATAATAGGCTCAAATTAGAAAGAATCAGCCACCAACTCTTTTTGGCGTATTATTTTTTTAAGACATTATACAGGACATCGTCCTGGATGATGCACTACAATTATGCCTGAATTAGTCTGATGATTAAGGAAAGCAATTAAGATTTGATTGATCATTCATATCATCTTGGATGATCGTAGGATTGTCCTCGACCATCATGGGTTCATCCTAGACCATCATAGGATCTTCTTGGACCATCGTAGGTTCGTCTTGGACTATCGTAGGATTGTCTTAGATGATTAGTTAAACAAATCTTAGTTTCTTCTTGAATCTTCCTGGATGAACAGAATAATATGCTGGATAATATTTATTAATTTTAACTAATTATACAGGGTGATGTATAAATCAGCCTGATGATAGGTTATTTTTTCATCATCAACATGTAAAGTCTAACATAATTAATAAAGTGATATTCTAGATCATATTTGATGTTTTGAACTAATCATATAGAGCGATGCACATATCATCCTGGACGATCAGAAAAACTAAATCTTCTAATCATCCAGCCCCTCCTAGATCGTCCTGGATGAAAGGGATGAAAATATACTGATCGTATAGGATGTTCTATTAATCAATTAGGATGATCTTTGATGGCTTATTATAATTTAGGGTAAATTTTAAGCCCTTCTATATAAGTGAGAACATTGAAGAAATTGAAGATACCATAGAACACACGGAAAGCATTTCTGATTCAGAATAGTTCTTATCGTTTAAGTGACCAAATTTATTGAAATGTACTTAATATTGTATCATGAATGTTTAGTAAGAATAAATTAGTTACTCTAAATTTTTTTAATAAAGTTTTCTTTATTTATTGTAATGTAGTTTTTGAAAAGCAAAGTTGGTAAACAATTTTATTGTAATGTAGCTTAAGTAATTTTTGAAATTGATGTTCTTGGTAATTGTCACTAATTAAATCATTTATAATTATGTAAATCAAGTTTGTATGTAAATCATTTATACATTTTATAAATCATTTTATTATGAAAATCATTTATACATTATGTAACTATATATTTGTAATTCATTCATATAAAATAAATTTTTTATTTTTTTTTTGTAAATGTAATTATATATTTTAATTTTTCTAATTATACAAATCTTCCTATATTTTACAACTTCATTTTTATGAATTAATGTAATTTCAAGAAATGTAAACTAATTGTTTCTTTTATTATAGATTGCTTCAGGGGACAATCATCCTCGTAGGGTCAATGAAGGACAAATCCAGCTGTGGTTGGAGTACCCTCCCATGCTGGGTACTTCCTGACTCCTACATCTACTAGTCCTTAATTTCCCTCTCCAGATCAGACACACTCATCTCCATTATATCCATATTACCCCCATTAACATTACAAATAGCTCCAGCATCCTACTCTTACCCTTCTTATAATGACCCTTATTATTACCCACCTCTTATATAGTCAAAATAGGGTGGACCCTCAACACAAGCAAAGGTTGGGGTTGGGGAGCCATCAATAGTAGATGATAAACATGTATATATAGAACATTAAGGTGCTACATAAGTTCAATTTTTTTATAAAGTTATTATAATTTTATTTTTTATTTAATTAATAAAAAAATTTTATTAGCAGCTTTAATCCCTTAAGGCAGTAGCTTCAATCCCTTAAGGCAACCTACCCATAAGTTTCATGACATCATATGGAGTAAATATGATGTTTCTTACTTATCATTAAAGAAAATCCCAGAGGAATTTAGGGATATATGGTTCAAATATTTTAAGGTATTTTTATTTGGTATTACTTAACATTTTTTATTTTATTTGTATTAATATTATTTATTATGCCTATATTTTATAGTAAGAATTTAAGTGGTTGCTTGAGAAGGGTATGAGGATTAGAATAAATTTCTGGGGAGAGTCTCTACTCCTCTTACGGACATGTTCACAGAAATTAAAAATTCTTGCTAGCATCCATTATGGATTGGAGAGGGAGTATAATCTAATTTGAGCAAAGCTTGGGTGAGCCTTGAGTTCACTAAATTGAGAGAGCATAATAAGATAAATAGAGCATCTGACTATGGGGGTTTAGGAAGCTCTCTTCATACGGGTAATTCAATGCATTATATTAAACATAAATATTGACTGGTAAAATATTTTAATGTTTTATAAATATATATACAATATTTTAACTATGTTTTTTTATTTATCTTGGTTGAGAGCCTACACCACTAGAGCTATACATGAGGACTCACCAATATTAAGCTGATCATCTGTGGAATATGAGTAGGTGAGAAAAGCTTACATAAGTATAATTTTTTTAGTAATAATAAGAAATAAATAGAAATTTTATTTTATGGATTTATTCTCGTAGGATGATTTTATATGACTTTGAGATAGTCAACAATCTACTATGGATGGATTATCTTCAGGATCGACCTAATATTCTGAGTACCACACCTGGTCAGATTTTATTAGAGGATGTTAAATGGGGAGGGTTTTTAGCTTAGGTTTGTAAGGATATGCTTATGAGGGTAGTACATCTACTTAAACATTTTATGATGTTAGTGGCACTGAAGAAACTGTCAGCAAGAGGGTTACAACACTAATAAGGGAGATAGATGAGATAAGAGAAATTCAAGCTGAGATGTAGGCGGTGCTACAGTCAAAATGAGCTAAAAATCATAAGAAAAAAAAGAAAGAAATATCTTATACATGAATCACAGGGCAACGAGGATATGGATGATGATTAGTTATTATATTTATTTGAAGAACTAGTTGGTGTACTTTTAACATAATTTAACAAGTTGAACTTTATATTTACCTATAGTTAAAACTTTAAGTATTATATATTTTATGTTTTGAATTATCTAGGCTTCTATTAATTTTGGATATTAGTGTTAATATATATTATATTTTGAACTGCATGAGTATATATTTTCCTCAGCTATCATAAGTATATATGGAAATGTATTTGGATAGAGGGGTGCTATCTTTTTTTTTTTTTTTTTTGAAAATGCTATAAATTTTGGGCAGCTAATCGGTGGTTTAGCGAATGGAAACTGATACCAGATGAGTGTTAAAATCATCGATATTGTATTTGTCACTCGTAATAACCAACAACTTTCTAGCAGTTGGACCACCAGAAACACTAGCAATTGGACTGCAGGAAACACCAGTGGTTTTATCGCCGATAATGACCTGTGATTAACCTATATTCATTATGCTGGCAAATTCTGATATGTTTTCCTCTGGTTTTGGCAACAGTAATTTATGTCTCTTATAGCTGCCGGAAAATAGACAATAAATTTTATCGCTTTCAATTTCCTGTGGTTTATTTGATGGTCTTAAATTCGCCAAAAAACTACTAGAAATTTTCATAACTACCAAAAATTTGGTATATTCTACTATAAATCGCGACCAGTAATGGATGATTTTCCTATAATGTGCATGTTATAAAAAATTTTATATCTTTAGTAGTTACTTCTCTGCTACCTGGCTCTATTAGATCGTGGGGGATTCAATTTATGGAATATTGATAAGTGTCTATCCTCTTTAGTCTCCTTGTTTTTAGTTTGCCTACTATGTCCATCACTCATCATTTATATTATTAAATCAATAAACTACATCATCCTGTCAAAACTCATTAGGGCTTATATCCTATGATTGTTTGGTGTTTTATTACCATATAGGTCCATTACACTGAATATAGTTCTTTTCCTATCAAATTATAAATCATTCATACATATGCATGTTATGAATGCAAAGAAAATAAAGTTAAGACTGCACATTTCTACCCATCTCAATCAATTCATATAGCTATGGTTACAATCTAATTCTTCCAATAACCATTTGTTATGATAAAAATATGATCTCCTAACTTTTATAAATTAAAATTTAAATGAATGAATATAAAATTATTTTGAAGTACATGATTTATAATTGCTTATATTAGACTTTTTTATATTAATAAATTATTAAAAGGTCTAGTAAATTAATTAAGAGATGAAGTAGGGAACTCTTTCAAATTTAGATCTTTTGGGGCATTCAATATATCACATAAGAGGATCAAAAGGTTAACATTAAACAATGCCCATTTAAATCATTGGCCTACTAGATTAATCTAGGCTACATAGTAACCTGTCATTAACATATTACTATAGACCATTACTCTTACACCTTTTTCATATTTAAAGGATTTTCAACATACATCATATCATACACACACACACACACACACACACAAATACATACATTTTATTTCAAAATCAATTTTTTTCATGAACCCAATATTTACTATTCATAACATAGATATATTATTATCATAAAAAAAAATATATATAAACTTCTTATATTTCATTCAAAGCCTTTTAATACGTCAAAACAAGACTTTTTATAATGTACTCATCTTGCATCCTTTGAGATCAAATTTTGTGATATATCAAAACAAACATATCTCTAAAGTCACAATAATTCACGTTATTACATATAATATCAACATCACTTATATATTATTTGCCAATTGCCTTTTACTATTCTAATTTACTTTTTCTTCTTAATATATTAGATTAAGCTAGTAACTCTCCTCCTTCATTACGCCTTTACCCTAGTTTTAAAATAACATATGTAGGTGCATATAATGTGAAAAAAAAAATGTTTTGAATGTCAATACTAACATGGAATTCAATTATACTTTAACTCAAATAGTATTCATGATTCTACAATAATATTAATCACAACTTCATCGCAAAACATGTGTAAATGAACTAATCATAAACTACTAATCAATTATCATACATAAATATTGTCTAAAAGCCATGTCAATCATATCATGTAACTTGTCATAACCAAGAATCATAAAATGCCCAATTGATCATCAATATATAAGTATAATAAAGTATAAGTATCCTGATAAAATGAATAATCAATCAAAGTAATTATTAAAGTTTCTGCATGCTAGTAAAATCATCAATATCATACCAAAAATATTTTTATCATTATGTAATAATAGTTATTCATTTCATTGAGCTTTACTACAAAGAGGTGCATATAATATAATATTGTGCCCAACATCTATTATGTTCCATAAGTAAAATTAAAGTAGCCATCATGATGTTTTTTTATATAACTTTCTCAAAAGTGATGCTATTTCACTTATTGCTCATATTAATCTTTTTAGTAGTATTAATCATATATTTTTATACTCGATGCAACTAATACACAACTACTTGGTACTATAACTTCTCATACATATTGAGTTATGAGTGCCCATTAAAATATGTTATTTCTAAATCATATAAGATATTCCCATTGGCATACTATATTTCGAGTTCTATCATAATCTTATATCTAATATATGGATCAAATATAGAATCCTATCCCATTCGCGTCAAACATAATAAGGGTATCTCCAAGGAAAGTAGTTATATACCTAAATATAATGTTTCATTAAGTCTATAACATGTAAAAACAAAAAATGGTCACTTTCCATTTTGGCATAAATTAATGTATATTAGATGGACCAATGTCACTATATTATAAGGCAAGGTTCCATCAACATGTAGGGATTATCTTACAGCATTTTATAAATCAAAATATCATGATAATTGTTAGAATAGTTGCTATTTGAATGCTTTACATTTTTGCAACTTATGTAGTTTTGATGATTCCAAACATTATTGTTCAAATGTGTAGTTATCTCCTAACAATTTTAGAAGATTTGCATTTGCTCTTGTGTGTACTAACATTTCAGGAAAATCAGACTCCAGACTATGATAACTTCAAATCAAATTCAACATGAAATACTTTGTTAATTTGAAGTTTGCATTTTTTCTTTGAATTAATTTTGAATGGGAGTGATTATAATTGAGTGAATAAAAAAAAACATACACACACATAAGGAGATCATAAGATTTTATACTGATCGTACTGAACGATATCCTATCGTACGGGACGATCGGACAGTTATCTTTTATAGGGAACATGGAACGAATAGGAACTTGCTCGAAAATTTTTTTCTAAGTCCTATTCGTCCAGGACGAAATTAATTATCGTACCAGACGATTGGTTCTCTGTAAAATTTTTGTCCAGACAAATTTTATTATCGTATGTGGCGACGGGTCCTCTGGAAAATTTTCGTCTAGACGAAATTAAATATCGTCCAGGACGATCGGGTCTCTGGAAAATTTTCGTCCAGACGAAAATAAATTATCGTCCGTGGCGATTGGTCCTCTGAAATATTTTCGTCCAGACGAAGTAAATAATCGTCCAGGATGATCGGGTCACTGGAAAATTGTCGTCCATACGAACATATTTTCGTCCAAATGATTAACCGACTTAGAACAGTTTTCAGCAGTTTCTAGAACCGACCTAGTAATAACCGTTCGTACTGGACGAACCTAGTTCGTATAGGACGATCATCTGTACGAAGACATTTCGTACACATATTAAAATAGGGTCATTTCAGATCGTTTAAGTAAAATCGTCTAGGACGATCCATGATCGTACAGGACGATCCACTGCGTACAGAATTGAAAACTTGTAGTTTTTGGGCGGTTTTTCTTGTCTTTTATATAAAAGGTCCAAATTAGACTGCCACCCTATCTTTTTGTCATTTGATCTTCATGCCTCTTGAGAGAATAGCCAAGGAGAGAGTGGAAGAGAGCATTCAAAGGAGGATTCCTACCACTGGAGCGAGAAGGCTTCACTTGGATTTCAAAGGTAAGAGTTTCTACTTGTGAATTTGGATTACTTCACTCTTTTCCTTCTTCCTTCTAGATTCTTGTGAGAAGATCAAGTCAAGGAGATCCGGTTCTCTGCCGACACTTAGAGAGTGTGAACAGCCGATAGGTTCTCTGCCGACACTTGGAGAGTGTGAACAGCCGTAGGGTTCTCTGCCCAAACTAGGAGAGTGTAAAAGGACGACGGTTCTCTGCCAGCACTGGAGATTGTGTAAAAGGACGGCGGTTCTCTGCCAGCACTGGAGATTGTGTAAAAGGACGACGGTTCTCTGCCAGCACTGGGGATTGTGTAAAAGGACGACGGTTCTCTGCCTCACCGGGTAGTGGTATAAAGAGTGTGTTGTAAAGGCTTCTCTGCCTTGCTGTGGGTGCTAAAGGAGAGTCACTATTGGTTTTAGTGGAATTCTCAGAGGGTGCCTCTGAGGAGTGGATGTAGGTCTGGTTATAGACCGAACCACTATAAATCTGGTGTCATTTACTTTATTGTTTTTACGTTTCCGCACTTTAAATTTCAGTTTTAACAACTCTGTCGTTGAAAAATATTTTTCTACAAACTTTAAAAGAAAATTTTATTTCGGTTCAACTGAATCTTCTAAAAGGGTTTAAAATTTTTAAACTATCAATTCACCCCCCTCTTGGTATCCTTTGGACATTTACTTAAGCTTAACAACCTAATTACTGGACTCAACAATAATAACTTTATGAATTTATGTGAAATGATCTATAAGAAATAATGATAAATTTGAAAATCAGAAAAAGACAAAAAATTTATTCTTGTGATTCAATATGAAGACTATCACAAACATATCCATACACCATCATCAATTATATGAATCAAAACTCATCACATGCCATGAGATCTTTGATTAAAATTGGCTTATAATTTGATGGATTGTAATATTCTTTTTTAATTAAAATGCACATCTCCAATTGAGGACTATGGGAAGCTAATTCTTTAATTTCTAGAGAAAATAACATTTCAATTACAAAAAAGAAATTTGTCTGATATAAATAAAATTAACAATGAAATATTTATAAGAAGAGCTATTCAATAAATCATTTTATATGCAAATGATTGTATAAGAAACACTTATGTCCAAAATATTAGTTGTATAAGTATATTTTTCTTGTAATGAAATGAATTATTTTTCCTTAGAGCCAAGTTGATGAAAAACGCAATCAAATTAAACCTTGACTATTTCAAAATTGCTTCATTTAGGCTTTGTTTAGAACAAATTTTTTGTTGTTTTGTGGTAGGAAAATCAATTAACAAAAAAAATGTGTCTCTTCAAAATAATTAAAATAAATCTTCTAACATATTGCTTGGACTGTAACTGCGTAGTTGTTGCAGAAGTTTCAATAGGCCAAAATGAGACGAGTTTTCACCTCAAATATAATAATTGTCTTATATGACTAATTTACTAATAGGAATATCAGAAATTAGAGATATGGTTACTTTAGATATATTCAATGTTAACTATTAAAAATAATAATTATCAGGTTGGTTTGCAAATGAATCGAGCTGAGCCGAGTATGTGCTTGTTCATGTTTGAGTTTGTTTATTGTCAACTTGTTTAAGTTTGATTCGCGCTCGATTCGAGCTTTTTAATTCTTGTTCAAGCTTGATTCCTTTAAATTAATGGGTGTTAATGTTTGGTTCATGTTAGCTTCATGTTTAGTTTGTTTCTTGTTTATCAAGCTTTAAACAAATGAGCCTTATAAAATTATAAACAAGCTATACTTCTTTATGTTCATTAAATTAATTAATGAGCCTTATCAAGCCCTCTAATAATCAATTACATCCAGCATGTTCACGAACATATTTAGCTAAGTTTTTTAAACTATCAAGTAAGCTCGTTCATGAACACATCAAATGAGTATTCTTGAGCAACCAAATGAGCAAGTTAATAAAAATATCCAAGTAGTGTTTTTGAGCTACTAATTGAGCTCTTTAAAACAAAATGATATATGATTGAACTTATATTTGTTTATGAACATTTTAAATAAATAATCTAGCAAACAGGAATAAATTTCTCTTGTTCATGAGTAAATTCATTCTACTGAAGGTATGAAATAAAATGAAGGATTTTTATTGAGATTAATGTTGAGTTTGTTTACGAGCTTTAATAAAAGATTCGAGCACATTATTATTAAAGCTTAATTATTTAAGGATCGAGTATTTAAAAAAATATTCAAGTTTGTTTGTTTAATTAATTAAATGATCATGAACGAGCTTTAATTTTATCAAGCAGCGAGTAACTCGTCGAATGCTTGGTTCAATTGCAAACATATTATCATATTTAATAGCCGACCAATTAGAGGTGTCAATATGGATTGATGGGTTGGGTATTGGTCCAACCTAAAACTAGTTAACCAGAATCCAACTCATTTAATAAATGGTTAAAAAATCCAACTCGAATATGATCTATTAACTTATTTTGGTTAAAATGTTTTTTATATAACTTATTAATGACAAATTTTATGATATTTAATAAAAAAGATTATACTCACAATAAAATAGTCAAGGAAAAATTATTAAAACGTTTATTTTATGGTCAAAAATGAGTTTGCAAGTCAACCCAAACCCAACCATTTTAATACACGAGTAAAAAAATTAGACCTGAACCCAACCCATTTATTAACGGGTCAACCTGAACTTGGATTTTTCTCATTGGGTTGTTGGGTCTGTCATATATTAATAACCCAATAGCTAATCAAGAGAAATATAGGACTATTAGGTTTTTGAGGAAGTTTTATGGAGAAAGCTTAATTTTGTACTAATTGTTGGAATATATATCAAAAGGGTAGATTGTTTGGATAAGGAAGAGAGTTTCCTAACTTTTTTTTTGTAATATTTTATAAGTAAATGTATTAAAATTTTTAATTTTTATTATGAGAAATGAATCATTGGCAATCTCTACAAAGAGTAACTAGCATATCTTCTTGAAAAAAATGATGGGCTCCTCATTTCAAATAATGTATCTTAACAATTACATATTCTTAGAAGATTGATTTCTCTTAGCTTATACCTTGGGTGTATGTGTGTGTATATATATATATATTCTTATTACAATTTGTGGCCAATGAAATGTTTTGAAGAACTAGTAAGTTGAGCAGGCAATTGGCAATCTAATTACACAAGGCTATAGTTGACCAAACATCGAAGGAAGTGAAAAAAGTATCCGCTCATTAGTGCATGTCTATATTTAGATGAAAGCCAAATAAAAAAAATAAATAAATGTTAAAGAATTGAGACCACCAATAATAACTAATGTTATCTTAGTTTTGGTGAACCAGACCACTGTAAGACCCTTTATAAATAATATGAATATAACATTTAATTTATTTGTCGTAATATTCATGTTGATAGTGTTTAATGTTGAAACTCGATCACTATGAATTAGGTTGTTGAACCTAAGCTTATGTCCCAGTGGCTAACAAAGAGGGAGGGTGAATTGGTAATTAAAAATTAATCCCTCTTTTTAATTTTTTAAACCAAAAAATAAACTTTAATGAGTTTTGTAGAAACGGATTTGTCAACAACAAATTAGAAATAAAAATAAAAAAAATAAAAATCAACAAAAAATAAAAACACAAGATTTACAGTGGTTTGATCAAACTTGACCTACATCCACTCCCCGGAGGCACCCTCCGAGTATTGCACTAATACCACTAGTGACTCTCCTTTAGCACCTACAGCAAGGAGGAGAAACCTTTACAAAAACTCTTCCCACCACTACCCGGTGCGGTAGAGAAACATCGTCCTTTTACACTATCCCCAGTGTTGGCAGAGAACCATCGTCCTTTTATAATCTCTCGGTGTAGGCAGAGAACCATTCGGCTATTCACACTCTCCAAGTGTGGGTAGAGAACCCTTCGGCTATTCACACTCTCCAAGTGTCGGCAGAGAACCAGATCTCCTTGACAGATCTTGTCACAAGAAATCTAGAAGGAAGAAAGAAAAGAGTGAAGTAAACACAAATCAAAAGTAAAGATTCTTACCTTTGAATACCAAGTGAAACCTTCACACTCCAGTTCTAAGAATCCTCCTTCGAACACTCTCTTACCCTCTCTCCTTGACTCTTCTTTCAATAGGCACGAGGATCAGTGGAAAAAAAGATTAAGTTGCAGTTTAGTTTGGACTATTTATAGGAAAGACACAAAAATCTGCAAATATTCAAGTCAATACACATTGGATCGTCCCGTACAATCCTGGATCATCTTGGACGATTTTACTTAATTGCGCTGGAAACGAACCTAATATATATGAGTACGAAATGACTTCGTACACACACATCATCCCGTACGAATAAGCTTAGTCTGGTACGAACGGTTATTCCATAGGTCGGTTCCCAAAAACTGTAGAACGTCACTAAAATTTCATAGTCGGTTCACTTAGTCCTGGGACGAATATGGGTTCATCCGGACAAAATATTTCTAGAGAGGAAATCATTCTGGGACAAATATACTTCATCCTGAATGAAAATACTCTAGAGAGAAACTCGTCCTGGAATGAATACATATCATTTTGAATGAAAATTTTCCAGAGAAAATTTCATCCTAGGATGAATACACTTCGTCTTGGACGATCAGGACTTCAAAAAAATTTCTTCAACTCCTGTTCATTCCATTGCTCTTACGAGGAGATAACTGACCTGATCTTCCCGTATAAACTATATTCGTCCCATACGATCAGTACAAATTTCTCAAGATCTCCTAAAGTGTGTTTGTATTCACTCAATTACAATCACTCCCTCTCAAACTTAATTCAAAGAAAAATACAAGTTTTAAATACACAAAGTATCTCATGCTAAATTTTATTTGAAGTCTTTGTAGTCTGGAGTTTGATTTTCTTGAAATGTTAGTACACACAAGAGCAAAAACAACTCTTCCAAAGAGTGTCAGGAGATAACTATACATAAAACAATAATATTTGAAATCATTAAAACTATATAAGTTGCAAGAATGTAAAACATGCAAATAGCAACTCTCTTAACAATCTCTCCCTTTTTAATGATGGCAAAATAATTATTATTTGTATAATTTTCAAATTCAAAAATCTCCTAAACTCCCTATGAATTGATGAACACGTGAAAATAAGGAGGCATTTTTAGAAATATACAACAAACAAAAATAAAACAAACACACAACGTATATAACATATATAAAACATAAAACATAAAACAAAAATAGACACACACACATACAATACGAATCAAACAAAACCAAAAACACGATACAAATAATTTCTCCTCCTTTTTAACAACAACAAAAAGTAAAGAAGAAAAAGACTTGAAATGTAAGCAGACATATGAAAATCATTTGATAATTCAATCTTGAAAGTGATTGAAATAAGTTATGCAAATAAAATTAAAACATTATCAAATCATATTAATTCATAGAATTTAAGAAGAAATATAAAATTGATAATAGAAAGAATATATAAAAAATATGAGTTAATTTAGACTCTAAGATAGAAAAAATAATTACAAAAAGGTTGAATAGAAAATTGGTATATTTCAAATTTCAATACAGAATATAAATGTATAGTAGATCAATTTGAATTAAGAGATTAAAAGATAATAGAAAGAAATAATTACCACATATGGCGCTTTGCGCATCTTTTTTAAATTATTGGCACATTTTTGTGCATCTTTTTACTTATGGGCTTATTTTGTGCCTCTTTTTGTACTTGCGAACCATTGCGCATTTTTTTAATTTTTATATATTTGTACATTTTTTCAAGAGTAATTTTGATATTTCCAAAATCAATAATAAAAAATTTCAAATTTTTCTAGGTGCATAAATATTTATTGATAAGTGAAATATAAAATAACAAAACATCATAGTTACAATAATAATATTTGAATTAATATAGTCTAAATGAGAGATATGAAATTGACAATCTTAATTATACCAAAGTTATAAGCATAACTTAAATTGAGAAAAAAATAGATTTTTTAATGAATTTAATTTTGACTTGCATTTCAAAGTATAGCACTATTAAGATAAAAAATCTAGTGATTGTCATAAAGGTTAACACACATTTCAATACCATTAAAGCCAAAACACGAGAACATATATTGATATCACTTTAAAGATATTACAATCTAATATCAGGATATCAATACAAAAAACAAAACATCTAAAGAAAAGAAAATACAACAAACTTACTTATAACAATAACTAACACACAAACTATAGAAAATACATAAAATTAAGTGCAACTATCACTAAGAAGGACCCGGATCTGGAGGAGGAGGAGGAGGAGGTGCAGCATCGAAGATGTTAAAGTAAGTACTCATCATAAGCACATTGGTACTGATATCACTCATCTGATCCCTCATAAAATTTATTTCATGCTGATACTGTACGGCCTGCTGCTGAAGTTGAGTCTCAATTTGATCAAAATGTTGATCAAAATGAGTCTCTATGCGATCAAATCTTTGAACCAAATCCTGATAATTTGGTTTATTGGTGGGTGCAGGTGCAGCTTCTGGTTCTTCCTATGTATCACTAATGATATGTGTTTTACTTGGTTCTTCTTTGAAGATTGCTCTAAATGATCCGTCGTTGTAGTAGAGCGGTTCTTCAAACTCTTGATCAGGATGAACCAAATTGTATTTCTTGTCCAGAATGTAGGCTACTAGATGTTCTAAGGCGATGTTCTTCTTTCTCTTATGCTCTACATGTCAAATTTCAGACAACCCATAAAGATAGTCAAGGATAAGTTGGGCTTCATCTATAGGTTCTTTAGTCATGATCAAGAAGGTCACCATAGAAAGAAGAGGGGTAATATTGATTATATCACTAGCTTTAGGAATTATAGAAGTTCTAAGGACATGCTGGATGATACGTGCATTTCGAACGAGACCGGATAATCTAGCCACATGTTCATTTAGATTGTTTCCTCTAATCACATTATTAATTTCATATCATGCTTAATCATGAGTGTTGATCAAGTGATGAGCTCTAGCTCCCTCTATCCTTAAATTTAAAAAGGCTCCTAAGTCAGCCTTGGTGATTACAACTTTTTGTTTAAAGATAAAGGAACAGATTATAGAATGGTCATAATTAAAGGACATGTTGGCGAGGAAGTAGTGAAAGGTTTCATTATTGTAGAGATAAATGAGGGTAAGGATAAAACCAAACTGTGTTGAAGAAAATAAGTTCATCACCTGAAAGGTAAGTTGTTCTTGGATTAGGATTATGGAGGGTGTGATCTTTGCTGAGGCAAACCTAAGAAAAGATTCCTCATTCGCTTTGAAAAAAAAGTTCTCAGAAGAATTTTTATGTGGTTTCTATGCCAGAATCTTTTCTCTCTTACTTGAACTTGCGATCTAGAGTACGAAAGAGATTGAAAGATTGAAAGTGAAGTTTTGAGTGTGACTATTGAGTTCAAAAGCCCTTCAATTTATTGAAAATGACACGTTCATATCAGATGAAAAAATTTTGTCTCGTACAAATTTTTCTATTCGTCCCGTACGAAAAAAATTTGTATGGACGAACCAATGCGTCAAAATCAAACGGCTTTTCATAATCAACATAACTTATGAAGTATCATTTCATACAGACTTTTGACCAGACTGATCGTACATACAAACATGTGTTGGTCTTGGGACGATCAGAACTTATGATTTTTTTAATTGCAGTTAAAACCGTCCCCTCCATCGAACTAACATGTGTTCGTCTGGATGAACCAAAGGTTCGTACGTACGAAGTTCGTATTAAAAACCACCTTATCTATTCAACCGCTTTTTTCATTCATCACATCTTTTAAAAAATATTTTATCCCGGACGATCGTGACGATCGCATAGACGAAGTGACAATAAAACATTAAAAACTGCACTCAAACGGTTCAAAATTCGATAGTTTGATACACTACACAAATCAACCCATACGAAAAAATTTCGTCCTGGATGATTGTCACTCAAAATTTTCAAATTTTTGTACTCAATCAAAAAACTAAAACACAAACACACTAAAAACACAAAAAATGAAAAAACAAAAACTTTATAAAAATTAAATTACACATACAAGTTCATAAACACTTAAAAACACACAAACAAATTAACTAGTAAATAAACATCAATGTTACAAAAACATTTTTATTTAAGCATTAAAATCAATCACACCAAGCCTTGTTCTTAATGCACTGAAAGTATCAAAGGCTAAATATTTTGTAAAAATGTCTGCAAGTTGATTTTCAGTAGAAACATGAGTGAGTTTAATTTCTCCTTTGGATACATGATCCCTTATGAAATGATGCCTTATATCTATATGTTTGGTTCTTGAATGTTGAATAGGATTTTTCGAAATACAAATAGCACTGGTGTTATCACAATAAATTGTAATTGTTTCTGAAGTTAATCCTAAATCAATTAACTGTTGTTTCAACCAAAGAACTTGTGCCACACAACTTTCTAATGCAATGTATTCAGCTTCTGTAGTAGATTGGGCTACTAAATTTTGTTTTCTACTGGACCAAGAGACTATAGAATTTCCAATAAATTGACATGTTCCAGAATTGCTCTTTCTATCCACCCTACAACCTTCAAAGTCAGAATCTGAATAACCAATTATTTTAAATAGAGAGCTAAACTTAGGATACCAAATTCCTAAGTTCTGAGTTTCTAATAGATATCTTAAAATCTTTTTCACTCTTATCAAATATGATTCTTTTGAATCTGATTGAAATATCGCACATAAGTAAACACTAAACATCATATCGAGTCTACTAGTAGTCAAGTAAAGTAAAGATCCAATTATCCCTCTAAATTTCTTTTGATGAACATATTTTCCCTTAGGGTCCTTATCCAACTGAACTGTAGAACTCATTAGAGTACTAACATGTTTAGTATTATCTATTTCAGACTTTTTGAGGATGTCCTTAACATACTTTGACTGACTAAGAAATGTACCTTCCTTAATTTGCTTAATGTAAAATCATAGAAAGTAACTTAAATCTCCTATTAGACTCATCTCAAATTCACTACTCATTATTTTAGAAAAATCATCACAAAAATTTTTATTTGAAGATAAAAAATGATATCATCCACATAAATTTAAACAATGAGTTATATCCTTTCCACATTTCTTTAAAAAGAGTGTTGTATCCACACTTCCTTTCTCAAAAGATCTTTCAAGTATGAAGGTGCTCAACTTCTCATACCAAGCCTTAGGTGCCTGTTTCAATCCATATAATGCATTTTTCAACTTGAAAACATGATTTGGGTATTTAGAATTTTCAAAACCTAGTGGTTATTCTACAAAAACTTCTTCTTGAATTATCCCATTTAGAAAGACACTTTTTACATCCATTTGACACAATTTGAATCCTCTAAAACAGGTAAAAGCTAGCAAAACCCTAATTGCTTCAAGTCTAGCTATAGGGGCAAAAGTCTCCTCAAAATCAATCCCTTCAATCTGATTACACCGCTTAGCAACTAATCTAGCCTTATTTCTAATGTCTACTCCTGAGTCATTCATTTTGTTTTTGAATACCCACTTAGTTCCAACTACACTTTGATCCTTTGGCCTTGTAGTTAATTCCCAAACTTTATTTCGTACAAATTGATTCAACTCTTCTTGAATGGACAAAATCCAAAATTCATCCGAAAGTGCTTGATCAATATTTATGTGTTCTATGGTTGAAATAAAGGCTGAATGATTGACTTCTTTGTTTAATCCACGCCTAGTCCTTACACCCTCACTTAGTTCACCTATAATATATTCCCTTGGGTGGTTTTTAGAAAATCTCAAATCTCTAGGCAAAGGGTTTTCTATCTTCAAATTTTCTTCCAAATTTTCTTTCAAATTTATTTTATCAATCTTTTGGGAGTTAATCTCAATCTCATCTTCTATAACATTTGGCTCTTCCATATTTCCAAATTTATCAAATACAACATGTGTGGTCTCCTCAATTACCAAAGTTCTTCTATTTAATACTCTATAAGATTTTCGAACATTTGAGTATCCAAGAAAAATTCTTTCATCAGATTTTGGATCAAATTTTCCTAAGGTAGATTTTCCATTATTATGAATGAACACCTTGCAACCAAAAACATGCAAATGAGACAAATTAGATGTTCTTCCTTTTAGCAACTCATAGAGTGTTTTATTTAGTTTAGATCTCACATTCACCCTATTAAGAACATAACATGCAGTGCTAACAGCCTCAGCCCAAAAATATTTAGGAAGTGAGTATTCTGCCAACATTGCTCGGGTGGGTTCTATTAATGTTTTATTTTTTTTTACTACCCCATTCTGCTGAGGGGTTTAGGTGAAGAAAAATTATGATCAATTCCTTTCTCCTTACAAAATTCTTCAAATTTATCATTCTCAAATTCTCCTCCATGATCACTTTGTATAGAAATAATTTCACACCCTAGTTTTCTTTGAATCCAAGTCAAAAAATTTCTAAATTTCTCAAATGATTCACTCTTATGAAATAGAAATCTAACCCATGTGAATCTTGAGTAATCATCCACAATCATAATTTTGTATACCTTCACTCTTAGACTCATAGTTCCAACTGGTCCAAAAAGATTCATATACAAAATCTCTAATGGTTTACTAGTTCTAAGATCCTTATTAGACTGAAAAGGGGACTTCACTTACTTTTTTAATTGACATGCATCACAATGGTGGTCCTTAGTAAAGTCTAGTTTTGGTTTACCTCTCACTAAGTTCTTTTAGGTAATCCTTCTAAGGTTTTTCTTACTAGAATGATAAAGTCTCCTATGCCAAAGCCATGACTCATCAGATACAATTTTTTTAAAAAAAGCAGTAGGAGATTGAATATAATTCAAGTCTAGCATATAAAAATATTTACCCTTTTACCATTCAAAACATCTTTACTATTTAGGCTTAATATGCAGCTAATAGGAAAAATTTTTACACAATAACCTTTATCACATAGCTGGCTTATACTTAACAGGTTATGCTTTAAGCCTTCTACTAATAACACATTCTCAATGTAAAATTTATTAAGATTTCCAATCATACCTGATCTAACCACCTTCCTTGTGGTGTTATCTCCAAGTGTAATCTTGCCTTCATTCCTGGCTTCCAGCGATATGAATTATGTAGTATCTCCAGTCATATACTTTAAACATATGTCGTCCATGTACCATATACTATCATGAGGTCTTGTGTGAGAGCGATCCTACAAAATTATCAAATGTTAGACCTGGGAACCCAAACAAGTTTGGGTTCTCCTTTTGACAATTTCTAATCAGATGCATATATGATATGTCTAGGTTTATGCATCTTAGGTCTCCACACCAAATAAGTTTTCATCTTCGAAGTACAGATGTGAGCTATATGTCCAAACAATCCATAATTTTTATATTTTACTTTTGAAAATGGTTTCTTAAGTCTTCTACCATTTATCTGTCTATTCAGATATTACATAAATTTAGGATACATAATAGGATTAGTAAAATCTTCAAGTTTAGGGGGTATCCTATTATCCTTGAGAGCTTTTATCATTAATTTGTAAAATGAATTTATATCTTCCAAAATTTAATTTGTATAATTTGATCTATAAATCATGGTCTTCGATTCATCCTTAAAATTTTTAAAATCTTTTTCAACTTCAGCATAGGATGATTTTAAATTTTCATGTTTTTTATTCAATTCATCAAACTCATCAAGTAGTTGTCATCAATTAAAGCATGATCTTTCCTAAAGATTTCATGTACCTTTTGTAATTCTTCAAACTCTAAACTTAGACTAGCATGCATTTTCTTCATTTTCTTATATACATCATGCATGTGTTCAGAAACTTCAAAAAGTTCATCATAGGTTAAATCACATACCTCTTATTGATCTGTCTGATCAAGACTATCGGCCATTAAGCACAAATTATTGACTTCTTCTTCCTTCTCCGTCTCTGATGAATCTGAAGCTGAGTCCACCTAGAAGGCTCTTTGAAACTTCTTCTTGCCCTTCTTTACAGCTGGTTTCTCCTCTACCTTCTCATTACTAGGAGTAGCTTTGAGTTTTGAGCATTAAGTCTTGATATGACCAGATTTCTTGCACTCATAGCAAATCACATCATTTGAAACCTTGGCATTTCTATTAAATTTACCTCTATTCTAATGCTGGTGTCTCTTCTTCTTCCTCTTCAGAAAGCTTCTGAATTGTCTAGTCATCAATGCAATATTGTCTTCATCCTCAGGTTGTGAGTTTTCACTCTCAGACTCTTCCATATTTTTAGTGCTATGTTCTTCTCTCTTCTTGGTTCACCTGCATCAATCTTTCTTTGACTAACTCCTTACTCGTAAGCAATTAGAGAACTAAGAAGATTGTCAATAAAGTAAATATTTAGATCTTTAGACTCTATAATTGCAGTAATTTTAGCATCATAAGCTGTAGGCAAACAATGAAGAATCTTATTAACCATTTCAGCATTCGTTAGTTCCCATCACAATGCATGCAAAGAGGTGACTATTTGTGTGAATCTTGTGTACATATCAGAAATGGATTTATTTGATTTAATGTGAAACAATTCATAATCATGCAACAAGATATTAACTCTAGATTTCTTAACCTCATTAGTCCCCTCATAAGTTATATAAAGTCTATCCCATATGTCTTTCCCACTTTTGTAAGTGAAAACCCGCATGTAATCTTCTGATTTTAAAGCACAAAAGAAACTATTCAAGCATTTGACATTTAGTTATGCTAAGTCAAGTTCTTCTACTGTCCAGTCTGAAAAAGGTGTTTCAACTCTAACTCCGTCAACTAAACTAGTTGGTTTTGTATACCCTTCTTGAACTAAGATCCACACACGATAATCAAGTAACTATAAAAATGTAAACATGCGTGTTTTCCAAAAATCAAAAGGTATATTGTTGAACAGTGGAGGTCTAGTTATAGAGTAATCCTCGAGTGTATTTCGATTTCCGATCACTATGAATTAGGTTGTTAAACATAAGCTTATGTCCCAGCGACTAACCAATAGGGGGGTGAATTGGTAATTAAAAATTAATCACTCTTTTTAATTTTTTAAACCAAAAAATAAACTTTAATGAGTTTTGTAGAAATAGATTTTTCAACCACAAATCAAAAAAAAAATTATCAAAATAAAAAGAAATGAAAAATAAAAGACACAAGATTTATAGTGGTTCGATCAAACTTGACCTACATCCACTCCCCAGAGGCACCCTCCGAGTATTACACTAATACCACTAGTGACTCTCCTTTAGCACCCACAGTAAGGCGGAGAAGCCTTTACAAAAAACTCTTTCCACCATTACCCGGTGCTGCAGAGAATCGTTGTCCTTTTACACTATCCCCAGTGTTGGCAGACAACCGTCATCCTTTTACACTATCCCTAGTGTTGGCAGAGAACCGTCATCCTTTTACACTCTCCCAGTGTAGGCAGAGAACCCTTCGGCTATTCACACTCTCTAATTGTGGTCAGAGAACCCTTCGGCTATTCACACTCTCCAAGTGTCGGTAGAGAACCGGATCTCCTTGATAGATCTTCTCACAAAAAATCTAGAAGAAAAAAAGAAAAGAGTGAAGTAAAGATTCTTATCTTTGAACACCAAGTGAAGCCTTCACACTCCGGTTATAAGAATCTTCCTTCGAACACTCTCTTACACTCTCTCCTTGACTCTTCTTTCAATAGGCACGAAAATCAGTGGACAAAAAGATTAGGTGGCAGTTTAGTTTGGACTATTTATAGAAAAGACACAAAAAATCATCCAAAAATTGTAAATATTCAAAGTCAATACGCATTGGATCGTCCTGTATGATTGTGGATCATCCTGGATGATTTTACTTAGTTGCGCTGAAAATGAACTTAATATATATGGGTATGAAATGACTTCGTACACACACATCATCCCGTATGAACTAGGTTCGTCCGGTACGAATGATTATTCCATAGGTCGATTCCCAAAAATTGTAGAACATCACTAAAATTTTAGAGTCAGTTCACTTCGTCCTGAGACGAATATGGGTTCATTCGGACAAAATTTTTCCAGAGAGCAATTCATCCCGGGATGAATACACGTCATCCTGGATGAAAATACTCCAGATAGAAACTCGTCCTGGAATGAATACACTTCATTTTGAATGAAAATTTTCTAGAGAATATTTCATCCTGGGACGAATAAAGTTTGTCCTGGACTATCAGGACTTAGAAAAATTTTCTTCAACTCATGTTCGTTCCATTGCTCTTACGAGGAGATAACTGACCTGATCATCTTGTACGAACTATGTTCGTCCCGTACGATCAGTACAAATTTCTCAAAATCTCCAAAAGTGTTTGTGTGTATTCACTCAATTATAATTAATCCCTTTCAAACTTAATTCAAAGAAAAATACAAGTTTTAAATACATAAAGTATCTCATGCTAAATTTGATTTATAGTCTTTGTAGTTTGGAGTTTGATTTTTCTGAAATGTTAGTACACACAAGAGCAAAAATAACTCTTCCAAAAAGTGTTAGGAGATAATAATACATAAAACAATAATATTTTAAATCATCAAAACTATACAAGTTGAAAGAATGTAAAACATGCAAATAGCAACTCTCTTAACATTTAATATTTTAGTATTATACAAAAATTTGGTAACACACACTAATAAAAGAATATTTAAATGAGATGCTAGAGTTTTTAAATGAAAACTCCAAAAAAGGAAAAAAAAAAATTATAGGCTTAACTTAATTGAAATGATTCAAATAGTATTTGTCATCGATTATCAAAGATGCCCTTCTCCATAATTGGAGAAGGGGATGATACAATATAGTAAAGATGAATAGATTATGTGATGAAAAATGGAAGAGTTTTATGACATAAGAATTATATTCAAGATCTAATTTGCTATCTATTTAATTATTATCCTTTGAGGAAGGGAAATAAAAGACCAAAAAGTCCAACATAAATCTTAATGTTGATGTTAAAAGTTAAAGTTTATTTAAATAGTAGACATAGTATTTTAGGAGATGGTGTAACAACCTGAATATATGAAAAGTGTTTTTAAATGAAAAATATGAAAATTTGACTTTTGTTTAAACCAAAGCATTTTGGTACTATTCTTTTAGCATCATGACACTATGCATGAAAGGACAAGAACGCAAATAATCACTGATGTAGTGTTTGAGTCTCTGTTATACAATAATTTTGAATTCAACATGCAGCACTATGATGTTGGATTTGAGCACTGTGGTGCTTGGCCACTAAAACTTTAGTCTCTCCTAAATTGACCATGTAACTTTTTTTATATGATATATATGAATATTATAAATATTTTTCTTTTAATATTATAGAATTTTATAGTGTAAAATGAAAGTTAATAATTTTTTAAAGCTATAGCCTGATATATAAATTTTCCTATATTTTATAGAGCTAAGTATTTTGTGGTGAATTTCATACATTAAAATGCATTTCATGAAAGCAAGGAAGACTGGCTGTCAACATTATCAATTAATATAGGTTGACTCTTAAAACATAACAGCCTTCACAAGAGGGTAGCCGATGGGATTTTCTCTAAAGATTATTTATGGTGTTATCCTAGTTATAACATATAACTAATGACTAATTATGGTGACAGACAGAAAGTGATGATGACTCTTTGTTGATTTAATAAAAGCCACCAATAAAATATTTGATTTAAAGATAAATGATAATTATGATGGATATAAATGATGACCTAATGGGAAGTAGTTGGGGTTAAAATAATAATGAAAACATGACAATAAAGCTTGATGTTCTACCTTACTGAATCATATAATGAAGCATGAATGTATTGATAGTATTGATAGATAGATTATTATGGGTAGAAATATATATGTATTGATTGTATATGATGCGTATGATTGATAGTAATTCATAAAGCCCTATATTGGGATATTTAGTAAATTTCGGTTTCTATTAAGCTTTTTAGTTCACTATATAGATTTTAAAGAATTTCAAGTCAGGGAAGGGATCTAGACCAGGTGGAGTGAGGTTATTAAAGATCCTCTGATTTTTCTTTTATATTATTTTTAAACATTTTTTTTATAGTCAGGAGTTTGAGATAGATTATAGATTGTAAGTAAACTCTTAATTGTTATAAATATAATTTTAGAGAATGAATAGTAAAATATTTTAATGTACATAATTTTAATTATTTTTTATAACTAAGTTTATATTAATGAATTCATAAAAACTCTAGTTGATTATTTAAGTGATTAAAAAGATAATTCTTCTAATTTTAATCTTGGGGCATGATAATTTAATATCATAGCGGTTATTAAAAGAATTAGAATTATAACTAGAGCTATAGAAATTGATGATGAGTGGGGTAGAAGTTGGGTAGTATACTTTTCTTCTTTGCTTTTGATTAATTAATTTGCATATGTATATATGTTATTATAGCATTTGAATTGATTGGTAATTATCATATAGTATATAGAGTGCTTGAATGACATGTGTGAGTATAATTATTTGAATGAATTAATGATTGATTGCATGCTCTGAATGATGAATTAAGAATCAATAAAGGATTGATTAAATTTGAATGAATTTTTTTTGTTATAAACTGTATAGATTTGTTTTGATAAATTTGTGTTATTTTTATTAATTTGTTTATTTATTTTTATTTAAGGAAATATTGAGAATGATATTTTTCAAGGTGGATAGATTTTAATAATCTAAAGACATGAAAAGAATTTTTAAAAGGATAAAATAAAATTTTAAAATTTTAATTAAACTAGAGTGCTTTGATACTATGCTTGAAAATATAGAGGTGCTAGAATTCATCATTACGGCATTTAAGTCTTCATTCAATAGTAATTCTATATTTAGCAAGCAGCACTGCAGCACTGTGTTTGAGCACTGTGGCGCTATGCACAAAAAATGTATATATATATTCTCCATCACCGCGACTTATTCAAGAAGGAAGAATGAAATGGGAGAGGAACAAAATAGAATGCATTCACAAGATTTTTGTCCATCAATTCCATTTTGAGATCTCTTTTTATCATTGTAATTAATCTAAATATCATTTTAGTTTTCAATGATTTTAAGTTTTATAGATTTATTCTCTTCTAAGTCAATAAAAATATATTTCTCCAAATTTATTGCACTTTCACTGTGTAACTTATTAGATATGATAGATATACATTTTTGAAAATTTTTCCTATAGTGTTATTAAATTTTATTGGATAAAATGAAGGTTATGATATTATAAAGTTATAGACTAATATATAGATTATTTTTGCATTTTGTAGAACTGAGTATTTCATATTATATTTCATACATTAAAATGCATTTAAAGAAATAAAGGAAGGCTGGTTGTTAATACTATCAATTAATACAATTTGACTCTTAAAATATAATACAATACACAATAGGATGGGTCGGCGTGATTTCCTTTAAAGCTGTCTTGTGGTATTATCTTGGTTGTTGCCTATAACTAATAACCGATTATGCTGGCGGGTAGAGAGTGACAACTTTTTCATTGATTGAACTAAAGTCACTTGTAATGATAATTGACTTGTTGAAAAATAATAATTATGTTTTTCATAACTAATGTGAAATTAAAAAGAAGTTAGAGTTAAAAAATGATGAAAATACCTAATTATAGTTGGGTATACTGCCTTGTTGAATCATATAATGAAATATATGTGCATTCATATTATTGATACAAAGATCCTATTGGCTAAAAATAGATGTATTTAATTGTAATGATGTATATGATTGATAAACATAAAATAAATAAGACTGATGATACTAGCACCTGCATGTTATGATTCTTTTATTGATTTATGAATGTTATTAATATTTTTTCTTTATGAATCTGCTTATTCTCATATTGGCTATTGCTTGATTGATTGCTTTCTTTCTTTTGTTATTGATCATTTTGAGCCTTAAGATTCATAACTGGTCATCGATAAGACTGAATGTTATTAACTATATTGAATGATTAAATATGCATATTTATTCTTTAAGCCTTGCATTGAAAACTTAGTGAGTTTAGGTTTTTGATAGATTTGTCTGCTCATTATATGAATTTTAATAATTTTAGGTCAGAAAAGAGATAAAGACCAGTTGGAGTAAGATTTTTAGAGATCCTCAAGTTTTTTTATTTTATTTTTTTATGTATCATCTTTTATTCTTTTATAGTAAGGAGCATGGGATAAATTATAAATTGTTTATGGTCTCATAACTATTATAAATGTAATTTTGGAGAATTAATAGTGAAATATTTTGATGTATACAATTTTAGTTATTTCCACTGGCTTCATATATATATATATGAATTCATCCAAGCTCTAATTGATTATTTAAGTAATTAAAATAAAAAAATTATTCCAAATGTGACCTTGGGGGAGGACAGGTGGTGTGCATCAATATTGAATGACAAAGTTTCTAGGCTTCAACCTTTAAAGTGACAAAATACATCAACCTTATAGGTGATGGCATGTACTGTTGGTGGTTGAAATAGAAGGAGATGAATTCAGTGCTTATCTATAATATCGGGTGGCAATGGTATGAATATATAGTAGGGTAATAGTGATCAGGATACTATAGTTAGGTGACGATGTTTGGGAGAACATAGATGATGAAGGTGGTTAAAAGATCATATTCAAGTAATAGATTCGGAAGACTATTATCAAGCGACAATATCAAAGAATTATATACTTGCAATAATGGAAGTAATGGTCAAACAATGATGGTCTGATGGTGATGCTTAAACTATAGTAGCTTGATGGTGGAGAACAAACATCGATGGTCTAATAATGATAATCTAACATTGATGGTCTAGTCAAGAATAAATAATAATGGTGGTAGTATAATGGAAGTGGTCATATGTTGGTGGTGCAATAATGATATGGAAAAGCTTTAAGAAGCTTATGAGTTCTCACCTTGTTGTCTCTAGTCCCACCTCAAGTCCCCCTTCATGTAGAAAAAATTACTATATGTAACCACTCCTTAGCTGTTAATACAGACTTTCCCTTAGAGTCACAAACTGAGAGAAATTCAACAATATGATGACCAATTGAGATAAATTTCATGAAATTTATTCAGAAGTAGATGTTAAAAATAACATTATTAATAGTTTATACAAAAGTTATGAATAATTAAGCCTGAATAATTATGAAGTACTTGTCATTTCCTAAAGTGACCTCCAACATGATTACACCTTCCAAAAGTTGCTTCATCATTTAGTATCCCACCAAACTCTTTAATAAACTTTAAAATTCTTAGCATCCATTATGACCTTTTTAATGAGGTGGAAAAAAATCATATTATCCTAGATACCTTTTTTGAACTCAAAGAAGTATAATGCCATGCCCTAAGATCTAAATGTGGAAGCATTTTTTATCTCTAAATTTATTTACCAAACTACTTAAAAATTTGGTCTGCAATAGAGAGAGAAAGTCTGTGATTTTTCAAAAATTCTGTTTCCCTATTTTTATTCTGATTAATCAGGAACTGGGGAGGAATGGCGGCGGAAGGCCATTGAACTGCACAAGCATCTCCGGCAAGGTCTTCTTCGGAGACTGGTGGAGGGATGGCTACTGATGGTCGTCGCCATACATCGTCAACAAGGTTTCCATCCTTTGTCAGCAATAAGGCATTCGGTGTAAAGATGTTTAATTGTAAGAATTTGGAGGTTAAACAGATAGATTTTGAAATCCTGAGAAGGAAATCTCAAGGACCCTTGGTGAACAAGTTGTTGAGGAGACTCCAAGGAAGGCTATTTATGTGGATGGGAAAGGTAAATCAATTGTTGTGGAAGAAAATTATTCGAAAACTCCTGAAGCTGGCAAGGTAATTCTGGATACAAACTTGGCAGATCCATATGCATCATCATCGGGTATGAAAATTTTTGTTAACAGATTTGGGAATTCAAATGCAATCCCTGGACACAGTGTGATAAATGCAAATTCTCTGAGTTTAGTTAATAGAAATTCTCATTTTCTCAGTGATGATTCGTCTACCAAGGTTAGAGGTGGAGCGGGCAAGGTTACTGTTGAATTGCTGTTGAAGACAAGGAAGGAAGTGAAGGATAACCCGTGGATTAATAAACCTTACATTGAGATAGACTTCAAAGATGAGGACCAAGTATTAACTAAAGACAGAAAGCAGTGAAGATGTGTGAGGAAATGGAAGTGGAAAATTCAAATAAACTCTTAAACTCATTGGTGATTAAAGTGTTTGGTAAGGAAATTCCAGCTCACTTGGTGGCATGGGAAGTAAGGAGACAGTGGAACATGTTTGGAAAATTTCATTTAAATTCCCTTGGAAAAGGATGGTTTTTATGTGCTATTAGTTCTTTTGATTCTATTGAAGTTTTTGTAAATGGTCATGTAATTGGTATGGAGAAACATACACCAGAATTTTCACCGTTGACAATGAAAGGTTTGACTTTACCCATTTGGGTTAGAATGCCCCATCTACCTCTCCATTGTTGGGATGAGAAGAATATAGCAAGAATTGCTTCCATGATTGGCAATCCACTTATGATGGAAGGGAATATGTTTCAATGGGGAAGGAGGGAGTTTGCAAGGGTTTGTGTGAGGATTAAGATTTATCAATGCCATCCATTAGGTGTTTGGGTGGAAAGTATCTTAGGAAGATTTTTTCAAAAGGTTGAATATGAAAAAATTTCTTCCTTTTGTTTTCAATGTGGCACTATTGGGCATGCTAAAGGTGAATGTATCAAAAAAATTTCTATCCAGGAAAATGTGAAGATGTCTAACAATAATGGTGGTTTGGCTTCTAAAGTGGGAAAGAGGATTGGGAAAATTGAGGCACCTACTTATGGACCCTGGGTTCTTGTTAACCATAAGAGGAATAGAAGGACAACTCAAAGAAATAATCTCCCAAAGAAAAATGTAAAGTATGTGAAGAAAAATGCTTTGATCTAGAATAACAAGGATGCTGAGAAGTCTACTGCCCAGAAGGACTTAAATATTTCAGTTCAAGAAAATGGGAACAAGAATTTTGTGAATACAGATGAAACTCAACTAGAAGAAGAAGAATTCTTACGGGAGCAAAATCATGAAGATAGCATCCAGTCGGCCCTGAATGTGAAGACCAATGAGATGGTTGCAGCTGAAGTTCTGGAGCCTGAAGTTATTCTGGGTAACAAACTCAACTCTGAATGTTCTATTCTAGTTACAAATGGTAATAAATTTGAAATTTTGTGTATGGAAAATGAGATTATAATGGAAGATGAAGTGCAGGAGAGGGATATGGTGGATGATAAGAGTTTGCTTATTAACTCTTTGGTTGGTAATACTGTGGATGAAATTATAACGGAGAAAGAGGAAAGCTTCTGTGACAGGACTGGTTCCAAACCATCAAAAATAAATGTTGTAAATGGTGAATCAAAGAAAGTTAAGCTTGCCAAAGAACCTAGGTCTTAGGACCTATCAAAAATGCATCTCGTGGATGGATGGTGGTGGTGGAAGGAAGAAGGAGGGTGGTCCCTCTCCAAAAATTTTTTAAATGAATTCCATAGCCTTTTGGAATTGTAGAGGGGTGAAGAAGAGTGAAGCCTCTCTATATATTAAAGACTTCATTAGAGATTACAAAGTTATGATTGTTGGGTTGGTGGAGACAAAAATAAATGACTTCGATAAAGTCTTATTTGTGAATATTATGGGACCCAATTGGGATTTTTTTTCTTATTCTGTCTATTGGCTTGTCTGGAGGGATTATGATCCTTTGGAGGAAAGATTTGGCTACCTTTTTAGTTATTAAAACTTTTTACCAATGTTTTATTGGAGAACTAAATGTTTTCAACAAGGCTTTTTGGTTAATCACTACGGTGTATGGAAGCAAGGAGGTGCATAAGAGGAGGATGCTGTGGGATTGTATTCAGGAAGTTGCTCATAGGAAACTTCCATCGGTTGTAGGAGGTGATTTCAACTACATTTTGTCTCAGGATTAAAAGAGAGGTGGTAGGAAGTTTGTCTTCTCTAAAGGACAGAAGGAGATGTTAAGCTTCATGAATGAAAATGATTTTCATGATGCCTTGATAGACCAAGGTTCACTTGGTGTAACAACAAGATTGGTGGTGGAAGAATTTTAGAAAGATTGGATAGATGCTTGTTGAATACTTTATCATTGAATTGTTTACAGGTGGCAGTGGTAAGACATTTACCCAGGATTGCCTCTGACCATAGTCCCATTGTGTTAAAATTTTTTGACACTTTTGCTAAGAAGAGGGAAATTCTAAAATTTGAAGATGTTTGGATTTCTTACAAAGCTTCAGCTCGTATTATTGTAATAGTCTGAAAGAAGAATTATATTGGAGATGAAATGCAAATCCTAAACAAAAAGTGCAAGAAATCATTAAGGGATTTATTTTACTAGAGTAGGAATAAGCTCAAAGAATTTTCCAAAGACAAAGAAAGGCTAAAGGCTGAAATTCTGATCCTTCAAGAAGAAGAAGTAAATATTGGGAAATTGAGTGAAGAAAAACTATGGTTGCTCAGGTGTAAGGTCAAGGAGCTGAATGCAATGCTTGGTCATTTAAATACTTCGTGGAAACAAAGGGCTAAAGTGAAGTGGACTGAAGAGGGTGATGCTAATACAAAGTTATTTCATGAATTTGCTAATGCTAGAAGGAATGGTAACTAGATTCATCAATTAAAAAATAATAATGGTACTCTAACCGAAGACCCCAAAGAGATTGAAGAATTATTTTATAATTATTTTCATAAGAAATGGGATAACAGTGAAAGCGTATTGACAACTTGGCCACCACCTTGGAAAGTTTTAAATGATGAAGATAGAACCAGTTTAGATGCTAATTTACGGGATTCAGAGATCTGGGAAGTGGTAAGAATTTCTAGAAGTAACAGGGCACCGAGATTTGATGGAATTACTTACTCATTCTTTAAACATTATTGGAGCATTGTAGGTATGGATGTATGTATGGTTGTGAGAAGTTTGTTCATAACAAGAAGAATGGATAAAGATTGGAAGAACACTATTGTAGTTCTTATTCCCAAGAGCAACAACCCAGTTTCACCAGCTGGATTTCAGCCTATAAGTTTATGTAATTCTATTTATAAGATTGTGACAAAGATCTTATTAAATAGATTATTGATAGTAATCCCAAAAATCATTTCAGATGAACAAGTGGCTTTTGTAAATGTAAGATCTATTTCAGATCACTTGCTTTTAGCACAGGAGGTCTTCAACAAAATGAGGTTGTCCAAAGATAACAATGGTTTGGTGGCTATCAAGGTAGATATGCATCAAGCATATGATAGTATGTGCTAGACTACTCTCAACAAAATGTTATTTCTGTTGCATTTTTTGGAGATGTTCATGAAGCTGGTGATGGAATGCATATTGGAACCAAGCTACTCTATACTCATCAATGGTGAATGTACTAAATGGATAAAGGAAAAGAGTGGTTTCCATCAAGGATGCCCACTCTAACCTTTTCTATTTATTATTTGTTCACATCTACTATCTAATGTCTTTCTTAGCAGGGGAAAGGATTTGGGCATCAAAATTGCTTCCAAAGGATAAAGGATATCCCTTTTGCTATATGCAGACGATGTACTTTTATTTGCTGATGCAATGAGGAAAAGTTTAAAATGATTGAAGGATATTATTGATGATTACTACAGTTGGATTAGAAAAAAAATCAACTACCATAAATCTGCTATGATTTGTGGTAAAAGAGTTTATAGAAGGAAGAAGAAGATAATTACATATTTCATGGGTTTCAAGCTGGCTGATGAAATGGAATACTTGGGAGTTAAAATTGCACTTAGAAGATTGAAGAAGGCTGATTTCCAATCACTCTTCGAAAAGTCTATGAAGAAGTTGAACTCTTGGAGTAATAAATTCATCTCTTTGGCAGGAAGGATGGTGTTGGAGAATTCAGTTTATCTCAACTTCCCTATTTTTATTAGTTCACACTTTCTCATTCCTTTAGGAGTTTTGAAGGAATTTGAGAGGTTATTCTGAAATTATATATGGAATAAAGCAGATGGAAGTCATGGACTACATTATGTAGCTTGGAATGTACTTTGTAAGCCAAAAGCTTTGGGAGGTTGGGGGATTAAGTCTACACTTTCTAGCGTGGAATCCTTAAGAGCCAAGTTTGCTTAGAAGTTAGTAGTGTTTCCGAATTCATTGTTGAATAAGAATTTGTTATGCAAATATGGAGAAGACTGGTGGAATGATGATAATAAGAAGAGTGGTTCTCCTTCCTGGAAGATAATAAAATCTGGGTGTGATGCTCGTAAAATGGCTGTTAGATGGAGAATGGTGACGGGAAGCAAAATCAATTTTCTAAAGGATGTGTGGATATTAGATAAGAACCTAATCAGGTGGCCTACCTTTGTTGCCAATTTTGATGATGAAAACACATATCTCGACTTCTTCATTCATGATGGAAGTTGGGATCTAGATAAATTATCTTTATTCTTTGGAAGAGAGCTCATTGCTTTAATCAGCAATATTCAAATTTCTAACAGGGATGATGGTGATTTCTTGGAGCTAAAATAAAGATACTCCAGGAAATCAATTTCTGCATTGATTAAGGATGAATTACTACATGAAGAACTTTCATCTGATTCATATTTTGTTCCGGTTAATTGGATACATAAATTATAGTTGAATTCTCGTATTGAATTGTTTATGTGGAGGATTGGTAAAACTACTTTATCAACTGCATATTTCCTCATGACAAGAAGGCTTGCGAATGGGAATTGTTGTCCTAGAGGTTGTGGAGTTGCTGAAGATTTTGATCACATCACCACTTATTGTCTTAAACTATTGAGGGTTATTGATGATTTAAGAAATTGGGGATTTATGATTCCAAAATACAACTCTTTCCAGGAATGTTGTAGTAAATTAGAAATTCTTGCTGATACAAATCCGGTAATGGCAAGGATCTACTACACTTTTCTATGGTTTTCCTGGAACAACAGAAATAAGATCAAGCATGGAAAAATGGAAAATTGTGATACATTGACAGCTTCTTCTATTTTGAGTTTTGTAAATAGTAGGAAGTTCAATCTTATTTGATCGAACCACTGGGATGTACATCAGTCCTTGGGATTGCATTTTGATTCTTGGCATCCCCTCCACCCGGTTGGTATAAGATCAACATTGATGCTGCCCTCAAGGAGAACTATGAAGCAGGAATTGGAGGTGTTTTTTGAGACTTTAAAGGAAGATTCATCATGGCTTTTGGTTTCTATGGAGTTCATTGGGATATTGCACAAGTTGAGTTATTGGCTATCAATTCATTAAATAAGCTCGTAAAAGGTAAATTACTTGATGTCATTGGTATTATAGTTGAAAGTGATAATTATAATATCATCCAATTTCTTCAATTGTACCGCAAAGAAATAAAATTGAATGATAATTATGATGATGATATCTTTATTGGGAGGGGTTCTAATAAGGTCGTCTTTCAACATGTATGGCGAAATTGTAATAAGTTATCTCACTTTTGTGCTAACTTAGACTTTTCTTATGAGTTTTTTTGGGAGTACTTTTCTGAGAAGGATCAACCTAATTCTTTCGTTCATATGTTGAAGAAAGAATGTGTTATGGTAGTTCTCCTCATTAGCTTGTATCTAGGTTTCTTCTTTTCTTCTTTGCTTTAATCTATGCTTTTTAGCATTCTTCAAAAAAAAAACTACTTAAAAATTGCAAAATTATGAAAATAAATTTAAAATAAAATTTGAATTTTTATTTTAAATAGAGCATTGCAGCACTGAGTATATAAACATTGTAGCTTTGTGCGTATGAGTGCAGTAGCGCTAGAAATCACCACCATGACATTTGAGGCTCTGTTCTACAGTAATTATTTTTTCAGCATGCAATGCGATGGTGATGGATTAGTGCTTTATAGTGCTAGTCTAATAATAGTGTTTTTATTTATATTAAATTCTAAAAGCTAAGCACTAAGCCTCCACCAGCCATTCCTCCTCTTTAATTTTGTGTGGCTTTCTATGGAAGAGGAGGGAAAATGGAGTAGAAGATGAGAGAGTGAAGAGAGAGAAAGTAGAGTTTTGGTCTTTTTAGTTGGTTGTTTTAGTATAAAAAGTCTTTTGATCATTGTTAGTAACCTTAATCACAATCTAATTTTCAATGATTTTGAGTTTGATGAATTAATCTCTCGTATATCAAGAAAAAATATTTTCTTCTAATTTATCAAACATTTATCATGAAAAATTTTTGTATAGGATAGATATAGATTTTATTGACATTGTGATTGTAATATTATTGAATTTCATAATGTAAAATAAAAGTTGTGATTTTTAAAGCTATATACTAATATATAGATTTTCCTACATTTTATGGATTTAAGTATTTCATGTTGAATTTCAGACATTAAAGAGAGATTGATATAACTGATATAAGATAAATACATCATTTGCATGTAAGCAAGAAAACTTGGCTGTTAATAGTATAATAAATATGGGGTTCTTAAAATATAATATCTTATACTTATGGGTAGACCAACGGGCTTTCTTTTAATGATAGTTTATATTGGTATCCCAATTTTAACCTATAACAATGAATGATTACACTGACCTACAGATGGTGATAACCCTTAATGATTTATATAAAACTACTTATAATAATAATATAAAGATGATGCAATGATAATAATAATGATGATGACATAATGATATAATGAATATAAATGAAAGATTGAAAATAATACATTAAAACATGATGACCTACCTTTTGAAATCATACAAATGCAGACATATATACAATAATATCAATGATAGATATATTAGAAATGTGTGTGCATATATAGCATATAAATGGTTACATATAATGATTTTTTTAATAGATAATTGATAAGATGGATAGTACTAATCACATTGATACTTGTTTATTTATGATATAAAGTGCCAATTTATTGATCACTAATATATTGATTACTTATATATTTATTTTCTCACACCTATTATGAATATATGGAATTAAGCATGATAATGTTTACTTCTCAATATTGATCATATTGAATCGTACTGGTGATGAATGATCATTGATGATATTGAACACACTGATTCTATATATTGACATAAGTGTGTTGATTGATTACTTAAATCTTATATTGGAATCTTTAGTGAGTTTTGGGTTTCTACTAGGCTTTATAAGCTCATTATGTGATGTATTGATTTTTAACAATCTATGAAGTGAGGTGAATTGAGATCTTTAGGTTTCTTCTTTTATTTTATAATTTTATTTTATTCTTTTGTAGTAAGGAGTTATATATAGATTATTGATTGTTATTGATTTTGTTATTATAAATATAATTTTAGGGAATGAAAGCAGTGAAATATTTTAATGTATATGATATTTAATTACTTTTGTTAAATATATTAATTTATATTGATGAATTATAGAAGCTCTAGAAGATGATTAAAAACATAAATTAGGTAAATATTCTAATTTAGATCTTGGGGCATGCACTACTAAATCCATTTATTTAATAAAACTCAGTAGAAGAACCCATATACATCAAAGAATTCCACTTAATCATTACTCATTAAAATATATTTACAATAGCTAAAATTTTAATTAGTTCACCAATATATCTTTTAGTACTTCTAACTGTAAAAGAATAAAATAGAAATAACACAGATCTAATGCTAAAATTCTAAAACTAGATTATCCGCACTCCACTGTATTTTAAATCCTTCCTAAAAAATATAATAAATTTTAGAGTGAGCCAATAGCTTAGTAGGCTATCAAAACTTCTAACTATAATCAATGTAAGGCAACAAAAATAACATGCATGTAACCATTAAATCCAAACCAGTATTAACATGTAATAGTAAGAACATGTGATGGTCAATATGAACAATATAAATTTAGATAAGTTGTGAGATTCAATACAAGCAATGTAACTTAGAAATTAGTGATCGATAGTCAGATAAAGGATATGTATATTCTTTCATTCTTCTGACTATGTGAAATATTGTCTTCAAAATCAACTCTAAGAAAATCTTTATAATTTTATTGAGATAATTTTATAGATTTGAACACATAAATAGAAATTTCTTGACCTTGAAGCCTCAATGTTAGTTCCCCTTTTCACAAAACAATTATGTCTTTTCAACGGCTAAGCACTATTTTCCTAAAATGAGTGGTATTTTTCTATCTTCATCCATATCAAGCATAATAAAGTCAACAACAAAAATAAATTTATAAATCTTAATCAATACATCTTCTATTACACCACTTAGATAAGTTAAAGATCTATAAGCTAATTGAATAGTAATAGAAGTAAGTTGATCCTCTCCTATATCGAATCTTTTGAAGATTGAAATAGGCATGAGATTAATGCTTAATCCTAGATCACATAATGCCCTCTCATAGAATTTATCACATATACATAAAGGAAATATGAAACTACCAAGATTTTTAAGTTTCTTAGATTTTTTTTTTTAAATAATAACACTACACTTTTTAGTTAATACTATAATTTAAAATTGCCGTATTTTCATTTTCTAATTCAAATTGTCCTTCATGAACTTTGCATAGGTTTGCATCTACTCTAAGGATTCATAGAAGGGTATTATGATATTTAGTTTCTTAAACACCTCTAAGGACTTAAAGAATTATTAATCAAGATTTTATTTAATCAACCTTTGAAAAAAAGGTAGTGTAGGTGTCTCTACAACCTTCCTAATTAGTTTTTCAAGTTCCTTTATAGGTTCAGATGGTTTAATAGAGGTTTCACTTTTGAAATGTTTTTCATCACCATTATTATTTTAATGTAGTTCTTTATCCTTGTATGGGTTTCCCAAATCTATCCCACTTCTAAGTTAAATATTATTAATTTATTCTTCAAATTTTAGGTTGCTAATCAATCTTGCAAGATGCCCTATATGATCTTCTATTTTTTTAAAAGCATCAGCTTTTATATTGCAGTTGACTTCCTAGTTGCATAGCAACATATTTTAATGGTATCTTCCCATTCCCAACATAATAAAATTATTCAAATCCTAAAGGGTAACGCTACATAGCTACATGATACGGTCTCGAGCATTCATATAACTAGGATCACTAGCTAAGTTAGGGTAATTTTTATTCCTATTTGGTCTTGACCTAACTTCCATAATATATAACTTCTTTGAAATAATAGCCACCTGAGCATTATGAATTGACAAAGCATCAAATTTTTAAACTTCATCTAGTCTCATAGGATCAAAAATTCATAAACTTCAGCTATTCTCTTGGTATCCACTCTATCAATAGACCATTAAAAATTATTAGTATTCATTTCCTCAATCAATTCATAAGCATCCTTAAATGGCTTAGACATAAATTTTCCCCTAGCTACATCATCTATGATTGACCAAACCAATCCTGCAAATCTATTATAAATGGTTTGAATAAGCAACCAATTAGGTAAATCATAGTAAGGGCATCTCCTAAGCATATCCTTAAATCTCTCCCAATTTTCATAAATAGATTCTTCTTCAAACTGGGCAAAGGAAGTGATAGTATTTCCAAGGATATTATGAGCCAACTCATTCCAAGTGATTATAGAGCTTCAGGGCAAAGAATTTAACCACATTTCATCCTTATTCTTTCTAGAAAATAAGAACATACTAAGTCTAATGGCATAATTATTGATAACATTATACTTAAAGTTACACAAATAAAAAAAAAAACTAGTTAAATGTAAGTTAAGATCTTCAAATGGATTTCCTCCAAACTGAGAATTTTATACCATTTAGATAATAACCTATTTTAATTCAAAATAAATTAGCTTGGGTAGTACGTCTATTGATACTCAGATAAATTCCTTCCACTATAAGCTTGAATAGGTGCATCTCTTAGTTAAATCAGCACGACACTATGAAATGTGAACCATGTGATGCTTGGAATAACTTTTTAATGCAACAGGTAAACTTATGAACCAATGCATGTTTATAATTTATACCTTATTTTTATCTACATGTCACCCCATATATATCAATATACTTATCATATCAAGCAATTGCTCTACATCTATTTTATATATGTTGTATTATATTAATGCATGTATATCATGACTTTTATTAAGCATAATATATCATTTATATCATGCATTTTTTGTTTATCATGTTCTATTGTGTTAATTTTATCAGCCTTATCATATTATCAATCATGTCCAATATAATATCCATATCAAGTTATATAATTATCATGTCATGGCCAACTTTATTAATATATATATATATATATATATATATATATATATATATATATATATATATATATATATATATATATATATATATATATATATATATATATATATAATATTATAAGTAAGGTAGAATATCTAGCTGCTTGTAGTGTTTTTCCTATATTTAGGTTACATAAACCATTTAGACCAAATATAATTAGTCTCGATCATTATTGACCTTATTATTGTATGCGGTCATCAGAACCTAGCTAGACTCCTGCTTCGCAATCTTATTATTGATAATCACCCATTTGTCAATTATAGAGATCCTAATCAATCTCAATCCAGTCTTTGATTCTAAAATTTCAATCCAAACCTTCAGTTTACATTCAAATCATGTTCAATCAACCTGAATCGTTCATTTGATTATAGTTGGTAAGAATAATTCAAGATTCAGTCAATCCATTCAAATATCCATTCGAATCCAAACTCCAAAATTCAAAACCTATGGCCAAAAGCCTGAGTCCTGATACCCTTTATGGGTGAATTTTCTATCACTAGGAAATCCAATCAAATTATCCATGATTCATGACCTGTTAGTTGCATTTTGACATGGCATATCTCTAGAGCTAGTCCTCTAAATTTGAGCTCATTCTGAGTCCTCTTAACCATAAAACTAATTCTATTTTCATAGGTTGAAAGACCTTTAAATATTTATAGCCAATGTCACTAAACATTCCACCTTATGAAAATTGACCTTGACACCCTCATAAAGTCCTTTGACCATGTTCATGGCCTCTAATATAGCATGATTACTAATAATCCACACTTATCTAAACCCAGTTTGACTAAGAGTTTACCAGGGGTCAAAGTAACTAAAACATCCTTTAAATGGGTTTTTTATCTTCCCCCCAAAAAATTCAATATGTCCTACCCATATAAACCTTCAAAACCTACCCCAATGGATCCTAATTATCATCAGGAACACATTGGACCAAAACCCAGACTAGGGAAAAGGCCTAGTTGATTAAGTCAACCATAGTTATCCAAAGTAGCCCTTAAGGGTTCAAACACCCATTTTAAACCAAATGACCTCTCCTTGAGATAAAACCACCTCCATTGGGTTCATATAATCAATTTGAATTCAATGGACCCAACTCTTGACCCTAGGTTAACTTAGTTGACCAAGTCAACCAAGTTTAATCAAGTTCATATAAACCTTCCATACACTTCTACCTTTTCGAACCCTTTGACAAAGATTCCCCCAAACCAATTCAAACTTATGGGGTGAGCCATTAGGTCCTTAATATACCCCTCTTAAAGACCTAAAACTTGGGCCCACTTTGGGTAGCCACTTGGCTATACCCAAGTTTCCAAAAAGAGATAACACTTCAACAAAATTCTAACCCTAGCCCACTTGGATCAAACCAAGGTGGAATTGGGTTCCTCCTAACCCAATACACTTCCCTAGTTGTCCCAACTCTTGGGTCAACTTGGGTTTGGAATTAGGCTAACCCAAAGTAGCCAAAACCATCTTCAGTTAAATAACTGCTCAACCCAAACTCAATTAAACCCAACCAACCCTTCAATGGGGTAGCCCTAGGTCTAACACACCTACCCTAGTTAGCCTATCCCTTGGGTTTGTTGGGTCTCGTTCAATATGAACTATGATGTTAAGCCTAATTAAATGTCCAAAATTTCCTTGCCAGTAGTACATGTAGAGATTCACATATAATCTTCCAAATTTAAAGCACAGAACAAATAATTCATACATTTAGCATTTAATTCAGCATAAATTTGTTCTACTCTACTCCATTAAGAAAAAGGGGTATCAGTTTTGATTCCATCTATAATACGTGACGGTACAGAATAACCATTTTGAATCATATGCCACATTCGATAATCTATTGATTGCAAGAAAGTAGACATTCGAATTTTTTAAAAATTAAAAGAAATATTTTCAAATAAAGGTGGTCTAACAATTGAATATCATTCTAATATTTTACGATTTCTAAAATTAGCCATACTCGTTTTTCAAAAAGTAGTCAAAACTTATGATTTTGAAACCTTGCTCTGATACCACTTGTTGGATCTAGTAATTAGGATGTTAAGCCTAATTAATTATCCCGGGCTAACCAAGAGGGGGGGTGAATTGGTAATTTAAAAAATTATACTTCTACTCTTAGATTTTTAGAAAACCTTTTTAATTATTAATGCAAGTCAAATTTAAAGTTTAAAAAATAAACTTTTCAACCAAAGTAAACAACTTGCAATGAAATTAAAAATAGAAGAAAAATAAGAAAGAACACACCAGATTTATAGTGGTTCGGTCAAACCTTGACCTACGTCCACTCCCCGGAGGCACCCTCCGAGTATTACACTAATTCTATAAAGTGACTCTCCTTTTTCTCCCTACAGCAAGGCGAAGAAGCCTGTACAAAATCACTTTCACCTTCCCCGGTGCGGCGGAGTAGCCGGGTTATTTGACACCAAAGAGATCTTCTTCTCGCCAAAACTACCCTCAAGACGACCCTTGAATCCGATGGTACTGAAGTGCAAGTTCTCCAGAGCAACCGTGTGAATATCCCCTCCACACTCCCTTGAAATCCCCTCCAAGGATCTTCTCCCACTCAAACTTCACCCTTTCCTCTCTCCCTTTCAAGTTCTCTCTTCTAGTTTTCTCCCAAAGAATGAAGACACAATGGTTGTTAAAGATACACTTTGTCGTCCTTTTACACTCTCCAAGTGTCGGCAGAGAACCGGACCAATGTAGTTGAACTTCACTTGAGAGCCTTCGCCGGAGCAACCGTGTGAATATCCCCTCCACACTCCCTTGAAATCCCCTCCAAGGATCTTCTCCCTCTCAATGATCCCTCTCAAGAGAAAACAACTCCAAAGGTACTTGTAATAGTTTCTAGGACTCTTTATATAGAAAGGACATGAGAAATCGCTCAAAAAAATTGCTAAAAACATGTTTTTCTGCGCACTGGATCGTCCCGTATGAAATTGAGTTAGTACGGATGAACTGAGTAAAAAACTGTCCCGTACGAACCATTTGTTCATCTATACGAACCAATTTCGTCCTGGACAAAATTGGTTCATCCCGGGACGAACAATTTCGTCCGGTACGAACAGTTATATAAAAAGTCGGTTTCGAAAACTACAGAACATTGCCAGAAACTGCCATAGTCGGTTCCCATCGTCCTAGACGAACTGGACTTCGTCTGGAAAAAATTTTTACAGTGAGAAACTCGTTTTCTAACGATAATTAATTTCGTCTGGACAAAAAATATACAGAGACCAAGTCGTCCTGGATGATATTTAATTTCGTCCCAGACGAATAGGACTTAGAAAATTTTTCAAGCCAGTTCCTATTCATTCTATGTGCTCAATAGGAGATAACTGTCTGATCGTCCCATACGATTTGATATCGTCCCGTACGATCAGTATAAATTTTATATGATCTCCTTATGTGTGTGTGTGTGTGTATATTTTTATTCACTCAATTACAATCACTCCCTTTCAAATTTAATTCGAAGAAAAGTACAAGCTTCAAATTCACAAAGTATCTCATGCTGAATCTGATTTGAAGTCTTTGTAGTCTTGGGTTCAATTTTTCTGAAATATTAGTACACACAAGAGCAAAAACAAATCTTCCAAAAAATGTTAGGAGATAACAACACATAAAACAATAATATTTGGAATCATCAAAACTATACAAGTTGCAAGAATGTAAAACATGCAAATAGCAACTTTCCTAACAGGGTTGACTTGGATCAGCCTTTAAGCTAACTCAAAGGGGTCAAAACCACTTTTACTTCAGCCTATCCTCTCCATATGTTGAATTAAACCCAATTATCTCTTGTATTGGATAGACCATAATCCAATGCACCTCACACCTCAAGCCTAGGGTCTAGCATGATCTGGGTCACACTCAATCAAATCCAAACCACCTAGGTTTAGTTTAACCTGAGCCATTTCCATTAATTAGATCTCATTATGCTTAATTGACCTCATGGATTGACTCACCAGACCTCCAACAAACTTTCCAAATCATCCTAACCTGACCCTTGGCCGCTATTAACTAGAGACAAGGAGATCAATCTGTACTAGACTCATCCATCTTGAGCTACACCCAAAGGCTTCCATAGCCTATTTTCACTAGGCTTAAGCTCATGAGTCATTTGGGACAACTCCACTTCTAGCTAAAAATCATTCAACAGCCTACCAAATCAATCCCAAAAGTTCATAGTTATAGGGATGACTTAAGAAGGGTACCCTCTCCTAGTCCAACATTTTAAAAATCCTCCCCAAATCTCTCTAGGCAATCCCATAGTTTCCCCCAGTCTTGCAGCCTCTTCTAGCCATTTGTTTGAATGAGTTCTGGTTAAAACCATCCATATTTTGCTCAATATCATACCTTTGGCCGTCCACTAGTCTTAGCTTCTTAAGAAGAATTGGTCATCTTCTTACCCTCCAGCTTCCTATGAGAAAAACCCATCCATAAGGACTTTCTCCAAGGTAAAAACTTTTCCTAAGATCCATAGATATATAGTATGGTCAAGTGTGGAGGAAACCTTCACTCCAACGAGTTTCCATCATTGGATTGAAGGTTTATATTTTCCTAATTATTTTCATGAAGTTTGATGGAGTTTCACTGACAAGATTTATCAAATAACATTGAAAAAGCTTTATGGGCTTAGTTGGTCATGGGAGATTGGAAACATAATAATATCCGTTGAATTAGATAAATAGTGCAATTTAGTTCCCATGGTTCTGGAGCCCTGTTGATCATAACCGTCCTATTCACGATCCAACGATTAATTTTATACTTGCATTTATACAATCAGTAGGGAATCATTTGGCTTGCCAATCGAAGTGTACCGCGTGTGAAAGTGCATTCCAACTATGCAATTCCGTGTTAATTAAAATAAAAAATCACAAAAAAAACTTAAAGATTTCATATCTCTCAATCCACTTGGCTAAATTAGGTGTTCTTATGTTCATTGGAAAAATCTAAAAGATATCTTGAAAACCTATATGGTCCAAAGCCTCAAATACTTCTATATAATTTTCAATTTCCATTTGAATGTCTATGGATATTATGCTTTAGTGTGTTTAATTGAAGTTACAATGGATTGGTACTTTTGGAAGATTGAGTTTGGGCATGTTTTTGACATACAAATTTTTCGTCCACTATTTGTTGAGTTTAAGGGTGCAATTTATTTAATTTGGAATCAAGGGTCTTGGTTTGACCCTTGATTCCAAATTGCTTCTATTATCTTTCCAACGAGACTTAGGGTCTAATTTTTGGAGTCATGATCATGCTTAGAATAGGGAGTGTAGAGCCGCAAATTGTACCCCCATCTGGTTCAAATTCATTGGATTTTGGGCCCATTTTGTCAAATAATTAGGGACCCTAAAATGCTTTCTTAGATTTGACCTAGAACTTTAATTAATTCAGTAAAAATTTACTTTAAATAAAAAAAAAATCAATTAAACCCTTTAATTGGCCATAAATTAACCCTTAATCAATGAAAATAAAATCCCCATGATTACACCATTATCTTAATATTAATCTAAATTTTAAATAAATTTGGCAATTAATTCAAATAATTAATTAAAAAATTTTAAACTCATAAAAAATTCCTAATTCTTGGAGACATTCCCTTAGGAAAATTTTTTACCCTTGGGGGTGATTCCAAGAAGTTTGGGACTAATTTGGATAAAATCTAAAAATCCTTTGAATTATGGTAATTTTAAAAATTAAAAAAAAAACTAACTTTGGAAAATTATTAATAATTCTACAAAAATACAATCCAATCAAACTAAAATTCCATTTAACCCTAATTAAAATTTAGTATTTTCCAAAAATATTAAAACTCGAAAATCAAGTTAGAGTTAACAAGCCATCTTTCCAGTCAACTGTAGTTCAAATCTAGGTTCAAAACTTCAAAAATTCATAAATATCTGTAGAAAACTCAAAATTAGGCCAACTAATAGTCTAGTTACTTATATAATGGTCAAAAATTTGTTAAAAATCTAAAATTTCAAAATTAACTTTATTTAAAAAGTCATCTTTTTGCCCCTTAATTAATATATTAAAAAAATCCTAAGAATATAAAAATTTAATTATTTATTTAAAATTTCATAAAAATCTATTATGATTAATAAAATCACTTAACCAACATTCTAATATATAACAACCACTTTAAAGATGAAGTTTTTATGATGGACAACTCTGGCCTATGGGGCTAAGTGACTTAAGAAGGTCTAGTTCCTCAAGCTTTGTGGCACAACACCACGAATAAAATTAATGGAGTGTAAAATTTTATAATCAAGTGACTCTTAATTACTTAACTAAACTAAAATCTTTAATCCAACTACATCAACCAGGTCTTTAGGATGGACTACTTCGAGATGCAGGGCTAAGTGTCCTAAGGATGACTGTTTTCTCGAGCCTGGTGGCACAATACCACGAATTGGCTGATGAAAAATCTAAATTAATTAAACTCTTAAAATTAGAAAGTAATCAAATTAATTTAAATTTCATTGATCTCTTAATCTTTTACAAAAATCATCCCTTAAAATTTATCTTGTATAAAACTTTATTGCACTAATGCTTAGGATCGAACATAAACTTATTCTTTAACCTCGAACGCACCTGAACATTAGAAGACCTTAAAAAAATACCCAGCTTAAGATCTACCCAGCCATATAGCCTTTAGCACGTACTTTAGATTGTTTGTTAGGATAACCAACTCTACCTTAGGCTAGGCCAGTGTTTACTTTAATATTGTGTGCTGTGTTTTTCAAGGTTTCCTTGCATGTTGTGATTAAAATTTATTGATGTGTTTGTTTAATTTTACTACACTCTATGAATTGATGATTTGATTAAAGATTATATTTCTCTTAGGCTAGGAACCATCTTGTTATTCATTGAGCTTTTTGTAGGTGACTACGCTCGTGTAGGGCAATAAAAAGGGAATAAATTAATAATAAATATAAATGTTATAAGTGCTTCAACTACTCAGCCTTAAAATAAATAAGGGCATGATCAAGTGTGATTTATTTTAAAGTAAATATCTAACTGCTTGGGATATTTATTTATAATTGATTGCTCAGGATAATCTTGTAAGGAGTCTAGATTTTTCTTTTAAATATAAATTTAATTTATTTAAAGTATTGAGTTATGAAAGAGTATTTGAGTTTGGGATACTTAGATCCAAAATTGAATTCTAAAGAAAAGGATACCCCTCAGAGGGATGGTTTTTTTTTTCCATTTGGAAGCTCAATTTTGGATCACTCAATACCTGAAGTAGAAATAATAACCTCCCTTTTGGGGGAAAAGTTTTCTTTTCTATTCAAGTATCCAAGCATGATGGATCTAAGGAGACAGAGGAGGAGAAGACTAAGGAATTCAACATAGAGAGTATCCCACTCAAAGTCTACTTGTGTCTGCCCTAGGTTTATAATCTGAGTTTGTGGTTAGTGGTGCTCAACCACTTTTAATTTCTATAATTCTGGATTATAATAAATGGGGCATTTTTCTACAAACTTTACTTTAATGAATTATTTTGAATGATTTATATATTTTATTTTAATTGATTTCATATAGGATTGCCTACTTTTCCTAATTTATTAGCATTTATGTGTAATATTTATTTTAGCCTCAATTCGATCAAAGACTCATGAGGGCACATATAAATTTCTTTTATAAAAAAATAAAATAAAATTTTTAGATAACTTAGAAACTCTAACAATCTAATAAGTAATACTTGGACTGTCACGAGTATGCATATAGCATATTTACCTTCTCTCCCTTTATAAGCACCTCCCCATCTAAGGGTTCTAATAGACCACCTAGCCTTTGAGGGTGCAGATTTGTCAAGAGAATGTTGTGCAATCTTTAGGAAAAAATATTTTTAATCCTTTTTTAAAATTATTGTATTCCATTTTATGCATTTAATCATGCCAATCAGCATGCATTATATTAGAAACTAATTAAAAGTGTCTTAAATTTTAATTGTATTTGAGTTAAGCATTTTCCACCCTACATAAGTTAAGGGACTAATTAGGATTTGCAATTGACATCAATCCCAATTGTTAAAAACTTTAATAACATTATCTCCAGCACTTTTTCATAAAGACCGGATCTCTTACATTTTAAATTGACTAGGTGGTAAGCTGGCTCCCCAATTTAGTTTGGGGTAAGTCAAGATTTTACACTTTATTAGTTAGGTTCGAGTCATTATCATCCAGTACCCAATTTAGATTTAGGATATGGGGTAGATTTTAAATTATCAGACCTCAACCTCCGATAATATAATCCAAAATATCTAATAATTCATTCAACTCAAATTAATGCCTCTCTTAATCCAAAATTTAAAGCCCAACACTTATATTAGGTTGGGACACTTTTGAATTATTTTAGAACCCTAAAGTGTTTCCTAACTTTAATAAGTGCTCAATCTTGCTCGAATCCCACTTGAAATTCCAATTTCACCTCCTTTGATATGCACTCCTTGGAATCTTTAAATAAAATTTCTATCGTTATTTTAGTTGAGAGTTTTTATATGAGACTTTGGTTTTCTATTATGTATTTAACTATAAGGGCTTGCACTCATTAGAGATTTAGAACCAAAGTCAAATTTTTAAAATTCAATTAATATTTCTTTTGGGAAATCAAATGTACAATGATCTTCATCATCAAAATTAAATAATTGCTAATTGATGAAATTTTCTACCCTTAGGGAAATATATCATGTGTTGACAGACATTCGAATATAGAATTAACGACCACTTCTCCTGATTATCATATATTGATATTTGACTAAACTTCATTTAGAACCTCTAGGTTCATATGTGGTTCTCCCTTAAATCAGTCTATAACATTAAAGAGAAAATCTTCAATTCTGGTTTTGAACTCGTTAGGAGATTTTATCTCTACCTTCTGAGGTGGTATATTATCACTAATGGTCAATTCAACTCCATAACTGAAATTTAAACTTAATTTCTAATTTTTTTCAAAGAAATTTATTGTAGATTTATTTTCCTCCTTGCAAGACAAATATTCTTTTGAATCCCCAATAATCATATCACAATGTAAACATGAATTAGTCTTATATTACTTGTCGCAAGTCACATGGCTTTCTTTATGAAATTATCACTTCTTACTCATCAGTATATCATATATTATCAGTTAATCTCTTTATACCTATCATTTCATGTCACTTAAATTTACTCCACAAATGTTTTTCAGGAATGGTCATTCAACCCACCCTCATATAAAGGGCAATATATTTTTAGCCAAGCTAAATCAATCAGTTATTTAATATTAACCTTTCTTATTTTTACACACATTTCATATCGTATTTATTATAATAACAATCATCATACACACATCTTATATAATTAACATAGCAATTAAATTTATCAACTGTAGTCGTCAGTATTTATGTATTATGTCAAAATATTTTTGATTAAATGTACTTAGTATGCATATATATATATATATATATATATATATATATATATATATATATATATATATATATATATATATATATATATATATATATATCATGTATTTTGTCTATCAATCAGCTAAATCAATCAGTTATTTAATTATATATATATCATGTATTCATATTCAAATTTAGTATGCTGGCTCATAACTATTTTATATTTGGTATTACTCTACTCATTTCTTATATATATAACTAATGAAATTTCAATATGAACTTGTAAAAAAATTTAGGATGATGATATCTATCATATATAAAAAATTATGAGGTAAAAGAGAGATGTTTTAATTTTTATCAATTTCAAGAGAGAGAAAATTGAAAGACCCAAAATGATCAAAAGTAGATGTAGGATGAAGATTGTAATTGGAGTGATAGGAAATGATAGACAAAACCCCATTTTGTCTCTCTTTTCCTTTCTCCCCTCTTCTTTTCTCATTTATCACTAAGCCATTATAAAGTATAAATTATGTACTACTTATTATGTTAAAGTTCTATGAAAGTATATTATTTTAGTTGTGTTTGTATAGAAAATATTTAGGAGAATGTAAAAATTCATAATTGTTAAATGAGCACTATAAAAACAATAAATTTAGCACTGCATCACTGTATAATGCCCCAACACTTTAGTGAGGCATTATAATTCCATTCACTAAGGAATTTAAGGAAATATCAGTACCTCGACAGATCCAAGGTCACCTATACAACACTCCATAGCACCATGGCATCATAAATGCATGCCACAATACTAAAATTTTGGAATTTAGCTGGAGCGTTTATCATCACAACACCGCATCACTGAATTACACTTTCAAGCGTCATATCACTCAACCTTTTCAGCACCATAATGAAGCAATTTCTAAAATGAGGAGCCAAATCGACTCCGTAATATGATGCTTCAATTTAACCATTAATTGTGCTAGATCAGTACAATAACGTAGAAGAGAAAAATTTAACATTGTTGAAGCACTAATTCATTTTTTAATGACACACTCAGATCACCACAGTGCATGAGACCTTTTTTGCACTTGTTGTAAATAGTTTTGGAGTTCTTTTGTTGGGGAGTAATATCATATTTAGTGAGGTATTGTATTATTGAGTGTCTTTCTTTAATTTTACTTTAGAGTAAAGTCTAGGAACGCTAGGGAAGGGTAGGTTACTTATATTTTGATATCCTAATCTATATTGTGTAAGAAAATTTTAATTACTGAAGGAAGAACTAGTGTGAAGAATATCTATTGATCCTTCTTGTTGACAATTCTCTTTTATCTTATTCTTATATGAATGAAATGAAAGTGAGTTTAGTTTTTTTTTATTATCCATGTCTGGCTAAATCTCTGAGTTTTACAGTGATGATGTAAATTCATAAGAAGTATTAATATAGATTTTTGTGCCTTAAAATAGTTTATATATTTTTCAATAAGTCCTATTCTTAATTTAATGCATATAATTTTCATGTTTATATTAATATCTAGTGTGAAAGATCGTTAGGGATGTTAAGCCCTTATGAACTAGTCCAAAGCAAACTAAGAGGGGGATGAATTGGAATTTTAAAATTTTCTCAATCAAAAACACAATCTTAAACTAAATAAAAATTCACCTAAAGAAAATTGAAGTGCAAAAAAATAGTAAGAAGCAAAACACAGAGATTTATAGTGGTTAGGTCAACTTGACCTACGTCCACTCCTCGGAGCCTCTCCTTTGGGTATTGCACTAAAATTAGTGACTCTCCTTTTTCTCTCGCAGTAAGGCAGAGAAGCATGTATAAACCTCCTTTCCACCGACACTAATGAGGCAGAGAACCTAACTCCTTTTGCTTCCTCCTGAAGCAGACAGAGAACCTGACTCTTTTTGCTTCCTCCTCAAGTAGGCAGAGAACCTCAATCAATTGCTAAAGTAGACCTCTCTCAAACTACCTAGAAATAAGGGATGACGATCGGAGAAGATGACTCAGATCCTTGCTTGGAGCAACCTTTGTAAAACCCCTCACAAACTCCCCCTCATAAAATTCTCTCTCTCTCCCTTACTCTCCCTCTTCTTTTGGCTATATTAGATCACGATAGCAACAAAATATATAATCTTGGGTAAATAAAAGGTCTTATATAGAAGAGCTTCAAATTTGCTCTTAATTGAAACAAAATGATATAATCGTCAAGGATGATATTCAGATCATCCTATATGATTAGTTTAAATCATTGAGTATCATCTAGAATATTACCCTGAATGTATATCTGGATGATGCAAAAGTAAATTGATCTTTGAGGATGATTTCACAATCATCTAGGATGATTTCATAATCATCCTGAATGAATAGTTCAAAATGACAAATATCATCCAACACATTGCTCTGATTACATGTCTGGATGATGGAAATATAATCGATCATCCAAAACAATTTGGGATTGTCCTGGATGATTAGTGCAAAAAATAAACACATAATCCAGAACATCTTTCAGTTCAACCTGGAAGAAACTAAGGTATATTTAATTGACCGTCTCAGACAATCCTACAATCATCCCAGATGATATGATTAAGCAATCAAACCTTAATTACTTTCCTTAATTACAAAAATCATTTAGGCACAATTACACTGCATCATCCAGATTGATGTCTTAGATGATGACCAAAAATAAAACATTCCTAAATAGACATGGCAGTTGATTCTTTCTTATTGGAGCCTATCATCTCGTACAATGCTAATATCGTCCAAGACGATTTGCTTAATTGCAGCTATCTTAACTATGATACCCTAATTAATGTTTCTTTTTTTAATTGATCATCCATGATGATTGGGGATCATCCTAAAGTATGTGATAAAAAATAGTAAACTATAAAAATGGACAAAATTTCCCACTCGAGTGTGTGTATTCAAGGTTACTTTGCATTAGGACCCACATCGATATAATTGACTCAATAAAAGATAAAAGATAGTACATTACAAACTGACTCAATCCTAATCTACCCAATCTTGAGCTACTTTGATTTGCAATTTGATCTTGTGGACTTGAAATGTTCGTAGGCAAGACAGTCGTAGAAAAAATAGAAGTATCAGATAAGCTTGATATCATCAAAATTATAATTCTTGAATCTAGATTCACAAAAATCTCTCACTTGTTTATGATGGAAAATAATCAAAACTAAATAAAACATGAATAGAAGTAAAACTAAACCACAAAGCAACTCAAACACAACCCACTACTCCCCCTTTTGACATCACAAAAAGGAGGAGGAAGCCAGAAAAGAAAAGCAAAATAAAAGGTAAAAAAATAAAAATGAAAAAGATGAGGAGAACTAAAGCAAAGTTTTTTTTCTAATCAAAGCATGAATATGATAAATTCTCCATGTGATTGAATTAAAAATTTGTAAGAATTAATGAGTTAATATCGTCAAAATCTGAAAAATGAAAGAATAACAGATTCTTTTAACCCTAGCTCAGACTTCTCTCAGGGCAAATAATCTTTTGAAAATAAATATCTAACTAAAAAAACCAATTGGATAAGAAAAAGAGATCCATCCAAAATTTGGTTCTAAAAAAATATCTTATAGAATAATATACCAAAGTAATTAAACATAATCACGAAAGTCAAAATCTAGTCTTTGAAAGTATCAAATGACACATGAATTCATCTAAGATTTAAAGGTTTGAAAGAGAAGGAAGCTTTCTTTCTTGTGGGCTCATTTTATACCTCTTATCAATTATTTGGCACACTTTGTGCATCTTTTGATTTTTAGATACACTTTGTATATTTTTTTTGGCATTCATTGCACATCTTTTTAGTTTTTTCTTCCTCTTGGGCTCTTTTTATGCCCTTGACATTTTTTGCAAGCTAGATCACTTTCAAAACTCTTAAATACTCTCAGTTGTGAGTATATCTTCTAGATATTAGAGAAGAAAAATTCACTCTCTAATGTAAGAAAGAATAAACCACTAAGCATAATCAAATTTATATGATAAAAGTAATGACAAGATTACGAAAGCTTGAAAGTGATTTAATGACTTTTAACATTATTTATATAAGATAAATTATTGTAGAAAGATAGAAAAGTTCTCAATCGTAAAGTCTAGTTGTTAATTTGAAATAGTCTTTTGTTTAGAAAAGAAAATTACACCACTAAAAGAAGTTAGAGGAAGGGAAATAATAAGCGGTGTTTTTTCCCTTAGCTGATTTAGGGGTATCAAATATTGATTATAAATTTTCAAAAATAAAAATAAGGCATAAAATATCATTTCTGCTATGACCAAAAAGAAAAGCTGAAAGAAAAAATAAGAACATAATAGATGAAAATACTACAAAATAACATCAAATAAAAAATCAACACTCAAAACTAAAAAGAAAGAAAAGAAAATAATAATGAGCACTAGATTTGAAAACATATAATTCAAAATTTATTAAGAAATAAGTTCATGCAATTATGGGTTATGAGCCTCCATTGTCTAAGTACCTCAAGCTCTCAAGAGGCCTTTTGTGAGAGCATGCCTACAAAATTATCAAACGTAAAATTTAGGAACCCAAACAAGTTTGGGTCCCTTCTTATGAAAAGAAACATGCAATGCATGTGTGTTTTGCTGAGAATCATGCAATTTAGGTTTTGACACCCAATGTATACTACAATGAATATTACAAGTGTATGAAATGTGTCATAACATGCCATATGAAAAATATCTAACATCAGGAAAAGGGTTTGCTAATCTACTCGAATGGTGATACTTCTTCTTAAAGTTATGTGTTGCATGCAATGTTGGTTTATCATTTTCAAATGCTTTCAATTTTTCTAATTTCTTAAACTCCTTTCCTACGTCAACATGAGATGACTTTAGGGAATCATGTGCATTTGATAATTCAATATGTTTTTTTTAATACATAAAACTCATCAAGTAATAAAATATGATTTCCATCAATTGTAGTGTGATATTTAAGTAAAACTTCTTACTCTTTTGCAAATTAAAAACTTCAATTTCAAACTAGCATGTGAATTCTTAAGTTTCCTATATGATGCTTGAAGTTGTTTAGAAACTTAAAGTAATTTTTTGTAGGTTAGTTCACATACATCTTCCTGGTTAGAATAACCAATATGAATGTCTACAATTTAACACAAGTTTATAGACTCCTCTTTAGCTTCAGTCTTAGAGGAGTTAGATGTAGAATCCACCTAGAATGCCTTTTAGAACCACTTCTTGTCCTTGTCCATTCTAAACTTAGGTTTTTTTTTACCCTTCTCCTTGGGTGAGGCTTAAGTGTAGGGCAATTAGTTTTAACATGTCCAAGCTTTCTGCATTCAAAACAAACCTTATCTGAAGTACTTTTAAAATTTTTGCTGCCCTTTGTTCCATTTCTGATGGTGCTGGTGATTCCTCCTTAGGAAGCTTTTAAATTGCCTAGTGATTAAGGCAACAACATCACTTTTAGACCTGGAAGAATCAGTGTTTGTGTCATTCACCTTAAGAGCAATAATTTTCTTCTTCATTTTCTCACCTGCATCAAGTTGCCTTTGGTTTACCCCTTGCTCATAACTAATGAGTGATCCAAGTAAATTATCAATATAATAAGTATTAAAATCCTTAGATTTACTAATTACAATAATCATAGCATCAAAGGAATAAGGCAAGCATCTCAAAATTTTATTAACTTTTTCATAATAGATGAGTTCTCTTTCAAAGGAATGCAGTGAAGTGACAATTTAAGTAACCTTATATACATGTCAGAAATCAATTTAGTAGGTTTCATATGAAAAAGTTTATAGTCATGCAGTAAAATATTCAACCTAGATTTCTTAACTTCATTTGTTATATCATAAGTAATACAAAATCTATTCCAAATTTCTTTACCAGTAGAACAAGTTGAAACACACATGTAATCTTTAGGTTTCAGAACACAAAAAAATTTGTTTAAACATTTTGCATTAAGTTGTGTTTAATCCTTATCATCAAAAGTCCATTCACTAAAAGGAAGTTCAGTTTTAATGCTATTAATTTCAAGTGACGGAGGTGAATAACCTACTTTAATAAGAATCTACATATGATAGTTAATTTGTAAAAATATAGACATGTGAGTTTTCCAAAAATTAAAAGAAATATTATCATACAAAGGTGGTCGAGTAATAGAATACCCTTCCACGGTATTATGATTTTCATAGTTAATCATGGATCAAAATTCAAACATTTTCAAAAATTCGGTTTTATAAATCCCACTCTGATACCAGTTGAAAGTTCGTTAGGGATATTAAGACCTTATGAACTTGCCCAAAGCTAACCATGAGGGGGGGGGGGGGGGGGGGGGGGGGGTGAATTGGTATTTTAAAATTTTCTCAATAAAAAACACAATCTTAAACCAAACCAAAATTCACCCCAAGAAAATTGAAGTGTGGAAATTAAATACACAAAAATAATAAGAAGGAACATATAGAGATTTATAGTGGTTTGGTCAACTTGACCTATGTCCACTCCTCGAAGCCTCTTCTCTTGGTATTGCACTAAACTCAGTAACTCTGGTTTTTCTCCCATAGCAAGGTCAAGAAGCCTATACAAACCTCCTTTCCATCGACACCGGTGAGGCAGAGAAAATAATTTTTTTTTCTTTCTCCTAAAGCAGGCAGAGAACCTAACTCTTTTTGCATCCTTGTAAAAAAGGTAGAGAACCTCAATCAATTACTGGAGTAGATCTCTCTTAAGTAACCAAGGAATAAGGGATGATGATCGGAGAGCATGACTCAGATCTTTGCTTGGATCAACCTTTATGAAACCCTCACAAAATCCCCCTCACAAGATCCTCTCTCATCTATCCCTTACTCTCCCTCTCCTCTTGGCTCTCTCAGGTTAAGACAACAACAAAAGATATAATCTTGGGTAAATAAGAGATCTTATATAGAAGAGCTTCAAAATTTCTTATAATTGCAACAAACTGATATAATCATCTAGGACGATATTCAGATCATCTTATATGATTAGCTCAAATCATTGAGTATCATCCAGAATATCACCTTGAATGCATGTCTCAACGATGGAAAAGTAAACTTATCGACAAGATGATTTCACGATCGTCCTAGATGAATAGTTAAAAATGATAAATATCTTCAAGCACATCGCCCTGATTGCATGTCTAGACGATGGAAATATAACCAATAGTCCAAGACGATTTGGTATCATCCCGGATGATTAGTTCAAAAACCACACACATCATCTAGAACATTATTTTTGTCTTCCAGGAAGAAGCTACAAATTATTTAACTAACCATTATGGATGATCCTATGATTGTTCTAGATGATATGATTGAGTAATGAAACCTTAATTATTTTCCTTAATTACGAAACTAATTTAGGAATAATTATACTACATCATCCATGATGATGTCCAAAAATAAAACATGCCTAAATAGATCAAGGTGCTATTTCTTTCTGATTTGAGCCTATTGTCCCGGACGATGCTGATATCATCTAGGATGATTTACTTAATTATGATTTCCTTAACCAAGATGCCCTAAGTAGGGTTTCTATTTTTAATTAATCATCCAGGATGATTTGGGATCATCCTGAATTATGTGATCAAAAATAGAAAACTCTAAAAAATAGACAGAATTTCTCCCTTAGTGTATGTGTGCAATGTTACTTAGCATCAGGACACACTTCAATATAATTGACTCAAGAAAATGTAAAAGACACTTGACATACATTACAAATTAACTCAGTCCTAATCAACCAAATCTTGAGCGTGTTTGATTTGCAATTTTATCTCTTGGACCTGAAATGTTAGTAGGTAAGATAGTCGTAGAAAAAAATAAACGTGTCGGAATAGTTTGCTATCATCAAAATTATAGTTCCTAAATCCATATTCATAATATAGTGTGATATATTTCCTTGATGAAGGAAAATTTGAATAAATAGGAGAATTAAAATGAAATGTTGGCATACTTAGACATAGGATGAAACTTTCTAAGTTATGTAGAGAAGTTATAATTGTATGAAGGTCATAAACCTCCCTTTTCACATCTACAAGCTTCATAGAGATTTAGAGATGTATATACTCTAATCCATATCTAAAAATTAAGAGTCTCATTAGAAAAACTATATTGTTTTGTATTATTAGTCCAAAACACTTTATTTAAATTGGTATATTTTTTTCTTGTAACTCTCTATTAATTAGCAAAACCTTAGAAATAACCATTTTTATTCTATAGGTTATCTTATGTATCTATATTAGATAGTACTAGTTTAATTATATTAAGCAAAATACTTCCTTGTGAGATCAATATTCTTCTCTATTACTTCATTACTTGATCAACACATATACCTGCATATCTTGTGGTCTTTTATTATTTTTTATAATAAAGAAAATTTAAGCATGTTCATATTGTCTGATAGCTCTATGTGTAACTTACCATATCTAAGCTAAAACACAACCCCCACACCACACACAACATCAAGTTTCTAACACCATTAATGGGGAAGTAACTTGCATATTATAATTTTAAACTATATTTTTGATCTAATTCATAATTATACCTACTTATATCCAATAAAAAAGATGGCGCTTCATTTTGCATTATATATGCTATAGCGCCACATGTCTTATGCCACTGCAAAATTTTTCACTTTCATATTTTGTCATTTTTTATATTGTTAAGCATCATTGTGCTTCTCTCTTGAGCGTTGTCGCACTCAGGATGTTTATATATAGGTTTGTTTTTTTCAAATTTTTTTCATTGCATTATCTCTCTCATTCTCTCTATATTTTTTTACATTTTTTGTTATTTATGATGTGTAAGCAATGGCCCCAAAGATGTGTGGCAATAAGAAGCTTGCTTCATCATCCCATAATAAGAGCATATTCATTTCTCCTGAGGTAGAGAAAATGTATGAGAAGATAATGGTAAACAAATAGTTGATCCTTGAGATAGGCTTTCAAAACCTTGGAGTTCAAGTTATGCAAATGTTAGTAAACTAGGGTTAGGAGTAGTTATGTGGGGAGACCTATGCAGTAGTGGTTAATGAAGTATGGGAGTTCTTTGCTAATGGTGAAAAGGCTATGGAAAATAGGTGTTATGTGCGAGTTAAGTGGGTACTCTTCAATTTTATAATCATCAATCATCTATATAAGGTTCAAAATTTTGAGTTTGATGAGTACAACCATTTTTTTAGAGCCTGTGATTATGAGAAAATTTTGAGAGTTTTGTGTGAACCTAATAGTGGGGGTACACAAAAGTACAAGGGGAACAAAATAATTTTTTTTTTTCTACATATTGTTTAACCCTACTATCAAAAGTTTCTCATTATTTTATTTCTTCTTGATTGTTATCTAGTAAAAATATTAGTGAGGTAACTAAAGACTGCATTATTTTAATTATATTATTCACATTTGCTAGATAACTGATGTGGGAAAGTTACTCAATTATTCTTGACTTGTATTATTATAGGTACTAGTTATGAAAGTTCAGGAAGGTTGTTAAACCTTTAAGAACTAGCCAGAGGCTAACGAAGAGGGGGGGATGAATTGGATATTTAAAAATTTCTTTAAGGAAAAGGAAAACCATTAAAAACTTTTCATACCAACACATAAGAATCGACACAACGAATGGGAAATAAGCAACTTTTATAATAATGAAATAAATTAGATTTTTCAATTATATATATAATTGTAGAAAAATAATGTGCAAAAAATTATCAAATTGAACACACCAAAATTTATAGTGGTTCAGTCTACTTGACTTACGACCACTCATTAGAGACTCCCTCACCAAGTACTGTACTAAATAGTACTGATGAAAGTTTGTTAGGGATGTTAAGCCATTACAAACTAGCTCAAGCTAACCGAGAGGGGGGGGGGGGGGTGAATTGGTTATTTTAAAAAATCTTTCAATAAAAAAAACCCATTCAAACCAAAATTCACCACAAAGAAATTTAACGTGCGAAAATTAAATGCAAAAAAGTAGTAAAGGACATAGAAATTTATAGTGATTCGGTCTACTAGACCTACGTCCACTCCCCAGAGGCACCCTCTCAGTATTGTACTAAACTCAGTGACTCTCCTTTTTCTCCCACACCAAGGCGGAGAAGCCTGCACAAAACATCCTTTCCACCGACATCGTTGAGGCAGAAAACCTAACTCCTTTTTCTTCCTCCTGAAGCAGGAAGAGAACATTGATCGATTGATAAAGTGGACCTCTCTCAAACCTCCATGAATAAGGGATGATGATCGGAGAAGATGACTTGGATCCTTACTTAGAGCAACCTTTGTGAAACCCCTCACAAACTCCCCCTCACAAGATCCTCTCTCTCTCTCCCTTTCTCTCCCTCTTCTCTAGGCACTCTCAGGTCAAAATAGTAGCAAAAGATGATATCTTAGGTAGAACAGGAGTCCTTAAATGGAAGAGTTTCAAAATAACTCTATATTTAAACAAACCAACTTTATCATCCAGGATGATATAAATATCGTCCTAGCTAATCAGCACAAATTTCTCTCAATCAGCCCGAATAGTTTAGGAGAATCATAAGGTTTTTGTTCATATAGTCTAGGATGATAATATGTCATCCTGTACAATTAGTACAAGTCATTAAAAATCATCTAGACAATTGCACTGAATGGATGTTTGGATGATGGAAAAATAGCTTGATCGTCTAGACTGATCTCATGATCTTCCTAGATGATTAGTTCAAATTCATCAAAATCTTCTAGACCATCGCCCTGAATAGAAGGTGGCCGATGTTGATCATTCAAGAATAATTAAGGTTTTTTTAACTGATCATCTCGGTCGATCCTGAGATCATCTAGGATGATTTGATCAAGCAATCAAACCTTAATGGCTTTCCTTAATAACCAGTTAATTTAGGACGATGTCCTGGATGATATCTAAAAATAAATAATACCAAAATAAATCTAGTGGCTGATTCTTTCTAATTTGAGCCTATTGCCCCGATAGAAACTAATATCGTCTAGGACGATGTGCTAAATGATAGCTTCCTTAACTAGGATTCCCTAATTATGGTTTTTATTTTTAACGAATCATCCTTGCCGATTTATGGATTATCACAGATGATGTGACCAAAAATAGAGAAATATAAAATCAGACAAAAATTTTCCTCAATATGTGTGCGTGCAATGTTACTTAGTATTAAGAACCACATCATTTATAATTGACTCAAGAATGGGAAAAGCTTACAAACTGACTCAGACTTAGTGTACCAAATCTTGAGCTAGTTCAAATTGCAATTAGATTTTATGGACCTGAATTGTTAGTAGGCAAGGTAGTCGTAAAGAAATAGAAGTATTTTTTATCATCCAAATTATATTCCCTGAAAAACATATTTGTAACAATCTCCCCTTTTTTTAAGATGGAAAACACAACAAAATTGTTGAAGCAGTTAAAAACAATTTTAATGGAAATAAGTAAAGAAATAAACACAATTCAAACAGTTCAACTATCCAACATAAAAACATAATAGACTAGAATAGACTAGAACAATACAAACTAATATATCTACTCCCCCTTTTAACATCACAAAAAGGAGGAGAAAAAAAAACAATATAAACTACTCAACAAAAGTAAAATAACATCACACAAAAACAAGCAAACTAAAAGAAAGATGGCCCCTGATCATCTGAAGGAGGAGATGGTGGTGGTGGATGTGGCTGAAAGTAGCTGGAAAGAGTCGCAAACTATTCCCCAAGCCAGGCCATATCCTAGTCATGTTGGGGTTGCTAGTGAGCTACGTAAGCATCGATGCAAGAAGTATCCTCTGCATGTTGCTGCTCATGTGCAGCAATGTAGGTTTCAAAGCAAATCTCCCACTGGTCTAATCACTCCACTGAGAGTACTGGTGGAGTGGAGTAGGTACAGGAATAGGTGCAGGAGCTGACTCCTCAGCTCCCTCTGCTTCCTCATGCCCAGGGTGGAGACGAGTACTGTGAAGAATGTGAAATGAGTTATTTGAGTAGAAGGCAGGCTAAAACTTTGGTGGGGAAGGATATTGTAAGTTATATTTTGATTCTAAGCCATAAGCAATAATATGTCCTAGGGAAAAATTAGGCTTCCTACTATGTCCTGGATTTCATAGTAGTTAGATACTAAATATAGAAAAAAATCAAATTAGTGGCATTGAATTCACGATGGGAAAAAATATAAAAAGTGGTGATCAAAAGAAGATGAGTGATATGAATGTGATCACCAGCTTTTGGAAGTGCTGAGGTGCGAAGGATATGCTGGATTGTCCTAGCATCTTTGAGCAATGTGTTAGACTCTATAACATAAAATTGAGCATTAATGTTTCTGAGAAAGGGGATGGCTGGAGCCCAGTCATAGTCAGGTTCAGAACACAAGGTATGGAGTTTGTCCCCTATGGTGGAAAGTTGCAAAAGCTCTTAACAGTTCAATTATATGATTTTGACAGGACATCGATTCACATAGGACCCGAGAGCAGAGAAAGAAGAATTTCTGCGGAGACTAGCAAAAAATTCAAAAAGAAGTTCCAAATTGAAAGGAACAGAGAGAGTAAGAAGGAAGGTCAAGGAAGTATGCGCAAACAAATCTAGGATAAGATAGGAAAGATTGTGTGGGTTTATAGTCCAGGATATAATAATCCTGGCTATTTTGTACCTTTAATAGGCGGCTTGATCATCTACCTCAGTAAAGCGAGGGTCCAATTTCACCCTCAAGGAACTCACAGAAGGATGGCGAGATCTCTTTCCATTGGCCATACTCAGGAAAACATAGCAAAAGAGTAAGAAAAAATAGGATTTGAGAAGGATTGTATGAGAAAATTGTTTGAAGGTCTCAGTTTAAAAAGAATCGAACAGATCATCTAGGACAATTGTAGAATCATTCGGGATGATATGGTGCAATAATTGCATTCGGGACGATTGGTCAGAAAAGAGATAAAGTCGTCCAGGATGATTAGATATCATTTGGGATGATAAGACATAAGCAATCATCCCAAGGAGTCAAGCTAGATGATCATTAAAAAAGAAGATCATCCCGGCCGATTAGGTGGATCATCCAGGAAGATGCATAATAATGGATCGTATCAACCAAATTAAAGTTGAGTACCAAACTTTGCCATGTGGATCATCCAGGAAAAAAATGTGTATCATCCATGATGAACACCAATAATAGAGCATAATTAATGAAGATCATCCTGGATGAGGAGGATCATCCAGGACAATCATAAATAATTGAAACATAATACGATCAGATCACCCAGGATGATCAAAAGCAAAAGAGTCAAAATAGCCATTAAATGAAATTTCAATAGTTAATTCAGTAGATCGTCCAAGGATATATGAATATCATATGGGATCATGTGACAAAAAAAATTCAAAATAAAGAATTGATGGAGATGATTAAAGACAGCCCAAACACATAAAAATCAACTGAAAAGAAAAAATAAAATATAAAAAAGATAAGAACAAAAGCAAAATAATGGTTTTTTTAATCAAAGCTTGAATATGTTACATTCCCCATGTTATTGAATTAAAAAATTTGTAAGAATCAGTGAGTTAACTTTAACAAAATCATTGAAAATGGTAGAATAATCGATCTGGTTAGCCCTAACTCGGACTTCTCCCAAGGGAAAACATCTCTTAAAAATAAGGATCAAAATCAGAAAAATCAATTGGATTAAGAAAAGAGATCCATTCAAGACTTGGTTTCAGAAAAAAATTTTATAAAATAATATATCAAAGTAATAAGATACAATCATGAATTTCTGAAATCAAGACTTTAAAAAAATATCAGTGACACATGAATTCTTCTAAGATTTAAAAATTTTAAAAGAGAAAAAGCTTGCCTTTGGTGGGCTCATTTTATGCCTCTTGTCAATTTGATTGACAATCTTTGCACATCTTTTGATTTTTAATACACTTTATGTGTATGTATATATATATATATATATTACAAGCTAGATCCCTTTTTTAAAATTCTTAAAAATTTTTAGTTGTGATTATATCTTCTAGATATTAGAGAAGAAAAAATCACACTCTAATATAAGGAAGAATATATTACAAAATAGAATAAAAAACTATATGATAAATAAAACGACAAGATTACAAAAATTTGAGGTTAAAATAAAGATTTTGAATATTATATATATATAAGATAAATTACTATAGCAAGATTAAAAAGATCTTAATTTTAAAATCCAATTGTTAATGTGAAATAAATTTTTGTTTAGAAAAGAAAATCACACCACTAAAAGAAGTTAAAGAGAAGGAAATAATCAACGATGTTTTCCCTCTTTAATTGATTTAGAGATGTCATTCACTGACTATAAATTCTAAAAAAAAATATGGCATAAGATATCGATTCAGCAGTGATTAAAACAAAAAAATAAAACAATGAAGAAAATCAAATCAACAAAAATGAAATAGATGAAAAGTAAAAAAAAATAAGTAAGGAAAAACATCAAAAAGAAAACAACAATCAACAGATAAATGATCAAAAATCAAGTTCATGCATTTATGTCAATCACTCCAAATCTGGTTCTTAAAGTGCTGAAAATATCAAAGGACAGTGGTTTAATAAAGATGTTAGCTAGTTGATTTAAAGTTATCACATGGCGTAACTCAATGTCCCCTTTAGTATATGGTCTCTAATAAAGTGATGTCTTATGTCTATGTGCTTGTCCTTAAATATTAGATAAGATACTTAAAAATCCATATGGCATTAGTGTTGTCACAAAGGATTAAAATTATGCCTACAGGTAATCCTAAATCAAGAACTTGCTGCTTCAACCAAAGGACTTGGGTCATAAAACTTCCTAAAATAATGTACTCAGCTTTAGCAGTAGAAAGTGCAACAAAGTTTTGCTTCCTAATGGACTAGGAGACTAAAGACTATTTTATGAATTGGTAAGTCCTAGATGTGCTCTTTTTATACACCTTGCATCTTGCAAAATTAGAATCAGAATATCCAATAATCTTAAATTAAGTGTTGTGCCTAGGATACCAGATTCCTAAGTTTTGGGCTGCTAGGAGGTATCTAAGAATTCTCTTAACTACAATTAGGTGGGATTCTTTAAAACCAGCTTGAAATCTAGCACAAAGATAAACACTAAATATTATATCAGTATGGCTAGCAGTCATTTAAAGTAAAGATCTAATAATCCCTCTGTACTTCTTTTGATAAACTAATTATCTATTTGGGTCCTTATCCAATAGAACACCGGAGGTCATTGGAGTATTAATTGGCTTAGCTTTATCCATTTCATATTTCTTCAAGATATCCTTTATGTACTTTGATTAATTTAGAAAGGTTACATCATTTAGTTGTCTTATGCTAAAGCCTAAAAAATAGGATAACTCTCCCATCATACTCATCTTAAATTCCCTACTCATTATTTTAGAAAAATCATCATATAGCCTTTTATCACAATATCCAAAAAGTATATCATCGACTAGATTTGAAAAATGAGTGATTCATCTCCTATTTTTCTCAAAAAAAGGGTGGCGTAAATGCTCCCCTTAACAAACTCCCTCTATTGTAAGAATGTGCTAAGCCTCTCATACCAAGCTCTGGATGCTTGCTTTAATCCATATAAGGCCTTTTTTAATTTAAAAACATGATTTGGAAATTTGGAACTCTTAAAATATGGGGGTTGCTCTATAAACCCATTCTCTTTTATTACCCCTTTTAAAAATGCACTCTTAATGTCCATTTGATAAAGCTTTAATCTTTTATAACTAGCAAAGGCTAGTAGCACTCTAATAGCTTCCAATCTATTTACAGAGGCAAAGGTCTCCTTAAAATCAATCCCTTATATTTGGTTGTACCCCTTAGTCATCAATCTTGCCTTATTCCTAAACACCACACAAGAATCATTTATTTTATTCTTAAAGACCCATTTGGTTCAAACCACACTTTATCCCTTTGGTCTTTCTACAAGCTCCCAAAAATCATTCTTAACAAATTGGTTTAATTTCTCTTGCATGGCTAAGATCCAAAACTCATCAGAAAGGGCTTAATTAATATTGTTGGGTTCAATCATTGAGATAAAGGCATAGTGGTTCACTTTCTTTCTAAGTCCATACCTAGTCCTAACACCTTTAGAAGGGTCTCCTATGATCAGTTCTTTAGGATGACTCAAATAATATCTCCAATCTCTAGGCAAGGTTTGTGTAGGTTTAACCCTTTCCTACAAATTTGCATTTCCTACTCCTTGGGTAATCTCACCTACTCCTTCAGTATTTTTGGGCTCTACCCTCTTCTCTAAAATTTTAACCCCTGTGGTAACCTCTCTAACTTCATCTTCATCCTTAACTTTAGATTTCTTAGGATCATATTCATCAAACACTATATGAGTAGTCTCCTCCACCACCAAAGTCCTCTTATTAAACACCCTAAAGGATTTCCCAACACTTGAATATCCTAAGAACACTCCTTCATCAGATTTTGGGTCAAATTTTCCTAAGTGTGACTTCCCATTTATTAGAATTTAAAACCTTATAGCCAAAGATGTGGAGGAGGGAAAGGTTGGGTGTTCTAGCCTCAAGGATCTCATAGGGTGTGTTATTAAGTTTGGCTCTAACATTCACCCTATTCAACACATAACAAGCTGATTTTATCTCTTTAACCCAAAAGTATTTTGGAAGTGAATACTCAACAAGCATGGCTCTAGCAGCTTAACTTAAGGTCTGATTATTTCTTTCAGCTATCCCGTTCTACTCAGGGGTCCTAGGAGCTGAGAAGTTATGGCTAATCCCCTTATCCACATAAAAGTCTCCAAATCTCTCACTTTCAAACTCTACCCCATGATCACTATGGACGGTCAAAATCTCAAAACCTAGCTTTTTCTGAATCTAAGTGAAGAAGAATCTAAACTAATAAAATGACTCATTCTTATGTCATAGAAATCTAATTAAAGTAAACCTCGAGTAGTCATCGCTAATCACAAATCCATAGACTTTTTCCCCTAAGCTGGTAGTGCTAATGGGTCCAAATAAATCCATGTGAATGACTTCTAGAGGTCTAGAGATGCTAATGTCTTTAATGGAGTGAAAAGAGGATTAAAATTGCTTCCCTAGTTGGTAGGCATCATAAAGGTGGTCTTTAGAGAATTTAAGCTTGGGGACACCTCTAACTAGATCTTTCTAGGCAACTCTCCTAAGGGTTTTCATACTGGCATGATAAAATCTCCTTGTTATAACCATGAATCATCAGGAGTAGTTTTTAAGTAAAATTAAGCAGCACATTCAATATTATTTAAGTCAAACATATAAACATTATTGATCCACTTTCTCTGCAAAACAATATTATTATTTATGCTTATAATGCAAGTGTTTGCAAAGAATTTTATGATGAAGCCTTTATCTCTTTTTTTTTTTTTTGAAGAAAGCAATTTAATGCATTAAGAATCAAAGAAACTAATTACAAGTAATAAAAGGATCACATTCCTCCTTGATAAGGTTCCATAATAAGGAAGGAATGTTTTCCAAAGAGAAACTATCAAAATAAAAACTATCATCTAAAGCAAGGGTAGCACAACAATTAGCTACCTTATTACAATTTCTAGAAACATAATGAAAAATTACCTTATTGAAGTCCTTTAATAAGCAAAGATCCTTATAAGACCATCTATCCATGAGCCATTTATTCTTCTTCTTCAAAGAATCATGAATGAAATTGATAATATTTACATTATCACTCTCCACAATAATTCCTTTGCATTCAAGCATCCAATCACAAAGGAAGTCCTTGGCCGCAAAAACTGCATCAAGCTCCAATTGAGCTATATTCCAATGAGTTCTCTTTTTCCCAAAAGCACTGATGAATCTCCCCATGTGATCACGGAAAATGCCTCCAATCCCAGCTTGATTGGATCCAAGTAGAGAAGCATCCACATTGATTTTAATCCAATCCTTTGGAGGGGGGCACCAAGGATGAAGGGACTCCCTAGGGAGATTAGTGCCCCAACTTGCAAGAAAAGGATTAGCATTGGAGGTAGCCAAATAGAGAGCATTAGCTGCAACTAAAGATCTCGGTATAGCAGTTTTTTGGTGCTGAATTTCATTTCTATTCTTCCATGACAAGTAAACAATTGTGCAATAGAGTTTCACCATTCCAGAATTTTGAACCGTTAGAGCCTTTAAACTATGCAAACAATCATCCAAAGAATTGAATAAAGGTATTTGAATACCCCATTCACGAATTCTCATGATTACCTCAATCAAGTATTTACAATTAACCATGATATGCTCATAAGACTCAATGGAATCACAACCTCTAGCACAGTTTATAAAATCTGAAATTTTTCGGTTCTTTAAAAAAACATTAGTTGGGATTGCCTTTTTTCCAAGTCTCCACCAAAAAGTTTCCACCTTCTTGTTTAGTTTTAGCTTCATCAACCAATTAAAGAACCCATATTCATCATCACTTAATCTATTAGAGACAATAGATTCAAAAGAGAGAGCTGAAACGGTCTTGCCCGAGCACCAATTAATCAATTCAATGTTGTCATCAACCTCTATATCAATGCTGATTTGGGAAATGATCTCAATAATTTCTTGATGGAAAGCTATTTGCAATTTGAAATAATTCCAATCTCCATTGTTTAAAAGGAACTCACTAATTGTGGCATTCTCAAGATAAACACAATTGATAAAAGTGGGCCAACGATTTAAACATTTATCATGCAACCAAGTATCATTCAAAACATTGATACTCTTTCCATTGCCAATGTTCCACCTAGCAATATTCTTCAAAGCCTTTCCTCCATCTAAAAGGATATGCCAAGCACTAGAGCCAGTTTTACGGTGAGCTTCATGTAAAATGTCATCCCCATATTTGTGCTTCATGGTTTTGTGAAATAAAGAGTCAGGTTTTTGAAGAAAATTCCAAGCCACATTGGATCTAAGAGATCCAATTCTAGATAAAGGGGAATGTAAACCCAACCCACCAAATTTCTTTGGTTTACATATCTCATCCCAAGCCACATAATGAATACCCCTATCACCATTTTGTTTATGCCAAATAAAGTTTCTACAAAGCTTTTCAAGTTCAAGAAGAACTCTGTTGGGAATTAAAGAATTTGTAATGAGATAGTTTGGCATAGAAAGTAAAGAGCTCTCAATAAGAACAATTTTACCTCCCAAGGAGAGAGATTTCCTGCTCCAAGCATTTAACCGATCCAAGACATTGCTAATTAAATCCTGAAAATCAGCAATTTTAAGTCTTCTAAGAGCCATCTTCAAACCAAGATAAATCATTTCCTTCACCATTTTAATGCCCAGCAAATTGGTGATTTTCTTCCTCATTTTCTTTCTTACATTTTTCCCAAATAAAATCTGGGATTTGTTAAGATTAACTCTTTGGCCAGACCAATTGCAAAAGTCCTCCACAATTTTCTTCATCAGCTTTGCCAAAGAGGAAGTGGCATGAGAGAAAATTAGAACATCATCAGCATATAACAAATGAGTAATCCTAGGTCCTCCAGAAGAGATTTGAATACCAAGATTTTGACCTCTTTGATTAATAGCATTTGACAACAGTTGGGAACATAAAATAAAGAGATAAGGTGAGAGTGGACATCCTTGATGAAATCCACTATAAGCCTTAATCCAATTTGAATTAGAGCCATTAATAGAAATATATAATCTCACCTCATTAACACATTCCAGAAGCAAATTAGCAAAGTAGTTGGGAAAGCCATACCAAATAAGAGTGTAATGAAGAGTGGCCAAACCCATACTATCATATGCTTTCTCCATATCAAGTTTGATAGCCATAGCTCCTTTTTTATGCTTGGAAACTTTAAACTTATGAAACATCTCTTGAGCTAAGAGATAATGTTCAGAAATTGATCTACCAGGTATAAAAGCCATCTGCTCTTCTGAGACCAATCTAGAGATAATCTTCTTTAATCTATTTACGAGCATAGAAGCAATAATTTTGTAGTTCATTTGACAAAGGCTAATGGGACGGAAATTTGCTGGAACCAAAGGATTTTTAATTTTAGCAATCAAGATAATAAGTGTATCCTTCCATTCTCTACACATTCTACCAGTTAAGAAGAAGTTGTTAACTGCATTCCATAAAGTGTCCCAAACAATGCTCCAAAAGCTTTTGTAAAAAGAGGAAGTAATCCCATCTATGCCAGGGGATTTATTATTACCTTGCTGGAAAACTGAGCTCTTCAAGTCTTCAACCGTGAAAGCTTCATTAAGTATAGAGTTATCATCCACCATAATTTTCTGATTTTGTAAAACTGTTGGCAATCCGTCAGCTTGCACTCTTTAAATTGCCATTTTTTTTCAAAGAAATCAAAGAAGACTTTTTGGATTTGATCTTCATCAACTACTAACTCATTGGTTTCATCCTTTATTTGATTAATTATGTTTCCACTATTACGGGCAGTAGCAAAATTGTGGAAAAGTTTAGAGTTCATATCACCTTCTTCATGCCATATAGCTTTTGCTCTTTGGTTCCACCAAGTAAATAACCTTCTTATAGTGACATTGAATTCATGAACTTTAAACCGAAGCAATTTGAGATCCTCCTCATTCCAATCTTCACCCAAAGCCTCCTTCTTTTGAAGTTCTTCAATCTCTTCCTTCAGTTTTTCTTTCAGATTTTTAAATTTGTTTCTACTCCAAAAAAATAAAGCTTTTAGAGTTCTATTGGTCTTCTTTTGAAGAATTTCACTCTCATTCCCCACATCTTTCTTTTTCCAAGCATAATTAACAATGCTCTTACAAGCTGGATAAGATCTCCATGTGTCTTTAAATCTGATAATCTTGGACTTGATTCTCAATTCAGTATCCAATTTAAGAAGAATTGGACTATGATCAGAAGCAATTCTGGCAAGGTGTTTAGTAATGGCTAAAGGAAATTTCTAAATAGCTGAAGAGTTTAGAAGACAACGATCTAGCTTCTCCCAAATCCGAGAGGTCCCCTCTTTATTATTACACCAAGAAAACCTTGGTCCAATATAGCCAATGTCATGGAAATCATAGTTCACCATAAAGCTTTTCATCTCTTTAGGACCTTTAGAAAAAAGAAATCTTTTACCTCCTCCTTTATCTTCTTTGCTTAGAATACAATTGTAGTCACCTCCAATAATTGAGGGAGTGGAATCCTCCATCCAATCTTACAGTTGTTTCCAAAGTTTACCTCTATCCACACAAGTTCTACTACCATAGATAGTAGCAATTCTCCAAGTTCCCAAAGTAGGAATTAAGAGGTCACCAATAATAGCTTGAGAAGAAGTATCTTTAACCATAAAAGACACGAATTTCATATTCCAAAGTACCAAAATCCCACCAGAAGAACCAATGGCCGGATGATGCCAATATTCCCAATCCTTTCCAATAAAGCAGCCAATATCCTTTCTAGTAAAATTTGAGACCTTGGTCTCCATAAGACCAATAAAGAAGACATTATGATCCCTCACTAACTCCTTCAAATATAGGGAAGCTTCTTTATTTCTAGCTCCCCTACAATTCCAAAACAAGACAGAATTCATTTAAACAATTAAAGGGGATTTCTCCCCAATAAAGGAACTCCTTCTTCCCTCTCTTTTTTTCTTTTTGAAATCAGGTTCAACTGGCCCAAGAGATTTCAACTCTTTGGCCAATTTGGTCTTGGCATTACTACTTTGAACATTCACCTCCTATTGAGCACCTCCTCTACTAGCTTTATCTACTTCATTTCCTTTTGAATTACCAACTTCACCATCATCCTTATTTTCATTATCTTCATCACAGTAGGAAAGCACAGAAAAGTTGTTAAGAACTTGAACATCATCTGATTTTTTTCCTTCATTACCATCAGCTGCATACTTTGCTAAAATTTCCATTGCCGATCCAGCCATTCAATCAACTCCAGCTTCTTCACCGAATTCTTTAGTTCCCATCTTCAAATTGCAATTCTTTTGAGCTTGCAAAATAACATTGTTTTCCTTATGCATCTTCTCTCCCACAATATTATTTCTTGAAGGATTTTTGTTAAACTTTTTGCTGTTTTTGAATTTCACATAAATCCATGGCCCAAATTCTGAACTGTTAACAGAATTTGATCCATTAGATACTCCTTTAGCTTCCACAACATGGTCATCATCTGATTTATCTTTGTTCTGATCCAAAATCCCAATAGAAACATTATCCGGGCAAGAATGCATTTCATGTCCCACTTTACAACATTGATAACATAGGAGATTTATTTTTTCATACTCCACACGTTGGAAAAACCTTCCAGCCACTCCTTCTACCCATACTCCATTGAGTAACTTTTTCTCCAACTCAATTCTAACACAGATACGTGCAAATTCACGCTTACCCCAACGAAAAGTGTTGTTATCAAAGAACATAGGAGTACCAACACAAGAAGCAATTCTTGCCAGATTTTTTTCATCCCAGCAATAGAGAGGAACATTCGGAAGTATGATCCAAACAGGGGCAGAAATACCCTTAAAAGAATTTGGATCAAATTCAGGGCACCATCTGTCCATTCCGACGATGAACCCATTAACATACCAAGGTCCACCATTAAGGATTTCTTCCACCGCCTCATTCGTTCTGAACTAGCATAAAATCCAATTCATACCCATAGATGTCATGTGAAATCCCCCATATCTACTCCATTGCTTTCGCAATTCAATGCTACATACCGAAAACGGGATGTTACTGCCAAGCACTTTAATCACAATTGAGTTTTTCAGAACTTCCATGTTCTTGACTTCCGTATCAGAATCCATCTTCACCGCCACTCCATCATTAGTGAATTCAACTTGATCTTTGCTAAAGGCTATCTTGATGTGCTTCGGTTTCGACCAAGCATCAACAATCTCGTTCTTGTTTCCCAAGCTGTCCGCCATACCCAGATTATCCTTTACAGATAAAGGATTTTCCGTCGTCTTCAATATATCATCAGTCTTCAGCCCGATACTATCAGCATTCTGATTTTCCATTACCAGAACATTCTTCTCCATATTCCGCTCCTTCTTCAGATCAAGAATTCCAAAAAAATTGTTAACCCGTAAAACCAGATTTTCCGGCGCAATCGGATCAAGAACGGCCAATTCAGCAAGTTCACCATCCATACAATTAGAATTTTCACACCCATTCACCAAAATGCTCTTCCCTTTGCCTTTAACAGCTATCGGACGGCAATGGGGTTTCAAACCTTCTCTGATCACAATCCCACTAGACGACTTCCCATTAGCTCACTGAGGGCCCATAGATCGCTGAACATTCATGAATTCAGCGATGAAGAAAGCCGGCGAACGCCGGCGCCGCCGCCTCCTTCAACCGCGGATAACCCGCGAAGAATGAAATTTCAAAAAACAGAACAAATTCTCTCACTTGAAAATTCAATCGAAGTCCCCAGTCAAGGATTTTTCATATTTCTTCATTCTAAATTCAATCTACTCACATTCCTCCGTCCTTCTGGATCTTCACTTCTTTTTCCTTTTGTGAACTCCATGGATCTGTTTGGTCCGAATATCTAATGATGAAGCCTTTATCACAAAGATGACTAATGCTGAGTAAGTTGTGTTTCAATCCATCTATAAGAAAAACATTTTCAATCAAAATGTTCTTAGACTTTTTTATTATACATGTGCCCACTACTTTCATGGTGGTGTTATCTCTAAGAATAACTTTGTCTCTAGTGAAATGAATTGATTAGCATCTCCAGTCATGTATCATGAGCATCCACTGTCTAAGTACCACATACTCTCATGAGGCCTTTTATGAGAGCAAGCCTACAAAATCATCAAACGTCTGATTTAGGAACCCAAATTTATTTGGGTCCCTTCTTATGGAAAGAAGAATACAATGCATGTATGTTATGCTATGAATTATGTAATTTGGTTCTCCACATCCAATATGTACTACGATGAATAGTGCAAGTGTGTGAAATGTGTCCTAACATACCACATGGAAAACATCTAATACTAAGAAAAGGATTTCCTAATCTATTCGGGTAGTAATGCTTTCTTTTAAAGTTATGTGATGCATGCAATGATGGTTTGTTATTTTGAAAAGCTTTGAGATTTTTTAATTTCTTAAACTCTTTTTCTAAATTAGCTTGAGATGAATTCAAGGAATCATGTGCATAAGAAAATTCAGTATGCTTTTTGTTTAATGTATCAAACTCACCAAGTAATGTCATGTGATTTCTATCGATTGTATAATAATCTTTATGTAAAATTTCATACTATTTTAACAAATTTATAAACTCTAATTTCAAACTAGCATGTGATTTCTTAAGTTTCCTATATGAAGCAAGAATTTGTTTAGAAACTTCAAGTAATTATTTGTAGGTTAGTTCACATACCTCTTCTTGCTCAAACTGACCAAGATGATCGTCCGCCATCAAGCATAAGCTTGTAGTCTCCTCTTCAGCTTTAGTCTCAGAGGAGTCCAATGCTAAATTCACCCAGAATATCTTTTGGAATCTCTTCTTATCCTTTTTGAACTTGTGTTTCTCTTCACCCTTCTCATTTCTTGAGTTAGCTTTAAGTGTAGGACAATCAACTTTAACTTGTCCCTGATTCCTGCATTCAAAGTAGATCATATCATTAGAATTCTTAAAATTTTTGCTACTCTTAACTTTATTCCCTTCTAATGGTTCTTATGCTTCTTCCTTAGAAAACTTTTGAATTTCCTCAGGATTAAGGAAACATCATTACTTTCAGACCTAGAAGAATCAGTGTCTGTGTTGTTGGCCTTCAGTGCCATAGTTTTCTCCTTCTTTTTCTCACCTGTATCAATATTTCTTTGATTCACCTCTTACTTATAAGCATTGAGTGATCCAAGTAAATTATTAATAGAATAAGTATTTAAATCTTTAGATTCAGTAATTACAGTGATCTTAGCATCAAAAGAAGAGGACAATCATCTCAAAATTTTATTTACTCTTTCATAATTAGATAGCTCTCTTCCTAAAAGATGCAATGAGGGGATAATTTGAGTAATACCTAGTATACATGTTAGAAACTTATTCATAAGGTTTCATACGAAAAAGTTTGTAGTCATGCAACAACATATTCAATCTAGATTACTTAACGTCATTGGTTTTTTCATAAGTAATACACAATCTATCCCAAATTTCTTTACCAGTTGTACAAGTTGAACACGAATATAATCTTATGATTTTAAAGCACATAAAAAATAATTCAAGAATTTTGCATTAAGTTGTGCTAAATATCTTTCATCAAAAGTCCATTCAGTAAAAGAAAGTTCAATTTTAATGCCATTAATTTCAAGAGAAGGAGGTGTATAACCATCCTTAACAAGCATCCACATATGATAGTCAATCGATTGTAAAAGAGTAGACCTGTGAGTTTTTTAAAAATCAAAAGGAATATTGTCAAATAAAGGTGGCCGGGTAATTGAATACCCTTAAGACTCAATTTTCTGAATCCCGCTCTAATACCACTTGAAAGTTTGTTAGGGATGTTAACCCCTTATGAACTACCCCAAGCCAACCAAGAGGGGGGGGAGTGAATTAGTTATTTTAAAATTCTTTCAATAAAAATAAACTCAATCAAACCAAAATTCACCACAAATAAATTTAACGTGCGGAAATTGAATGCTGAAAAAGTAGTTATAATGGACATAGAAATTTATAATGGTTAGGTCAACTCGACCTACGTCCACTCCTTAGAGGCACCCTTTGAGTATTGCACTAAACGCAGAGACTTTCCTTTTTCTCCCACATCAAGGAGAAGAAGCCTATACAAAACCTCCTTTCTATCAACACCGGTAAGGCAGAGAACCAAACTCCTTATGCTTTCTGTTGAAGCAGATAGAGAACCTTTATCAATTACTGAAGTGGATCTATCTCGAACCTCCAAGAATAAAGGAAGACGATCAGAGAAGATGACTTGGATCAACATTTATGAAACCCTCATAAACTACCCCTCACAAGATCCTCTCTATCTCTCTCTCTCTCTCTCTCTCTCTCTCTCTCTCTCTCTCTCTCTCTCTCTCTCTCTCTCTCTCTCTCTCTCTCTCTCTCCTTCTCTCTCTCTTTCTCTCCCTCTCCTCTAGGTTCTCTCAAGTCAAGACAATAGCAAAAGATGATCTCTTGGGTAGAACAACATGTCTTAAATAGAAGAGTTTAGTAATAGATTTTAATTTAAACAAGCCGACTTTATCATCCTAGCCGATCAACACAAATTTCTCTCAATCCGTCCGAATGGTTTGGGTTGATCAGAAGGTTTTTATTCATGTCATCCAGGATGATAATATATTATCATGTATGATTATCATAAGTCATTAAATAATGTTTAGACAATCACACTGAATAAGTGTCTGGAAAAAAAAAAAATAACTTGATCGTCCAGGACGATCTCATGATCAACCCCATACCATTAGTTAAAATCCGTGAAAGTCATCTAGACCATCACCCTGAATATGAGGTATCTGATGTTAATCATGCAGGAATAACTAAGGTTTTTTGAACAGATCGTCTTGGAAAATCCTGAGATCATCAAGAATAATTTGATCGAGCAATCAAACCTTAATTGCTTTTCTTAATAATAAGATTAATTTAGGCATAATTGTGTTTCATCATCCAGGATAATATCCTGGACAATGTCCAAAATTAAATAATATCTAAATAGATCTGGCAATTGATTCTATCTGATTTGAGCCTATCATCTTAGATGATACTAATTTTGTCAAAGACGATGTGCTTAATGACGGCTGTCTTAACCAGGATGTTATAATTAGGGTTTCTTCTTTTAACTGATCATCTTGGCCGATTTGTGGATCATCCCAAATGATGTGACCAAAAATAGAGAACTCTAAAATCAGATAGAAATTTTTCCCAATGTGTGTGTGTGCAAGGTTACATAGCATCAGGAAACACATCGTTTATAATAGACTCAAGAAAGGGAAAAGTTTACAAACTGACTCAGACCTAGTCTTGCTAATCTTGAGCAGGTTCAAATTACAGTTTGATCTTGTGGACCCAAAATATTAGTAGGCAAGGAAGTCATAGAGGAATAAAAGTGTTTGTTATCATCAAAATTATATTCTCTGAAAAATAAATTTGCAACAACTGACTCTACTTTTGCTCTCACAATAAGACAGAGAAGCCCATATAGACATTTTTCACCAACCTATTATGGCAGATAACCATGACACATATACTGGCAGAGAACATCAACTCTATTTTCACCCTCCAAGTGATGGTCAGAGAACCAAAACTCAATTTCACCCTCTAGTTGATGGTCAAAAAACCATAAGTCTATTTTTAACCTCTAGGTGATGGTCAGAGAATCACGATCTTTGCTGAAGAACTTCTTCTCTGGAGCCACAGAGAATCCAGGTAGATATATTTAGAAACTAGAAAAGAATCTTGCTTGGAGCAATCTTGTGAATCCCTTTATAACTTCTCCTTCACAAAATCTCCTTTTCTTCTCTCACAAAGCTCTCCTTCTTTTCTCCTTCAAGGCTCTCTCTCTTGAAGTCTAAACAGCCAAAGATATTCCAATAAGAGTATTAGAAAACCTTACATAGTACACTTCAAGAAACCTTAATTATCAAGTGTTCTATATTCTATTCATACAATATGATATTTGTATCATACCGTACGCTCAATTAAATTTAGACTCGTTCTACAAGTTTGTGCAGTTGAACTGTTTAAACTATATAACACTTCATATAGTATGATAAAACGATTATCTGATATGAACTACAGAAATTCTTTCTGTTCGTTTGGGATGACTCCTAGGATGGCCAACTTCATACACTATCGATCGTCCGACACTATGGATATCATACAATACAATCAATACAAGAATCATGGATTTTATTTGGTGTAATATCTAGGATAACCAATTTGGTATAGTACAATTGATGATAATAATTATCCATGATTTGATTTCTTGATATTGAGAGGTTATTTATTAAAGATTTTAATTAGGGCATACATTACAAACCAAATTGTATCATACAATTAACATATAATTAGAATCTTTTAACCTCTGACATCTAGGGTTTTAACAGAGCACAAAAGATTATACAATATGAAGTAAAGTCTTATAGTATGAAATAAAGTCGTATGGTATGAACCCGGAATTGTATAATACAATTTACTTAAAAAAACTCTCTAAAAAATATTTTTTCTCTCTCCCCATGTGTGTGTGCAAAGTTACTCAGTAATTATATCCCCCTAATTATATAATACAACTCAAGAAAGGAATAAAATATAAAACAAATTGAAAATTATAGATTGTAACCCTAGTCTTCCTAGCCTTGAGCTGATCAATATTATAAGTGAATCGTGGATTGATTTCCTAAAATGTAAGTACACACCAAACTAAATAAAATATCACAGAATTAGGATAAACAGTAACATAAACAATAATATTTTGTTATCATCAAAACCATAGTGTTTGAATCGGATTTAGAACAATCTCCACCCTTTTTTATGACGGAAAATATTATTGTTTAGGATTTTTAAAAAGTTGCTTCCCTCTAAACTCCCCTTTAGAGGATAACCAAATCTAAAAAAAAGGAGTGTAAACAAAATATATATATATATATATATATATATTCAAAAAAGCAACAAACAAACAATAAAATACTACTCTCATTTTGACATCACAAAAAGGAGGCAAAACACAAAACAACAAAATATAAGAACAAATGACATACAAATATGAATACAACTTAGAAGAAAGAAGATAAAAATAAAAAGAACAAACATAAAAAAAATGACAAAAATTAATTAGAAGACAAAATCAAAAAAACAAATTTAGTTGATTTGCTCCAATAAATGATTAATTTACCTCATTATTAGGAGAAATAAGTAACAAATGAATTGACCCATTGAAATTTAGGAAGGTTAGAAAATCATTCTTGTTAACCCTACCTCGAACTCCTTACTGGTCAAAAATCATTTTTGAACAAAAATTTAATTCAGAAAAGAAATTAGATAGTAAAAGTGATTATTTTAAACTTCATTTTAAAAAAATATCTAATAGAATAATATTACAAAGTAATCAGTAATAAATCATAATTATTAAATTTAAGTGTATGAGATATCAATTAGCACAAGGAGTCTTCTAAGATTTTAAGGATTTGGAAGAAAGGTAAGCTAACTCATAGTGGGCTCATTTTATGCCTCTTTTATCATCTTTCGACACACATTGTGTATCTTTTAATTTTCTGATGCACTTCGTGCATCTTGTAATTCTTTGGCGGTCATTGCACATCTTTTTAGTATTGAGCTCATTTTGTGCCTCTTTTCATTTTGACCAGCTTGCTTCCTTTCTAAATCAACAAAAACTTAGTTGTAAGACTATCTTCTATACATAAGAGAAAGCAAACTCAGTTTCTTATAGAAGGAAGAATAAACCATAAAACATATTCCTATCAATATGATAAATGCAAATAACTTGATTAAGAAAATATGAAAGAGTTTCATTGACTTGGAACAATAGTCATATAAGATACATTACTATAGGAAGATAAAATTGATCTCTATTTAAAAGTTTAAATAATTTAGAAATAGATTTTGATTCAAGAAGAAAAATGTACCATTAAAGGAGTTAAAGGAAGAGAAATAATCATCAATGTTTCTTCTTTAACTATTTTAGAGGAGTCAATCACTAATTACATGCTTGTAAATAAAAGTAAGGTAAAAATTTCATTTAAAAAAATCATCAGCATAAGTGAGTAGAGTTCTGATTCTTAAAAGACTGAAGGAAAACATCTTCAAAATGATATCCTAAAATAAAAACACATAAACATAAATAAACATACAAAAAGAAAAAAAAATCTTAAACAGAAATATCAATTTCAAATATTAATGTCGATCACACCTAATCTGGTTCTTAAGGTGCTGAAGGTTTCAAAGGCTAGTAGATTTATAAAGATATAAGCAAGTTGATTTTCATTACCTATATGGTATAGTTCTATGTCTTCTTTGGTAACATGGTCCCTAATAAAATGGTGTCTTATGTCTAGGTGTTTTTGTCTTGGAGTGTTTGATTGGATTCCTTGAAATGTAGATGACACTAGTGTTATCACATAATATTTGAATGGTGCCTAAAAAAATCATAAATCCAAAATTTGTTACTTTAACTAAAAAACTTGGGGCACATAACTTTCTAAGGCTATGCATTCATCATCAATAATGGAAGCAGAAACTGAGTTTTGTTTTCTACTGGATGTTGACCTCATTTTTGTATGAGGTCACTAAGACCCTTCTAGAACCCAGATCTAATCCTAGACCCTAGGATCCACTCTAGACCTTAGGATCCTTCTAGATCCAAGACCTTAGAGCCTATTCTAGAGCCTAGGATTCCCTTAAATCCTAGATCTTAGAATTCTTCTAGATCTTAGGATCACTCCAACTTCAAATCAATCTCCACCCTTGATCAACCTCAACTTTAAATCAATTCCTATATTTGATCCACTCCGATTTCAATTTGATTCTTACCTCTGATCAATTTAAATCTCAAACTTCATTCAATTCAAATCCAAATTATTTCAAACTTTGACTCAATCCACTTGAGAATCCAAGTTTCAACCTAGACTTTAATCCCACCTTTAATCTAGCTTTGACCTTATCCATCCATTAACAATCACAACATGATTGTAAATGACTTGGATAATTCAATATTAATCATTCAAACTTGAAAGTTATTCCAAATCCAGAAACCCAGACTCAAATCCAAAGCCTTAAGGCCTTGTTCTAAAGGCCCTTTTCAGAGAATTTTCAAACATTCCAAAATCTAGTCTGATGGCCTCTGATTCAGGGTCTGTCACTTACAAAGTGATAAGACATGTCTCTAGAGGCTACCCTCCAATTTTGAGCCCATTCTGAGGTCTTTAACCCCAGAATTTGAATTAAATCCAAAGGCTGTGAAACCTTCAAATATTTACAGCCTATGCCACTAAGCCTAACCCCTTTGAGATCTTAATCTTGGAATCCTTATCAAAGTCTCCAATCACTTCCAGACTCTTGATTTTAACCCATTGAGCAGTAAACTGCATTTTTCAGAACCATTTTTGACCCTAGTTGACCAATAGGTCAAAATTGACCAAAATACCCCTATAGGATTTCAAATGCCCATTTCAATTCAAATCAATTCCAAACCCTTTGAAACCACTTCCAATGAATTTTAAATGTTAAACTCAACTTGTTGAACTCAAACCCAAACCTTGGGTCAACTTGGTTGACCAAGTCAACCAAGTTTGACCCATGGACTCATACACCCTTCCTCTTTCAAATTTTTGAATCAAGTCCATTCCAAGTTCTTTGAATGTATGGGATGACCCCTTGGGTACCCAAGAGACCCCTCTTGGTGACCCAAGCCTTGGGCTCACTTGGGTTGGCCATATGGCTTGACCCAAGTGACCAAGAAGAGGCCTCCCTTGAGCCATCTTTTGATCTTAACCAAATTGAATCCAAATCAGGGTGCCATTGGGTTCCCATGGACCCAACACACCTTCCTTGATTAGCCCATGCCTTGGGCTAGCTTGGGTCAAGAGTTAGGCTAGCCCAAAGTGCCCAAAAACACTTGGGATTGAGCTAAATCTCAACCTAAGCCCAATTGAGCTTGACCAACACCTCCCATAGGTGGCCCTAGGTTCAATGCACCATCTCCAGCCAGCCCATGCCTTGGGCTAGCTTGGGTCAAGAGTTAGGCTAGCCCAAAGTGCCCAAAAACACTTGGGATTGAGCCATCTCCCTGTCCAGATCAAATTAGACCCAATTGCCGCTTGCATTGGGTGCACCAGACCCAGACCCACTTCCCACCTCAAGCCCAGGGTCTGGCCTGACCTGGGTTGAGCCCAAATCGACCCGAACCGAGCAGGTTTGGATCAACCCGAGCCATCTTTTAATCCAGATCGAATTCAACCCAATTGCCACTTGCATTGGGTGCACCAGACCCAGACCTGCCTCCCATACCAAACCCAGGGTCTGATCTGACCTGAATCGGGCTCACTTCGACTCGAACTAAGCAGAATTGAGCCCAACCGAGCCACCGGATCGACCCCAGCTTCCCCAGGCCAAATTGGCTCCACATTTAGCTCCAGCATGTCCCCATCGGCCTTCCCTGGTCAATCCGACCCAGACCATGGGTGGCGGCGGTCGGAACCAATGGAGAGCAAGTTCCGGTGGTCCCCCCAGGTCGGTCCTGACCGAAAGCCATCCAAAGGCTGTGGCTCGCCGGCTTGAGGCTCACGAGCTCTCTAGAATGGTGCCCCTTTCCACTTGGCATCAATCCGAGACCTCCTCCGATTCAATCCTGGCCGTCCGAGCTCGCGGGAGGAGGCTGAATAGGGTGGTGCTCCCCAAGGCTCGCGAGACGCTCTCAGAGTTTTCAAACAGTTCCCCAGAGCTCCCTCGATCTCCCAGCACCTTCCTTCGAGCTCCCAGACCGTCCCTTCCATCGCTTCGAGCGAACTCCGGCGAAAGGCTTCTGCATCCCGCTCGAAGTTACACCTCCAGCCGTCCTCCAGTCGCAGTCTCTGAAGGAAACCTGCTCGCCTTCATCCCCTGAAGCTTCCAGATAGAGAAGCTCATTCGTTGAGGCTTTCTCTGCGGTAATTCCTCCATCCCGAGCTCCCTAGTTAGGTAGTCCGGTCAAGTGTGAAGGAAACCTTCACCCCAGCGGATTTCCTCCGTTGGATTGAAGGTTTCCACCCCCCTGATCCTCCCTGTGAAATTTCGTCGAAGTTCGCCGGTGCGATTGCTCGGATCACGCCGGAGAACATTCACGGCTTCGGGCAAAGACGGAGGTTGAAGACGAAATCTCAGCCGTTGATTTCGATCAACGGCTCGGATTAGATCCCGCGGTCCCGGAGCGCGTTTAATCCCAGCCGTTCGATCCGCCATCCGACGGCTGTGGTTAATCCGGCCGTTAACAGTTAGCGCCAATCATTGCCTGACGAATCAGCGCGCGCCGCGTGGATAACGGGCGCTGACTGTGTAATTGCCGGATTAATTAAATCCAGAAATTCTAGGGAACTTCAAAAATTCATAACTCCCTACACACTTGTCCAAATTAGGTGTTCTTAGGCTCATTGGAAAGGTCTCAGGGAGCACTACAAAAGCCTTATAGTTCCAGACTCTGGTTAGGTCAATATTAGGTTTAATTTTACTTTGAGCATATTATGAATTTCTTTAATTACTTCTTGAATACATGTTCACCAGGTCTGGAATTTTGGGAGAATGAAATTGGACATGTTTCTGACATGTCCAAATTTTATCTCCCCTTTTTATGTTGTTCAAGGGCATTTTCCCCATTTTTTAAGTTTAAGGGTCATGGTTTGACCCTTAAATTCAAAGAGGGATTTAGACCTATCCAATGGGATTTAGGGTGTGATTTTTGGTGTGCTGATGATGTTTAGGGTAAGGAGTGTAGAGCCACTGATTTTGCCCCAATCCAAGCCTAGGATAGATCCCTATAGTGATTTGAAGGTGACTTAGAGCTCACCTTGGGTGGTTTAGTTAACCACCTTAGAGTACCCCTTTTGAGCCCAAATTTTGTGGGTTTAGGCCTTAGGATCAGGTGATCCTTTGGTCTAAGTTTCACCACATTTGGGGTTCATTTGGTTTCCCAAGTAGGAGCCACAATAATTCCCCTTAGAAATCCCTTTTAGCCTTAATAAAATTCTAATGAATTTGGTTTAATTCTTAAAAATTCCTCCAAACATCTCTAATTAACCTCAATTTATCTCTTAATCATTAAAAATTAAAATCACTTTAATTTGACATTAAAATCCATTTTAACTTAATTTTAATCAAAATCAATGTTTAATCCATTTGAATTCATTAAAAATTATTAAAAATCCCAAAAAAATCTTTAAACACTTGATGATTTCTCCTTAGATCATTTTTGATCTTTGGAGTTAATCTCAAGAAGTTTAAGACTCATTTGGGTTCAAATTATTAAAATGGCTCTTAATTGAAACAATTTAATAATTTCAATAAATACCCAAACTTCCAAAATTCATAACTAATTATAGAAAATTCTAAATCAATCAAACTCAGTGGCTAATGACTCTAATTAAAATCTAGTATTTTCTAAAAATGTCAAACCCCCAAAATCTGGTCAGAGTCAAAAAGTCAACATTTTGGTCAACCTTAGGTCAAAACCAGGTTAAAACTTTTAAAAATCATAACTTTTGATAGAAAATTCCAAATTGAGTGTACCAACTGTCTAACAACTCATAATTAGGTCTAGTATTTTAATAAAATACAAACATTCCAGAATTTAGGCTTAATAAAAAATTCAACTTTCAACCCCTTAATTAAATGATTAAAATATTCTAAAATATTCATAAAATTTTAAAATCATTCTAAAACTCAGAAAATATTGGTTTAATGCTTAAAACACTTAACAAATCCTTTAAAACACAACAACCATCCTAAAGTTGAAGTTTATTGGCTGGACTACTCCGGGCTGCGGGGCTAAGTGTCCTAAGGAGGCTGGTTCCTCGAGCCTGGTGGCACAACGCCACGAATGGATTCTAAGGGGTGTTAAATCTTAAAATAGATTAATCTTTAATTATTTAACATTTTAAAAATCTCTAATTCAATTACATTAATTTGGTTTATCGGCTGGACTACTCCGGGCTGCGGGGCTAAGTGTCCTAAGGAGGCTGGTTCCTCGAGCCTGGTGGCACAACGCCACGAATCAATTAATGGAAAACTTAAATTAATCGAACTTTAAAAATCAATAACCAACTTCCTTTAATATTAGTCCACTCTTTTAATTCTAACCAATTTAAATCAACTTAATCAACCCCGATTGCTACTGGGTAACCCAGGCCTACGAGGCTATTAGCTTAGCCCCAAGGAAGGTGAAATAAACTTCACGAACTCGGTGTGAAACAAAGGTAGTAATCAATTAACCTTTAAAATATGTCTAATTAAAATTCTTAATTCATTAATATTTAAATTTTAATCTAAACCCCCCCCCCCTTTCTAAGCCTTAACAAATCCAAACTTTTAGACAACTTCAATTAATAACCCACTTTAGGATCTACCCCAGCCACACGACCTTTCTCACACACTTTAGATGATGTGCTAGGACAACCAACTCTAGAGCTAGGTTAGGCCAGTGTTTACTTTACTGTTGTGTGCCGGGTTTTTCGTAGTTTTCACTGCATGTTGTGGATGAAATTGCTTTGCTGTGTCTGCTTACTTTTTCTGTACTCTGTGGATGGATTGATGTGTTTGGCGACTAGATTACCCTTAGGTTAGGTACAATCTGGATGTTGACACAGTTTTCTGCAGGTGGCCACGCTCATGCAGGGCAATATAAAAAGGGGGCAAATAAAAATGCATAAATATTATAAACTCTTTGCACAGGTGCTTCAGCTGCTAAAGCCCCCAAATCATAAAAAGAGCGTGGCCAGCGTGTTTACTTTCTTTTCTGCTCATATACAACTGCTTGGGAATAACTGCTTTATTTATATTAATTGCTTAGGATAACCCTGTAGGTGAGTCTAGATTTTTATTTTGATATCAATGTAATTTGTGTAAGTGTCAAGTGTTGTGAAAGTTCATTTTGAGTTGGGATACAAAGATCCAAAGCTTGTATTCCAAAGAGGAAAGGATACCCCTTTAGGGAACACTCCTTTTCCATTTGGAAATCCAAATTTGGATCATACCTCTTCCTTACCCAAAGAGGAAAGAGTGGCCTTCCCCTTAGAAGGAAGTGCCCTCTTATCCATTTGGGTAATCCACCACGAAGATTTCAAGAAGATTGAAGAAAAGGAGTCCAAAGAAGAATGAGATTGAAGATTTGAAGATTTGAAGATTGAGAGTATCCCACTCAAAAAGAACTTGCGTCATTACTAGGTTTAGAATCCGGGTTATTGTCAGTGGTGCCCGGCCACTTTATTTTCTGTAATATTCTGGTTTGTAATAAGCAAGGCAATTTTGCCTATGGACATTTATTAATTAATTTGTATTTTGATGTGATGATTTGATTTCCTTTAGGATTACTTGTTTTTACTAGTTTTTTGGCGATTGCATGCCGCTCTTTGTTTTCGCCTGGATACGTGAGACTCGTGAGGGTGTGAAAGTTTTCTATTCATAATTTTAAAAGTCTAAAATTTTAGTGAGTCTAAACAACATAGAAAGATAACGAATCTAGGGAATTAGCCGGGGATCGACCCCGGGGTCGCATGCATATTTTTTGCATTCTTCTTTCCTTGTTTTAGACCCTTACCCGCCTGCGGGTAGAGTCCGGATAGTCTAACCTATGAGGACGAGGTGCCGGACCTGAGGAAGTCCAGTCTTCTAAAAAATTATTTTATAAGCCTGTTTTTAAAAAAATCAAGCATATTTGATTTGAGGTTGTCAACCAGCATGCATTGCATTAGATACAAATTAAAGAGTCAAAATTTTAATTTCATAGTCCTTAGCATTTTTGCACCCAACATAAGTCAAAGGGGCCAAATAGGAGAATCTCTAGATGTCGGCCCCAACTTTCCAAAACCTTAAATACAACGTCCCTACCACTCTTTCATAAAAGACCGGATTCATCTCTTTTAAATCGGTTAGGTGGTTAGCTGGCTCCCCAATCCAGGCCGGGGTAAGTCCAGGTTTTGCACTGCATTAGTTAGGATCGGACGACTGTGGTCCAGTGTCCAAAATAGATTTAGGATCCGGGGCAGATCTTTGATTATAAGACCCCAAACTTCGGGAATCTAATCCCAAATTTCTAATAAAATGCTCAATTCTAATTAAAGCTTCATTTCAATCCCAAAATATAAAGCCCAACACTTAGATTAAGTTGGGACACTTCCGGATGGTTCTGGAATCTCAAAGTGTCCCCTACTTCTCCTCCTTTGATTCCGTTAATAACTGCTCAATTTTGATCCATTCCCTTTTGATTTTCCAATAATTCTATTCATACTTTGATATCACTCCTAGAAACTCTAAACAAAATTCTGCCATTATTTTAATCGAGAGTTTTCGTAGGAGATTTTATCTCCCTACGATGTAATTAACTACGAGGGCTTGCGCTCGTAGGAGATTTAGAACCACACACGCACCTGATTTTAAAAATTGATTTTTCAAAACTCAATTGGATTTCTTTGGGAAAACTTAAAATACTAGTGATTATTATTATCATATTCAAAGAATTATTATCGAATGATATTTTCTCCCTTCGGGGAGATACATCTTTCTTTGATAAGACTTTGGATGTGAACCTAACGATCACACTTCTTGAATATTGTATTGGATATTCAGTTGAACCTCATTTTGACCCTTCGGAGTCATATGAATTTCTCTTTAGCATCCGCTCACAATATTCAAGATGGATTTCATAATTCTAAGTCTGAACACCGTTATGAAAGTTTATTTTCGTCCTTCGGGGTGATATACTCTTTCTAACGAGTTGATTCGACCTTAGAATTAGAACTCAACCTTAATCTTAAAATCCCCAAAGAAAACTAATAATTTTCAAAACCTGTTTTCCAAAATTCCACCAACAAAAAATGGCACGCCCGGTGGGACAAATCTCTCTCTCCATCTTTAATAATGACAAAATTTTGTTTCATCGGTAGTTTTAACTATCATTTCTTCCGTTGGTCCCTCTGCTCATTTCTTCCTTGGGTGAGTGTGGCCAACATCTAAAATAATAACAAAATATTAAAAGAGAGGTTCCACCTCTAAATTTGGTTTTATTTAGATTTTTATTCTGATTTTGACCTTCTGCCCCAGCCTAGCCTGTGAGGCGACAGTGTCAAATCAGATCTCTGGATATCCTTTTTAATTTTATGGATTTATGGTTGATAAATTTCTCGTTCAACATATAAATCCTTAAAATTGAAAAGAATTCAAAATTTTTGATTTCGTTCCAAACTATTTTAGTTTTAACTCCCTCATTTCCCCTTTGACTTCTAAGGGTGGGGAGGGTTAAACTATTCTTTTTTTACTTGGGCTTTCTCACAATTCCATAAGCCTTCGGGCAAGGGGAAACTCTGTCCGTTGTGTTTTGGAACCTGTAAGAAAACCCCTTTCAAATTCTCAAAATTTCCTCAAAAAATTTCTTAAACTCCAAGTTGTCATGTGTTACCCCATACGATTTCCTCGTGGGCCAACATATGTCATACTTTCAAAAAAATAATAATAAAATACTTTTTACCACTCTTTTCAAAAAGATCTAATTTCAATCATTTTCTTTAACTTTCAGAAAATTTCAAATGGCTGGCCAACTGATTTTCTCCTTTGACCGAGAGTTGTCTTCGACTGTTAATGACCAAGGGAGCACTGTTATTTTCGGAATGGGATTTAGTACTCTAGAGCTCTCTATGGATGGACACCAGATTGTTAGCTTGGATGCCAGTAAGGAAAGTCCCCCAGTAGTTGAGTTAATTGTGGGATCTGCACCCACCTTGCCAGTAGTCAGTGATGATCAGAAACAGTCTGAACCAGTTGTTGAGCCTCCCACTGAAATTAAGTCTGTTTTTGAAGAAGGGTCTAGTTCTGGACTTAGATTCACCACTAAGAATCAGAAGAAGAACTATTTGAGGAGACTTAGAAAGAAAATCTCTAAGGCTAAGAGAGTTCTACCCTTTAAGACCTTGGCTCAAGTAGAACCTGAGGCTGTTGAGGAGCTACCTATTCCTGCTTCCTCTCCCCTCCTAAAGGGAAGTCGCTTTTACCCCCTGGCTTCAGCTCAAGGGGAGGAGAGGATAGCTAGGATAGCCCGTTCTCCACCATGCCCGGTCGACTACTCGACTAAGAAAACTCAGAAAGAAAGACATCTCCAAAAGACAAGGACTTTGAGAAATATAATTCGTACCTGCGCTGCACAGACTAGACAGACTAAGGAGGAATATGTGAAACAATTGAAGGGAGTGATCTCACATCGCTTCCAAAAAGAAGTGTTGAAGGAAGAAGCATCCGAAGCAAAGAATTTAACCCCACAATTCGTTAGAAAGAATAAGAAGTATGTTAGACAGCCCGCTACTTCAGTACTGGTTGATGGATATCACTGGGTGCCACGCCCTCTTTCCTCTCAAACAGAGGGTATTGTGTTGACTGGGTCCGAGAGAGGCCGCCACTATACTGGTAGACCCCCGGTACCCCCACATAAACCTGTAAGATTGGCCTCAGTGATTGTTAAACCAAAGGGGGTTGAAGTTCAAAAGTCTGTGGACCTTAAAGGAAAAAGACCTAAATCTCCTGAAAGGAAATATGTGCCAAAGAGAACTAAGTTGGAAAATCTGCCACCACCTCCTAGAACTTCTAAGTTCCTTCTGCAGCTCCAACGAGTTTCAGCCAATCCTACTCCGAGTTCAGTTGAATTGATGGATGTTCAGGCTAGTACTCCAGTTGTTATAGTTGACAGTCCTGCCACAGCCAGTCTGACTCCGGATCCAATAGTTACCGTTCCTGCTACCCCAGTTGATGATCCCCAAAGTCCGAGTGTCATTCCTAGGCCCCTTAGTCAGGTGTCTGAGGACCTTACCTTACCAGATGTGGGAACTATCACTCTACAAGCTCCTACTTCTCCTGAGGAATATGTCCCTCTCCCTGTAGAGGATGCCACTCTTCTGACTACCAGTTCTGGGATAGTCGAAGAGGAGAGAATTGACCAGGATTTAGAAATGGAAGATGAACCGGATACGAAGTCTCAACCAGATCCTAATCCAAAACTTACAGAAATCATTGCCCTTATGGATTCTGAAGAGTTGTTTGATATGGCTGAATATAAAGGATACTTACCCCTTGACCCTAAATCAATTGGGGATAGACCGGTCGAGGAGGTAGTCCAAGAAATAAGAAACATTTTGTTGAACAAAGAAGGAATGGCTTCTTTTGACCCTGATATGGATGATCTCCTTGGAGATGAAGATGATTATGTTGGGGGCATTCATGTGGTTGAAACTAGAGGATCTAATAAAGAAGCTGAGCCCAGCAAGCGTCGATTTGCTAAAGATGGTGATCCACATACTGCTGAGTCAGATTCAGATGAGTCTGTGAAAGACAGAGATGAAGAACACATAAAAAACTTGGAGACTCAGCTTGCTAGCATGATGTCACAAGTTAGAGAAATGCAAGAGAAGTTGGACAAATCACAGCAAGAGTCTTTTATGATCCACCAGTCAGCTCGAGAGCTCACAGAAAAGGCCAAAAGGGCAGAATTTAATTCCAGACCTCTCGAATCACCACCTGTGACTCTCCCTTATCCAGTAGAGACACCTCCAGTTCACCCTGCAGTTTCCACCATTCCTCCGATCCCACCTCAGAAGGATATCAAGCAGTTAATTGAGGACCAGGTAAGGGAGGCCTTAGCCCATGCTCAAGGAACTGTGTCTATTTCAAAGGGTAGACCCTACCCCGAGGAATATGACTTAGTTCCTTACCCAAAGGGCTTTGTGCCACCAACTTTTAAAGTTTTCACTGGAATTGAAAATCCGAGACAGCATCTGGCCCACTTCCGAGCAAGCTGTTGCAATGCAGGAGGGTCAGATGCTCTACTATTTCGCCAATTTGTAAGTAGTCTATCCGGCATTGCTTTTGAATGGTACGCCGATCTGCCCAACGGTTCAGTAAAAACCTTTAGCGACCTAGAAAACCTCTTTCTTAAGAGATTTTCTGGAGCGCAACAACGCACCACCGTGGGCGATCTCGTGGTTGAAAAGCAAAAGCCGGGAGAGTCTCTGGTTGAGTACATCTTGAGGTGGCGAAACCTCTCGATGAAGTGTGAACCCCAGTTGCAAGAGCAACATGCTGTGGAGATTCTTTTGAAGAATATCCACGGTCCTGTTGCTTTTCTCCTGAAGGGTTTCACTATTAAAACTTTTGAGAAACTTCTTAATAAGGCTAGCAATTTGCAGGAAGAGGCTCCTAGGATGCCATTCTTACGAGAGCAGTCTGAAGAAAGGAAGGGTCCAAAATTGGTGAAAACATTTGAAAAGATAGCTGTGGTCTCAGTAGTAGATAAAGGAAAGAGGCCAGTGATTAGTCAGCCTAGCACTCCACTTTCCACCACAGCCGCCTTATCCATTTAAAAGGGAGTCAGTTAAGAAGATCTTCAGGAGTCTGTTAAAGAAACCAGATTTTCAGTTGCCAGAGGCTAGGAGGCCTGAGGATGAGAACAAGAAAGATGACCCCAAGTATTGCCCGTACCACAGGATGCTTAGTCATCCTCTCGAGGACTGCGTTGTGTTCAAAGACTGGCTTGAGAGGAACTACACCCAAGGTAACATTATAATACCTAAAGAATACTTGGTCAATCCAGAAAAGGCTTCAATTAAGACCATTTCAGGTAATCCTCTTAACTCTTCTTGTTTTGTTGAAGATGGTTGGGACATTGCTTTGTCCCGGGCACTTAAAAAGTCGATTAACAAGTATTTTCGTCTTTCTCAACAGCTGACTACGATAGCCCAGGCCCCGGTGTGGAAAGTTGACCTTGATGCTTCGCAGAAGGATGTTGAGCCACTTCCCTCTCCAGTAGTCTTAGGAACTACTGAGAAAAATGTAAAAGAAGAGAAATCTGATTTTGTAGAGAGGAAGTGTGTAGATGAGAGATGTATTAGAATGGCGGATGGTGGTGTTAAAACCCTTTCCCCTCTTTTGTTATCTGACTTTTACTTTGCCCCATCAAAGGCGAAGGGTCAAAAGATGAATAAAAAACATCCTTCTACTTCTGTCTTGATGATTAACCATGAATCTCAAATGCAAATTGATGACTCTCCTGTTTTGAATCAAACTCCTAATGAAATAAATATTGAGGTTAATCAAACCAACCTCACCGAATCGACTATTCAAGAAGAGGTCGAATGTGAAGCTTTATCAGAAAGTGATTTCCCTCATATCAATTTCCAAGGAAATCCTATCTTGATAGAACTTTCAGATTCTGACTCACTTTCAGGAAATGATGATCCAACACCTATGGTGTGTGTAGACACTGCCCTAGTTTGCCCGCCCGAAGATGTCGAGCAGGTGCAACTCCGTGGCGGTAAAGTCTTACCCCCTAGGTTGCCCCCTCAGGACAAAGGCAAGCAACCTTCATTCGAAAATCTAAGTCCGGATTCCCCTCAACAACCAGAATTCCCTTTAATTCCTCCGGGTTTCGAGTCTGTCGTTCCTAAGGTTGATTACAATGTTCTAGCCCACCTTAGGAAGTTGCCAGCAAAATTAAGTATTTATGATGCCCTCCTTCTTTCCAAAGAAATGAGGGAGTCTCTAATTAAAGCACTTCTCGATCCCGAGATTTGCTTAACACAGTTGGCTGCAACTTCAGAAGGTGAGGCTCTCTACTTCAAAGAGGTCCTTGGGGTTACCTTTTCAGACGAAGATTTACTCTTGGGAACTGCTGACCACAATCGTCCCCTCTACATCACTGTAGATGTGGGAAATTTCAAGTTATCAAGAGTCCTTGTTGATCCGGGTGCATCGGTCAACGTGATGAACATAAAGACTCTTGCTTATCTCAGAGTTGATACTAGCAAGCTTTCAACCGACAGGTTGGTGCTTCGTGGGTTCAACGAAAAGGGAGAGAGAGCTTTATGTTCAATCACTCTACTCCTTGAAATAGGAGGGTTAAAAACTGAAGCTAAATTTCATATAATTGATTCGACTACGTCCTTTAACGCACTTCTAGGTAGACCTTGGATTCACGAATATAGAATGGTTCCATCTACCCTGCACCAATGCGTTAAGTATCAACGAGACGGCATTGAACATGTGATTAAGGGTGATTTGCAACCATTCTCCATTCAAGAAATTGGAATCTACGAAGATGCTGCATATTTCATACCAAAAGGGTCCTCGTCCCGTTCTAAATTAGAGATCAAATTTGAGGAGAAAATGGTTGGACAAAAATTCAACCAAAAGAAAGAAAAAGATAAGAATGTCAATCCAGAAAGGATTCAATCGAGTAGTGAAGACGACTCTGATATCGTTGTCCTTAGACCTCCAAGCACATTACCTCAAAGAGGTGGGAGGATGGCTTTAAGGGCACGAGGTCGAGGCCGCGCTTCATTAGACAGGAGAGCAGCACCTGTGTATATTGATTTGGAATCAGATTCCGATGGTGAACTAGAAAGTCAAGGTGCTGCCCTCTCTCTCGATTATCAAAACATAAATACTCTACCAAAATTTGATCTCACCTTAGACCAGGACAGTGACCCTGAGGTAGATATTTCAAAAGTTAAAAGTGACGAGCCTGAATTAACAATGTATGAAAAGCTCACTAGAAGGATTGAGGCCCTTTCTCTGACCCCACTGTCGGCAGGCAGGGTTGTAGGGTTGGAAGTCAAAGTGGCCCCCAACTTGGATGGTGAAGTTAAGAAAGTCCAGAAATTCTTTCCTGGCTCCTCCTCCGCAAGGGACGAAGGTGATGTAACCCTTGAGGAGGCAGATTTTAATGAATTAATGGAATTACCTTTCGGCTACTTCCCTGTTTGTGTAAAAAACACTTTTTCTAAAGGTTCTATACCATACCGATGGACTAAGGGTCAAGCTAGATACCACGAGAATATTTGGCGAACAAAAATAAATAAAAATCCAACAAGTGGTATTGGCTTTGGGACCGTTAGTTCATTCGATGATGATGAGTATTGCCTAATGATAACTTACCATCTCGATTCTCCAAATGTCCCTACAGATCCTCCTTGTCCTCTAGATGGACTCTGTTTGGAGACTTTAGACGATCCCGATGATCTTCAAGTTCGGGATGCACCCCCTGAATTTGAAGAGGAAATTAAGTCGACAGTCGATGAGTTGAGAGAAATTAACTTGGGAAACGATGATGACCCCCGTCCGATTTTTATAAGTACTTTGTTGAGCGAGGGTGAAACTCAAGACCTAATCTAGTTGTTATTCGAGTTCAGGGATTGCTTTGCCTGGACATATGACGAAATGCCAGGTTTGCCTGCTGAGGTAGCAGTTCACAAACTTGGAGTTCGGCATGATGCCATTCCCGTTAAACAAGCTCCTCGACGCATGCGCTTAGAGATTGAGCAACAAGTCGTTTCTGAAGTTAAGAAATTGGCAGAAGCCGGATTCATTCGAGAGGAACAGTATCCCTCTTGGGTGGCCAGCGTCGTGCCAGTTCGAAAGAAAAATGGTCAAATCCGGATTTGTGTCGACTATAGGGATCTGAATAAGGCATGCCCTAAAGATGAGTTCCCTCTACCAATACCAGAACTCATGGTGGACATTGCCTCCTCACATGCTATTTTCTCATTCATGGATGGCTCGTCGGGTTATAACCAAATCAAGATGGCCCCTGAAGATGAGAGAAATACGGCGTTCAGAACCCCTATTGGAATCTTTTGTTATAAGGTAATGCCATTCGGCTTAAAGAATGCCGGAGCAACCTACCAACGGGCCATGACCCGTATCTTTGACGACTTAATTCATAATCAAGTTGAATGTTATATTGATGATTTAGTTGTCAAGAGCAAGGTTAAAGAGGCTCACTTGTATGACTTAAGAGTTGTTTTCGAATGGTTGCGCCGCTACGATTTGAAAATGAACCCTTTGAAGTGCGCCTTTGGCGTCGCCTCGGGAAAATTCTTAGGATTCGTAGTGAGGCACCGCGGAATCGAGATAGATCCTGCTAAAATTGAAGCCATCTTAGATATGCATCTCCTAAGAGCCTTACTCAGTTAAGGTCTCTACAAGGTAGATTGGCATATATAAGGAGGTTTATTTCTAATCTTTCCGGGAGATGTCAACCCTTTTCTGTCCTCGCGAAAAAGGATACTAAATTCGTATGGGGCGAGAAGTGTCAGAATGCTTTTGACGATATCAAATGATACCTTTCTAACCCGCCAGTCTTGGCAGCTCCGATTCCGGGAAAGCCATTAATCCTCTACACCGCAGCTCTAGATGAGTCTTTAGGTGCCCTGTTGGCTCAAGTTAACGACGAAGGGAAAGAGAATGCCCTCTACTACCTTAGTCGAAGACTCCTTCCTACTGAAATTTGATACCCGTCAATTGAGAAGCATTGTCTTGCTTTAGTTTTTGCAGCTCAGAAACTGAGGCATTACATGCTCTCCCACTCAATCAGTCTGATTTCAAGAGTTAATCCTTTGCAATATCTTATGACCCGACCTACGTTGTCAGGACGTTTAGCTCGTTGGTCTATGATATTGTTGCAATTTGAGATTACTTTCACTCCTCTTCGTGCTGTGAAAGGACAGGCTGTTGCCGACTTTCTGGCAGCACACCCGCTGCCAGCAGATTCTCCTCTGAACGATGACCTACCTGACGAACAAATCATGAGTTTGGGGGAATCTGGAGAGGCCATCTGGGAATTATATTTTGATGGGGCGGCATCCTCTCGTAGGATTGCGACCCAACAATATGTAATTCCTGGAAAGGCTGGAGTCGGTCTAATTTTTATTACACCAGAAAAAGGAATGATGCATTTTTCCTACCACTTATCGAAGCCTTGCACAAACAACGAAGCTGAATACGAAGCTCTGATAACTGGTTTGGAACTTGCAATTCTAATGGAGATTAAAGAGATTAAGATCTTTGGAGATTCCCAACTAGTTATTAACCAAGTCGCCGGAACTTATAAAGTCTTGAATCCGAATCTCCTAAGATATCACCAGTATACACTTCACCTGTTGGAACAAATCCCCATTGCTACTTTGTATAGGGTTCCCCGTGGAAGCAATTCCGCGGTGGAAGCCTTAGCAAAACTTGCAAAGGAATTTGCATGTCCTGAGGAGGATTCCATCCCTATAGAGATACAGGGTCGTAGGACCCTCTCTCTTATAGATTTGGAACACATTAGTAAGACTCCCCTTCAGAACCTTTCTGCCTCTTTGACAATTGACGAAGAAGGCGATTGGAGACGACCCTTAGTCGATTACCTTAAAGAAGGGAAGCTTCCCCATGATAAATCACTCTCCAACCAGATTAAGAAACGTGCCCTATCATATGCACTAGTTAACGATCTGTTGTACCGCCGGTCCTTTGATCACATGTGGCTGCGCTGTTTGAACAAGCGAGAAGCCCAGAAAATTGTTAATGAAGTTCATTCAGGACTGTGTGGTGCTCATCAATCGGGTCCAAAAATGAAATTAAAGATTAAAAGACTTGGATACTATTGGCCTACAATGATTGACGATTGCATGAATACTGCAAAGCACTGTCATCAATGTCAGGTCCATGGTGTGATTTTACATCAGCCGCCTAATGTGTTAGACCCTACGATAGCCTCGTGGCCCTTCGAGAGTTGGGGCACGGATATCATTGGACCGATTGACCCTCCCTCCGCGAGAGGTCATCATTTCATATTAGCAGCAACTGATTACTTTTCAAAGTGGGCAGAAGCAATTCCCCTACGAAATGTAACATCACAACATGTCTTAAAATTCTTTCGTGACCACATTGTATATCGATTCGGCGTACCTCGCAGAATCATATCCGATAATGGGTCCGCATTCAAGTCTACAAAAATCAATAGTTTTGTAAGGCGCCATAATATTGATTGGAGATATTCGACTATCTATTACCCTCGGGCGAATGGATTGGCCGAGGCCTTCAACAAAACCTTGGTGCAAATTCTCAAAAAGACCCTCGATGATAACAAACGACAGTGGGATGAGCGGTTGGTGGAAGCTTTGTGGGCTTATCGTACCACTTATAGAACCCCGACCCAATCCACCCCGTTTGCACTAGTGTATGGATCTGAGGCTGTTCTGCCCTTGGAAATACAAATCCCTTCGCTTAGAATTACAGTTCAGAATCAAGTTACCAATGAACAAAATGCAAAACTATGATTGGAAGAACTCGAAGGCCTTGAAGAGCGACGTCTCCAAGCTCAACAAAGTTTAGAGTTGTATAAATTCCGTATGGTTCAAGCCCATGACAAGTTAGTGCGACCTAGGACCTTCCAAGCGGGAGACTTGGTATTGGTCCTTCGGAGGCCTATCTTGGCCCATCGGAAGCTGGGAGGCAAGTTTGAACCTACGTGGGAAGGACCCTTCGTTATAGAGATTGTCTACGAAGGAGGCTCGTATCAGTTAGTAGATTATAAAGGGAACCACCCGATGCTACCTGTCAATGGGCGTTTCCTTAAGAAATACTATGCTTGATGTAGCTCATTTTATCAATTAATAAAACTTCCTTTTCTTGATTTACAACTTGATTCTACCTTTTCTTTTTAAGTTTTTTTTAACACTCTTCGCCTTCTCCTTAAGGTTAGGTCTCTCCTTCCCTTAGGATTAGACCCGCTAGTGGTGGAGTACGCCATCTGTGGCACCACCCTGGCATTTCACCCGGGGATTAGTGGTGGAGTACACCCTTCGTGGCACCATCCTGATTCCGATTCGCTAGTGATGGAGTACGCCCTTCGTGGCACCATCCTAGTTTTCCAGTTAATTTGCCTATTTGGAGTAAGTCTTCTATCAGCATCCTATAGGCCTAAGGTTGGGTGATGCCCTTCCTTAGACCCAAGGTTAGGTATTCCCTACCTTGGTTTCCAGTTGATCCATCTACTAGGAGTAAGTCTTCTATCAGCATCCTGTAGACCTAAGGTTGGGTGATGCCCTTCCTTAGACCCAAAGCTAGGTATTTCCTACTTTGGTTTCCAGTTAATTTGCCTATTTGGAGTAAGTCTTCTATCAGCATCCTATAGGCCTAAGGTTGGGTGATGCCCTTCCTTAGACCCAAGGTTAGGTATTCCCTACCTTGGTTTCTAGTTGATCCGTCTACTAGGAGTAAGTCTTCTATCAGCATCCTGTAGACCTAAGGTTGGGTGATGCCCTTCCTTAGACCCAAAGCTAGGTATTCCCTACTTTGGTTTCCAGTTAATTTGCCTATTTGGAGTAAGTCTTCTATCAGCATCCTATAGGCCTAAGGTTGGGTGATGCCCTTCCTTAGACCCAAGGTTAGGTATTCCCTACCTTGGTTTCCAGTTGATCCATCTACTAGGAGTAAGTCTTCTATCAGCATCCTGTAGACCTAAGGTTGGGTGATGCCCTTCCTTAGACCCAAAGCTAGGTATTCCCTACTTTGGTTTCCAGTTAATTTGCCTATTTGGAGTAAGTCTTCTATCAGCATCCTATAGGCCTAAGGTTGGGTGATGCCCTTCCTTAGACCCAAGGTTAGGTATTCCCTACCTTGGTTTCCATTTGATCTGTCTACTAGGAGTAAGTCTTCTATCAGCATCCTGTAGACCTAAGGTTGGGTGATGCCCTTCCTTAGACCCAAAGCTAGGTATTCCCTACTTTGGCTTCCAGTTAATCTGCCTATTAGGAGTAAGTCTTCTATCAGCATCCTATAGGCCTAAGGCTGGGTGATGCCCTTCCTTAGACCCAAGGCTAGGTATTCCCTACCTTGGTTTCTCCAGTTTCCTTGTCTACTAGGAGTAAGTCTTCTATCAGCATCCTGTAGACCTGAGGTTGGGTGATGCCCTTCCTCAGACCCAAGGTTTGGTATTCCCTACCTTGGTTTTACCAGTTTTCCTTATCCAATAGGTGTAAGCCTTCCATTAGCATCCTATAGGCTTGAGGTTGGGAGATGATCTCCCTTTCACTCTCAAAATTCTACTTCCATTCGGTCAACGCCAATGTGTGCAGCAGAAGTTCCTTCTACTACACACATTGGGGGTCCATTTGTTGACCTCATTTTTGTATGAGGTCACTAAGACCCTTCCAGAACCCAGATCTAATCCTAGACCCTAGGATCCACTCTAGACCTTAGGATCCTTCTAGATCCAAGACCTTAGAGCCTATTCTAGAGCCTAGGATTCCCTTAAATCCTAGATCTTAGAATTCTTCTAGATCTTAGGATCACTCCAACTTCAAATCAATCTCCACCCTTGATCAACCTCAACTTTAAATCAATTCCTATATTTGATCCACTCCGATTTCAATTTGATTCTTACCTCTGATCAATTTAAATCTCAAACTTCATTCAATTCAAATCCAAATTATTTCAAACTTTGACTCAATCCACTTGAGAATCCAAGTTTCAACCTAGACTTTAATCCCACCTTTAATCTAGCTTTGACCTTATCCATCCATTAACAATCACAACATGATTGTAAATGACTTGGATAATTCAATATTAATCATTCAAACTTGAAAGTTATTCCAAATCCAGAAACCTAGACTCAAATCCAAAGCCTTAAGGCCTTGTCCTAAAGGCCCTTTTCAGAGAATTTTCAAACATTCCAAAATCCAGTTTGATGGCCTCTGATTCAGGGTCTGTCACTTACAAAGTGATAAGACATGTCTCTAGAGGCTACCTTCCAATTTTGAGCCCATTCTGAGGTCTTTAACCCCAGAATTTGAATTAAAATCCAAAGGCTGTGAAACCTTCAAATATTTACAGCCTATGCCACTGAGCCTAACCCCTTTGAGATCTTGATCTTGGAATCCTTATCAAAGTCTCCAATCACTTCCAAACTCTTGATTTTAACCCATTGAGCAGTAAACTGCATTTTTCAGAACCATTTTTGACCCTAGTTGACCAATAGGTCAACATTGACCAAAATACCCCTATAGGATTTCAAATGCCCATTTCAATTCAAATCAATTCCAAACCCTTTGAAACCACTTCCAATGAATTTTAAATGTTAAACTCAACTTGTTGAACTCAAACCCAAACCTTGGGTCAACTTGGTTGACCAAGTCAACTAAGTTTGACCCATGGACCCATGCACCCTTCCTCTTTCAAATTTTTGAATCAAGTCCATTCCAAGTTCTTTGAATGTATGGGATGTCCCCTTGGGTACCCAAGAGACCCCTCTTGGTGACCCAAGCCTTGGGCTCACTTGGGTTGGCCATATGGCTTGACCCAAGTGACAAAGAAGCGGCCTCCCTTGAGCCATCTTTTGATCTTAACCAAATTGAATCCAAATCAGGGTGCCATTGGGTTCCCATGGACCCAACACACCTTCCTTGATTAGCCCATGCCTTGGGCTAGCTTGGGTCAAGAGTTAGGCTAGCCCAAAGTGCCCAAAAACACTTGGGATTGAGCTAAATCTCAACCTAAGCCCAATTGAGCTTGACCAACACCTCCTATAGGTGGGCCTTGGTTCAATGCACCTTCTCCAGCCAGCCCATGCCTTGGGATAGCTTGGGTCAAGAGTTAGGCTAGCCCAAAGTGCCCAAAAACACTTGGGATTGAGCCATCTCCCTGTCCAGATCAAATTAGACCCAATTGCCGCTTGCATTGGGTGCACCAGACCCAGACCCACTTCCCACCTCAAGCCCAGGGTCTGGCCTGACCTGGGTTGAGCCCAAATTGACCCGAACCGAGCAGGTTTGGATCAACCCGAGCCATCTTTTAATCCAGATCGAATTCAACCCAATTGCCACTTGCATTGGGTGCACCAGACCCAGACCTGCCTCCCATACCAAACTCAGGGTCTGATCTGACCTGAATCGGGCTCACTTCGACTCGAACCAAGCAGGTTCGAGCCCAACCGAGCCACCGGATCGACCCCAGCTTCCCCAGGCCAAATTGGCTCCACATTTAGCTCCAGCATGTCCCCATCGTCCTTCCCTGGTCAATCCGACCCAGACCATGGCCGGCGGCGGTCAAAACCAATGGAGAGCAAGTTCCGGTGGTCCCCCCAGGCCGGTCCTGACCGAAAGCCTTCCAAAGGCTGTGGCTCGCCGGCTTGAGGCTCACGAGCTCTCTGGAATGGTGCCCCTTTCCACTTGGCATCAATCCGAGACCTCCTCCGATTCAATCCTAGCCGTCCGAGCTCGCGGGAGGAGGCTGAATAGGGTGGTGCTCCCCAAGGCTCGCGAGACGCTCTCAGAGTTTTCAAACGGTTCCCCAGAGCTCCCTCGATCTCCCAGCACTTTCCTTCGAGCTCCCAGACCGTCCCTTCCATCGCTTCGAGCGAACTCCGACGAAAGGCTTCTGCATCCCGCTCGAAGTTACACCTCCAGCCGTCCTCCAGTCGCAGTCTCTGAAGGAAACCTGCTCGCCTTCGTCCCCTGAAGCTTCCAGATAGAGAAGCTCATTCGTTGAGGCTTTCTCTGCGGTAATTCCTCCATCCCGAGCTCCCTAGTTAGGTAGTCCGGTCAAGTGTGAAGGAAACCTTCACCCCAGCGGATTTCCACCGTTGGATTGAAGGTTTCCACCCCCCTGATCCTCCCTGTGAAATTTCGTTGAAGTTCGCCGGTGCGATTGCTCGGATCACGCCGGAGAACGTTCACGGCTTCGGGCAAAGGCGGAGGTTGAAGACGAAATCTCAGCTGTTGATTTCGATCAACGGCTCGGATTAGATCCCGCGGTCCCGGAGCGCGTTTAATCCCAGCCGTTCGATCCGCCATCCGACGGCTGTGGTTAATCCGGCCGTTAACAGTTAGCGCCAATCATTGCCTGGCGAATCAGCGCGCGCCGCGTGGATAACGGGCGCTGACTGTGTAATTGCCGGATTAATTAAATCCAGAAATTCAAGGGAACTTCAAAAATTCATAACTCCCTGCACACTTGTCCAAATTAGGTGTTCTTAGGCTCATTGGAAAGGTCTCAGGGAGCACTACAAAAGCCCTATGGTTCCAGACTCTGGTTAGGTCAATATTAGGTTTAATTTTACTTTGAGCATATTATGAATTTCTTTAATTACTTCTTGAATACATGTTCACCAGGTCTGGAATTTTGGGAGAATGAAATTGGACATGTTTCTGACATGTCCAAATTTTATCTCCCCTTTTTATGTTGTTCAAGGGCATTTTCCCCATTTTTTAAGTTTAAGGGTCATGGTTTGACCCTTAAATTCAAAGAGGGATTTAGACCTATCCAATGGGATTTAGGGTGTGATTTTTGGTGTGCTGATGATGTTTAGGGTAAGGAGTGTAGAGCCACTGATTTTGCCCCAATCCAAGCCTAGGATAGATCCCTATAGTGATTTGAAGGTGACTTAGAGCTCACATTGGGTGGTTTAGTTAACCACCTTAGAGTACCCCTTTTGAGCCCAAATTTTGTGGGTTTAGGCCTTAGGATCAGGTGATCCTTTGGTCTAAGTTTCACCACATTTGGGGTTCATTTGGTTTCCCAAGTAGGAGCCACAATAATTCCCCTTAGAAATCCCTTTTAGCCTTAATAAAATTCTAATGAATTTGGTTTAATTCTTAAAAATTCCTCCAAACATCTCTAATTAACTTCAATTTATCACTTAATCATTAAAAATTAAAATCACTTTAATTTGACATTAAAATCCATTTTAACTTAATTTTAATCAAAATCAATATTTAATCCATTTTAATTCATTAAAAATTATTAAAAATCCCAAAAAAATCTTTAAACACTTGCTGATTCCTCCTTAGATCATTTTTGATCTTTGGAGTTGATCTCAAGAAGTTTAAGACTCATTTGGGTTCAAATTATTAAAATGGCTCTTAATTGAAACAATTTAATAATTTCAATAAATACCCAAACTTTCAAAATTCATAACTAATTATAGAAAATTCTAAATCAATCAAACTCAGTGGCTAATGACTCTAATTAAAATCAAGTATTTTCTAAAAATGTCAAACCCCCAAAATCTGGTCAGAGTCAAAAAGTCAACATTTTGGTCAACCTTAGGTCAAAACCGGGTTAAAACTTCTAAAAATCATAACTTTTGATAGAAAATTCCAAATTGAGTGTACCAACTGTCTAACAACTCATAATTAGGTCTAGTAATTTAATAAAATACAAACATTCCAGAATTTGGGCTTAATCAAAAATTCAACTTTCAACCCCTTAATTAAATGATTAAAATATTCTAAAATATTCATAAAATTTTAAAATCATTCTAAAACTCAGAAAATATTGGTTTAATGCTTAAAACACTTAACAAATCCTTTAAAACACAACAACCATCCTAAAGTTGAAGTTTATTGGCTGGACTACTCCGGGCTGCGGGGCTAAGTGTCCTAAGGAGGCTGGTTCCTCGAGCCTGGTGGCACAACGCCACGAATGGATTCTAAGGGGTGTTAAATCTTAAAATAGATTAATCTTTAATTATTTAACATTTTAAAAATCTCTAATTCAATTACATTAATTTGGTTTATCGGCTGGACTTCTCCGGGCTGCGGGGCTAAGTGTCCTAAGGAGGCTGGTTCCTCGAGCCTGGTGGCACAACGCCACGAATCAATTAATGGAAAACTTAAATTAATCAAACTTTAAAAATCAATAACCAAATTCCTTTAATATTAATCCACTCTTTTAATTCTAACCAATTTAAATCAACTTAATCAACCCCGATTGCTACTGGGTAACCCAGGCCAACGAGGCTATTAGCTTAGCCCCAAGGAAGGTGAAATAAACTTCACGGCCTCGGTGTGAAACAAAGGTAGTAATCAATTAACCTTTAAAATATGTCTAATTAAAATTCTTAATTCATTAATATTTAAATTTTAATCTAAACCCCCCCCCTTTCTAAGCCTTAACAAATCCAAACATTTAGACAACTTCAATTAATAACCCACTTTAGGATCTACCCCAGCCACACGACCTTTCTCACACACTTTAGATGATGTGCTAGGACAACCAACTCTAGAGCTAGGTTAGGCCGGTGTTTACTTTACTGCTGTGTGCCGGGTTTTTCGTAGTTTTCACTGCATGTTGTGGATGAAATTGCTTTGCTGTGTCTGCTTACTTTTTCTGTACTCTGTGGATAGATTGATGTGTTTGGCGACTAGATTACCCTTAGGTTAGGTACGATCTGGATGTTGACACAGTTTTCTGCAGGTGGCCACGCTCATGCAGGGCAATATAAAAAGGGGGCAAATAAAAAATGCATAAATATTATAAACTCTTTGCACAGGTGCTTCAGCTGCTAAAGCCCCCAAATCATAAAAAGAGCGTGGCCAGCGTGTTTAGTTTCTTTTCTGCTCATATACAACTGCTTGGGAATAACTGCTTTATTTATATTAATTGCTTAGGATAACCTTGCAGGTGAGTCTAGATTTTTATTTTGATATCAATGTAATTTGTGTAAGTGTCAAGTGTTGTGAAAGTTCATTTTGAGTTGGGATACATAGATCCAAAGCTTGGATTCCAAAGAGGAAAGGATACCCCTTTAGGGAACACTCCTTTTCCATTTGGAAATCCAAATTTGGATCATACCTCTTCCTTACCCAAAGAGGAAAGAGTGGCCTTCCCCTTAGAAGGAAGTGCCCTCTTATCCATTTGGGTAATCCACCACGAAGATTTCAAGAAGATTGAAGAAAAGGAGTCCAAAGAAGAATGAGATTGAAGATTTGAAGATTTGAAGATTGAGAGTATCCCACTCAAAAAGAACTTGCGTCATTACTAGGTTTAGAATCCGGGTTGTTGTCAGTGGTGCCCGGCCACTTTACTTTCTGTAATATTCTGGTTTGTAATAAGCAAGGCAATTTTGCCTATGGACATTTATTAATTAATTTGTATTTTGATGTGATGATTTGATTTCCTTTAGGATTACTTGTTTTTACTAGTTTTTTAGCGATTGCATGCCGCTCTTTGTTTTCGCCTGGATACGTGAGACTCGTGAGGGTGTAAAAGTTTTCTATTCATAATTTTAAAAGTCTAAAAATTTAGTGAGTCTAAACAACATAGAAAGATAACAAATCTAGGGAATTAGCCGGGGATCGACCCCGGGGTCGCATGCATATTTTTGCATTCTTCTTTTCTTGTTTTAGACCCTTCCCTGCCTGCGGGTAGAGTCCGGATAGTCTGACCTATGAGGACGAGGTGCCGGACCTGGGGAAGTCCAGTCTTCTAAAAAATTATTTTATAAGCCTGTTTTTAAAAAATTTCAAGCATATTTGATTTGAGGTTGTCAACCAGCATGCATTGCATTAGATACAAATTAAAGAGTCAAAATTTTAATTTGATAGTCCTTAACATTTTTGCACCCAACATAAGTCAAAGGGGCCAAATAAGAGAATCACTAGATGTCGGCCCCAACTTTCCAAAACCTTAAATACAACGTCCCTACCACTCTTTCATAAAAGACCGGATTCATCTCTTTTAAATCGGTTAGGTGGTTAGCTGGCTCCCCAATCCAGGCCGGGGTAAGTCCAGGTTTTGCACTGCATTAGTTAGGATCGGACGACTGTGGTCCAGTGTCCAAAATAGATTTAGGATCCGGGGCAGATCTTTGATTATAAGACCCCAAACTTCGGGAATCTAATCCCAAATTTCTAATAAAATGTTCAATTCTAATTAAAGCTTCATTTCAATCCCAAAATATAAAGCCCAACACTTAGATTAAGTTGGGACACTTCCGGATGGTTCTGGAATCTCAAAGTGTCCCCTACTTCTCCTCCTTTGATTCCATTAATAACTGCTCAATTTTGATCTATTTCCTTTTGATTTTCCAATAATTCTATTCATACTTTGATATCACTCCTAGAAACTCTAAACAAAATTCTGCCATTATTTTAATCGAGAGTTTTCGTAGGAGATTTTATCTCCCTACGATGTAATTAACTACGAGGGCTTGCGCTCGTAGGAGATTTAGAACCACACACGCACCTGATTTTAAAAATTGATTTTTCAAAACTCAATTGGATTTCTTTGGGAAAACTTAAAATACTAGTGATTATTATTATCATATTCAAAGAATTATTATCGAATGATATTTTCTCCCTTCGGGGAGATACATCTTTCTTTGATAAGACTTTGGATGTGAACCTAACGATCACACTTCTTTAATATTGTATTGGATATTCAGTTGAACCTCATTTTGACCCTTCGGAGTCATATGGATTTCTCTTTAGCATCCGCTCACAATATTCAAGATGGATTTCATAATTCTAAGTCTGAACACCGTTATGAAAGTTTATTTTCATCCTTCGGGGTGATATACTCTTTCTAACGAGTCGATTCGACCTTAGAATTAGAACTCAACCTTAATCTTAAAATCCCCAAAGAAAACTAATAATTTTCAAAAGCTGTTTTCCAAAATTCCACCAACACTGGACTAGGACACTAAGGATTGTCCTATGAATTGATATATTTTAGAAGTTCTTTTCCTATCAACACTACATCCTATAAAATCTGAATTAGAATATCCTAATATTTCAAAGGAAGTGTTATGTCTAGGATAACAGATTCCATAGTTTTAGGTTCCTAAGAAATATCTAAGGATTCTCTTTATGGCAGTTAAGTGGAACTCTTTTAGATCAGCCTAAAATTTAGCAAAAAGATAAACACTAAATATAATATAAAGTCTTCTAGCTGTCAAGTAAAGAAGTGATACAATTATTTCTCTATATTTCTTTTGATCAACTAATTTTTAATTTAAATCCTTATAAAATTAAATAGTAGAACTCATGGGAGTGTTTATTGGCTTGGCTTTATCCATTTCAAATTTCTTAAGGATATCCTTAATGTATTTTGATTCACTAAGAAAAATTCCACATCCTTTTTCCTTATACTAAATCCAAGAAAGTAGGTCAGTTATTCCATCATACTTATCTCAAACTCGTCACACTCATTATTATTGAAAATTTATCACATAGATTTTTATCAAAAGATCCAAACATAATATCTTTAATATAAATTTTAACAATAAGTAGTTCATCTCGTACCCTTTTTAGAAACAGGGAGGTATCTATGCTTCTCAAAATAAAGGTTCTCTCTAGTAAGAATGAACTTAGTCTTTCATACCATGCTATGGATGTTTATTTTAGTCCATGTAATACCTTTTTTAGTTTGAACACATAATTAGGAAATTATGGATTTTCAAAGCATGGGGTTTCTTAATATATACATCTTCTTTTATTATCCCATTCAAAAAGGCACTTTTGACATCCATTTGATATAGTTTAAATCCCTTAAAGTAGGCAAAGGCTAGTAGCACCTTAATGGAATCCAATCTAGATATAGGGGCAAAGGTCTCTTCAAATTCAATCCTCTCTATATGGTTATATCCCTTAGCCACTAATCTTACTTTATTTTTAACCACAACATTAAAATCATTCATTTTATTTTTGAAAACCCATTTAGTTCCAACCATACTTTGGTCTTTAAGTCATTCAATAAGTTCTCAAACATCATTCCTCATAAATTGATTTAACTCTTTTTTTATGGCTAGGATCTAGAATTCATTAGATATGGCTTGAATTATATTGGTGGGTTCAGTCATTTATATAAAGGAAGAGTGGTTTACTTCGTTTTTAAGTCTAAGCCTAGTTCTAACACCAGTTCTTTAGGATGACTTGAAGAATATCTTCATTCTCTAGGCAGAGTATTTTCAAGTTCTACCCTTTCCTCCAGATTTATAGAATCTACTCCTTAGGAAATTTCTAGAACTTCTTCTTCTTCTACCTTAGACCCTCCAAAATCATCAAATTCATTAAATATAATATGAGTGGTCTCCTCAACCACCAGTGTTCTTTTATTAAAAACTCTAAAGGATTTTCTAACATTTGAGTACCCTAGGAATACTCCATAAAATTTGGGATCAAACTTTCTTAGTAAAGTTTTCTCATTATTCAGAATGAACACTTTACATCTAAAGACATAAAGGTGAGAGAGGTTGGGTGTCAACTCTTAAGAATTTCATAGGGTGTCTTATTTAGCTTTGATTTAACATTAACCATATTCAAAACATAACCTGATGTACTCACCACTTCTTCCTAGAAGTATTTAGAAAGTAATTATTTATCGAACGTGGATCTAGTGGCTTTTATAAGGGTCATGTTCTTTCTTTCAGTAACACTATTCTACTGAGAGGTTCTAGGAGCTGAAATATTATGATCGATCCCTTGCTCCTCACAGTAAGATTCAAATTTCTTATTCTAAAATTCTCCACCATGATTATTATAAATTATCAGAATTTCATAACCTAGCTTCCTTTAAACTAAAGCTAATAATATACTAAATTCCTTGAATGATTCACTCTTATGAGATAGGAATCTAACCCAAGTAAACCTCGAGTAATAATTAATAATCATATATCCAATGAGTTTTCTTCATAGCCTTGCAGTGCTAATAGGTCAAAAATTATCCATATGAAGGACTTTTAAATGTTTGCTAGTGTTAATATCCATAATTAAGTGGAAGGAAGATTTGACTTACTTTTCAAACTAATAGGCATCACACAGGCAGTCCTTAGTGAACTCTCGTTTGGGTATGCCTCTCACTAAGTTTTTTTGGGTGATTTTACTAAGATTTTTCATACTTTCATTACACAATCTACTATGACATAATCAAGAATCATCAGTAATGTTTTTTATGCTAAAAGAAGCAGTGCATTCAATACAGTTTATATCAATTATGTAAATATTATTAATAATTTTTCCTTGTAGCACAATATTTCTATTTACACTTGTCAAGTAGCTAGTAGACAAAAATTTAATGCTAAAACCTTTATTATAGAGATGGCTTATGCTGAATAGGTAATGTTTTAAAAAATCTACAAGTAAAACATTTTCATTTTTGAGTTGCCAATTATACCTGAGCTCACCACTCTCCAAGTGGTGTTATCTCTAAGTGTCACCTTGCCTCCTACTCTAGCATCCATCCAAATGAATTGATTTACATCTCCAGTCATATGCTTTTAAAATTCGTTATCTTGGTACCACATGCTCTCATGAGGCTTCTATGAGAGCATCCCTATAAAATCACCAGTGGTTAGATTTTCGAACCCAAAAAAGTTTGGGCTCGACCTTATGGAATGTGGGATGAAATGCTTGCATACTATACAATGAATTATACAGTTTTGGTCTCCATGTCAAATGTGTTCTATGGTTGATAATGCAAGTGTGAGAGATGTCTCCTAGAATGCCACAAGAGAAACATTTAACTCCAAGAAAGGGATTACTAATTTATATGGATTATGGTGTCTCTTTTTTAGGTTTGAATGCAAATTATTATGGTGTATTATGAAACTGTGCAGGTGTTGGAGGCATTTTATTTTCTTTGTAAGCTTTTAATTAAACTTATAAAGATTTATTTATATTTTCAAGAATTGAATTTTTAATTTTCAATGCATGCTCACTTCCATGTAGTTTATATGCAAGATTTTCTAATTCTTTGAATGCATTTTCTAATTCAACATGTGATATTTTCAAGGAATCATGTTCAACAATTAAATGAAGATACATCTTTTTTAAAGAGATGAATTATCTTATAAAGCCATATGATTACTATTCAAAGTGGAATGATCTTTCCTGAGGCATTCATGCACTTTCTACTTGTTTAAAAAGTTAGATTTAAAGCTTGTGTGTACTTTATTAAGCTTTAGAAACTAGACTATGAATTTTTTCAAAAATATCAAATAATTTATCGTACAAATGTTATCATACCTCCTCTTGATCAGAATGTTCAAGATGATTATATGCCATTAAGCACAGTTAGTTTCCTTCTCTTATGCTTCAATTTCAGATATGTCTTAAGCAGAGTTTGCCCAAAATTTCTTCTGAGTCCTTTGCTTGCCTTTTTTTATGTTCAGTTCTTTCCTCACCCTTCTCAGTGCTCAGGTGAGCTTTCAGACTTGGAAAATCAGACTTCAAGTGCCCTAATTTCTTGCATTCATAACAGATAATATCATAAGAAGCTTTAGAATTTTTATAATTTTTACCTTTGCTCCACATCTAATGATGCTATTGCTTTTTCTTTAAAATGCTTTTAAATTTTTAGGTCATCAATGTGATATCTTCTTCTCCTTCATCAGAAGAAAGGTTTGAATCATTAGCTTTTAAGGATTTAGTTTTCTCCTTTCTCTTTTCTCTTGTATCAAGCTATCATTGGCTCACTCATTGCTCATAGGCAATGAGTGATCCAAGTAAGTTATCAATGAAGTAAACATTTAGATCTATAGATTCACTAATAGCTATATTTTTTGCATCTTAGGAAGAAGGTAACTAATGCTGAATCTTATTACCTTTTTTATAGTTAATTAATTATCTTCTTAAGGCATACAGAAGAGTAATAATCTGAGTGAACTAAGTATACATTTTAGAAATATATTTACTAGGTTTCATGTGAAATAGTTCATAATCATGAAGCAGAATATTCAACCTAGATTGTTTTATTTACTTTGTTCCTTTGTATATTATGAAGGGTTTATCCCAAATCTCCTTACTAGTGGTATAAGTAGAAACACACATGTAATCTTCAAATTTTAAAGTGTAGAAAAAAGTTTAAATATTTAGCATCTTGTTGGCCAAATTCTCTCTCATCAATACTACATTTAGAAAAATGTATTTCAATTTTAATGCCATTTACTAAACATGAAGGTGCAGAATATCCCTCCTAAACTAACATCCACATGCGATAATTAATTGATTATAAAAAGTAGACATGAATTTTCTAAAAATTTAAAGAAATATTATCAAATAAAGGTGGTCGTGTGATTGAATATCGTTCTGCAATATTAAGATTTCCAAAGTTAGCAATTGATTGTTTTTTAAAAAAATTATAAAACTTAATTTATGAATCTCGCTCTGATACCACTTAAAAATACAGGGAGGTTATTAATCCTTTAAGAACTAGCCTGAGGCAAACTAAGGGGGGATGAATTGGATATTTAAAAAACTCTTTGGGATAAAAGAAATATTTTAAAAACTTTTCATACCCACACATAAGAATCGACACAACATATGTGGAAATTAGAAAATTTCACAATAATACAATAAATCGAAATTTTCAACCACACATAATTGCAGAAAAATAAAGTATGGAAAATAATTAGAATGAACACACCAGAATTTATATTGGTTTGGTAAACCTGACCTACATCGACTCTTTGGAGACTCCCTCTCCAAGTATTGCACTAAACAATAGTGACTCTCTTTTTTCTCTCATAGAAAGGCGGAGAAGCCCGTACATATCCTATTTCACCAACCTGGTGTGGTAAAGAACCGTGACTCTTTTACAAGTAGAGAACCTCAACTCTATTTTCACCCTCTTGGTGATGGTCAAATAACCACAACTTTATTTTCACCCCCTAGGTGATGGTAAGAGAACCTCAACTCTATTTTTTCTCCACATGTGATGGTTAGAGAACCACAATCTTTGCTGGAGAACTTCTTTAGAGGCATAGATAATCGAGGAAAATGGTTGTAGATGCTAGGCAAGATTATTACTTAGGGCAATCTTACTAATCACCTCACAACTTCTCCCTCACAAAATATCCTTCTCTTTTCTCACAAAGCTCTCCTTCTTCTATCCCTCAAGGCTCTCTCTCTTGAAGTCTAAACTTCCAAATATTTTCTAATAAGTGTATTAAAAAACTTTAAGTAGCGGGCTTCATGAAATCCTATGTTTTAATAGTTCTGTCTTCTATTCATACATTACGATACACATATCATACAGTATAATCAATGTAATTTAGACACATCTAGTAAGTTCATGAAGATGAACTGTTCAACCTTTATAACACTTTGTATAGTACAAGGAAAAGATCATTGAATATGAACTATAGAAATTCCTTCTATTTTTTTGGGATGACTCATAGGATGGCCTACTTCATACACTTTCAATCATTTAATATTGTGGACATTATATAATATGATCAATACAAAAATTATGGATTTAATTTGTTACAATCTCTTATATAACCAATTTCATACATTATTAATCATATTGTATGAATTGTATCAAAATAACTATTTAACTGAACTCATTAAACGTTTTGCTCAATTGACTATGGGAAACAAATTTTTTGTGCTATATTGTAAGCTTCAAATCATCAAAACAATTATCAAAGGAAAATAGTTTACTAAATCTTCCCATTTCTCCACCTACTAAGCCAATTTAAAAGAATAACAATCCTCTTATCTCAACATGCTCAACCTGAACCCTTAAAATCACTCCATGAATTAATCCCTCAATAGTATTAATGCCCAAATTTTGGAATGCTCATCTTTTTGGCTAATTAGGTGCTCCAAAAAGCTAAATTGAAGTGGCTTACCAATGGGGAAGATGATCTAAAGTTCATATACACTAGATGATCTAAATTTCTTCTACCTTTTTAAGGAATAGGGTGGTGTCTATGCTACCCTAAAAAAGGTTATATCCAGTACAAATTTGCTTAACCTTTTACACCATACTCTAGGTGTTTATTTTAATCCATATAATGCCTTTTCTAATTTGAACACATGATTGGGAAATTATGAATTCTCAAAGGCTAGGGATTACTCAACATAAACATCCTTTTTAATCACCCCATTTAGAAAGACAATTTTAAAATCCACTTCGTACAATTTGAATCCCTTAAAAAAGACAGATATTAATAGCACCCTTATGGTTTCTAGTCTTGCTAGAGGGACAAAAGTCTCTTCAAGGTCAATTCCTAATATATAGTTCTACCCCTTAGATAATAGTATTATTTTTATTCTACCAATACAACTGAATAATTTATTTTATTTTTTGAAAACTCATTTTGTTCCAATAATAATTTGGTCCTTTGGTCTTTCAACTAGCTCCCAAATATTATTTCTATCAAATTGATTCAATTCTTCTTACATGGCTAGGACCCAGAATTCACTAGATAGTGCCTAATTTATGTTTATGGGTTTAATGAATAAAATAAAAGTAAAGTGCTTAACTTGTTTTCAAAGTATATTCCTAGTTATAATATTTTCATATGGGTTTATTAAGATCTGCTCTTTAGGATGACTTGAAGAATATATCCATTCTCTAGGCATTACATTTTTATGTTCTACCCTTTCTTCAAGATTTTATATTCTACTCCTTGGTTTACTTCAACAACTTCTTTTCTTCTACCATAGTTCCTTAAAATTATCAAATTCATCAAATATCACATAAGTGGTCTTCTCTGTTATCTGTGTCTTTTTATTGAAAACTTTATAGAATTTTCCAACATTTGTGTATCCTAGGAAAAAAACATTCATCAAATTTGGGTAAAAACTTCCTAATATAGATTTACCACTATTTAGAATGAACACTTTACATCAAAAGGCAGGAAGCTATCTTTTTTGGCTTTGTTCTAACATTAACTCACTTTAGAACATAATTAATTGTATTTACTACTTCTACCCAGAAATATTTAGGAAGTGAGTACTCAACTAACATGACTCGAGCATCTTCTACCAAGGTTCTATACTTTCTTTTAATAATCCCTTTCTACTTAGAGGTCTTAGGAGCTGAAAAGTTGTGATCTATCCCTTTCTCCTTATAGTAAGATTAAAAATTTTCATTCTCAAATTTTCCACCATGATCATTATAAATGGCTAGAATTTTACAACCTAGCTTTCTTTGAATTAAAGTGAAGAATGTCCTAAATTCCTCAAATGATTCACTTTTATGAGATATGAATCTAATCCAAGTAAACCTCAAGTAATCATCAATAATAAAATACCTAAAAAATTTCCCTCTTAGGCTTATAGTGATAATAGGTCCAGAGAGATATATGTCAAGGACTTTTAAGGGCTTGCTAGTGTTAATGTCCTTGATTGAGTGGAAGGAAGATTTGACTTATTTTCCTAATTAATAGGTATCACAAAGGTTGTCCTCAGTGAAGCATAGTTTCAGAATGCATATTACTTTATTTTTTGGGTTTTTCAGGCTTACATAACACAGTCTCCTATGCCAGAATTTATCAATAATAGTTATTAGTCAAAAAGATGTAGTATATTTAATGCAATTCAGATCAAGCATGAAAATATTATTAGTTCTTTTTTCTTGCAAATCAGTATTTCCATTTAAGCTAATCAAGCAACTAGTAGATAAAAATTTAATGTTGAAGCCTTTATCACACAGTTGGCTAATGCTAAGTAAATTAGTTTTTAAGCCATTTACCAGTAAGACATTTTTGATAATGAAATTTTTTGAGTTTCCAATTATACCTGATCCAACAACTTTCCTAGTAATTCCACCTTACAGATTAATGGATGAAATGCTTACATATAATTATATGATTTATGATTTTTTGATCTCCTCACCAAATGTCTTCTATGATAGATAGTGATATATGTCCTAGCATGCCAAAAGAAAAACATCTAACTCTTAGAAATGGATTCACTAATTTGTGTGGGTTATTGTGCCCATTTTTATGTTTAAATGATGCATGCTGAAGTGATGAATTATAAAAATCTTCTAGTGTAGGTGATGTTTTATTTTCTTTAAAAGTAGTTATTTCCACTTGCAAATTTTTTTTACACATTTCAGAATTCAATTGTCAATTTTTAATGCATGCTCTCTATTATCAGCTTCATCACAACATGCATTTAATTCTTTAATTGAATTTTCCAAATCAACATGAGATGCATTTAAGGAATCATATTCAGTAGTTAAATCAAGATGCTTCTTGTTTAAGTAACTTTGCACACACACTCGAGGGAAGAAATTTGGTGAGTTAGAGATTTTTTAATTTTTTGACCTAATCATATAGGATGATTTCATATCACAATGGATGATCAATTAAAAAAACCCTAACTAGGATATCCTTGATAATTAAGTTTGCTTAACTAATCATAGTGGATGATTCAAGATTGTATAAAATGATGAGTTCAAATTATGAAAACAACTACCAATCACAATTTAGGTAATTTTATAAATATCAAATTTTGTTCTAATCATACATGACAATATACATCATCATGTATGATTTGTGACAATCATGCCTAAATTAATATGGTTATTAGGGGAATAATTTTTGTTAGATTGATCAATCATATAGTACAAGATGATCCACTAAGATCATACTGAATGATATAGTGTATTTCATATGATGATCCCCTACCATCCAATACAAAAAACCATAATTTTCTTCTAATTATCCAAGAGAATTATACTGGATGTCCCGAGAAGGTTGTAGGATGATATGAAGATCGCCACCCATCATCCCATGTTGTACTGGATGTTTGATATAATATATTGAACTAATTATCTTGGATAATCATAGGATTGTATTGGACTATCTGTAAAAATGCATATATTGATCGTACAAAGCAGAGGTCATCATACTGGAGGAAAGGTCTATTTTGTACTAATCGTACAGGATGATCTTTCGATCGTATTGGATGATCAGTTGTGTAGAATTAAAAATTAGGCTTCTTTTGGAGGCTCTCTATTTAAGTACTCTCATTATCTTTTGAGACAATCTTTTGTAGTGAAGGAGATCTAAAAGAGAGCTTTGATAAGGAAGAATGAAATATTAATAAAGAAAAATAAAAGAGAGCTTTCATATATATATATATATATATATATATATATATATATATATATATATATATATATATATATATATATATATATATATATATATATATATATATATATCCTTGTGAGGGGGAGTTTTGATAGATTCACAAAGGTTGCCTCAAGCAAGGTGTTCATCATCTTCTTCATGTTGCTTCACTTCTTCTTTGGTTGCTCTCAGGAGATCTTCATCAACATTAGAACAAGGTTCTCTACCTACTCAAGGAGGGAGTAAATTGATTCTTGAGTTCTCTGCCTTCACCAGATGGGTGAAAAAGGATTTCTAAGTTTTCTACCTACTCCAAGGGAGAGTAAAAGGATTCAAGATTCTCTGCCTCATCGGGTCGATGGAGTGATTTTATGAAGGCTTCTCCACTTTATTGTATAAGATAAATGAGAGTCACTTTTATTTAATTCAATAATTAGAGAGGGGTCTCCAAGGAGTGGACATAGGTCAAGTTGACCAAACCACTATAATATTTGTGTGTTCTTTCTATTTACTTTTATGCATTATTCTATGATTTGTTTTATGGTGAAAATCTCCAATTTTTTTTTTTTATAAAATTAATTTTTCTTCTGCATATATCTTTTGTTTTAAAATATTAAAAAATATTTCAAAAATATTTCTTTTTCATTAAGAAATTTCTAAATAACCAATTAAAAGATTTAAAAATATTTCAAAAAGAATTCTTGTTCATTATGAAATTTCTAAATAACCAATTTACCCTCCCCCCCCCCCCCCCCCTCTCTTGGTTAGCCTCTAGACTAGTTCTTTAGGGTTTAACACCCTTTATAAACTTTTAAGTGCCATAAGAGCATGATTCATAAGATCAAGTTTTAGAAAACATTTGAATTTAGATAAATTGCTAATTTTTGAAAAAGAAACACCACGGAAGGATATTCAATTACTATACCACCTCTTTTTGATAATATACCTTTTGAATTTTGGAAAACTTGCATGTCCACCCCTTTACAATCAATTGACTATCGTATGTGGAAGCATGTTAAGTAAGGTTATTATGCACTGTTGCAACCCATGACCCCGAGTTTGAGATTTTGATGATGCCAAATAATGAGTGTTTTGGAACTGCTTTTCATTGATTATTATTTTATTTGTTATTTTCCTTGAGCACTAACATTTCAGGAAGATCACAAGTGACTCAGGAAGAAAGGAAGACTCAAGACCGGGTAGATTAGGAGTATGAGTCAAACATTGTATTTTTTCATTTATTGTATTTTTTACTTTATTGAGTCTGGCCACAAAATGCGTAAGAGAAAGAGCAACCATGCACACACACAGAGGGAGAGTTCTTTCTTAACTGCAAAATATAACCAAAATTCTTCTCTGTAGATCGTACTGTACGATTTTATTTCGTACCGTACGATCCAAGCTATGTGGACAATTCTGTGAATAGATCGTACTGTACGAAGTCTTTCGTACTGTACGATATGTTCAGATCCAAAACCCTAGCCGTGACTTAGTTTAAGTAAGTGATTTTGCGCCGTTCGTACTATACAAACAGGTTCGTACTGTACGATCCGTTTTTAATACTTACTTAAATTAACCCGTGATTAGTGCATGTAATCCAGGCCTAATGAAAATTTAAACATCGTACTGTACGATAGTAATCATACCATACGATGAACAGAGATGACATCCGATCATCCAGACCATCGTCCTGTACGAATAGTATCTTGTTGGATCGTACCGTACGATATTATATCGTACAGTACGATTTGTTTTTGTACTGTTCGTACATCTTCGTACCAGGACGACGGCTGTTTATGAAGATCGTACTGTACGATGTTGAATCATACTGTACGAACAGTAACGGCTACTTTTGAAATAAGAGGTTTTTGGAGCCCGTTTTTAGATGTCAACCAAGTCTTTTTGGGTAAGATTTACAGAGAGGGTGAACGTGGTTAGAGAGGGATTCCAAGGGAGAAAACTCTAGAGAAATTCTTGAGGGTTAAGAGAGGAAGGAGGAGGTGAGCGTTGTGAGGGAGAAGAGTTGTGAGGGAGATCACACGGTTGCTCCAAGTTTGCTGCATCTTGCTCCTCCTGTGGCCCGAGAAGGATTTGAGGAAGGATCTCCAAGGGAAAGGCTCGTCTACATCCGTTACCTCGAGGTTCTCTGCCTTCTCCAGGAGGGAGAAAAATGAGAAGGTTCTCTGCCGTCGCCAAGAGGGCGAAAATAGAGTTTGGTATTCCGCCACGCCGGGTTGGTGAAAGGGAGGTTTGTACAGGCTTCTCCGCCTTGCCGAGGGGGGCAAAAGGAGAATTATTTTGATAGTGAAAATCCCGGAGTGGAGGACTCCGGGGAATGGACGTAGGTCATATTTTGACCGAACCACTATAAAATTCTTGGTGTGTTCTTTCCTTATTGTTGTTTACATTTTGCTTGCATTTTAAATTTGTCATATCTATTGCATGTGAAATTTTGTGAAAGAAAATTTGCATAAATCTTTGTTTTAAAGTTTCAAAAACAACAAAAAATTAGAACTATTGTTTAGGGTTAATTTTACTATTAAAAAGACTTTTACAATTCACCCCCCCTCTTGTCGTTTAGTAATTTCATGCACCTTATATATTAGTCAATGGTGTTAAAACTGAAATTTGTTTTACTGATTGGACTACTAATGATAGATATCTAGCATAACTAAATTCTAAGTGTTTGAACTCTTTTTCTGAGCCTTAAAATTTGAAGATTATAAACATGTTTCAACTTTTTCTACTGGCTATGAAATTTGGGACTAACTATGCATAACATTTGAGGATAAAATTAAACTTAAACAATATAGACTGAACATTCTTCTACATGATTATGAACTTTTTTACATGAAACTTAGTTATTCTATTTCTAAAATGTGTATTAGGTTTATATAAATTGTTACATCCCTACATGGCTTAGGAAGAGAACTAATAAGCTATGAAAAAGTTAACAATATTCTAAGATATTTACCTTCCTCCTATGATGCAAAAATTACTACCATTACTCAATCTAAGGATTTGAATGTTTATTCAATTGATAATTTACTTGAATCACTCATTGCTTACGGGAATGGAGTGAAATAAAGACAACTTAATATAGGTGAAAAGAAAAAGGAGAAAATTGTATCCTTAGAGGCTAATGATTCTGACACTAATTCTTCGGGTCTATAAAATGTTGACATCTCTTTAATAACAAGCCAATTCAAGATCTTATTAAGGAAAAAGCAAAAGCATCTTTAGAAATGAAACAAGAGTAAGAATAATAAGAATTATAATGTTTCTTTTGATGTTATTTTTTTGGAATGTAGGAAGCCAGGGCATCTAAAGTCTGTTACCTAACTCTTAAAGCTCACCCTAGCAAGGAGAAGGGTGAAGAAAAACCTAAGCTTAGGAAAGAAAAGAAAAGGATTCAAAAAGGCTTTTAGGGCGAACACAACATCAAACTTCTCTTAAATTGAAGCAGATGAGAAGGTAACAAATATGTGCTTAATGGCTGGTGATTATCTTGATCACTCTGATCAAGAGGACGTATGTGAGCTTACTTATGATCAATTACTTAAAGTTTCTAAAAAAAGTCATTCTTCATATAGGAAGCTCATGAAACTGCATGCTAGCCATAAAATTGATTTTTTAATTCTACAAAAAGAGCATAATTGCATGAGAAAAGATCATTCCACTTTAGATAGCAATCATGTGAATTTACTTGATGAATTGGATGAATTGATTAAAAATCATCATAATTTAACTAATGAGCATGATTCCTTAAAAGTTTATATGTTGAATTATGAAATTCATACAAGAACTAAGATACTCTTGCATCTAATATAAATAGTAAGAGCATGCATAAAAAATAGAAAAGTTAATTCTTAAGAGTGCAAATAAGTTTTTAGAAGCTGAATTAACTACTTTTAAAGAAAATAAAAAACTTATTACACTGTAAGGGTTTTATAATCCATCACATCAGCATGCATCATTCAAACCTGTGAAGAGGCACCATAACCCAAAGAGATTAGTAAAACATTTTCCTAGTGTTAGATATTTTTCTTTTGGCATGCTAGGACATATTTCCCATACTTGTACTATTCATCATAGAACATATTTGGTGTGGAGATCAAAACTTCAAAATTCATAGCATAGCATGCATGTATTTCATTCTCTTTCCATAAGATGGGACCACAACCTATTTGGGTTCCCAAATCTAACATCTAATGATTTTGTAGGTGTTCTCTTATAGAAGGCCTCATGAGAGCATGTAGAACCTGAATAGTAGATGATCAAGGCATATGACTTGTGATGCAAATCAATTCATTTCATTGGAGGCTAGGGTAGGAGGCAAGGCAATATTTACAGATAGCACACCCAAGAGAGTGGTGGGGTCAAGTATAATTGGCAACTCCAAAATTTTAATTATTGAAAATGTTTTACTGGTAGATGGCTTGAAACATAACCTTCTCAACATAAGCCAGCTCAATGATAAAGGCTTCAGCATCAAATTTTTATCTACCAGCTATATAATATGCTTAAATGTTAAAATTATTTTGCAGGGAAGGAGAATCAGTAATGTGTACATGCTTGATCTAAATTACATTAAATCTGAAATTGATCTTTGCTTAAAAATTGTTGTTGATGAATCTTGGTTATGGCATAGGAGATATTGTAATGCAACTATGAAAAACCTTAGGATAAAAGACCCAAAAAGAATTAGTGAGATGAATTCACAAACTAGAGTTCATAAAAGGGAACTATGTAATGCCTGTCAATTAGAAAAATAAATCAAATCCTCTTTCCACTCAATCAAAGACATAAACACTAACAAACCATTAGAATTTCTACATATGGATCTCTTTGGACCATTCAACATTGTATGCTTAGGAGGGAAAGTCTATGGATATGAGATTGTTTACGATTATTCAAGGTTTACTTGTGAGATTCCTATCTCAGGAAAGTAAATCATTCGAGGAGCTTCAGTCTTTTTCCACTTAGATTTAGAGGAAGCTAGTTTATGAAATTATAACCATTCGTAGCAATCATGGTGGAGAATTTCAGAATGAGAAATTTGAATCTTTTTATAAGGAGCATGGTATAAACCATAAATTTTTAGCCCTTAGGACCCCTCAGAGAAACGGGGTAGTTAAAAGAAAGAATATAACCCTAGAAGAAGCCATTATAGCCATGTTAGTTGAATACTCACTTCCAAAATACTTTTGGGTAGAAGCAATAAAAATAGCTTGTTATATTCTGAATAGGGTGAATGTTAGATCCAAACTGAATAAGACACCCTATTAAATTCAAAAGGATAGGACACTCAACCTATCTCACCTTCATGTATTTGGATGTAAAGTGTTCATTCTAAATAATGGGAAATATATACTAGGAAACCAAAAAATTTGATGAAGGAGTGTTCCTAGATTACTCAAGAGTGAAATCTTATAGAGTTTTTCAATAAAGAAACACTGGTTGTGGAGGAGACCTCTCATGCTATATTTGATGAATTTGATAATTCTAGAGAGCCTAGGGTAGAAGAAGAATTTGTTATAGAAGTGACCAAAGGATTAGAATCTACAAATCCATACGAAAGGGTGGAACCTGAATACACTTTGCCTAGATAATGGAGATATTCTTCGCGTCATCCTATAGAACTGATCTTAAGAGACCTATATGAAGGTGTTAAAACTAGGCATGGACTTTAAAAAGAAGTTAACCACTCTGCCTTCATTTTGATGATTGAACCCACTAACCTAAATTAAGTACTATCTAATAAATTATTGATTCTAGCCATATAAGAAGAGTTAAATTAATTTGTAGGGAATGATGATTGGGAGCAAGTTAAGAGACCTACTGATCAGAATGTGGTTGGAGAAAAATGTGTTTTCAAAAATAAAATGAATGATTCTGGTATAGTCGAGAGGAATAAGGAAATATTGGTGGCTAAGGGGTGTAACCAATTAGAAGGGAATAATTTTGAAGAGACCTTTGCACCTGTAGCTTGATTAGAAGCCATAAGGGTGCTACAAGCCTTTGCTTGTTTCAAGGGATTTAAACTATAACAAATTAATGTTAAGAGTGCCTTTATAATTAAGGTGATAAAATTTAATGGATTAATGTGCTAATCATGCTTTTTCTTCTGATTTTCTTTGGGACTTGTTTTGTGAGAATGAGTTACCTTCTTCCTTTTGTAATATGGTGAAGGAAGATTGTGTAAGAGTTCTTCACTTTCAGCAGTTTGTATTTAGGCTTTGTTTTCTCTTTCTATGCATTTTTAGCATTCTTCAAAAAAAAAAGGTGATAAAAGAAGATGTGTATGTTAAATAACTCCAGGCTTTGAAAGCTCACAATTTTCTAATCAAGTGTTTAAATTAAATAAAACATAATATGGACTAAAATAAGTACCCATAACATGCTATGAAAGGCTAAACAGATTCCATGAGATGAACTACTCCTTGTCAAAATTTATATTGATGAAATTATGTTTGGATTTTTTGATGAAAACCTATGTAATGAATTATAAAAAATATTGAGTAAGAAATTTGAGATAAGTATGATGGGGGAACTGGCCTACTTTTTGGAATTTAGCATAAGGCAGAAGGATGATGGAACTTTTCTTAGTCAGTTGAAATATATTAAGGACATCCTTAAAAAATATGAAATGGATAAAACCAAGATAATCAACTCTCCCATGAGTTCCACTGTTCAGTTAAATAAGGATTCTAATGAAAATTTTGATCAAAAGAAATACAGAAGAATAATTAGATCACTTCATTACTTGACTGCTTACAGACTTGATATTATATTTAGTTCTTATCTCAGTGGTAGATTTTAGGATAATCCAAAAGAGTCCCACTTGACTACAGTTAAGAGAATTCTTAGGTATCTCTTAGGAACCCCTTACTTAGGAATCTGGTATCCTAGGCATAACACCTCCTTTGAAATCATAAGATATTCTTATTTAGATTTTATGGGATGCTGCATTGTTAAAAAAAGAACTTTTAGAACATATCAATTCATAGGAAAGTCCTTAGTCTCCTGGTCTAGTAGAAAATAAAATTCAATTGCTCTATCCACTACTGAAGCTGAATACATAACCTTAGGAAGTTGTGTGGCCCACAGAATATCCCTTTGGATACGGCACCTGGTCGTACTCTGTTGTCCTCTTATTAAAGTAATAAATTCTATATTTAGGATTACCTTTAGGCACAATTTCAATCCTATATGATAACACTAGTTCCATCTACATTTCAAAGAACCTAATGCAACATTCTATGACCAAACATATTGACATAAGGCACCACTTCATTAGGTACCACATTAGTAAAGGAGACATAGAGCTACACTATATAGCCACTATAAACCAACTTGCTAATATCTTTACAAAATCACAAGCACTTGAACCTTTCAACATCTTAAGAACCAGATTAGTTGTAATAGATATTAATACTTGAAATTGTTGCATTCTTTTTTATGATATTTTTTGTTTTTATTTTATTTGTATGTCTATTTCTATTTGTGTATTTTTTTTTATTCCTCATTTTTCTATTATCTTTCCCTTCAGTGTTTTTTAAAAGAATCAAATTAATGGTCACTTCTCATGTTAATTTCTAAGATGATATTTTATCTTGCATTTGGTTTTAGAATTTAGTAAGCAATGATTTACATCCCTAAATCAGTTAAAGGAAGAAACAACAATGATTGTCTCTCTTTCTGAAACTCCTTTAGTTGTGTATTTTTCTTTTTGAAGCAAAACCTGATTCAAATTAAAAGTTGGAATTTGGAATTGAGATCTATTTTTATCTTCCTACAATAATCTATCTCATATGAATGATGTTTAAAGAAATTGAATTACTTTTTCAAGTTTTCATAATCAAGTTATTGCACCTATTATATGAATTTTTTTTTATTTTGTTATTTATCCTTTCCTATATTAGAGAGTGAGTTCTTCTCTTATATATGGAAGATAATCTCATAGCTGAGAGTCTTTAAAGATTTTGAAAGGAAGCCAACTCAGAAAATTAACAAGAGGCATAAAATGAGCCCAAAAGAAACAAAAAGGATATACAATAACCGCCAAATAATTACAAGATACACTAAAGTGTATCAAAAATTAAAAGATGCACAAATTATGCGATATAACTAAAAAAGAGGCACAAAATGAGCCCACAAAGAAATAAGCTTCCTTCTCTTTCAAATCTTTAAATCTTAGAAGAATCCATGTGCCACTTAATATTTTCAAAAACTTGAATTTTGAAAATCATGATTTTTGGTTTATTACTTTGTAATATTATTCTATCAAATATTTTTCTGAAGAGAAGTATGAAAATATCACTTTTATTATCTAACGTTTTCTCCAAATTGGATTTTTTATTAAAAAGATTTTTAACTTATAAGGGGCCCAAGTTAGGGTGCACAAGATCGATTTTCCCCCCTTTCTAGATTTCAGCATTGTTAATTCTTTTCATATTGATTTTTAATCCACTTATAAGGAAAATCTATCATTTACTAGATTTGATCGATTTTAAAAAAAATTGTGTTCTTTTGTTTTGATTAATGATTGGTTTTTATTTAGTTTTTAAGTTATTTTATGTTTTGTTTTAGAAAACTTCTAATCATCGCTTTTCATATTCTAATTTTTTTAGATATTTCTCACATCGTGTACGATGATCCACATCATTATGTATGATATGAACAAAAATACGCCACTAAAATCACAGCACTTCCAACAGCTATTCTAAATCAATTATAGGTGATCATCATGTATGATTTGTACATTTTTTTAGAAAATTAATGTAGCAAAAATGGTTGGATTATTTGAATGTTGTTAGGCCAATCCATTATTACACATTATCCCGGATGATAAAAGTGTTTTTCAGATACAATCCCTTTATTCAACGGTCATACAAGATGACTCCTCGGGATGATTACTCTGTGTTTAATCGTCAAGTATGATATCTAATCATCCTGGATGATCAGATTAACTTTTTTTACTGATCATCTAAAGAAAATTATTATGTCGGATCATCTTGGATGATTTTCTTGATCCTATATAAATAATCAATCCCAAGCCTTATTCTTTTCTCCATGCATTCAAATTCTTATTTCTCTCCTTCAAGCTCTCAATTCTTTGATGTGGATTGTAGTAAAAGATCTCAAGCACTCACCAAAAGCTCTTCCAAGAGTGTTATCAATTCTCACTTTATTAAAGTAGCTGATTAAGTTGTTTACACCTACTATAAATCTATTGGGAATAACCCCCTCCTAAGTTGTCAATTATGAGGCTTTGACCTATTAGGTATAATACCTATTTGCCTTTGCCACTCTTAGCTTTATTATTACACTATAAATCTTGTATATGGTGAACCCCAAGCAATTTTATATTGCACACATACACTCTGGCAGAGAAATTTGGCAAGTTAGAGAATTTTCTATTGTTTTACTTAATTGTATATGATGATTTCAAATTGTATAAAATGATCAGTAAAAAATAGAAACCCTCATTAGGTCATCCCTAATATTTAAGTTTTCTTAACTAATTGTACTGGACGATTCAAGATCATACATGATGATTTGTTCAAATTATGAAAATAGGCACAAATCATAATTTAGGTAATTTTTTAATTTTAATTTTTTTTTTCCAATAGTATAGGATGATATACATCATCCTGGATGATTTATAACAATCAAGCCTAAATTTATCTCGTGATTAGAGGAATGATTATTGTTATATTGATTAATCATATCGTATAGGATGATTCACTAAGATTATACTAGATGATCTAGTGTATTTTAAAGGATGATAACCTATCATCCATTATAAAAACCCATAATATTCTTCTCATTATCAAGGAGAATCATACTGGATGTCCTGAGAGTGTTACAGGATGATATGAAGATTGCCACCGATCATCCCATGTCATAGTGGACATTCAATATAGTATCTTGAACTAATTATCCCGAACAATCACATGATCATATTGGACTATCTGTATAATTATATGTATATATCATACAAGACAAAGGTCATCATCCTGATTAAAAGGGCTATTTTGTACTAATTGTACAGGATAATCTATCAATTGTACTGGATAATAAGTTGTGCACAATTAAAAATTATGACTTCTTTTGGAGGCTCTCTATTTAAGCACTTTAATTATCTTTTGAGACAATCTTTTGTTGTGAAGGAGATCTGAAAGAAGGCTTTGAAAAGGAAGAGGGAGTTATTGAGAGAGAGACAAAGAGAGAGAGAGAGAGAGAGAGAGAGAGAGATCCTTGTGAGGGGGAGTTGTAAGGGTTTCACAAAGGTTGCCTCAAGAAAAGTGTTCATCATGTTCTTCAACGTTCTTCTTTTATTCTTTGGGGGCTTTGAAGAGATCTTCATCAGAATTAGATCAAGGTTCTCTGCCAACTCCAGGAGGGTGTAAAAGGATTCCTTGGTTCTCTACCTTCACCAAGTTGGTCAAAAATGATTTATAGGTTCTCTGGCAACTCCCTAAGGGAGTAAAAGGATTTAAGGTTCTCAACCTCACCAGATTGGTGAAAAGATTTTATAAAACTTCTCCACTTTATTATGGGAGAAAAAGGAGAGTCACTTTTGTTTAGTGAAATACTTGGAGTGGGAGTCTCCAAGGAGTGAATGTAGGTCAAGTTGATCGAACAACTATAAATTTTAGTTTGTTCTTTTTATTTACATTTTTGAAATTAATTTTTGCATTATTCATTGATTTGTTTTGTGGTCAAAATATCTTATCTTTGTTATTGTAAAATTAATTTTTCTTTTGCATAAATCATTTATTTTATAATTTTCAAAAATGTTTCAAAAAGATTTTCTTTTCGATTAAGAAATTTTGAAATAACCAATTCATCCCCCTATTGGTTAGCCTAGGAGATAGTTCTTTAGAGTTTAACACCCTTCACAAACTTTTAAGTTATTGCTTGCTCTTTTTAAATTTATCTTTTTCTTTACCCTTCTCCTTTATTAGGTGAGTTTTAAGATTGGGGAAATAATTCCTCATATGCCTTGGCTTCTTACATTAAAAATAGATGACATCAGAAGAAACCTTAGAATTTTTATTTGCTTTACCTTTGTTCCATTGGTGATGATGCTTTTGCTTTTTTCCTTAGAATGCTTTTGAATTACCTTGTCATTAGTGTTGTGTCATCATCATGTTCTACTATGGATCTGTCACTATTTGAATCATTAGCTTTTAAGGCTATAATTTTCTACTTTCTTTTCTCACCTACATCAATCTAACTTCAGCTCACTCCTTGCTCGTAGGAAATGAGTGATCTAGGAAAGTAATCAATTGAATAAATATTTAGATCTTTGGATTCAGTAATAGTAATTATTTTAAAATCATAGGAGTTAGGTAGACAACACAAATTTTTTTTTTTTAACTTTTTCAAAATTTGTAAGTTCTCTACCTAAAGCAAGCAGAGATATCACAATTTGGGTGAACCTAGTATACATTTCAAAAATTGACTCACTAGCTTTCTTGTCAAATAGTTGATAATTATGAAGAAAGTTTAACCTATATTATTTCACTTCATTATATCTTTTGTAGGTTCATGAGATTTTATCCCAAATTTCTTTACTAATAGTGCAGGTAAATACACACAAGTAGTTTTTAGATTTTTAATGCATAGAAAAAATAATATAAACATTTAGCATTTATTTGAGCAAAACTCTATCCTTATTATTCCATTCAGAAAGAAGGTAGTTCAATTTTAATGCCATTTATAAAGCGAGAAGGTGTAGATTATCCTTTCTGAACAAACACCCACAAGTGATAGTCTTTTTATTTTAAGAAAGTAGACATGTAAATATTCTAAAAATGAAAATTAATGTTATCAAAGAATGGTAGTCATGTAATTGAATATCTATCCACATTATTATGAATTCCAAAGTTAGCAATTGATCATTTTTAAAAGTTTTCTAAAACATAGTTTTTGAATCACACTTTGATACCACTTAAAAGTTCATGAAGTTTTTTAAATCTCAAAGAACTAGTCCGAGGCTAAAAATAATAAGAACAAACACACCAAAATTTATAGTGGTTCGGCTCAACCTGACCTACATCCAGTCTTGAGAACCCTCTTTTTTAAGTATAAAACTAAAACTAGTTTCTTTTTTATTGTCCTATTCGTACAGCAAGGCAAAAAAGTCTTACAAAATCTCTTCCACCAGCCTGGTGCGGTAGAGGACCTTTCTCTATTTTACCCTCCTAGTGAATGCATAGAACCTGGAATCCTTTTTCACCCTCCTAGTGAAGGTACAGAACTTGGAATCTTTTTACTCTCCCTTGGAGATGGTAGAGAACTATAACCTAGTGTTGTGGACTATCTCCCTAGAGCCATCAAAAGATAAAGGAAGAAACTTGATGAAGACATGCATGAACTTTTCTTGGAGTAACCTTGTGGATCATCACAATTCTCCCTCAAATAAAGTTTGCCCTCTTCTCTCCCAAAGCACTCATAAACTCCTCTACGCTCCCTCTCAAGAAGCCTTGATTTAAATTCTACCATTTAATATCATCCTGTATGATCCTATAATTATGTTGTAAAATTAGTACAAAATAACCTTTTTAGATAGTATAAACTATATTATCATGTACGATTAATTTAAGATTTTGTACTGATCTTCCTATATGATATGTGAAAAAAAATTTCATCACATTCACTGCTTAGTTTGTACTGTATGAAAATTGGCGATCATCATATGCAATTAGTTAAAAAACTATAGTATTTTGTCTTCAATGATAGGAAACCATAAATTATCATCTCATGCATCACTCGGGTCATACTTTACGATTGTTACAAATCATCTGAAAGTATGATTTATTCAAAGAACTCATATTCTTCCTAACTCACTAACTAACCTACTCAAGTGTATGTGTGTATAAGTTTACTCGGCTTTAGGATCCACCAAAATACTGTATTGACTCAAGAAAGATAAAAAGTATATGTAGACTAAAAATATAAACTTTAATCTTAGTTTACCCAATCTTGTGTTAATCAAACTTGCAAGTAAATAGTGTACCTAAAATATTAGGGAACAGGATAAAATAGATATGCAATAAACTTAATTATCAGGAGATAACATAGTAAAAATCCAATAATATTTATTATCATCAAAATCATAAGACTTGGGTCAAGATTTGCAACAATCTTCTCCTTTTTTTATGATGACAAATAAGGATAAAAAAACATATAACAGTAAAACATAGAATATTAAAAGGAAAATAAGGAATTAAATATTTCAGAATAAAATATAATCTACCAACAACATACTACTGCTCATTTGACATCAAAAATATGATAAAACAACAAAAAAAAATAGGAAACTAAAAGCAACAAAAAATATAGGTGTAAAAAAAAATCAAGAAATAAAATTAACTGGAATATGGAGGGATCTTGATCAGGTAGAGGTTCGGAAGGTGGTGGCTGGAGGTATTGGTTGAGTGACGAAAAATTATTGTGGTTCTGATATTAATTATATAGGTTAAGGGAGGCCCTAGCCCACTCAGAAAAGAATGTATCAATTCCAATGGGTAGGCCATCAATGGAAATTAATGCTCATGGTTTTGATCTACCAGCCTAGATGTCACCAAGTAGCTTCCTGATGCCATTGATCTAATTTAATAGGCCAGATGCTGTCGCGCGGCTTCCCATTGCCTCCACTACCATTTTATTTATTTTAATTAATTTAATTAATGTTTTAATTTATTTTATTTTTCAACAACTTCAAAATATTTTTTAAAAACAAATACTTTAAAAAAAAATATGCATAAAATTTCATTTTAGTTAGAATTAAATTCTCTTTCATTTAAAATTAAAATGGAGCAAAAATATTTTATAGATACAAAATAATTTTAGATATTTGATATTTGGGTTTTTTTATTAATATTTCTTTAAATATAAATTCAAATATTTTGAATTTTTGTATCGAATAGTTTTAAAATAATTTTTATCTTTAGTGATTTTTCAAGAAACTTTTTAACCTATATTTTAATGGTTATTTAATTTGACACTAACATGGGTTATTTTTAAATTTACTTTTTAAAAAATCCTTTGTGAGTTAACTTCAATATGTTTCCATTCAACCAAATCTTTTATTGAAAGTTTTAAAGAAAGCTTAGCCATCAATCGACTAAACTAATTAAACCAAGTGAAAGTCTATAGGGTATTTACATTCATTCCATTACTTTAAGTTGCATATTTATGGATTTAGGCACACTAACTCACACTTGGGTTTGATTGGTAAATGTTATAGTAAATTTCTTCTTTATCATAATGTGTAAATAGCAATGTTATGGGGAATACTATCTTTGGATGATTCCATAAGTATTTGTATCATAGGTTGATTCAAATGTTTAGGAACCCATCCATTTTTTTCAAAACACATAGATTTATTTCACATATTTGTTGATTCTTTGCATGGTGTGGCTGGTCATGCTCATGTTAAGGGTTAGAGACCTCTAATTGTGAACCCACATAACCTTGTGACACTTAAGGACAAAAATTAAGAACAATTTTAAGGGACTTTGGGTAAATCATAAAAATTAGATTAAGCACTCAATAAGTGTGAGATTAAAAAAACAAAATTATAGTGAAATTACCTACCCTAGGATTGGGACACATTGATCTTAAAAATCATAGAATGAAAAATTAATTAACTTAAAATTAATATTTTAATTAAGCCTATAATTTCTAAAAATTGCAATAAAATTAAATTAAATTAAAAAAATTACAAAAAAAATATCAAATTTACCCAAACTAACTCCTTAATCTAATAAAATTAAAAGACTCTCAACGGGACATACATTTTAAACTTAATTTAATTTATAGTAAAATAAATTATTTATCTAAATAAAAATAATTCAAAAATTACAAAAAAAACTCTAAAACACATAATAACACTTTCATGGGTCATTCTTGCCTTTTGGGAGTGATCTCAAGAAGTTTGGAATCAATTTGGATCAAAATCAACAAAACCCTTCTTAATTAACTAAATCAAAATTTAATTAATTAGTCAAACTTTGAAAGTTCTAAATTAAATATAAACAAAATCAAATTTTGTTAAGCTCTAGGGCATTAGAATCCATTTAGGGTCTAGTAATTTCTAAAAATGTCAAAGCACCAAAAAATAAGTCTAAGTAAAAGTCAAAAGAGTTAATTATTTCGATAAATATTGGCAAAAAATAGGTCAAAACTTCAAAATTTCATACCTTGATGTAGATAACTACAAATATACCAATCTCAGTGTCTAATTACTCACTTAAGGGTATGGTATTTAAGAAAAATACTAAAATTCTTGAATTAAAGTTAATTTTAAAAGGAAAAATTTGACTCCTTAATTAATGCATTAAAGTAATCCCAATAATTCATTCATTGTCTTAAAATCTCAAAAAACTTGATTTAAATTATTCAAACTAGCAATCAATCAATTGATTTAAAATTCAAAAAACCTTAATTATTAACCAATTAAATTAGTTTAATTAATACCAGTTACTTCTGGGCAACCCAACCTATGAGTCTATTGACTTAGCCCCAAAAAAAGTGAAATAAACTTCACTGCCATAGTGTAAATAAAGGTAATAATTAACTAATGCCTGAGATACATTTCAAAATTAACCTTAATACACTAACACTTAAGCTTAACTTAAAATCCCTTAATCCTTCGACAAACTCAAATATTAAAGCAACCTTAACAAATTACCCAAACTAGGACATATCCAAGCCACACAACTGAATTCACACACTTTAAATGATTTGCTAGGACTATCGACTCAAGATCTAAGCTAGGCTAGTGTTTACTTTTATATTACTATGATCCAAGTTTTCCATGGTTTCACTACATGTTGGATGTAATGATTTGATCGATGTGATTATTTATTTACTTATGCAATATGTGAATTGATTTGATGGGTGTTAGATTACTACTACGTTAGAAATGATCTAGAAGCTCATAAAGTTTTTTTAGATGACAATGAGCAGGGCTAAATAAAGGGGTCAAATCTAAAGCTTTTTAATTATAAGTCTTCTACAGGTGAGAAAAGTTTCTAACTCACCCCTTTAAATCGAAGGATCATGATTAAGTGTGGCTGCAAATTTAATTAGTATAAATAAATATAATTGCTTAGGAAGAAAATTCTTTTAAATTGCTTTGGATAACCATGTAGGTGGTCTAAAATTTTCTTTTAAATTAATTAAATTACATTGTCATTATTAGGTCCCAAGTCATGGATGGGAAAAGTTGATGTCTATATTAGGTAGTCAATAGTAAGCATAAATTTTTTCAAATAACCATGACATAAATTCCTTAATATAATGTGTTATATGTCCTAAATATAGGTTAAGTGTGCAAGGGCCGATGTACGAGCTCCCTAGGGCAGTGTTAAATAGTTAAGGATTCCCATCTGTGGGATGGATGTGGCCAAAGAAACTAGTTATTAAAACTAAAATTTGGATAGGAATAATAAAATTAATGGGATTAATATATATTATGATTAATATGAAGATAAATATTTTATTCATTCAGGAAACTAAATGGGTTGGAGAAAAAGCTAAGGAAATTTATAGTTTGAGATTTAAATTATGGTATTCATATAGGAGTCATAATAGAAATAGTGTAGATGTGATTATAGATAAAAATTTGAAGGATAATATTTTAAAATTTAATGAAATTGGAGATAGAATTAAAGCTTTAAATATTATTGCTGATTCTAAGATTATTAATATTATAAGTGTTTATGCTCCTCAAGTAGGTAATAAGAAATGACTTAGAAGAATTAATGCAAAAGATACCTCTTGAAGAAAGAGTTTCTATTGGAGGAGATTTAAACGAACATTGTTGGTAGAGAGGTAGATGATTTAAAAGCATTCATGGTGGACATGGGTTTGGAATGAATAATGAAGGTGGCAAGACCATAATAGCAATAATAGTTGGTGGTGGAATTCAAATGCGCAATAAAAGATAAAAATTAAGAAGATTTGTTTAGAAATTTTTTTAAAATGTAAAATTTGATAATTGGGATAAACATAAAGAGGCACATAATGAATCAAAGAAAAAAATATGCAATGCAATGATCATACCTTTTAATGATTCATGTAATATTTTAAATATTAAGGAGGAAGAAATAAAAAAATAAATAAATATATATATATATAAGCTATCCAAACAAGGAGATAGGAGAAGTAAGGATTTAGTTCAGGAGAAGTGTATTAAGGATGAAGATAAAAAAGTACCTTTCTTAGAAGATGTTATTCAACAAATGTGGATGAGATATTTTTATGAAGTTTTTAATAAAGATTGTGAAAATATGATTTAACTTTAGTGACCTTAGCACCCAAAATGAAAATAAAGATTTTGATGTTAATCGGTGTATTAGTAAAACAGAAGTTAGATCAGCATTAAAGAAAATGAAGATGTGGAAAAGTTATTGGACCTCATGATATTCCAATAGAGGTGTGGAAATGCTTAGGACATGTTGGAATTTCACAGCTTACTAAAATTTTTAATACTATTTTAGAGACTAAAAAGATACTATATGTGGAAAATGAGCGTGTTGATTCCTATTTTTAAGATTAAAGGTTATGCACAAGATTGTGTGAATTCTAGAGGATTTAAGTTAATGTGACTAACTTTAAAACTATGGGATCTTGTTATGGAGTGTAGTTTGCGGTGTGATACTAATGTTTCTCAAAATTAATTTGGATTCATGCCGGGTAGGTCTACTATAGAAGCCATAAATTTATTAAGAGGCTTGATGAAGAAATATGAAGAGAATAAGGAGGATCTACATATGATATTTATCAATTTAGATAAAGCATAGGATAAAGTTCCAAGAGAAGTGCTATGAAGAGTTTATGAAATGAAATGAGTTAATAATGCTTCTATTCAAATCATTAAAGATATGTATGCATGAGCTATTACTATTCTTCAAACACAAGGTAGTTTGAATAAGTATTTTCCTATTTTTATTTGATTACATCAAGGATGAGCATTAATCCCATATCTTTTTTTCTTTAGTCATAGATGTTCTCACTAGAAATTTGCAAGAGGATGTACCTTGGTGTTTGCTTTTGGTTGATGATGTTCTACACCATAAAGTATAACAAGTCTCACCCTCAAAGTGAGGCAGACCTTAAAGAGAACTGATTAGAAAATATTAGAAATGATTTTTCTTTATTAGATTTAAATGAGAATTTTACTTTTAATAGGAAACAATAGAGAAAAAGGATTATTGTAGCCCACTTCACGTAGTGGGAGGAAGGCTTGATGTTGTTGTTGTTGTTGTTGTTGAGATGTAATGCAATTTCATTAAGTTAAGTGTTATGAAAGTCGGCTTTAAGTAGGGATATACAGATCCAACTTGGAATCCAAAGAGGAGAGAACGTCCTTTAGGGGAGAGTGCCCTTTCATTTGGAAATCTAAGTAAATATGATTTCGAAGTCCAAAGTGAAAAGAAATCACAACTTCGGGGAGGAGTTTTTTTCATTTGAATTTTTGTACCAACCAAATCCAAGAAGCTCGTAGAAGGATGAAGAATTAAAGAGAGTGATTTATCCAACCCAAAGTCACTTTCATCATTTAGGATTTGAATCCGAATTGTTAATAGTGGTACCCATCCACTTTTAATTCATGCAGACCCTATTGTAATTAAGTGGCATTTGTCACTTGGATATTTTATTTATTTGATTTATTTTTTTTAATTTATTGTGCATAGAAAATTATATGCATTTCTAGTCTTTTTCATTACTTGTTGTATTTTATTTTATCCTTGATACGATAGAAGGCCCGTGAGGGTAAAATTAAAAAATCTTTTTCTACCTAAAATTAAATTAATTTTTTTAGGCTTACATAGAAACTCTAACAATCTTAAGAAGTAAGCTTAGGTCCATAGAGAGTTTTATAAGCATATTATACTCTTCTCTTCTTTATTAGGCACCTTCCCGCATGCGGGTTCTAGCAAACCACCTGACCTAATAGGGTGCGGTTCTATTAAGGGGATGTTGTGCAATATCTAGGATAAAATTATTTTAAACCATTTTAAAAATTGCCTCATGGTCATTTATTGCTTTAGATTCAGTTAGCATGCATTGCATTAGAAATAAATTAAAAGAGTCTAAAATTTTAATTCCACTTTACTTTAAGCATCAAAACACCCTACATAAGTCAAGGGGCTTATTGGGATCTACTACAGATGCCCGCCCTAATTCATAAAACTTAATTAAATAATGTTCATACCATTATTTTATAAAAAAGTTCAAACTCGTGGATTTTGAGGGGCTAGGTGGTTAGTTGGCTCCCCAATCCAAGTCATGGTAAGTCCAAATTTTCAGTAGATTAGCTAGGTTAAGATTAGTGTTGTTCAGTGCCAAACTTATATCTAAATTCTTAAGAATGTTTAGATCTTAAGTCCTAAACTTTCAAAAATATAATCCCAACTCTCTATTAAATTGTTAACTCAAATTAAAATATCTTCAATTAAAAATTTAAAGTCCAACACATATGGTAGACTAAGGCATTTCTAAATTGTTTTAGAATCCCAAAATGCCTCTTACTTATGTTTCTTTGACATCTAGGAATAACGGTTCAAATTTTGATCAAATCGTTGTTGAAATTCTTTCCTCACTTCTTTTGATATCACTCCTTAAAAAATCTCTTAAATTAAATTTTTTTCGTTATTATAATCAAGAGTTTTTATAAGAAACTCAGGTTTCTTATAATATAATTAACTTTGAGGCCTTGCACTCATTGGAGATTTGAGACCCTAGATCAAATTTCAAAATTGATTTTTAAAACTCAAGTAATATTCTTGGGGAAAATTAAAATTAATAGTGATCAATATCATCATATCAAATTGATTAACAATAGGTGATATATTTTTCTCTTGGGAATATATATCAATTATTATCATGACAATGAATATTGAAATTATGTCATTTTTTCCAAACCATAATAGTTAGATACTCGGTAGAATGTCATTTTGACCCTTTGGGTTAGATGTAGTTCTTCCCCAAATTTGACTATTTTAAATAGGATGAAATTGTCAATTTTATTATCTGATCCCATTAGGGTATCTTTACCTCATAGGGTTATATCATTCATAATAATGTGTTCGACTTCAAGAATGAAATTCCATAAATTAAATTCTCTCAAAGAAAATTGACTTTTGAACTCCTTTTTCAATACCAACCAAATAAAAAATGATGACTCTGCTGGGGACTAATCTCTCTATGCATCTTTAATAATGGTAGAAATTTTATTTCATCAGTAAATTTGTCTAACTTCTTTTTGTTTCCCCCCCCCCCCTACCTATTTCTGCCTTGGGTAAGTGAGGTAAACATCAAAAAGAAGAGTTTGAGAGGTGAGAGTAGGAAATAACTATCAAAATAAGACACTGACATTTAGCCCCCAAGTTAATTGGTGGAGCACAAGAGTCAAGACGAACACTTGGGATCTCCATTTTAAATTAATAAGCTTACATATTTGAGTGAAACTCAATTTATCAAGTTTCAAAATTTGAAGGAGACCGATTAGTTTTTATTTCAAAATTCAAATCTTTTTAGTCAAATTTAGGCTTTGACATTTTTGCCCAAGCCAAATTGTGGGATGAAAGAGTCCGGTAAAATCCTTCAGACTTATCATATCAATTTTAAAAACTTACCTATTGAGAGAATTTTAATTTGTTCATTTTCCGAATTTAAAGAAAATCCTTCGAATTTTAAAATTTTGGTTCCTTTCAAAATCAACCAAGTCAATTCAAGTCTCCATTATCATATGTAATGCTACATTATCATCCTATAACTTAGCTTATATAATGAGAATCCTAATTATTTAAGTCATATGTGAAAATTGCATTTTATCGACATATACTAGGCTATAGTTTCCCAAATCCCAGCATATGTGATATGATACAGGGTCCCTTATGAATTTTCAATTTAGGCTACAAAATTTTAATTCAAAGTAACTTTCCCAATTCTAAAAAATTAACTCTATTATAATGGTCGGGAAACACTTTGTCTCCCTCGTTCAATACATGTTTGTGCAATAATTGATCTATAACAACACCATTAAATTTAGCATGGGCTTTTAGATTTTTAAATATATCTATCAACAGAGGTGTGATTATTAACTTAGCTATCGAGGGGAAAAAGGATACCCCTTTAGTAGAGATTACTTTTGGGGTGGGGATAGTCTCCCCCATTCTAAAAAGGAGGTTATACTCACCTCTATACCCGATAGATCCTTTACTAGGAAGGAAAAAAAGTTGAAATCCTCTATTGAAAGTTCTAATGTTAAGTTAGTTCTTGAGATGGGATTGAGTTATGGGATCCCTTTCACAAGTAAGAATCAGTGGAAGAACTATATAAGATGAGTGAGAAAGAAGATAACCAGGTCAAGAAAGATTTTTGAACTAAAATATCTGGGCCAGGTTGAGTTAGAAGCTTTTGAGGAGCTCCCTATTCCTGCTACCTTTCCACTCCTGAAGTTGTGTTACTTATGCCCCTTTATTACTTCTGTACGGGAGGAGAGGATGACTAAGATAACTAGCTCTCCACCATGCCCGGTGGACTACTCAGATTAGAAGACCCTGAAGGAAAAGCATATTCAAAAAGCAAGAATCTTAAGAAACATAAGTCATACTTGCACTGCCCATGAAGGTGAAAAAGAAAATCTTAAGGAAGAGAGGACTGAAGCAAAGAATTTAACTCTTTAAATTGTTAGAAAGAATAAGAAAAATGCTGAGTAGCCTATTACTTATATTTTGATATAGGATATCACTTGGTGTCTTTCCTCCTTTCTACTAAGATGGAGGAAATTGTCCTTATGGGATCTTGTGAGCCCCCCCTCCCCCACCCATAGTGGTAGACCACCAATCCCACCTCCAAAACATTCAAAATTTGCCTCAGTGATAGTGAAATCCTAGAAGAAGAAAGAGAAGAACAAGCAGATTGTTGAAGTTAAGGGAAAGAGGTCAAAGTCCTATAAAACATAATTTATTCAAAAGAAAGATAGCAAGATTAAGAATCCCTCAATTATAGTAGATGTACCCAGGCTCCTTATTCAGGGATGTGAGGACTCCATCTCACCTGATATAGACTTGCTACCCTTGAGGCTCCTTCATCACTTTCTAATGTGGATGCCCCCAGCTAGTTGAAGATGCCACCATTCCGATCACTAACTCTATGATAGCTAAGAGGGATGTGATAGTTCCTTATATTGATGAGGAAATGATTAATTAAATAGTTATAGAGCCCCTCACTATAGATGACCTCAAAATTAAAGATTTTCTCTCAAAGTTGGATGAAAAAGAACTTGATAATATGATGGAGTATAAGGGATACCTACTAATTAAGCAGAGTTGATAGAGGGAAGGTTCATTGATGAGGCGGTACAAGAGATCAAATATATTCTTAAGAAAAAAAAGTTGTGGAAGCTTTTTCTAGTAAAATTAATATGGAAGAGACCAGGGCATCAACTAAGGATGCAAAGCCTAATAGACACCATTTTGATGAGGAAGACGATTCAAATGCTATCAATTCTTATTCTAATAAGACAGTAAAACTTAGAAGTAAAGATGACCATATTAAAGATTTGGAAAGACAAGTTGTAGAAATGTTATAAAGGGTTAATGATATGTAGAGTCAGCTAACTGAAACTAAATAACCTTAGCCCAAACAGTCGCAGCCTGTCATTTATATACTTATCGAGCAAAGCAAAAAATTAAAAATCAAGTATAAATATACCTTAATCAATGCCAACAATCCATCCAGTTCAATCAATAATTCCTCTAATAGTCCTTCCAGCACCCCAAATGATTGTTCCAACACAGTCAAAAATTTCAACGATCCCTCCAGTCCAACCAGAAAGATATATCAAATAGTTGATCAAGGACTAGGAAGTTTCTTTCCAGATGTCATTCATAAAGGATTTATCTGATGAGAAGATAGTCACCAAACCCAAGAAGTAATTTGGGAAAAGAACAACCATATACATAGTGGAAGATTAATCCAAATTTGGATTCAAGGATTATAATTTTGATGATAGCAAACATTTCTGGCATTTATATTATTCTACTGTTGTGTTGCCTACTAAGTTTTCAGGTCCACATGGTCCATTACAAGTCAAGCTAGCTCATGATTAGGTAGATTCGAACTAAGTTAGTCTGTCAGTGTATTTCTAGTGTTTTTAACTTTTCTAGAGTCAAATGTAATAATGTGGATCCTAATTCTAAGTAACCTTACATACACACACTCAAGGGGAGAAATTCTATAGGGTTAAAAGTTTTTTTGTTTTTGATCACATCATACTAGACGATCCAAAATCATCCTAGAAAATTAGTTAAAAATAAAAATCCTAATTAAGACAGTTGAATTAAGCAAATCTTCCTAGATGATATACACAACGTCCAAGATATTAGGCTCAAATTAGAAAGGCATTGTGCATGACATCATCCTGGATGATGCATTACAATTATGCGTAAATTATTCTGATGAGTAAGGAAATCAATTAAGGTTTGATTGATCAATTGTATCATCTTGGACGATCGTAGGATTATCCAGGACCATTGTAGGATCATCTTGGACCATTGTAAGATCATCCTGGACCATCTTAGGATCATCCTGGACAATTGTAGGATCATCATGGATGATTAGTAAAATAAACCATAGTTTCTTCTTAAATTGTCATGGACAAACAGAATGATGTGCTAGATAATATTTTTAATTTTAACTTCTTCAGGTGACGATCATCCTCGTAGGGTCAAAGAAAGATAGATCCAGCTATGGTTGGAGTACCACCCCATGATGGGTACTTCCCAACTCCTACATCTACTAGTACTTAATTTCCCTCTCCAGATTAAACACACTCATCTCCATTCTATCCATATTACCCCCCCCCCCCCCCCCCCCCCCCACATCAACATTATAAATAGCTCCAGCAACCTACCCTTACCCTTCTTACCATGACCCTTATTATTACCCACCTTCTATATAGTCAAAATAGGGTGGACCATCAACACAAGCAAAGTTTGGGGTTGGGGAGCCTGCAATAGCAGAGGATAAGCACGTATATATAGAACCTTAAGGTGCTACATAAGTATAATTTATTTTATAAAATTATTATAATTTTATCTGTTATTTAATTGATATAAAAAATTTTACAAGAAGCTTTAGTCCCTTAAGGTACTAGCATCAATTCCTTAAGGAAGCCTACCCACAAGTTTCATGACATCATATGGAGTAAATATGATGCTTCTTACTTATCATTAAAGAATATCTCAGTGGAAGTTAGGGATATATGGTTCAAAGATGTTAAGGTATATTTATTTGGTATTACTTAAAATTTTTTATTTCATTTGTATCAATATTATTTATTATGCCTATATTTTATAGAAAGATTTTAGGTGGTTTCTTGAGAATGGTAAGAGGATTAGAATAAATTTTGTGAGGAGAGGCTCTACTCCTCTTATGAACATGTTCACAGATATAGAAATTCTTGGTAGCAACCATTATGGATTAGCGAGGGAGTATAATCTAATTTGAGTAGGGCTTGGGTGAGCCCTGAGTTCACTAAATTGAGAGAGCATAATAAGCAAAATAGAGCATCTAACTGTGGGGGTTTTGGAAGCACTCTTCATATGGGTGATTCAATGCCTTGTATTAAACATAAATAATGACTGGTAAAAGATTATAAGTTTCATATATATATATATATAATTTTAACTATGTTTTTATTTATAGAAAGAGTATCTTTGTCGAGATCCTACAACACTAGAGCTATATATGAGAACTCACCAATATTAAGATGATCATCAGTGGAATATGAGCTCGTGAGAAAATCTTATAATAGTATAATTTTTTTAGTAATATTAAGAAATAAATATAATTTTTATTTTATAGATTTTTTCTCATAGGCTAATTTTATAAGACTTCAGGATAGTTAACGATCTACTAGTGATGGATCATCTTCAGGATTGACCTAATATTCTGAGTACCATATCTAGTCAGATATTATTGTATGATGGTAAAGGGGTAGGGTTTTTGGCCTAGGTTTGTCAGGATATGCTTATGAGGGTAGTACATCTACTTCAACATTTTATGATGTTAGTGGTGTTGAAGAAACAGTCAGCTAGAGGGTTGCTACACTAACAAGAGAGATAGATGAGATAAGATAAATTCAAGCTGAGATGTAGGCGGTGCTATGATCAAAACGAGCTAAAAATCATAAGAAAAAAAAAGTAAGATCCTATACATGAATCACAGGGAAGCAAGGATATGGATGAGGATTAGTTATTATATTTATTTGAAGAACATATTGGTGTACTTTTAACGTAATTTAATAAGTTGAACTTTATGTTTACCTATAGTTAAAAGTTTGTGTATTATATATTTTATGTTTTGAATTGTCTAGACATCTATTAATTTTGGATATTAGTGTATTATATATATTATATTTTGAACTGCATGAGTATATATTTTCCTCAGCTATAGTAGGTATATATGGAAATGTGTTTGGATAGAGGGTTGCTATCTTTTTTTTTTTTTTTTTACAAATGCTACATGTTTTGGGAAGCTAATCAGTGGTTTAGCCAATAGAAACTGATACTAGATGGGTGTTAAAATTGCTAGTATTATATTTTTCAATGGTAATAACCAACAACTTTCTAGTGGTTGGACCACTGAACACACTAGTAATTACACTGCAGGAAATACTAGTGGTTTTGTCACTGATAATGACTTGTGGTTAGCCTATAGTAATTGTGATGGAAAATTTCGATGGGTTTTCCTTCGATTTTGACAACAGTAATTTATGGCTATTGTAGCAGCCAGAAAACCGACAAAAAAAAAATTATAGCTTTCAATTTTTTATGTGGTTTATTTGAAGGTCATAAATCCATCGAAAAACTGCTTGAAATTTTCATAACTGCAAAAAATTTGGTATATTCTGCTATAAATCGCCAGCAATAATGGATGATTTTCCTATAATGTGCATGCTATAAAAAAATTTATATCCTTAGTAGTTACTCCTATGCTACATGTGGCTCTATTAAATCATGGGGGATTCAATTTATCGAATATTAGTAAGCGTGTATCCTCTTTATTCTCCTTATTTTTTGTTTTCCAACTATGTCCATCACTCATCAATTATATTATTAAATAAATTAACTACATTATCCTGACAAAACTCCTTAGGTCTTATATCCTATGATCATTTGGTGTTTCATTACCAGATAGATCCATTACACTCAATATTCTTTTTCTATCAAATTATAATTCATTCATACATATGCATGTTATGAATGCAAATAAAATAAATCTTAAGACTACACATTTCTACCCATCTCAATCAATTCATATAGATATGGTTACAATCTAATTCTTCCAATAAACATTTGCTATGATAAAAAATTGATCTCCTAACTTTTATAAATTAAATTTTGAATGAATGAATATAAAAATATTTTGAAGTATATGAATTATAATTGCTTCCATTAGACTTTTTTATATTAATAAATTATTAAAAGCTCTAGTAAATTAATTAAGAGATGAAGTAGGCAACTCTTTCAAATTTAGATCTTGGGGCATTCCATATATCACATAATAGGATCAAAAGGTTAACATTAAACTATGACCATTTAAATCATTGGCCTACTAGATCAATCTAGGCTACATAGTAATCTATCATTAACCTATTACTCTAGACCATTACTCTTACACCTTTTTTCATATTTAAATGATTGTCAACATACATCATATTATACACACGCACACACACACACACACACACAAACAAATACATACATTTTTTTTTAAAAATCAATTTTTTTTCATGAACCCAATATATACTATTCATAACATAGTTATATTATTATCATAAAAAAAATATAAACTTCTTATATTTCGTTCAAAGCCCTTTAGTACATCAAAATAAGACTTTTTATAATGTACTCATCTTGCATCCCTTGAGATCAAATTTGTTGATATATCAAAACAAACATATCTTTAAAGTCATAATAATTCATGTTATTACATATAATATCATCATCACTTATACGTTATTTTCCAATTGCCTTTTACTATTTTAATTTACTTTTGCTTCTAAATATATTAGTTTAAGCTAGTAACTCTACTCCTCCATTACACCTTTACCCTAGTTTTAAAATAACATAAGTAGGTGCATATAATGTGAAAAAAAAAAAAAGTTTTGAATTTCAATACTAACATGAAATTCAATTATACTTTAACTCAAATAGTATTCATGATTATACAATAATATTAATTACAACTTATCACAAAACTTGTGTAAATGAACTAATTGTAAACTGCTAATCAATTATCATACATAAATATTCTCTAAAAGCCATGTCAATCATATCATGTAATGTGTCATAACCATGAATCACAAAATGCCCAATCGATCATCAATATATAAGTATAATCAAGTATAAGTATCCTGATAGAATGAATCATCAATCAAAGTAATTATTAAATTTCTTATATGGTAGTAAAATCATCAATATCATACCAAAAATATTTTTATCATTATGTAATATTATTTATTCATTTCATTGAGCATTAGTACAATGAGGCCGCATAAAATATAATATTGTTCCCAACATCTATTATCTTCCATAAGTAAAAGCAAAGTAGCCATCGTGATGTTTTTTTATATAACTTTCTAAAATGTGATACTATTTCACTTATTGCTCGTATTAATCTTTTTAGAAGTATTAATCATATATTTTTCTACTCGATGCAACTAATACACAACTACTTGGTACTATAACTTCTCATACACATTGAGTTATGAGTGCTCATTAAAATATGTTATTTCATAATCATATAAGATATGCCCATTGGCATACTATATTCCGAGTTCTATCATAATCTTATATCTAATATATGGATCAAATATAGAATCCTATCCCATTCGCACCAAGCATAGTAAGCGTATGTCCAAGGAAAGTAGTAATATACCTAAATATAATGTTTCATTAAGTCTATAACATGTAAAACACAAAATGGTCACTTTCCATTTTGGCATAAATTAATGTAAATTAGATGTCCCAATGTCACTATATTATAAGGCAAGGTTCCATAAACATGTAGAGATTATCATACACCATTTCATAAATCAAAATATTATGATAATAACTTTATGAATTTATGTGAGATGATCTATTAGAAATAATGTTAAATTTCAAAATAAAAAAAAGATAAAATTTTTTTTTCTTGTGATTCAATTTGAAGACTATCACAAACATATCCATACACCTTCATCAATTCTATGAATCAAAACTCATCACATGGCATAATAATTCAAAAGAGAAGAAAATATAAACTTTTAAGATAGGGTGAAGATGCTCTATTTTAAATTTGGATAAATTTTCACTATCTTCTATATAAAATCAACCAAACATAATCCTTAGCTCTCTCCTTCATCCTCCTTTCTAAAACCATCCTCCCTCCGTCTCCACAAAACAAATCCTAAGTGACAAATTTCTCTTCCATTACAATGATAAGTATTGCGGGCCAATTAAAAAAACTATGTTCTAAACAAATAGTATTGAATAAAATAGAAAGGGTGTAAATGTAATCTTTCATATAATGACTAAGTTATATTGAATGCAAGCCATTTAGGTGAAAACATGATGAGTATTTAAGGATAAAGGATTGAAATTGAGATTAATTTCCATTTAAATTTTAATTTAAAAGCATAAAATAATTCAAATAATGTATATATATTATATAAAGCCATATTCATATATATTTGTTACATGTCTAAAAAAATTTTTAGTAAAATTTTAGAAGCTCTTCATATAAATGAATAAAGTTCAAACTCTAACTTACTTGCCCATTCATATTCATTAAAATGTGTATTTATTATTTAACAAGTGACTTCCTTTGAACATGATAAAATGCTCGTTTAATCATAGTTTTTTTTATTTGATGGCTTATTATATAAAATTCCATCGATTATTTTATAATTTATAGGTTTTAAGAAATTATGTATATTATTAGATATATCTGTATTATAACAATATTAAAAATCTATATGAAGAAATTTAATTTCTTATTATTTAAAATTTATGAAACAACATAAAAAACAATTGTTAAATTATGATATTCATTATTTAATTTATAAATCTAATTATGTCTAATAATTAAACTATATATTTAAATAATTAGCATCAAAAATATAAATAGTTAGGTTTGATTAAAGCTTCATTTTTTCTTGAACTTGATAATAAAACTAATAATAAGCTTGAACAAGGTTTTGAAACTAAGATTTTATTTAACCTCAACCCAAACTCCATAAGACAAAAAATGAACAAACATGAACAATGTAGTACTTGGCTCGACTATGCTAGTTTTTAATCCTATACATACATAGCGCCTAAAACTATATTTTTGCATATTTAATACTTAACCATCATTATTTATTAACATAAAAATTTAAACTTTAAACAATAATAAAAATATTACTTATCATTAACTTTTATAAATAAAAATTTCATTCCATTGATCATGCGGATGCACTTCCCAATGTGTACTCAATCCTCCCATTAGATCCTATTACAACTTCTTCATCATAGAACTTCACATGTTGTTAGCCCTGTTGCCATGTCTACATGTCATCGGTCGATCCCAATACTCATGGTGAGATAGAATATTGGCTTCCTCACAAGAACTTCAACATCCTTTACATGTCTTTCATGCCATCGACAATAAGATCCCAACATGTCTTCTTCACTTATTTGTCATCTAGGGTTTTGGGAATGAGCAATGTTGATATTAATGGCACAGAAGGTGAGTACATAGTGAAATTTAGGAGTTAAGTATGTAAAAAATTAGTTGGACCTGCTATGCATATAAATCCACCTAAAAATATCATGATAACAATAAAATTAATTGAACACGGAATATGAGTTATTACACAAGACGACCTAATAAATTAGGATTCTTAACTAGTAGACATTTAATGAAGGAATCATATGATCATTATAAGATTAATCATTCCTTCCCTTTGTTTCTTGAAATCTTCCTTTTCTGACTCCCTTAAATATTCAAGTATGGCAAACCTTCTCATATGTTTGAGTTAAACAACCTCCTTAATTGAGAGTTTATGCTCTCGCATAATCAAAAGGGGTAATTAAATCTGGGAGTTTGAACCCATTTGGAGTCTCTAACCACTAGAATAAACAAACACTAATTCAAAATAATAATAAAATAGTTAAATCTAAGGTCAAGTCTCTAATAAAAGCCCAATATGAGTTTTTCAATTAATTCTATGCAATTGCAAGTTTTCAATTTGGATGATTCAAGATATAAAACAATATTTATGAAGTATGATACAATTCACTCAATTTGGGTGTTAATTGAAATCATAATTTTGATAATTTCGAAGTTATTTGATGGGGAAAAAATACTAAACTCTAAATAAATATAAGCAAAACTCATTAAAATTTTCATTTGAAAAAACAATTTCTAGCTTAAAGCTACCAAATGAGCTCTATGTTTTATGGTGTTAGGCTAAGACTCAAAAAGTAATGTAATCCTTACTAAATTTTCATTTATTTCTGTCCACATTATTTTTCCTAGTACAAGCTATTTATGAAGAAATTAAAAAAAAAAGTTATAAAGATGAATTATCTCGAGATCAAATCGAATCATTTATCGAGACTGAGTTAACAATAGAGAAGCAAGCAAATCCTCAAGGAGTCCCTTCTCTTTAATTAAGCTTTGTTTGGGATAGATTTGTTACAATTTTGTTTTTTAGACCGCAACTGCAATATCTATTTGGCCACTACATTTCGTTGCTTCTTTCAAAAAAAATTATACTAGGAAGTTGTTTTCTACAATAAATATTTATAAATTATTTTCTCTGCAACTTTACAAATTAATAAGAAAGTTATCTTAAATGAAGACTTCGCCTAAATAAATCCTTTACAACATCCTAAGCAATAATTTCAAAAATGATTTTCAAAGAACAACATTTTAAAGTGAAAATTCTAAAATAGTAGTGAAATGGCTCTCTTCCAAAGACACATTAATTTTTATTAATTGATTTCCCTACCAAAAAACAACCAAAATTTTGTTCTAAACAAAGCCTAAATGAAGCAATTTTGAAATAGTTAAGGTTTAATTTGATTAAGTATTTCATCAACTTGACTCTAAGGAAAAATAAATCATTTCATTATAAAAAAAATATGCTTGAACAACTAATATTTTGTAGATAAGTATTTCATATACATTCATTTGCAGATAAAAAATAATTTATTGAATAGCACTTTTTATAAATATTTCATTATTAATTTTATTTATACCAAACAAATTTTTAATTTTATTACGAGCTTTGAATGATGTTATTCATGAACATAAAAGATTCGAGCACATTACTGTTCAAGCTTGTTTATTTAAGGATCGAGTATTTAAAAAAATATTCAAATTTATTTATTTAATTAATTAAATTATCATGAATGAGCTTTAATTTAATCAAGCAACGAGTTAGCTCATCGAATGCTTGGTTCAATTGCAGCCCTATCATCAGATTTAATAGCCAGCCAATTAGAGGTGTCAATTTGGATTGATGGGTTGGGTATTGGTCCAGCCCGAATCTAGCTAAACTGAATCAAACTCATTTAATAAATGGATCAAAAAGTCCAACTCGAATATGATCTGTTAACCTATTTTGGTTAATATTTTTTTATGTAACTTATTAATGAAAAACTTTGTGATATTTGATTAAAAAGATTATTCCCACAATAAATAGTCAATGAAAAAATATTAAAAGGTTTATTTTTGGGTCAAAAACGAGTTTCCAAGTCAACCCAAACCCAACCATTTTAATACACGAGTCAAAAAATTAGACCTATACCCAATCCATTTATTAACGGGTCAACCTGAACTTGGATTTTTCTTGTTGGGTTGTTGGGTCTGTCATATATTGACACCCCAATAGCTAATCGAGATAAATATAAGACTATTCAATTTTTGAGAAAGTTTTATGGAGAAAGCTTAATTTTGTACTAATTGTTGGGATATATATCAAAAGGGCAGATTGTTTGGATAAGGCCGGGAGAGAGTTTCCAAAGTTTTTTTAAAAATAATTTCTAAGAAAATGTATTAATGAATCAATGGCAATCTCTTCAAAAGAGTAACTAGTATATCTTCTTGAAAAAAAATGACGGGTTCCTCATTTCAAATAATGTAGCTTAACAATTACATATTTTTAGAAGATTGATTTCTCTTATCTTATACCTTGGGTGTAGGTGTATATATATATTATATTCTTGTTACAATTTGTAGCCAAAAAAATGTTTTGAAGAACTATTAAGTTGAGTAGGCAATTGACAATCTAATTAGACAAGGCTATAGTTGACCAAACATCAAAGGAAGCTAAAAAGTATCCATTCATTAGTGCATGTCAATACTTAGATGAAAGCCAAATAAAAAAAATAAATAAATTTTAAAGAATTGGGACCACCAATAATAACTAATGTTATATGAGTTTCACTCAACCAAACCACTGTAAGACCCTTTATAAATAATATGAATATAACATTTAATTTATTTGCCAAACATGTTGATAGAAAGTGCTTAATATTTTAGTATTATACAAAAATTCTATAACACACATTGATAAAAGAAGATTTAAATGAGATGCTATATTTTTTAAATGAAAACTCCAAAAAAGGAGAAATATTTGTAGGCTTAACTCAATTGAAGTGATTCAAATATTATTTGTCATTGATTATCAAAGATGCCATTCTCCATATTTGGAGAAGGGGATGATACAATATAGTAAAGATGAATAGATTATGTGATTAACAATGGAAGAGTCTTATGGCATAAGAATTATATTCAAGATATAATTTGCTATGTATTTAATTATTGTCTTTTAAGGAAGGGAAATAAAAGACCAAAAAGTCTAGCATAAATCTTAATGTTGATGTTAAAAGTCAAAGTTTATTTTAATAGTAGACATAGTATTTTAAGAAATGGTGTAACAACCTGAATATATGAAAACTATTTTTAAATGAAAAAAATATAAAAATTTGACTTTGTTTGAACCAAAGCACTTTGGCACTATGCTTTTAACATCATGGCACTATGCATGAAAGGACAACAATGACAATAATAACTGATGTGGTTTTTGAGTCACTGTTATACAATAATTTTGGATTCAACATGCAACACTATGATGTTGGATTTGAGCACAATGGTGTTAGGCCACTAAAACTTTATTATCTCCTAAATTGAACTTCTAACTTTTTTTATATGATATATATGAATATTATGAATATTTTCCTTTAATATTATTTATTTTTAAAGTGTAAAATGAAAGTTAATAATTTTTTAAAGCTATAGACTGATATATAATTTTTCCTATATTTTATATAGCTAAGCATTTTGTGTTGAATTTCATACATTAAAATGCATTTCATGAAAGCAAGAAAGATTGGCTCTCAACATTATAAATTAATATAGGTTTACTCTTAAAACATAATAGCCTTCATAGGAGGGTAGCCAATGGGATTTTCTTTAAAGATTATTTATGGTGTTAACCTAGTTATAACCTGTAACTAATGATTCGTTACGGCGGCGGGCAGAGAGTGATGATTACTCTTTGTTGATTTAATAAAAGCCACCAATAATGATAATTGATTTATAGATAAATGAATTCATAGAAACTATAGTTGATTATTTAAGTGTTTAAAAAATAATTCTTCTAACTTTTAACATGGGGCATCATAATTTTATATCATAGCAGTTATTAAAAAAATTAGAATTAGAACTAGAGCTATAGAAATTGATGATGAGTGTGGTAGAAGTTGGGTAGTATAAATTTCATCTTTGCTTTTGATTAAATAATTTGCATATGTATATATGTTATTATAATTACATTTGAATTGATTAATTATTATCACATAGTATATAGAGTGCTTGAATGACATGTGTGAGCATAATTATTTGAATGAATTAATGACTGCTTGCATGCTCTGAAAGATCAATTAAGAATCAATAATTGGTTGATTAAATTTGAATGAATTTTTTAGTTTTAAACTATATTGATTTATTTTGATAAATTTGTGATATTTTTGTTAATTTATTTTTTTTATTTTTATTCAAGGAAACATCGAGGATGATATTTTTCAAGGTGCGTAGATTGTAAAAATCCAAAGACATGAAAAGTATTTTTAAAAAGAGAAATTAAACATTTAAAATTTTATTCAAGGTGGGTAGAGTGCTTCGATACTTGCTTGAATTAAATATAATATCTAGGTTAGATTTTAAATTATAAGACCTATCCCTCCGAGAATATAATCCAAAATTTCTAATAATTCATTCAACTCAAATTAAAGCCTCTAATCAAAAATTTAAAGCCCAACACTTATATTAGGTTGGGATGCTTTTGAATTATTTCAAAACCCCAAAGTGTCTCCTACCTTTTAATAAGTGCTCAATCTTGAGCCAATCCCACTTGAAATTCAAATTTCACCTCCTTTGATATCCATCCCTTGGAATCTTTAAATAAACTTCTATTATTGTTTTAATTGAGAGTTTTTATATAATACTTTAGTTTTCTATGATGTATTTAACTACAAGGGCTAACGCTCGAGATTTAGAACCTAAATCAATTTTTTAAAACTCAATTAATATTTATTTTGTGAAATCAAATTTATAATGATCATCATCATTAAAATTGAATAATTATTGATGGATGAAATTTTCTTCCCTTTGTGAGATATATCATGTGTTGACATAAATTCGAATATTTAATTAACGACCACTTCTCTTGATTATCATAGATGGATGTTTGATTGAACTTAATTTAGACCCTCTGGGGTCATATGTGGTTCTCCCTTAAATCAGTCTATGACATTCAAGAGAAAATCACCAATTCTAGGTCTAAACCAGGAGATTTTATCTCTACCTTTCGAGGTGGTATATTATCACTAATGGTCAGTTCGACTCTATAGTTGAAATTTAAACTTTATTTCTAATTTTTTCAAAGAAATTTAACTTAGATTTAGTTTTCTCCTTACAAGAAAAATATTCTTTTCAAACAAGAATAATCATATCACAATGTAAACATGAAATAGTCTTATATTACATGACAAAAGTCACATGGCTTTCCTTAAGAAATTATCACTTCTTACTCATAAGTATATCATATATTATCAGTTAATCTCTTTATACCTATCATTTCATATCACTTAAATTTACACCATAAACTTATTTCAAGAAAGGTTATTTAACCCACCCTCTTATACAGAGCAATATAATTTTAACCAAGCTAAATCAATCAGTTATTTAATGTTAACCTTTCTTGTTTTTACACACTTTTCATATAGAGAAATTATTTTGTAGGAACGAGTAGAGAGAGAAGCTGTGGTTTTCTAGAGAGAGAAAGTTCATCGGTGTTTTGAATTTCTGATTCACGGGCTTTCCATGATCATTGAGGATGGTTTTACCTAACTGCCAGCAACTTCTTACTGGAAGTAATCATCATTACACTTCCATTTCAAGCAATTATATCAAACCATTTAGTCTAAAGAATAACAAGATTTGAATGGATTCTACTAATCAGAGTTCGATAAGACCTCATACAAATCTGGTGATTAGAGAAGGTTTCAGGCCACCATTGCAGCAAGATCCGATTGTTGAAGGCAAATGAAAAGGATTAATAAAGGTTCAACATGATTCGACATGCTTAATTGAGTCAAAATCTGATTCTCTCAGGAGTTTGGGTAAAGATGCAACCTCCTCTTTAGGATTGGTGTTGAAGGTTAACAAATTTGTGGGAATTTAAGAAGTTGAAGATCAAATTCAGGTTAGCAACAATTAATCTGCTAACTTTGAGAATGACGTTATATTACTAATACGGCTATTGAGAAGAATGAAAATCAGGATCCTAAAGATAGTTTTATCTCGACTTGAAAGAAGACTCAGCATATCAAGCTGAATTATAATATAGCCTCTATGGAAATGACTGAAGATGGAGTTGCTATTAAGCTAAATTCTAATTTGGAATTGGCCAATTCTCTAATCTTGAAGAATTCTCTTGTGATCAAAGTTCTTGGGAAAAATGTCCCATTCTATGTTTGTATCCAGAAACTCCTATGGTAAGGGAGTAGATTTGGTAATTTTCATCTAACGACGCTTGGACTTAATTGGATTCTTTGTTCTTTCAGAAACATTGAATCTTTGGAGGAAGTTCTAAGCGGAGGACCTTGGTATATTAGGAATCATATTATTGGAATGGATAAATGGTCCAACTCTTTTTCCTCGGAATCATTAAAAGGTATTACTTCTCTAATTTGGATTCTATTTCTTTTTTTACCTTTGAGCTATTGGGATGAGGAAAATATTTCTAGAATTGCTTTTGTGATTGGAATCCCTATGTTCCTTGATGGGAACTCTTTTAAATGAGGGAAAAGAGAATATGCACGTTGTTGTGTACGTATTAATCTTGAAAATAAACTACCTAAGGGAGTGTGGATTGAAGGAATTCAAGGAAAAACATTTCAAAGAGTTGAATATGAGAAGTTGACATCTCTGTGTTATCATTGTGGGAGAGTTGGGTATAGTAAATCTCTCTGTCCTGAATCCAAATCAATGCATATTATGGAGAAGAACATGTCTGGAACAAGTGAAGTGAAGATGGATGATTTTATTCCTCTTGAAGGTGGTTTAAAGCATCAAGAGAATGCTGAATACGACCCCTAGATTCATGTAAAATTCAAAAATATAAGATTCAGGGATTTGAAGAAAAATGTAGGAGTAACATTGCAGCATAAGCAGGAATATAAACCTGTTGGTAATTTGGTCTGGGATCAGAATAAAAGGATGAAGGAAATTCGTACTGAACCAGCTAATATGGAGAAGTAGCGAGAAAACTCTGGAAAATAGACTCATCGTGAGGACGCTGGTATTATAGAATAGGCCCATGAATATGAGATTACAATTGATGTTTGTATTAATAACAAATTTTAGATGTTGGAGGAAGATCATAAGGAAGGAGAAGTATTTGAAGTTGCTGTAATAGAGGATAAAAACATTCTTAATGATTATACTGAAGACTCTGTTGAAACTACTATGGTTCCATAAATAATTCAAGTAGTTTCTTCTGAAAGGTTACCTGGCAAAGGAGATCAAGCATATGTGGAGTATTCTTTGACAACTTCATGAAAAAAACAAATTGGCTAAGGAATTAAAATCTTTGGGACTAGCTGAAACTTCTCATAGGAAGAGAAAAGGAGAAAGTAAGTGTAACAAGATAGTGGGGGATTATTCCCCTATTGTTTTTTAATGTCTTCATTTATTTTTTGGAATTATAGGGGGCTGGAAAGAGAGAGGCCTCTCTATATCTTAGGGAGATAGTGAAGGACAATGAGGGGTTTTTTATTGGTCTATCCAAGACTAAGATGTCTAGCATGGATAGAAGAGATGTTAATTTTCTTATTCAAAGTGATTGGGAGTTTTTTCCCCATCCTGCTGATGGATCCTCAGGTGGAATCCTAGTTCTTTGGAATAAGAATGTAGTTTCCTTTGAAGTTATTGAACATTCTTCTCAAGTAGTAATGGGAGTTCTTAAAAGTGATTTACTGGGCACTTGGAATGTTGAAACTGTTTATGGAGGTAAGGATGTGCATACTCGAAGAAGTTTATGGGAAACTCTTGAAAACTGTTTGCCTTGTGATACACCTTCTATTATTGGAACTATCTAAGGATTACAAGAGGGGGGGGGGGGGGGGGGGGGGGGGGGTGTTGAAAGAGTTGCTACTTAGGTTTGCATATTTTACATTCTTTCAACTGCTTTGCATATTTTACATTCTTGTAACTTGTATGTTTTGATGTTTCCAAATATTATTATTTTGATTATTGTTTTCTCCTAACATATTTTGGAAAGAATTATTTTTGGCTATTGTGTGTACTAACATTTCAAGAAAATCATACTCCAGATTATTGAAGACTTCAAATCAAGATCTGCTTAAAATATTTTTTAACTTGGAGTCTATATTTTTCTTTTACTTGATTGTGAGAGAGTGTGATTATAATTAAGTAACTTAGCACACATACACTGGGGGAGAGCTTTAAAATTCACAATTTTAATATATCAAATGTATAAGATGAACCATGTTCGTACAGGATGATTAGGTCAGTTATACTCCTCAAAGAGCAATGGAACGAACAGATGGCGCAAAAAACTTATCTAAGTCTTAATCATCTAGACGATTTAACCTGTTCGTACCAAGACAATGTCCTCTAGAATCTCACTTTGAACTATTTGTTCAGATGCATTATCCTGTTTATCCCTGGACCAAAGGACATGAAAATCACTTTGAACTATTCGTCAAGATAAATTATTCTGTTCGTCCCAGGATAATGTCCTCTAGAATCTAATTTTGAACTATTCATCCAGATTAATTATCCTGTTCGTCCTTGGACAATGTCCTCTGGAATCTCACTTTATACTATTTGTCCAGAAAAATTATCCTGTTCGTCCAAGGAAGATGTCCTCTGGAATCTCTCTTTAAACTATTTGTCAAGACAAATTAAACCCTTCGTCCTAGGACGATGTCCTCTGCTCTTTGAACTTGTGATCCGTTCTGCATTTTCATCCCAATGAACCTTGGGAATAACGGTTTGTATCATGTGAACCCTGATCATACGGGATGATGATCGGGTACAAGGGCAGTTCATACCAATACACATTGAGGTCGTACGTAATAGTTTTTACACTATTTATAGGTATGAAATTGGATCGTACGGGATGATCATGAATGTACATAATTGAAATTTTATAGTATTTGGACAAATATTCATGTCTTTTTTTAATAAAAGGGTCACTTAAAACTATCAAGCAATCTTTTTGTCTCTTGGTCTTCATGCATACTGAAGGGAGATTGAAGGAGAGAGTGAGAGAGTGTGTTTGAAGGAGAGTTATTACTACTGGAGCATGAAGGGTTCACTTAATTACTCAAAGGAAAGGATCTCTATTTGTGAATTATGATTACTTCACTCTTTTCTCTTATCGTTCTAGATTTCTTGTGAGAAGATCTTTCAAGGAGATCCAGTTCTCTGCAGACACTCGAGGAGTATGAACAGCCAAAGGGTTCTCTGCCTACACTTAGAGAGCATAAAAGGATGAAGATTATCTGCCTACACTTAGAGAGTGTGAAGAGTTGAAGGGTTCTCTACCTACACTTGGAGAGTGTGAATAGTCGATGGTTCTCTGCCAACACTTGGAGGGTGTAAAAGGATAACTATTCTCTAACATACTGGGTAGTGGTGGAACAGAGTTTTTGTGAAGGCTTCTCCGCCTTGCTGTGGGGGTAAAAGGAGAAATAGTTATGGTAATAGTATAATACCTGAAGTGAGAGACTTCAGGAAGTAGATGTAGGTCGTGTTTGACTGAACCACTATAAATCTTGTGTCTTTTATTTTCTACTATTTTTTACTTTATTATTTTTGTTTTCTGTGGTTGAAAAACCATTTTAAAATTTCACTAAAACTTTAATCAGTTTAAGAGAGGAAGACTTTTTTTAAATTACCAATTCACTCCCCTCTTGGTTAGCCTTTTGGAACATAAGCTTAGGTCTAACAACCTAATTCATAATTAACAAGTTTTAATAAGTGGTATTAGAGCTTTATTTCAAAACTAAAAGTTTAAACTACTTTTTGATTAATGGCCATGGCTACATTCAAAAACTGAAATACAACTGAAGGATATTCGATCATAAGACCACCTTTGTTTGATAATATCCCTTTTGATTTTTAGAAAATATGCATGTCGACATTTTTACAGTCACTTGATTATCGCATCTGAATTTTAGTTCAAGAAGGATATACAAAACCAATTAGATTAATTGATGGCATTAGTGTATAAACACCCTTTGCGGACTGGACAGTAGAAGAACCTGACTTAGCATAACTAAATGCTAAATGTTTAAATAGTTGTCAGTAGAATACATACGGGTTTCCACTTGCTAGAGTGGAAAGGAAATATGGGATAGACTTTGTATAACATATGAAGGGACTAATGAAGTTAAACAATCCAAACTTAATATCTTGTTGCATGACTATGAATTATTTTGCATGAAACCTAATGAATCTATTTCTGATATGTACACAAGATTCATACAAATAGTCACATCTTTACATGCATTAGGTAGGGAACTAATGAATGCTAAAATGGTTAATAAGATACTTCATTTTTTGTCTACTACATATGATGGTAAAATAAATTTCATTATAGAGTCTAAAGATTTAAATGTTTACTCTATTGACAATCTTCTCAGATCACTAATTTCTTACGAGCATGGAGTGAGTCAAAGAAATATTGATGCAGGTGAACAACGAAGGGAGAAGAACATAGCACTAAAAGTGGAGGAGTCAGAGAGTGATCTATCACAACCTGAGGATGAAGAAGACATTGCACTAATGACTACACAGTTCATAAGCTTTATGAAGAGGAAGAAAAAGAGATGCCAACAAATGAATCAAGATATGTTCAATATGAATGTTAAGGTTTCAATGAAGTTATTTGCTATGAGTGCAGGAAACCTTGACACATTAAATTAGAATGCCTAAAACTCAAAGCCAATCCTAGCAAGGAGAAGGTAGAGAAAAAACCAACAGTGAAGAAGGGCAAGAAGAAATTCCAAAAAGCTTTCTGGGCGGACTCAGCTTCAAACTCGTTAGAAACTGAAAAGGATGAAGAAGTCATCAATCTATGCCTGATGGCCGATAATATTGATAAGTCATATCGAGAAAAGGTATGTGACTTGACTTACAATGAACTTTTACAAGTTTTAGAACACATACATGTTGCATATAGTAAGTTAAAGAAAATGCATGCTAGTCTTAACTTAGAGTTACATGAACTGCAAAGAAAATAAGAGATCCTTAGGAAAGATCATGCTTTAATTGATAACAATCATATGAAATTACTGTATGAGTTTGGTGATTTGAATAAAAACCATGAAAATTTAAAATCATCCTATGCAGAACTTGATATGGATGAATATGAGAGCAAAATTTATCGGATAAATTATACAAATTGTATATTAGAAGATATGAATTCATTTTATAAACTAAAGATAAAATCTCTTGAGGATAATAGGATGCCCCCAATACTTAAAGATTTCACTAATACTATTTTGTATCCTAAATTTATGCAATCCTTTAACAGACAGAAGAACTATAGAAGATTAAGAAACCCATTTCCTGGAGGCAAATGCTTTAATTGTGGATTGTTTGGACATATAGCACACACCTGTACATTGGATAAGAAAACTCATTTGATGTGGTAACCTAAGATGCATAAACCTAGACATAATATACATGCATCTATTTCTAATTTACAAAAATGTGAACCCTAACTTGTTTGGGTTCCCAGGTCTAACGTTTAATATTTTTGCAGGATCACTCTCACACAAACCCTCGTGAGAGCATATGGTACATGGACAGTGGTTGCTCAAAGCATGTGACTGGAGATACTACACAATTCATATCAGTGGAAGCTAGGAGTGGAGGCAAGGTTACACTTGGAGATAACACCACAAGGAATGTGGTAGGGTTAAACTTGAAAAACTTTTTTAGAGAAAATGTTTTGTTGGCAGAAGGATTAAAGCATAATCTTTTGATTATCAGTAAGCTATGATAAAGGTTATTATATAAAATTTTTTCCTACTAGCTGCATATTAAGGCTGAATGGTACTGATGTTTTGAATGGTATTAGGGTAAACAATGTCTATATGATAGACTTGAACTGTGTCAAAACTCCTATTTCTTTTTGTTTAAAAACTATTTATGATGAGTCATGGCTTTAGCACAGGAGACTTTGTCACTCTACCAAGAAAAACCTTAGGAGGATTACCCAAAAAAACTTAGTGAGAGGTACACCAAAACTAGACTTTACTAAGGATCACCTTTGTGATGCATGTTAATTAGGAAAATAGATGAAGTCATCTTTTTAGTCTAATAAGGATTTAAGAACTAGTAAACCATTAAAGATATTGTATATGGATCTTTTTGGACTGGTTTGAACTGTAAGTCTAGGATGGAAGGCATACGGATTTGTGATTGTGGATGATTACTCTAAATTCACATTGGTTAGATTTCTATATAATAGAGTGAATCTTTTGAGGAGTTAAGAGATTTTTTGACTTGGATTCAGAGGAAACTAGGATGCAAGATTTTGAAAATTCAAAATGATCATGGTGGAGAATTTGAGAAAGAAAAATTTGACGATTTTTGTAAGGAGAAAGGAATTAATCATAATTTTTTTGTACCTAAAACCCCTTAGTAGAATGGGGCAGTCGAAAGAAAAAATATAATATTAACTAAAACCGCTTGAGCCATATTGGCAGAATATTCACTTCTTAAATATTTTTGGGCTGAGGCGGTAAGCACAGCATGTATGTTCTGAATAGGGTGAATGTTAGATTAAACTTAAATAAAACATCCTATGATTTACTTAAGGAGAGAACACCTAATTTATCACATTTGTATGTTTTTGGATGTAAGGTGTTCATTCATAATAATGAAAAATCTACCTTAAGAAAATTTGATCCAAAATTAGATTAAAGAATTTTTCTAGGATACTCTACTATTGGAAAATCATATAGAGTATTCAATAAAAGAGCCTTGATAATTGAAGAGACCACACATATTATATTTGATGAATCTGGAAGTTTAAAAGAGCCGATTGTTGAAGAGGATGAGATAAATATTGACTCCTCAAAGATTGAGAAAATAAATTTGGAAAAAAATTTGGAAATAGAAAAGCCAATGCCTAGAAATTTGAGATTTTCTAAAGATCACACAAAGAAAATGATTATAGGTGAACCTAGTGAGGATGTTAGGACTAGGCATGGATTGAATAGAGAAGTCAATAATTCAGCCTTTATTTCAATGATAAAACCAATAAATATTGATCAAGCACTTTCGAATGAATTTTGGATATTGGCTATACAAGAAGAATTAAATTAATTTGTAAGAAACGAAATTTGGGAATTAACTGCAAGGTCAAAGGATCAAAGTGTAGTTAGAACTAAGTGGTTAGTCAAGAACAAAATGAATGACTTAGGAGTAGTCATTAGAAATAAGGCTAGATTGGTGGCTAAGGGGTATAATCAGATTGAAGGGATTGATTTTGATAATACTTTTGCCCCTATAACTAGACTTAAAGCAATTAGAGTTTTATTAGCCTTTACCTATTTTAGAGGATTTAAATTATATCAAATGGATGTTAAATGTGCCTTTTTAAATGGAATAATTCAAGAGGATGTTTATGTGGAACAACCTCTAGGCTTTGAGAATTCTAAACACCCAAATTATATTTTCAGATTGAAAAAGGCATTATATAGATTGAAATAGGCAGTTAGGGCTTGGTATGAGAGGTTGGGCACCTTCCTACTTGAGAGATCTTTTAAAAAAGGGAGTGTGGACATAACTCTATTTTCAAGAAATTGGGAGAGGATATATTCATTGAACAAACTTATGTTGATGATATCATCTTTGAATCTACAAATAAAAACCTTTGTGATGATTTTCTAAAATAATGAGTAGTGAATTTGAGATGAGTCTAATAGGAGATTTGAGCTACTTTTTAGGCTTTAGCATTAAGCAAATTGAGGATGGTACATTTCTTAGTCAGTCAAAGTATGTTAAGGACATCCTCAAAAAGTATGAAATAGACAAAGCTAACCTATTAGTACACCTTTGAGTTCCTCAGTTCAGTTGGATAAGGACCTTAAGGGAAAATCTGTTGATCAAAAGAAATTTAGAGGGATAATTAGATCTTTGCTTTACTTGATAGCTAGCCAACTCGATATCATATTCAATTTTTATTTATGTACTAAATTTTAATTAGATCCAAAAGAATCACATTTGACAGTAGCAAAAAGAGTTTTAAGGTATCTCTTGCGAACTCAGAACTTAGGAATGTGGTATCCTAAGTTTAGCTCTTCATTTGAAATAATTGGATATTCAGATTCATACTTTTTAGGTTGTAGGGTTGATAGAAAGAGCACTTATGGTACATGTCAATTTTTAGAAAATTTTTTAGTCTCTTAGTCTAGTAGAAAATAGAATTTTGTAGTTTTATCTACTGCTAAAGCTGAATACAATTCCTTAGGAAGTTGTGTGGCACAAGTATTTTGGTTGAAGCAATAGTTGATTGATTTAGGATTAACAATAGGCACTATTCCCATTTATTTTGGTAACACTAGTGCTATTTTTATTTCTAAAAATCCTATTCAATATTCAATAACCAAACATATATACGTTAGGCATCATTTCATAAAGGATCATATATCTAAAGAAAAAATTAAACTCATTCATATTTCAACTGAAAATCAACATGCAAAAAATTTTACAAAACCACTAACCTTTGATACTTTCAGTATATTAAGAACAAGGCTTAGTGTGATTGATTTGAATGCCTAAATAAAGGTTTCTGCAACATTGACATGTGTTTTGTTAGTGTTTTTTTTTTTTTTGATTTTGTGATTTTTTTCCATATGTTTATTCAATTTTTGTTCGTGTTTGTTTTAGAATTTTTTCTTTTATTGTTATAAATATTTTTCACATCAAAATTTCTATTTTTGAGCAATGGTATGAAAATTTATTTGTGTCAATCGTCTGTACGAAATTAATTTTGTATGAGATAAATTGTGTAGCGTATTAACTATTAATTTGAATGGTTTGCATGCAATTTTTTCAGTTTTTAATACAGTTCATCTGTATGATTGTGACGATTATCCAGACGATATATATTCAATCATATGTACGCATGTAGACGGTTATATGGATAAGATTAGTTTTTTATTTCTAATCGTACGTATGAACATTTAGTTCATACATACGAACACATGGCAATTTAATGTGGGGGACGTTTCAAACCATCATAAAAATGATTTGAATTAAATAATCATCCCAGACGAACACCTGTTCGTCTGTACGATCATTTGGTTAAAAGTTTGTATGAAAGGATGCCTCGTAACTTGCATGTTTACAAAAAACTGTTTCATTTTTGGACTCATTCATTCATCCATATGAAATAATTTTTTGTACATACAAACCTAATATCATACGGGATGAAATTATTTTCATTTGTACGAATGTTCATTATTTCCTTAAATTGAAAGGTTTAGAACTCAAACTCCATTCACTTAAAAAACCTTCTCAATCTTCTAATCTTCTTGATCCTCTCCATGGCTAGTTCAAGCAAAATATCTAGGCAAGCGAAGGAACTAACTAGGGGATCTCCCTTAAGAAATTCAGGAGAGAATTTTATGTACAAAGAAAATGAGGAGTCTTTTCATAGGTTCTTATCCATGAAAATCTCCCCCTCTAGAGTCCTTTTCCAAGAACAACTCACATTTAAAGTGATGGACGTTTTTGCTTTACCCAGTTCAATCTTATTCTGACTCTAATCCACTTCTTCAATATGGAAATATTTCACTACTTCCTTGCAAACATGTCTTTTAATTCTGACCAAAGTGTGATTAGATCTCATGTTTTTAAGAAGGAGGTAAAAATAACAAAAGAAGATTTTGGGATATTTTAAACTTAAGAACTCAAGGGATTAGAGTCCATACTTTGACCACTTCTTCCAACTATTACTGGACTATGATAAATCAAGTTCTTAGAAGGATTAGAGAAGTGGGTCATATACCTAAGGTGGCCACTCTTAACCGAAATACCCAAATCATCTAGGATGTCTTCGTACTTCCATTAATCCTAAAGTTGGTGATCGAATAAATATTACACCTCTTTTTTCCATAGTGACAATCTGATTATGACTAGCCAACCAATAGATGAAGCTCAATTGATCATTGACTACATGTACAGACTTTCTGGGATTGAACATGTCTCACACAAGAGAAAGAAGAATATAGCCTTAGGACATCTTGTGACCTACATTTTGGAAAAGAAGTATGAATTAGTTCATCCTATTCAAAATCTAGAGGAGCTTGTCTACTAACATGATGGATCATTTCGAGCAATCTTTAATAGAGATCCATATGTAGTAAGTAGTGACACTGAGGAGGAAAGAAGAAGACCTCCACCTACACCTGCTAGTGGACACAACTTTTAGGATATGGTCCAGCGCTTTGATCGTCTTGAGAGTCATTTTGATCAACACTTTAATCAGATTAACTCTCATCTTCATTAGTAGAACTATCAATATCAACAGTATATGGGTTGGGTTAGAGGTCAAATTGAATCTGTCAACACGAATATAGCGATGATGAATAGCTATTTTAATATTTTTATCCAACCACCTCCTCTAGATTAGTGCCCTTCAGAGTGATGATTGTACTTCTTTCATGCTTCTCTCTACCTGTGATGACTTTATTTGATGAGATGTTATGTGTTATTATTATTTATGTTTTTATATTTTTATGTGATGTAATATGATGTGTTAGTTTTCATGTTTTTGTGTTAAAAATGTCTTTGTATTGATATCAACCATGCTCAATGTATTATCTTTTACCCTTGATATCAATAAAAATTATCCTTTCTTGTTTTAGTGTTTTTAATTTCTTTTTAGAAATGTGTGTTAGCCTATATGATTATCCTTAAAATATTGATCTAACAAGTGTTATATTTTGAATTGCAATACAAAATTGAATAAATTAAAAAATCTAACTTTTTTCAAAAAATTTAAGTTGTGTTATAACTTGTTCTAGTTAAAAATATCCATCTCATGTCTCTTGTTAGACATACATAAATTTAATATTATTATTGTAATTTTGATGTTTTATTATTATTTATTTCTCTTTTCAATATAAATATCATTGTACTTAGAGAAATTTGAGGTTTTAGATTATAGATTTTGGAAATATCAAGAAAACACTTGAAAATTTACAAATGTACTAATATAAAAAAAATCAAAAGAATGTGCAATAGTTTACAATTTGAAAAAGATGCACAAAATAAGCCCACAAGTATAAAAGACGCACAAAGTGTGAAAGTTCGTTAGGGATGTTAAGCCCTATAGAACTGGCCCATGCTAACCATGAGGGGGGCGGGGGAGGGGGGGGGGGTGAATTAGTATTTTAAAAATTTTCTTTTCACAAAGAAGTAAAATCTCATAAACCAAAATCACACCACAAAAAAAATAAGTACGGAAATTAAAGTGCGGAAGCAAGAAGTAAGAACACAGAAATTTATAGTGGTTAGGTCAACTCGACCTACGTCCACTGCCCGTAGGCACTCTTCGAGTATTGCACTAGAATCGTGACCCTCCTTTAGCCCCCACGACTAGGCGGAGAAGCCTTTACAAAGAACCTCTTTTTGCCACCCCGGCAAGGCAAAGAACCTATCTACTTTTTCTTCCCCCTGAAGCTGGCAGAGGACCATAATCAGATGTTGAATCCTTACCTCTACCGACTTTTTCACGGATGAGAAACTCTACACGAAGAAGAAGCAGAGAGATCCTTGAAGCAACCCTTGTGAATCCCCTCACAAGCTCCCTCTCACAAGATCATCCCTCTCTCTCTTTCTATCCTCAAGGTCTTCTCAAGTCAAGGTAGTAGCAAAAGATTGTTCATACGTTGAACAAGAGCTCTTAAATAGAAGAGCTTCAAAGGAGCTCATTAATTGCAAGTTGCCGATAATATCATCCAGGCTGATATGGACATCGTCCTTTTCGATCAGTACAAATCTCAGAAGATCGGCCAGAGCATCGCCCTGAATGCAAACTGGATGATTTAAAATTGGCTTGATCATCCAGGTCCATATCACGATCATCTAGGATGATCAGTTCAAATCAGAAGAAAATCGTCCAAAGCATTGCCCTGAATTTGTGATGGCCGATATTTATGGTCCATAAGTAACTAAGGTTTTTGAATAGTTCATCCTGGCCGATCCTGTGATTATCCAGGAAGATATTATTGTATCAATCATTCTTAATTACTTTCTTGATTTGTCCGATTAATTAAGGCAAAATTGTGAATATCGTCCAGGCCGATCCAAGATCATCCTGGCTGATTGCCAAAAATATAGAATACCTTAATTGTTTATGGTGGCAACTTCTTTCTATTTTGAGCTTATCATCCTGGCTGATACATGTTTCATCCAGGACGATCTGTTAATGACGTCTGCCTTAATTAAGAATCCTGAATAGAATCTTTGTTTTAAACTAAATCGTTCAGGCCGATAAAAATATCGCCTTGGCCGATATGAGTATAAACAGAAATTCTAAGTCTCTTAAGTGTGTGTGTGTAGGATTACTTAGCATCAGTCTCTTTGAACATTACAAATAGACTCAAGAAGAGAAAAAGCAAATTATAGACTGACTCAACCCTAACCTATATAATCTTGAACTAGCTTCGTTTGTTCGTCCGATCTTTGATTCCTAAAAAGTTAGAAGTAACAGACAGTACAAGAGAATCAATAGTGTTTATCAATCATCAAAACATAAGTCATGAAAATAGACTTGCAATAATCTCCCCCTTTTTGTTGATGGCAAAACACAAGTAGGAAAATCTCAGTAAAAATAGCAGTTCATTAAAGTTTCAAAGTTACAAGCACATCAACTTTTCATATTACATCATACTCCCCCTTTTGTCATCACAAAAAGAGGATCCTAGACACACAAAAGAAAAAGGAAAAACAAAAAACAACAGTAACTAAAACAAAGTACAAGATAAACTATAGAAAATAGAAAACAAAGACTAGAAAAATGAGGGATCATGATCATCAGATGGAGGTGGTGGAGGTGGCTGCTGAAAGTTGCAGGCAAGCGTAGTAAACTGAGCATTGAACAAGGCGATGTCCTGGTCATGTTGCTGCTGCTGGTGAGTAATGTAGCTGTCAAACCGGGCTAAGTCCTCTATGCGGTGCTGCTCGAGCGAGCCAAGTCCTTAGTTTGTTGCTGCTCCTGTGCAGCAACGTAAGCGTCAAAGCGGGTCTCCCATTGATCAAACCTCTCCACTAACTGGTCAAGCTAAGAGTGCTTGCAAAGAGGAGTAGGATCAGGAACAGGAGAAGGAGCGGGAGCCTCCTCCTCCTCAGCCCCCCGACCTTCCCCATCTCCTGGGTGGAGACGAGTACTATGAAGGATAGTAAAAGAATTGTTTGAGTAGCAAGGAGGTTGAAGGTCGTGATGAGCAGGATATTAAAGATTGTATTTGGTTTCAAGAATATAGGCTATGAGATGTCCTAAAGCAAGGTTGGGTTTCCTCCTATGGCCTGGATCGCGAATAGTTGTTAAATGATCAATATAGCAAAAGAGTAGATCAGTGGCATTAAATTCTCTCCGGGCCATGATGAAAAAGGTAGTCAAAGAAAGTAGAGGAGTGATGTGGATTCGGTCCCCGGCTTTTAGAATAATTGAGGTGCGAAGGACATGCTGAATTATCCTAGCATCTTTGACTAAAGAGCTAGTCTCTCCAACATGAAAAGGTGTGTTAGTTTGGAGAAGAAAATGGTTTGCCATGGACCAATCAAAATCAGGATCTGAAACGATTATGTGTAGCTTATCCCTGGTGGTGGATAGCTGTAAAAGTTATGCATAGTCCTGATATGTTATCTCGACCGGGCGTCGATTCACATAGGAGGTCAGGGCTGTGAAAGTAGAATTTATGCGAAGATTTGCATAAAATTCTAGCAGAAGTTCAGAAGAAAAAGGGACAGTGAGGGTAAGTATGAAACAAAGAGAAGTGTGAGAAAAGAGATCCATTACCGGATATGAAAGATGTGCAGGATTGATTATTCTAGAAAGGGTAATGCCACACTCTTTGTAGCGACGGTAAGCTGCCTAATCCTCTGCCTCCCTGAATTGATGGTCCAGAGTGGCCCTCGAGAAACTTCCAGAAGCCTGTCGAACTTGTTTCCCACCAGCCATAGTAAGGAGTTAGCAAGGAAACACAAGAGGACAAGGGATGTGAAGTTAAAAACATGGCTAGAACGGCTTAAATTTAAAGAAACGGCCATATCGTCCAGGCCGATCGTAGAATTGTCCAGGATGATATGGTATAATAATTATGTACAGGCCGATTGGTCAAAAAGGCTGTCCGATCGACCAGGCCAATCAGATATCGGCCAGGCCGATTAGAGATAGGCGATCATCCCGAGGAGTCAAGCCGGACAACCGTTGAAAAAGTAGATCGTCGAGGCCGATTAGGTGTATCATCCAAGATGATGCACAATAATTGATCATACCGGCCGAAGTTAAAACATTTTAAATCTATGCCACGTGTATCATCCAGGATGAATATTGGATCGGCCAGGACGATTGTCCATTAATGGATCGTCCGGGACCGATTTTAAGGATTTAAACATGCTAACACGTGGATCGTCTAGGACGATCAATGTATCAGCGTTGATCGTCCTGGACGATGACCATAAAATTTATCGGCTAGGACGAAATATGTTATCGACCAGGACTATCATCAAGATAGCAACAGAGTTCGATCAGATCGTCCAGGACGATAAATTATCGTCCAGGATGATAAATTATCGTCTAGGACGAAGAGTTATTCAAGCATAAAAAGTTCAACTGATGGAATTTTGCAGAAAAATTGTCGTATCATCCAGGACGAATAGTGGATTGGCCAGGATAATGTGACTAGAAGATTGATTTCTAAGAAAATATGTTGATGATCAAAACCCTCAAAAATAAAAGACTCATAATTCAAAGCTAGAAACAATAATAAAAAGGCGGAAAACTAAAAAATGAAGGAAAAAAGATTTTTTTTTTGTGGTAACAAAGAATCCATACGTTAAATTTCTCAAACAATTAAATTTTAGAGATTTAAAAGATTAAAGAGTTTAACAAATAAAAAATTTGAAAAAAATAGACTATCCGATCTTGTTATTCCCTAGCTCGGACTTCTTTTAGAGCAATAATTGTCCTTTTAAAAACAAAAGATCTATCTCAGAAACATATTACTGGGTAAAAATAAGATTCAATCAAAACTTGGGAAGAACAACCCACAAAACAAAACTCATAATCATGTGATAAATGCAATGACAAGATTTCATTTGACTTGAAAGATATATAAGGACTTTGGATATTTTGCACAAGATATATTATTGTAACAAGATAAAAAGAATTTTAGTTTCAAAAACCAGTTGTCAGTATGAGATAGACTTTTATCTAGAAAAGAAAATTATGTCACTAAAAGAGTTTAGAGGGAGAGAAACCATCAACGGTGATTCTCCCTTTAAGTGATTTAAATATGATAATCAATGGCTTTAAATCTCCAAATTCTAAAAGCTTAAAAAACTAATCATATAGAAAACTAAACATGAAAACAAAGTGAAAACTGAAATTACTAAATAACAAGAGGGGGGTGAATTGTGAAAAACTTTTTCTTAATAAAAAGTAACCCTAAATAGGAGTTCTAATCTTTTTGTTATTTTTGAAATTTTATAACAAAAAACTTAAACAAATTTTCTTCCACAAATTTCACCATGCAATAATTATGAAAAATTAAGTGCAAGTAAAAGTAAATGACGATAAGGAAAAAACACACCAAGGAATTTTATAGTGGTTCGGTCAAAATCTGACCTACGTCCACTCCCCGGAGTCCTCCGCTCTAGGATTTTCACTACCAAAAATAATTCTCCTTTTGCCCCCCTCGGCAAGGCAGAGAAGCCTTTACAAACCTCCCTTTCACCAACCCGGCGTGGCGGAGTGCCAAACTCTATTTTCGCCCTCCTGACGACGGCAGAGAACCTTCTCATTTTTCTCCCTCCTGGAGAAGGCAGAGAACCTCGAGGTCACGGATGTAGACGAGCCTTTCCCTTGGAGATCCTCCGTCAAATTCTTCTAGGGCCATAGGATGAGCAAGATGCAGCAAGTTCAGAGCAACCGTGTGATCTCCCTCACACCTCTTCTCCCTCAGAACGCTCACCTTCTCCTTCCTCTCTCAACCCTAAAGAAATTTTCTAGAGCTCTCTCCATTGGAATCCTTCTCTTACCACGTTCACCCTCTTTGTAAATCTTTTTGAAAAAGGACGAGATTAACACCTAAAACGGGCTCCAAAAACCCTCTGATTTCAAAAGTAGCCGTTACTGTTCGTACAATACGATTAGACATTGTACAGTACGATCTTCATAAACAGACTTCGTCCTGGTATGAAGATGTACGAACAGTTTAAAAATGATTCATACTGTACGATATAATATCGTACATTACGATCCACAAAATACTATTCATACAGGACGATGGTCTGGATGATCAGATGTCGTGTCTGTTCATCGTATGGTATGATCGGGTTCGTACAGTATGATGTTCAAAATATAATTAGGCCTGGATTTCATGCACTAATCACGGGTTAATTTAAGTAAGTATTTAAAATAGATCGTATAGTATGAAAATGTTCGTACAGTACGAACGACGCAAAATCACTTACTTAAACTAAACTACGGCTAGGGTTTTGGATCTGAATATATCGTACAGTACGAATCTATTCGTACAGTATGATCCATTCACAAAATCATCCACATAGCTCGGATCGTACGGTACGAATTAAAATCGTATAGTACGATCTCCAGAGAAGAAATTCTATTATATTTTGCATTTAAAAACAAACTCTCCCCCTGTGTGTGTGCATGGTTGCTCTTACTTTTATGCATTTTGTGGCCAAACTCAAAAAAAATAAAAATACAATAAATAGAAAAATACAATATCTGACTCATACTCCTAATCTACCCGTTTTTGAGTATTCCTTACGTCCTGAGTCACTTGTGATCGTCCTGAAATGTTAGTACTCAAGGACAATGCAAATAAACTAATATTCAATGAAAAATTGTTTCAAAACAATCAATATTTGACATCATCAAAATCTCAAACTCGAGGTCATGGGTTGCAACAATGTCCCCTTTTTGATGATGTCAAATAATTTGTTGTAAGCAAGTACGAATGATATTTTTTTTGTATTTATTTTTTTTTTGTTTTTTTTAAATAAACACAAGAAAAAAGAAAGATACTAAATGCAAGTACAAAACAAAAGGAATACATTTAACAAACTATAACAAGCACAATGAGAAGTACAACAAACTTCTCCCCCTTTTGACAGCACAAAAATGAGGAGCAACTAAAGCAGAAAGCAAAAGAAAGAAACTACAATACAAAGACAAATAATCTAAACAGAAGGGTCCTAATCAGTTGGTGGTGGAGGTGGATTCGGTTGAAAATATTGAAAGAGAGCATCAAATCGGTGATCAATTGTAATAAAGTGTTCTCCAAACCTTTGCATATCTGTCTCGTGTTGCTGATCTTGTTATTGAATATGCATATCAAGATGAGTCTGCAGTTGGTCGAAGCGTGCGACCAAATCATCGTTAGGGTGTGCTGGTGCAGGTACTTGGGGTGCGGCATGTCGTCGTGGTCGAGCTGGAGCTGCTGCTGGGGCATCTTCATGGGTTGCAACAAAAACAAAACAATCTAAAACACCAAAAAGTTAGTACACAACAAAAATAACACAAGACTAATTAAAAAAAAAACATTTCAAGAAATTATGAAGCAGCAAGTTTAAGCAATTTTGAGCTGCGAGCCTCCATATGTCAAATTATCCTATGCTCCCACGAGGTCTTTGGTGAGAGCACACCTGCAAAACTCAACAACAATCAGATTTAAGAACCCAACCTAGTTTGGGTCCCTTCTTAAGAAAAGTAGAATACAATGCAGGCGTGGTATGCTGTGAATCTTGTACCTTAGGTCTCCACACCCAATGTGTACTATGGTGAACAATGTAAGTGTGTGAGTTGTGTCCTAGCATGCCACAAGAAAAGCATCTAACTCTAGGAAAAAGATTTCTTAATGGGTTTGAGTTATAATGCCTCTTTCTAGGTCTTGGCTTTTGATCAAGAGTAGGTTTCATCCAAGTTTTCTTAAGTGTGTCAAATTCATTTTTAATCCTCATGTTTGTGTTTTTTAGAACATCATTCTCAACCATCAAGTTTTTTCCTTTCTTTTTAGATTTCTTAAAATCAGATTCAAGTGATGTGTGTGAAACTTTTAATGCATCATGCTCATTAATTAATTTCGAATGCTTTTTGTTCAAATCATCAAATTCATCCAGAAGAGCCATGTGATTAGAATCAATCTTTGAATGATCTTTAAGAATAACTTCATACACTTTTTGTAAATTTACAAGTTCCAATTTTAGGTTAGCATGAGTCTTCTTAAGTTTTTTGTATGATGCATGGATTTTCTCACAAATCTTAAACAATTCATCATAGGTTAGTTTACATACCTCTTCCTCATCACTTTGCTCAAGATGATCTTCTCCCATTAAGCACAGGTTTGTAGTCTCTTCCTCTGGTTCAGTCTCAAAGGAATCAGTACCAGATTCTATCCAGAATGCCTTTTGGACTCTCTTCTTGTCCTTCTTAAACTTAGGTTTCTCCAAACCTTTTTTCTTTTCTTTGCTCGAGTGATCTTGAAGTGTAGGACAATCGGCTTTCACATGTCCATGCTTCCTACATTCATAACAAACAACATCAAAAGATCCTTTAGAATGTTTATGATCCCTACCTTTTCTCTAATGATTCTTTTGCTTCTTCCTTAGAAAGCTTTTGAATTGCCTTGTGATGAAGGCAACTTCATTGCTTTTAGACCCAGAAGATTCAGAATCTGATTTGTGCGCCTTTAGTACAATTGTTTTCTCCTTCTTCTTTTCACCTGCAACAAGATTTATTTGATTCACCCCTTGCTCCTAAGCAATGAGTGAGCCAAGTAAGTTATCAATATAATAAGTGTTCAAATCCTTAGATTCAGTGATTGCAGTGATTTTAGCATCATATGAAGAAGGCAAACATCTCATAATCTTGTTTACTTTTTCAAAGTTTGAAAGTTCTCTTCCTAGTGCATGCAGTGAAGTAACTATCTGAGTAAACCTAGTATACATATCAGAAATTGATTCATGAGGTTTCATACAAAAAAGTTCGTAGACATGCAAGATAATGTTCAAACGAGATTGTTTAACTTCATTAGTGCCTTCAAAAGTGATACACAATTTATCCCAAATTTCTTTACTAGTTTTACAAGTGGAGACATGCATGTAATACTAAAATTTTAAAGCACAGAAAAATTAGTTCAAACATTTTGCATTTAATTGGGCTATATCTCTTTCATCAAAAGTCCATTCAGTAAAAGCAATTTAAGTTTTAACACCATTAATTTCATGAGAAGGTGAAGAATAAACTTCTTTGATAAGCATCCACATGCGATAATCAGTAGATTGTAAAAATGTTGACATAGAGGTTTTCTATAAATCAAACGGTAGGTTATTGAACAAGGGAGGTCGGGTAATAGAATGCCCTTCCGTAGTGTTACGATTCCCAATGTTAGCCATGGATCAAAATTCAAAAAGTTTTCTAACTAATTTTTTATGAATCCTACTCTGATACCACTTGAAAGTTCGTTAGGGATGTTAAGCCCTTTAGAACTGGCCCAAGCTAACCAAGAGGGGGGGTGAATTGGTAATTTAAAATTTTTCTTTTCACAAAGAAGTAAAAATCATAAACCAAAATCACACCACAAAAAAATAAGTGCGGAAATTAAAGTGCAGAAGCAAGAAGTAAGAATACAGAAATTTATTGTGGTTCGGTCAACTCGTCCTACGTCCACTCCCTGGATGCACCCTCTGAGTATTGCACTACAATCGTGACTCTCCTTTAGCCCCCACGGCTATGTGGAGAAGCCTTTACAAAGAACCTCTTTTTGCCACCCCGGCAAGGCAGAGAACCTATCTCCTTTTGCTTCCTCCTGAAGCTGGCAGAGGACCACAATCAGATACTGAATCCTTACCTCTACCGACCCTTCCAAAGATGAGAAACTCTAGATGAAGAAGAAGCAGAGCGTTCCTTGAAGCAACTCTTGTGAATCCCCTCACAAGCTCCCCCTCACAAGATCCTTTCTCTCTCCCTCTCTCTCTTTCTCTCCTCAAAGTCTTCTCAGGTCAAGGAAACATCAAAAGATTGTTCAAAATGTTGAACAAGACCTCTTAAATGGAAGATCTTTAAAGGAGCTCATTAATTGCAAGTTGCCGACAATATCGTCCAGGCCGATATGGACATCGTCCTGGCCGATCAGTACAAATCTCAAAAGATTGGCCAAAGCATCGCCCTGAATGCAAACTGGATGATTTAAAATTAGCTTGATCATCCAGGCCGATATCACGATCGTCCAAGCTGATCAGTTCAAATAAGAATAAAATCGTCCAGAGCATCGCCCTGAATTTGTGCTGGCCGATATTTATCATCCAGAAGTAACTAAGGTTTTTGAATAGATCATCCTAGATGATCCTGCGATCGTCCAGGATGATATGATAGTATTAATCATCCTTAATTACTTCCTTAATTTGTCTAATTAATTAAGGCATAATTGTGAATATCGTCCAGTTCGATCCAAGATCATCCTGGCCGATTACTAAAAATACAGAATACCTTAATTATTTTTGGCAGCAACTTCTTTCTGGTTTGAGCTTATCATCCTGGCCGATACACGTATCGTCTTAGACGATCTATTAATGACGACTGCCTTAATTAAGATTCCTGAATAGAATCTTTATTGTAAACCAAATCGTCCAGGCCGATACAAATATCATCCTGGCCGATGTGAGTAAAAATAGAAATTCTAAGTCTCTCAAGTGTGTGTGTGTAGGGTTACTTAGCATCAGCCTCTTTGAACATTACAAATAGACTCAATAAGAGAAAAAGCAAATTACAAACTGACTCAACCCTAACCTACGCAATCTTTAGCTGGCTTCGTTTGATCGTTCGATCTTTGATTCCTGAAAAGTTAGAAGTAAGAGACAGTCCAAGAGAATCAATAGTGTTTGTCAATCATCAAAACATAAGTCATGATAATAGATTTGCAACAAAGTGTGCCACAAATATTGAAAAGATGTGTAAAGCGCGACAAGTATATGTTCTTTCCTCAGTCTTTTAATCTTTCAAATTAATCTTTTGTTCAATTTTATTTTGTATTGAAATTTGAAATATATAAATTTTACATTCATCTACTTTGCAATGATTTTTCTTATCTCATTGTCTAACTTGATTCATGATTTTAATATTTTTTCATCTCGCTGTTATATCTACACTTAAATCATATAAATCTTTCTATTTCTCTAATGACATTTAATTTTTATTTGTAAACATACCTCAATCTTTTTAAAGGATCAATTATCAAAGGCTTTTCATATGACTTCTTATATTTCTGTATTTGTTCGTTTCTACTTCTCTTTTTGTTGTTTTTAAAAAAGGGGGAGAAATATTGTTTGTCATTTATGAGTTGTTCGTATATTTTTGTGGATTGTTCGTTGTCTTTGTGTTTTTTGTTCATATTTTTTTGGGTTTATTTTTGATGTTTCAGTATTTTTTTTATGTGTATGAAAATTTAAAATTAAAAAAAATATATATGATAAGTTAAACAATAATGCCCCTTATACTCACATGTTTATTAATTCAGGGGGAGTTTAGGAGAAACTTAGGACTTTCAAATTTATACAAACAATAATTATTTTGCCATCATAAAAAAAGGGGGAGTTTGTTGAAAGAGTTGCTACTTAGCTTTGCATGTTTTACATTCTTGCAACTGCTTTGCATGTTTCACATTCTTACAACTTATATATTTTGATGATTCCAAATATTATTGTTTTGATTATTATTTTCTCCTAACACATTTTGAAAAGAATTATTTTTGGCTCTTGTGTGTACTAATATTTCAGGAAAATCATACTCCAGATTGTTGAAGACTTCAAATCAAAATCTACTTTTAATATTTTGTAACTTGGAGTATTTATTTTTCTTTTACTTGAGTTTGAGAGAGTGTGATTATAATTAAGTAACTTAACACACACACACTGGGTGAGAGCTTTAAAATTCATAATTTTAATATACTGATCATATAGTATGAACCATGTTCATACGGGATGATCAAGTCAGTTACACTCCTCGAAGAGCAATGGAATGAAGAGAGGGTGCAAAATTTTTTTTAAGTCTTAAGCGTCCACACAATTTAACCTGTTTATCCTAGGACGATGTCCTTTAGAATCTCACTTTGAACTATTCATCCAAACGAATTATCCTATTCATCCCTAGACGATGTTCTCTGGAATCTCACTTTGAACTATTCATCTTGACCAATTATACTGTTAGTCCCAGGACGATGTCTTATAGAATCTAATTTTGAACTATTTATCTAGACAAATTATCCTGTTCATCCCTAGATGATGTCCTCTGGAATCTCACTTTGTATTATTCATCCAGATAAATTATCCTGTTCATCCCAGGACAATGTCCTCTGGAATCTCACTTTGACTATTCGTCCAGATGAATTGAACCCTTCATCCTAGGACGATGTCCTTTGTTCTTTGAACTTGTGATCCGTCCTGCATTTTTGACCCAATGAACCTTGGGAATAATGGTTCATACCGGACGTACCATGTTCATACGAGATGATGATCAGGTACGAAGGCAGTTCATAACAATGCACATTGAGGTCGTATGTAATAATTTTTAAACTCTTTAAACGTAAAAAATTGGATCGTACGGGACGATCATGAACATACATAATTAAAATTTTATTGTTTTTGGATGGTTTTTCGTGTCTTTCCTATAAAAGGGTCACTTAAAACTATCAAGCAATCTTTTTTTTTATTGGTCTTCATGCATAATGATGGGAGATTGAAGGAGAGAGTGAGAGAGGGTGTTTGAAGGAGAGTTCTTACTACTGGAGCATGAAGGTTCACTTGATTACTCAAAGGCAAAGATCTCCATTTGTGAATTGTGATTACTTCACTCTTTTCTCTTGTCCTTCTAGATTTCTTGTGAGAAGATTTTTCAAGGAGATTCAATTCTCTACCAACACTCGAGGAGTGTGAACAGCCGAAGGGTTCTATGCCTAAACTTGGAGAGTGTGAAAGGATGAAGGTTCTCTGCCTACACTTGGAGAGTGTGAATAGCTGAAGGGTTCTCTGCCTATACTTGGAGAGTGTGAATAGCCGACGGTTCTCTGCCAACACTTAGAGGGTGTAAAAGGATGACGGTTCTCTGCCACATTGGGTAGTGGTCGAAGAGAGTTTTTTTGAAAGCCCTGTGGGGGAAAAAGGAGAGACACTTGTTGTAATAGTACATTACCTGAAGTCGGAGACATCAGGGAGTTGATGTAAGTCGTGTTTGACTGAACCACTATAAATCTTGTGTCTTTTATTTTCTATTGTTTTTTACTTTACTATTTTTTTGTTATCTGTGGTTGAAAACTCATTTCAAAATTTCACTAAAACTTTAATAGGTTTAAAAGAGGAAGAATTTTTTAAATTACCCATTCATCCCCCGTATTGGTTAGCCTTTTGGGACATACGCTTAGGTCTAACAACCTAATTCATAATTAACAAATTTCAACAGGGGGGATAAAGTTCCTTTTTTTGAAGGACCTAAGGAGATGAAGATGTTTATGAAAAATAATTATTTACATAATATTGGCTTTGTTGGGCCATGTTTCACTTTGTGTAACAATAAAGAAGGTGAATCTAGGATTTCAAAGAGGTTGTATAGATGCTTATTAAATTCTGCTGCATTGTAAAGAATTCCAATGGAAAAGGTTAGGCATTTAGCAAGGGTTACATCGGACCATAATCCTATTTCCTTCAACGTGGTGGAGCATAAAAATCATAAATCTAAATTTATTAGATTTGAAGACACTTGAAAGTCATATCCTACAGCTTGGAACATAAAATTAAAGGCTTAGATAAGATCATACTTTGGTACTCCTGCTGAAGTTTCACAGAGGAAGCTAATAAGAACTTTGAAAGCTTTATATTTTTGGAATTAAAACAAATATAGAGAGTTGAATTTACTAAAGACTAATCTTAAAAGGGAAATATTGGATCTACAGGTTGAGGAATCCACAAAAGCTGGGCTGACAGTGGAAAAATGGAAACTGCTTAGAAGAAAAGTGCATGAACTAAATGTTACATTGGGGAGACTATCTACTTGGTGGAATCAAAGAGCTAATGTTATATGGCATGAGAAAGGTGATGTTAATTCCAGATTTTTTCATAAATTTGCTTCTGCTAAGAAAAATGGGAATCTTATCAGACAAATTAAAGATGATAATAAAAATCTAGTGGAGGACATTGAACACAATGAAGCTATTTTTTATAAGTTTTTTGCAAAAAGTGGACATCCAGAGAATGTAACCTATTGGGTTCGCCCTCTATTTTGGAAGATATGAAGATTTCTCAAGCTGAGGTTGATGTTATGATTGCTGAATTTACTAAAGAGGAGCTTATCAATGCAGTCTCTCATCAAGGTAATAACAAATCTCCTGGCTTAGATGGTAATACTACTTCCTTTTTTAAATTAAATTGGAGAATTGTGGAAGGTGAAACTTGGAAAGCAAATGAAAGTTTTTTTAAAAATGGTTTCATACATGCTGAATGGAATGATAGATTGATTGTATTAATTCATAAAATGAGAAATCCAACTGTTCTATCTAAATATAGGCCTATAAGTTTGTGTCAAACTACTTATAAACTTGTGGCAACTATGATCTTAAATAGAATGAAAGGGTGTATTACTAGATGTATCTATGAAGAACAGGATGCATTCATTCCAGGAAGATCAATGTCTGACCATTGCTTGATAGTTCATGTGGTTTTCATTAAATTCAGGATGTCAAAGAATAAAAAAAGGCATGATGGTAGTTAAGCTTGATATGGAACAAGCTTATGATAGCATGAGTTGTGATACTTTGTATCAAGTCTTGAATGTGGTTGGATTCCCTTTGAATATTTCTTTTCTTATTATGGAATTTGTTAGGGATGTTAGATTATCTTTTATCTTAAATGGGAAAGTTTCTAACTGGATTAAGGCAGAGAATGGGTTTCATCATGGATGCCCATTATCTCCTTATCTTTTTATCATGTGTTCTCAATTATTCTCATATGTTATTGGATAATGAGGACAAGAATTGGAAATTCAAATCTCTCCTAGAGCTCAAAGGATTACCCATCTTCTATATGCCGATGATGTCCTAATTTTTTCTCAAGCCTCTAAAAAACTTGCCAAAATGTTGAAGGTGATAGTCACTGATTTCTATTCTTGGATGGGACTGAAGGTGAAAAAATCAAAATCCCAAATTCTATTTAGCAAGGCCTCTAACCGGTTCAACATACATCAGGCTAAGTAGATTCTGAATTTCAAAATTATCAAGGAAATGCATTATTTGGTTGTTAAGATGGTGCTGAGAAGAATGGTGAAATCTGATTTTCAATATTTACTGGATAATATACTACAAAAGCTAAATGCTTGGGGGAGAAAATGTCTTTCTATGGCTAGTAAGATTATTCTTACTAAATCTTTTCTTTTGTCACTTCCAAATTTTATATCTACGCATGCTTTGGTTCCGAAGAAAGTGCTCCATGAAGTTGATAAATGTTGTAAAGAGTTCATTTGGAATAAAAGAAATGGTAAAAGAGGAATGTATTACATTTCATAGGAAGATCTTTGTAAGTCGAGAGTAGCTGGTGGGCTGAATTTTCATTCAGTTGTTCTTAAAGCTGGACCATTGAGATCAAGGTTGTCCTGGAGGCTGATTCAAAATCCATATTCTTTGCTTCATAGAAACATTATTTCTAAATATGGTGATAATATTTTTAGTGTGGATAACAGAAAAGGATCTTCTGGCTTGGAAAATTTTAACAGATGGTGCTAAATCTTTAAAACCTTTGCTTAGATGGAGAGTGGTAAATGGAAGGAAGATCAATGTTCTAAAAGATATTTGGTTGTTGGACAAATGTTTGGATGCTTGGCCAACACTTGTTGATTGCATAGGATTGGAAGATGTAATGCTCAATCAGTTCATTGCTATGAACGGTAGATGGAATGTGGAGGAGTTATAATGGTTATTCTATGCGGATCTTATTTTCCTTGTCTTGAAAATTCCTATCTATAATAATGTTGAAGCTGATTACTTGGAAGAGATATGCCATCATACAGGCAAATCTATTACTCCTAAAGACTATGACGCATACATATACTGTGGCATTAAAGAGGAAGATTTTGGATTCTCAAAATGGTTAAGGAAGCTGAAGTTAAACTCTCGGGTGGAGCTATTTTGGTGGAGAATGAGCAAATTTGTAATTCCTATAAATGAGTTTCTAAATTTTAGGAAGCTTATAAATCATGATACATGTGCAAGAGGGTGTCAAGAAGCGGAAAATGTTGAACATATTGTTGTTCGGTGTAAGTATCTGCTGGAGGTTTTTCTTAAAATACAAGAGTTGGGATTTAACATTCTTATATATTTCTCTTTGGAAGAATGTTTGAGAAAGCTAAAATCTTTTGTTGTTTCTTCTCCTAATATGATCAAGATGTATTGTACTTCTATTTACTTGTGTTGGAAGAACAAAAATGAGAAAGTCCACAGGAAGCAAGCTAGTCTGTGCTCTGTTATTGCAACAAATGTTTTATGTTCAGCAATGACACATGCTGATGCATTTCTATATAGCTGGGGTGCAAATCTCCTTAGGGAGTCTCAAAATATTTGGCACCCTCCACCGCTAGATTGGATCAAAATAAATGTTGATGCATCTCTTTTAACTTCGAATTGTGCTGGAGTTGGAGGTAATTTTAGAGACTACAAAGGTAGGTTATTACTTTCCTTTGAGGAAAAAAGAATTCATTGGGATGTGGCACAACTTGAATAAGGCAAAGTGGAAAAGCTACAATCAGATGGATTAATATTTTTTGTTATTGGATGACTTCAATAAGGTAATCTTTCACCATGTTCATAGAGAGTGTAATAAAATAGCCGATCTTTGTGCAACTTTGGCTTTAGAAAATAATTTTTGTTTTGATAGTTCTTCGTTTGCTAACATATCTTCTTCTCTTGGTTGTTTGTTGAAGAAGGAATGTGAGCCTTTTCTTTAGTTTGTAACTTGTTTTTTCCTTTCTAATGAAATTTGCAATTTTCAAAAAAAAAAAAAAACACTTTTCATATCATATATATAATAATAATCATCATCATACCACATCTTATATAATTATCATAGCAATTAAATTTATCAACTCTACTCATCAGTATTTATGTATTATGTCAAAATACATTTTAGACTATATGAATAATAATTGTATATCATGTATTCATATTCAAATTTAGTTTGCTGGCTCATAATTATTTTATATTTGTTATTACTCTACTCATTTCTTATATACATATATATATATTATATATTAACTGATGAAATTTTGATATGAACTTGTAAAAAATTTTATGATGATGATATCTATCATATAAAAAAAAATTATGAGGTAAAAGATTAGTAAAATTGAGATATGTTTTAATTTTTATCAAATTGAAGAGAGAGAGAAAATTGATAAACTCAAAATGATAAAAATAGATGTAGGATTAAGATTGTAATTGTAGTGATAGGAAATGATAGACAAAACCCCATTTTCTCTCTCTTCTCCTTTCTCTCCTATTCTTTTCTCATTTGTCACTAAGACATTATAAAGTATAAATTATGTACTACTTATTACGTTAAAGTTCTATGAAAGTATATAATTTTAGTTGTGTTTGTACAGAAAATATTTAGGAGAATGCAAAAATTCATAATTGTTAAATGAGCACTATAAAAACCATAAATTTAGCACTACAGCATTGTCATTTATAATGCACCAACACTTTAGTGAGGCATTATAATGCCATTCACTGAAAAATTTAAGGAAATATCATTACCTCAACAGATCCAAGGTCACCACTACAACACTCCATAGCACCACGACATCCTAAATCCACGTCACAACACTTAAGTTTAGGAATTTAGCTGGAGCGTTTATCATCACAACACCACATCACTGAATTGCACTTTCAAGCATCATATCACTCAACCTTTTCAGCACCATAATTAAGCAATTTTTAAAATGAGGAGTCACATGGACTCAGCAATATGATGCATCAATTTAACCATTAATTGTGCTAGGTCAGTACAACAACATAGTAGAGAAAAGTTTAACATTGTTGAGGCACTAATTCATTTATAATGACACAATGCCAACACTCCGAGCACCATAGTGCATGAGACCTTTTTTGCACTTGTTGTAATTAGTTTTTGAGTTTTTTTATTGGGGGTAATATCATCTTTAGTGAAGTATTGTACTATTGAGAGTCTTTCTTTAATTCTACCTTAGTGTAAAATCTAGGAAGGCTAGGGTAGGGCAGGATACTTATATTTTGATATCTTAATCTATATTGTGTAGGAAAATTTTGTTATTTATGGAAGAACGAGTGTGAAGAATATCTATTGATCCTTCTTGTTGAAATTTCTCTTTTATCTTTTTCTTATATGAATGAAATGAACGTGAGTTTAGTTTTTTTATTATCCATATCTGCGTAAATCTCTGAGTTTTACAGTGATGATATTAATGCATAACAAGTATTAATGTAGACTCTTATGCCTTAAAATAGTTTATAAATTTTTCAATTACTCCTGTTCTTAATTTAATGCATATTATTTTCATGTTTATAATTAATATATAGTGTGACAGTTTGTTAGGGATGTTAAGCCCTTGCGAACTAGAGCAAAGCAAACTAAGAGGGGGATGAATTGGTATTTTAAAAATTTCTCAATCAAAAATACAATCTTAAACCAAACAAAAATTCAGCACAAGAAAATGGAAGTGCGAAAAATAGTAAGAAAGAGAACACAGAGATTTATAGTGGTTCAGTCAACTTGACCTACGTCCACTCCCCGAAGCCTCTCCTTCGGGTATTACACTAAACTCAGAGACTCTCCTTTTGCTCGCGCAGTAAGGTGGAGAAGCTTGTACAAACCTTCTTTCCACTGACACCGATGAGGTAGAGAACCCAACTCCTTTTGCTTCATCATAAAGCAGGCAAAGAACCTGACTCTTTTTGCTTGCTCCTGAAGCAGGTAGAGAACCTTGATCAATTATTGAAGTAGACCTCTCTTGAACTACCAAGGAATAAGGGGCGATGACCAGAGAAGATGACTCAGATACTTGGAGCAACCTTTGTGAAACCCCTTTCATGATGCCACAATCTTCCCGGATGATATGATTAAGCAATCAAACCTTAAGTGCTTTTCTTAATTACCAAAATATTTTAGGCATAATTACACTATAGCATCTAGGATGATCTCTTGGATGATGACGAGAAATAAAACATGCCTAAATATTTTTGGCAGTTGATTATTTCTAACCGGAGCCTATCGACCTGGACAATGCTAATATCATCCAGGATGATTTACTTAATTGTGGCTATCTTAACCATGATGCCCTAATTAAGGTTTCTATTTTAATTGATTATCCAAGTTGATTTGGGATCGCCCCAAATAATGTGATCAAAAATAGTAAACTTTATGTGCGTACAAGGTTACTTAGCATCAGGACTCATATCGTTATAACTGACTCAAGAAAAGGTAAAAGATACTTGACATATATTACTAATTGACTCAATCCTAATCTACCAAATCTTGAGCTGGTTTGATTTACAATTTGATCTTGTGGACTTGAAATGTTAGTAGGAAACACAGTCGTAGAAAAAATAGAAGTCAGAAAAGTTTATTATCATCAAAATTATAGTTCTTGAATCAAGATTCACAATAATCTCTACATTTTTTATGATAGAAAATAATCAAAAATAAATGAAACATGAACAGAAGTAAAATAGTACGACAAAACAACTCAAACACTACCCACTGCTCCCCCTTTTGACATCACAAAAAGGGGGAAGCCAGAAAAGAAAAGCATAAGAGAAGGAAATAAAATAAAAAAGAAAAAAAAAGAAAAATGAAAGCAAAGTTTTTTTTAATCAAAGCATGAATATGATTAATTCTCCATGTGATTGAATTAAAAATTTGTAAGAATCAATGAGTTAACATCGTCAAAGTCTAAAAAATGAAAGAATAACCGATCCTGTTAGCTTAGCTCGAACTTCTCTCAGGGAAAATAATCTTTTGAAACTAAATATCTAACTCAAAAAAACCAATTGGATAAGAAAAAGAGATCCATTCAAAACTTCGTTCCAAAAAAATATCTTATAGAATAATATACCAAAATAATTAGTCATAATCACGAAAGTTAAAATCAAGTCTTTGAAAGTATCAAATGACACATGAATTCTTCTAAGATTTAAAGGTTTGAAAGACAAGGAAGTATGCTTTCTTATTGGGCTCATTTTAATTTTTTGGTACACTTTGCGCATCTTTTGATTTTTAGATACACTTTATGTATTTTTTTGGCAGTCATTGCACATCTTTTTAGTTTTTTCTTCTTTTTGGGCTCATTTTATGCCCTTGACATATTTTGCAAGCTAGATCACTTTTAAAACTCTTAAATACTATCAGTTGTGAGTATATTTTCTAGACATTAAAGAAAAAAATTTACTCTCTAATATAAGGAAGAATTAATCACAAAGCATAATCAAATTTAAATGATAAAAGCGATGACAAGATTACAAAAACTTGAAAGTGATTTAATGACTTTAAAAATTATTTATATAAGATAGATTACGGTAGCAATATAGAAAAGCTCTCAATCACAAAGTCCAGTTGTTAATTTAAGATAGACTTTTACTTAGAAAAGAAAATTGCACCGCCAAAAGAAGTTAGAGGAAGGGAAACAATCAGCGGTGTTTCTCCCCTTAGCTAATTTAGGGATATCAAACATTGATTACAAATTTTTAAAAATAAAAATATGGCATAAAATATCATTTTAACTATGACCAAAAAGGAAAGCTGAAAGAAAAATAAGAACATCAGAAATGAAAACACTACTAAATAACAACAAATAAAAAAATTAACACTCAAAACTAAAAAGAAAAAAAGAAAATAACAATGAGCAATAGATCAGAAAACATACAAATAAGAATTTATTAAGCAACAAGTTCATGTAATTATGTGTCATGAGCCTCCGCTGTCCAAATGCCCTAGCTCTCAAGAGGTCAAATTTAGGAACCCAAATAAGTTTGGGTCCCTTCTTATGGAAAGAAGCATGCAATACATGTGTGTTATGCTATGAAACATGAAATTTAGGTTTCCACACCCAATGTGTACTATGATGAACAGTACAAGTGTGTGAAATGTGTCCTAACATACCACATGAAAAATATCTAGCACCAGGAAAAGGGTTTGCTAATCTACTCGGGTGGTGATGCTTCCTTTTAAAGTTATGTAATGCATGAAATGCTAGTTTATCATTTTAAAATGCTTTGAATTTTACTAATTTCTTAAACTCCTTTTATAACTCAACATGATATGACTTCAAGGAATCATGTGCATCTGCTAATTCAATATGCTTTTTATTTAATACAGGAAACTCATTAAGTAATGATATATGATTGTTATCAATTATAGAGTGATCTTTGAGTAAAACTTCATGCTCTTTTTACAAATTTAAAAACTCTAATTTCAAACTAGCATGCAAATTCTTAAGTTTCATATATGATGCATGAATCTGTTCAGAAATTTTAAGTAATTGTTTATAGGTTAGTTCATATACCTCTTCTTGGTCAGAAAGACCAAGATGAACTTATTTCATTAAGCACAAGTTTATAGTCTCCTCTTTAGCTTCAATCTTAAAGGTGTTAGATGTCTAATCCACCCATAACACCTTTTGGAATCGCTTCTTGTGCTTGTCCATTCTAAACATGGGTTTCTCCTCACCCTTCTCCTTGCTTGGTAAGCCTTAAGTGTATGGCAATCAGTTTTAAAATGTCCTGGCTTCTTGCATTCAAAATAAACCATATCAGAAGTATTTTTAAAATTTTTGCAACCCTTATATTTGTTCCATTTTTTTGGTGATGGTGATTCTTCCTTAGGAAGATTTTAAATTGCCTAGTGATTAAGGCAACATCATCACTTTCAGACCTGAAAGAATCAATATTCATGTCATTGGCCTTCATTGCAATAATTTTCTCCTTCTTTTTTCACTTGCATCAAGTTATCTTTAGTTTACCCCTTTCCCCTAAGCAGTGATTGATCTAAGTAAGTTATCAATAGAACAAGTATTAAAATCCTTAGATTCAGTAATTACAATATTCTTAGCATCAAAGGAAGAAGACAAGCATCTCAAAATTTTATTAACTTTTTCATAATTCAAGAGTTTTCTTCCTAGGACATGCAGTGAAGTGATAATTTGAGTAAACCTTATATACATGTATGAAATTGATTCAATAGGTTTCATAAGAAAAAGTTTGTAGTAATGTAGTAAAATATTTAACCTAAATTATTTAACTTCATTTATTCATTTATAAGTAATACATAATTTATCCCAAATTTCTTTACCAATAGAATAAGTTGAAACACGCATGTAATCTTCTAATTTTAAAGCACAAAAAAAATAATTTAAATATTTTTAAGTTGTGTTAAATCCAACTCCTTTTTCTTCCTCCTAAAGCAGGCAGAGAACCCAACTCCTTTTGCTTCCTTTTGAAGAAGGTAGAGAACCTTGATGAATTGCTAAAATAGACCTTCCCAAATAACCAAAGAATAAGGAGTGATGACTAGAGAAGATGACTTAGATATTTTCGTGGAGCAACCTTTGTGAAACCCCTCATAAAATCCTCCTCACAAGATTCTCTCTCTCTATCTCTCCCACTTAATCTCCCTCTCCTCTTGGCTCTTTGAGGTCAAGATAGTAATAAAAGATATAACTTAAGTAAACATGAGATCTTATATAGAAGAGCTTAAAATTATCTCTTAATTGCAACAAACTAATATAATCATCTAGGATGATATTTAAATCATCCTATACAATTAGTTCAAACCATTGAGTATCATCCAGAACATTTCCCTGAATGCATGTCTCGACAATGGAAAAGTAAATGGATTGTTTATGATAATTTCACGATCGTCCCAGATAAATAGTTCAAAATGACAAATATCTTCTAGCACATCACCCTGATTACATATCTGGATGATCGAAAAAAAACTAATTGTCCAGGACGATTTGGGATAATCCCGGACGATTAGTGCAAAAACCATACACATCATCCAGAACATTATTTTGGTCTTCCAGGAAGAAACTAAGGTTTGTTTAACTGATTGTCCTGGATGATCCAACAATCGTCCAGAATGACATGATTGAGCAATCAAACCTGAATTGCTTTCCTTAATCATCAAATAAATTTATGCATAATTGCACTGCATCATCCATGACAATGTCTAAAAATAAAATATGCCTAAATAGATCTAGCAGTTGATTCTTTCTATTTTGAGCCTATTATCCCGGACAATGCTAATATCATCCAGGATGATTTGCTTAATTATAACTGCCTTAACTAGGTGCCCTAAATAAGGTTTCTATATTTAATTGATCATCCAGGATGATTTGGGATCATCTTGGATGAAGTGATTAAAAATAAAAAACTCATAAAAATAGACAAAACTTTTTCCCCCAAGTCTATATGTGCAATGTTACTTAGCATCAGGACCCACATCGATATAATTAACTCAAGAAAAGGTAAAAAACACTTGATGTACATTACAAACTAACTTAGTCCTAATCAACCCAATCTTGAGCTGGTTTGATTTATAATTTGATCTTGTGGACTTGAAATGTTAGTAGGCAAGATAGTCATAAAAAAAATAGAAGTGTCAGAATAGTATGCTATCATCAAAATTATAGTTCATGAATCCAGATTCGGAATATAGTGTGATATATTGCCTTGATGGAGGAAAATTTGAATAAATAGGAGAATTAAAATGAAATGTTGGCATACCTTGATATAGGATGAAACTTTCTAATTTCTATAAAAAAGTTATAATTGTACGAAGGTCATAAACCTCCCTTTTCACAACTACAAGCTTGATAGAGATTTAGAGATGCATATACTCTAATCCATAACTAAAAATTAAGAGTCTCAATAGAAAAGCTATGTTGTTTTTTATTTATTTTTCCAAAACACTTTATTTACATTGGTATTTTTTTTCCTTGCAACTCTCTATTAATTAGCAAAATCTTAGAAATAACCATTTTTATTCTGTATGTTAACTTATATATTTATATTAGATAGTAATAGCTTAACTATATTAAGCAAAATACTTTCTTAAAAATTCAATATTCTTCTCTATTACTTCATTACTTGATCAACACATAGACCTACATATCTTGGGGTCTTTTATTTTTTTTTATAATAATTAAAATTTAAGCATATTCAAATTGCTTGATAGGTCTTTGCGTAACTCATCATATCTAGGCTAACACACAACCCCCACACCCCGCACAACATCAAGTTTCTAGCACCATTAATGGGGAAGTAACTTGCATACTATAATTATAAACTATATTATTGAACTAATTGCATAATTAGAACTACTTATATCCTATATCTTTAGTTTATAGTTCTTGTTTAAACTTTTGAAAAAAAAAATTGATTATTTATTTTTACTTTTATGTTTTTGTTATCATGTTATTGCATGCCTAGTTGATCTAATATGGAGTTTATATTATTTAATTTTGAGATAGAAAGGATCCATATAAAAATTTAAAAAAAAATATTTTAGAGATGTATGAATTAGTATAAGATGAAAACCATCCCAAACATCTTGAGAGTATATTAACCGTGTAGTAGATGGAATCTATCAGAGTATCAATAGACCTTCTATCAACACCATTAATTTTGAACTGAAACCCTCTATGATTAGAATGGTTAAAAATTTTTAGTAAGGGGGAACACTTATTAGGGATTCCAATCTACACATAGCCAGCTTCTTAAAAATTTGCACAACATTTTAGTATAATGGTGTCAACAATGATGTTATTAGATTAAGATCATTCTCATTTTTTCTAAAAAACAAAGCTAGCATGTGGTTAAATTCTTTGCCCCTAGGCTTTATAACTACTTAGTATTAGTTAGCACACAAACTTTTAGCAAAGTATTTTTTACCTTAAAAAATATTAAGCTTTTGAATGATATTATATAATTTTTTCCAGTTTGAAGGTGAGTTAATTTATAAAAGCTAAGAGAGATTTAAGAAAATGTTTATGAAATGCCCTTATCATGATTTACTCAATTGGTTACTCATTTGAACTTTTATAATGGATTTGTAGGTTGATCAATCATAAATACAGTAGCACAAGGATCATTAATATCTAAACCATTTTAGATAACTTATGAGTTAATTATGGAAATAATTACAATAGTTTCTAGTTACTTCTCATATGGTGAATCCAACGAGAGTAACAAATTTATATAAATTAAATGCTTTATCTTTTTTTATTGCCCAGCTAGCTACAATTTCTAAGAAATTTGATACTATTGGAGTTAATTTAAGATATGGATCTTTTAAGCAATTAGAAGAGAATGATTTAAATTTTATTAATAGTAGTAATATACTAAGCATTAAGAATGTAAATTGGATTTGAAGACAAAATAATCCTTATTTCAATACATAAAATCCAGGTTGTGAGAATCAACCTAATTTTAGCTAGTCAAATAATAATATTGGTGGTAACTATCAATGGAATACTTGCCAAATTAATCAAGGAGAAAATTAAAATAATCTCCACACTTGTAGTAAATCCTAGACCCTTATATCCCCCATGTTTTAATCAAAATAATCAATTTAGAGAGAGAAAAAGACCTTTGGAAAAAGGTTATGATTTAATTAGGAACCAAGTTGCACAGTTTGGTTACGTCAAACAAAAAATTAAAAAATTAATTAGGATAGCTTGTAATCTCTTTTAGTAGTAAATTGTATAGAACTTCATCTAGTAATACTGAAATTAATATAAACGAGAAAGAAAAAGAGCATAGTGGAGACCACTTGAGAAGTGGTGGTGATTCATTACACCCAAAGTGACATATCTAGGTAAGTTTAGTAGAAGGCAAAATTTAGTGTTGTATTCGAGACAATCAAATTTTTATTTATGTTGGTATGTTTTTTTTATAATTTATATTATGTGTGTGTTGTATTATTTGTAAAAATAATTATTGATTTTGACTAAGTTATGAAAAGTTTTCTGAGAAAAAATAGTTGTATTAGAAATTGAACTAGTGCCACAACATTTGTGTTTAAAGCACCAAAACATTTTCATGCCAAGCACCATACCATTCAAATAGAACATTATAGTGTTGATGTCTCAAGAAAAATTTTGGATTACACCGCTATGACAACAAAAGCATCAAGTCTTTGTCCAACTATGTGGGGTCGTCTACATGAATCCTTTTTCTCCATTGTGACCTGTTAAAAGTCAAATTCTCATTTAAATCTATTAAAGAAAGATCATTTCTAATATTTTCTAACCATGACTTTTTAGGTCTACCTCTATGATGTTATATCAATAAACGTCACAGTGCTATTTTGCCTTACCAAGTGTCTCGATGATATTCTATTAAGCACTGTAGTTTTGGTTCTTTAGTTCTGTAATACTAATGGGAGTGCAATCAATAATTCGTACTATAACTTTATCATTATGACACTTTATTGAGAACCATAACATTATTGTCAGTGCCATAGCTTTAGGTCAAAATCATTATTATCTTAATTAAAGAGTCATGGTGGTAGTCTTTGTATGCTCTATAGCACTCAAACATGTCAAGCTCCACAATGTTTTCCCAACAAAAAAGATGGTGCTTCATTTTGCATTATCTATTCTAAAGGGCCGCATGTCTTGTGCCATTGCAAAATTTGTCACTTTGATATTTTGTCATTTTTATATTGTTAAGCATCGTTGTGCTTCTCTCTTGAACGTTGTAGTGCTCATGATGTTTATATATAGGAATGTCTATTTCAAATTTGTTCATTGCATTATCTCTCACATTCTCTCTAGATTTTTAACATTTTTTGTTATTTATGATGTGTAAGCAATGGCCCCAAAAATGTGTGGCAAGAAGAAGCTTGCTTCATTATCTTGTAATAAGAGCATATTCATTACTCCTGAGGTAGAGCAAAGGTATGAGATGATAGTGGTAAACAAATAATTGATCCTTGAGATATGCTTTCAAAACCTAAGTGTCCAAGTTATGCAAATGTTAGTAAACGAGGGTTGGGAGTAGTTATGTGAGGAGACCTATGTAGTAGTGGTTAATATAGTAAGGGAGTTCTTTGCTAATGGGAAAAAGGCCACTGAAAATAGGTGTTATGTATGAGTTAAGTGGGTACTCTTCGATTTTATAATCATCAATAATTTATATTAGGTTCAAAATTTTGAGTTTGATGAGTACACCCCTTTTTTTAGAGCCTATGATTCTGAGAAAATTTTGAGAGTTTTGTGTGAACCTAATAGTGGGGGTATGTAAAAGTGGATAGGGAACAAAATTATGTTTTTTTTTTTTTGTATTGCTTAACCCAACTATCAAAAGTTTATCATTACTTTATTTCTTCTTGACTGTTACCTAGCAAAAATATTAGTGAGGTAACCAAAGACTACATTATTTTTAATTATAATATTCAAATTGGCTAGACAACTGATGTGGGAAAGTTACTCATTCTTTCTTGACTTGTATTATTATAGGTACTACTTATGAAATTTCATGAAGGTTGTTAAACAACTAGCCCGAGGCTAACCAAGCGGGGTAGTAAATTGGATATTTTAAAAATTCTTTTAGGAAAAATAAATCCTTTAAAAAATTTTCACACCCACACATGAGAATCGACACAGCTAATGGGAAAATAAGCAAATTTCATAATAATGAAATAAATTAGATTTTTCAATTACATATGTAATTGCAAAAAAATAATATGCAGAAAATAATTAAAATGTACACACCAGAATTTATAGTGGTTCGATCAACCTGACCTACGTCCACTCCTTGAAGACTCCCTCACCAAGTATTTCACTAAATAGTACTGACTCTACTTTTGCTCTCATAATAAGGCATAAAAGCCCATACAGACATTATTTCACCAACCTATTGTGGCAGATAACCAAGACACTTATATAAGCAGAGAACCTCAACTCTATTTTCACCCTCCTGGTGATGGTCAGAGAATCAAAAATCTATTTCACCCTCTAGGTGATGGTCAAAGAACCATAAATCTTTTTTTAACCTCCAAGTGATGGTCAGAGAACCACAATCTTTGCTGAAGAACTTCTTCTTTAGAGCCACAGAGAATCCAGGCAGATATATTTAGATACTAGGCAATATTCTTGCTTGGAGAAACCTTGTGAATCACTTCAGAACTTCTCCCTCACAAAATCTCATTTTCTTCTCTCACAAATCTCTCCTTCTTTTTTCCTTTAAGGCTCTCTGTCTTGAAGTATAAACAACCAAAGATATTCCAATAAGAGTACTAGAAAACCTTAAGTAGTGCACTTCATGAAACCTTAATTATCAAGAGTTCTATCTTCTATTCATATAATATAATATATGTATCATATCATATGATCAGTTTAATTTAGAATCGTTTGACAAGTTTATGTAGTTGAATTATTAAAACTTTATAACACTTCATATAGTATGATAAAAAGATTATCTAATATAAACTATAGAAATCCTTTATGTTCATTTGGGATGACTTATACGATGGCCAACTTCGTACAATATCGATCATCCAGCACTGTGGACATCATACAATACAATCGGTATAAGAATCATGGATTTTATTTGGTATAATCTCAGGGATAACCAAGTTTATATAGTACGATTGATGATAATAATTGTCCATGATTTAATTGATATTGATGGGTTAATTAAGAAAGATTTTAATTAGGGCACACAATACAAACCAAATCAAATCATACGATCAGCATATAATTAGTATCTTTTTAACCTCTAGCATCTTTGGTTTTGACAAAGCACAAAAGATCATACAATATGAATAAAATTCTTATAGTATAAAATAAAGTCGTATAGTATGAACCCGAAATTGTATAATATGATTTACTTAAAAAAACTCTCTCAAAAATATTTTTTCTCTCTCCACATATGTGTGTCCAAGGTTAGTCAGGAATGATATCCCCCTAATTATATAATAAAACTCAAGAAAGGAAAAACATATAAAACAAATTGAGAATTATAGATTGTAACACAAGTCTTCTAAGTCTTGAGCTGATCAAAATTATAAGTGAATGGTGGATTGATTTCTTGAAATGTAACTACACACAAAACTAAATAAAATATCACATAATTATGATAAACTAGTAATAGACACAATAATATTTTGTTATCATCAAAACCATAGTGTTTGAATCAGATTTGGAAGAATCTATCCCATTTTTATGATGGCAAATATTATAGTTTAGGATTTTTAAAAAGTTACTTTCCTCTAAACTCCCCTTTAGATGATAACCAAATCTAAGAAAAAGAAGTGTAAACAAAAAAAAATTAATATTCAAAAAACAAAAAACAAATAATAAAATACTACTCCCCTTTTGACATCATAAAAAGGAGGCAAAACAAAAACAACATAAACATAAGAACAAATGACATTCAAATATGAATACAACTTAAAAGAAAGAAGATGAAAATAAAAAGAACAAACAAAAAAAATTACAAAAACTAATCAGAAGACAAAATCAAATGTTTTTTTTAATAGATTTGCTCCAGTAAAAGATTAATTTACCTCATTATTAGAAGAAATTAGTAAGAAATGAATTGACCCATTAAAATTCAAAAAGGTTAGAAAATCATTCTTGTTAACCCTAGCTCAGACTCCATACAGGTCAAAAATATTTTTTGAACAAAAATTAATTCAGAAAAGAAATTAGATAAAAAAGTGATTATTTCAAAATTCATTTAAAAAAAATCGAATAAAATAATATTACAAAGTAATCAATAATAAATTAAGATTTTTAAATATAAGTGTATGAGATATCAATTAGCAGAGGGAGTCTTCTATGATTTTAAGGATTTGAAAGAAAGGTAAGCTAATTTATAATAGGCTCATTTTATGCCTCTTTTATTAGTTTTCGACACACATTGTGTATCTTTTGATTTTCTGATGTACTTCGTGCATCTTTTAATTCTTTGGCGGTCATTGCGCATCTTTTTTGTATTTGGCTCATTTTATGCCTCTTTTTATTATGACATGCTTGCTTCCTTTCTAAATCAACAAAAACTCAGCTGTGAGATTATCTTCTATAGATAAGAGAAAGAAAACTCAGTTTCTTATAGAGGGTAGAATAAATAACAAAACATATTCTTATCAATATGATAAATGCAAATAACTTGATTAAGAAAATATGAAAGAGATTCATTAACTTGGACTAATATTCATATAAGATAGATTACTGTAGGAAGATAAAATTGATTTCTATTTCAAAGTTTAACATTTAATTTGAAATAGATTTTGATTCAAGAAGAAAAATGTACCACTAAAGGAGTTAAAAGAATATAAATAATCATCAATGTTTCTTCTTTAACTATTTTAGAGGAGTCAATCTCTTATTACATGCTTGTAAATAAAATTATGGTAAAAATGTCATTTAAAAAATCAACAACATAAGTGAGCAGAGATCTGATTCTTAAAAGACTGAAGGAAAACATTAGAAAAATGAAAACCTAAAATAAAAAACCATAAACGTAAATAAACATACAAATATATAACAATAAATCTGAAACAGAAAATATCATTTTCAAACATGAATGTCGATCACACCTAATCTGGTTCTTAAGGCGTTTTTTTTTTTTTTTTTGAAGAAAGCAAAATTGCATTGATTAAAGTAAAGGAAAGGCAAGAAACCTAAATACAAACTAGTGAGAAAAATCTACCTTATCACATTCTTCCTTACAATTTGAACAAAAGAAGCTGGTAGTTCATTCTCACAAAAAAAGTCCCAAAAATACTCATAAGAAAAAGCTAAGTTAGCACAATAGTGAGCTAACTTATTACAAATTCGACTAACATGATGGAAAACAACATTATTCCCCTTCCCTACTAAGAAACAGTCATCATCTTCAATGCTTCCATCCACCTTCTTCTCTTTGCTATACACTTTATGAAGAAAATGGATCACATTTTTATAGTCGCTTTTTATTATAATACCATTAGCATCAATCAATCTTTCCTTTAGTAATTTCTCCAAAGAATTAAATTCCAATAGATCTACTTGAGCTATATCCCAATGAACTCCATAGAAATCAAAAGCCATAACAAATCTGCCTTTGAGATCACAAACAAAGCCTCCAATACCTGCCTCATAGTTCTCCTTGAGGGTAGAATCAATGTTAATCTTATACCATCAAGGAGGTGGGGGATACCAGGAATTAGAAAACATACCAAAGGACTGATGGTCATCCAAGTGTTCTGATATTATAAGATTCCTTTTCCCAATATTTACAAAATTGAGAATAGAAGCTACTATCAATGATTCACTTGTCTCCACCTTTCAATGCTTGACCATGTTCATGTTATTCCAAGAAAACTACAATAAAGAATAATAAATTCTAGCCATGAATGGATTGGATCCAGCCAATACTTCCAACTTACACCAGCATTCTTGGAAAGAATTGTATTTCAGAATCATAAATCCCCAATTCCTCAATACATCAACAACCTTCAACAACTTAAGACATAAAGTGGTATCATGATTGATATCTTCAACTTCTCCACAACCTCTAGGACAAAAATTTATGTTGGCTAACCTTCTCTTCATGAGATAATCTGCTGTTCGGTATAGCTATCTTGCCTAGCCTCCATATGAACGGTTCAACTCGGCAATTTAACAGTAATTTCTGTATCCATGAAGCTGAAACTGAATTAAGCTCCTCCTTTAAGACTTCCTCCTTAATCAAAGCCGAAATAGATCTTCCAGAAAATCTTCTCTTTAGCTCCAAGAAGTCTCCATCATTCCTTATACATATCTGGATATTACAAATTAAAGCAAGTAATTCTTCTCCAAAGTACATCATCAATCTGTCAATCTTCCATCCTCATGAATGAAGAAGTCCATATTTGTGTCCTCATCTTCAAAGTTTGCAACAAAAGTAGGCCACTTGAGAAAGCTATTATCCAAGATCCAAACACCCTTTAGAACATTAATTTTGTTTCCCGACACTATCCTCCATCTAACTGCATATTTAAGAGCCACACGTCCAGATTTAATAATTTTACAAGAAGGAGAACCTCCTCTCTTATTATCATTATTCCACCAGTCTTCCCCATACTTGCTCAAAAAATTCTTGTTCAATATAGAAGAAGGATTCTCTAATAAATTCCTTGCAAATGTAGCTCTTAAAGGGCCCATGCTAGACAATGTCGACTGTATCCCCCAGCCTCCCAAAGCTTTTGGCTTTCTGAGGTCCTCCCAAGCTACATAGTGCAACCAATGACTCTCATCTGCTTTATTCCAAATATAATTTATGCAAAGTTTCTCAAATTCCTTTAATACACTTAAAGAGAGTGTGACATAAGAAAAACTGGGAGGTTTACAAACATCGATTTTACCAAAACCATCCTTCCAGACAATGAGATAAATCTATTATTCCATGAGTTCAACTTCTTCATTGATTTGTCCAAAAGAACTTGGAAATCAGCCTTCTTTAGCCTTCTCAACACCACCTTTGCTCCCAAATACTCCAGTTCTTCAACAGGCTTGAATACCAAAAAATTTGCAATTTCCTTCTTCCTCCTTCTATCCACCAGTTTACCACAAATCATGGCAGATTTTTGGTAATTGATTCTTTGCACAGTCCATCTACAATAATCACCAATAATTGAAGTCATTCTTCTTATACTTCTCCATTTGGCATCAGAAAACAAAAGCACATCATCTGCATATAGCTAATGAGAGATATTTTGTCCGTTGGGAGCAATTTTGATACCTAAATCCTTTCGCCTATTAAAAAAAACATTAGAAAGTAATTGAGAACAAATTATAAATAGAAAAGGTGAGAGTGGACATCCTTGACGAAAACCACTCTTTCCCTTTTTCCACTTAGTACATCCACCATTGATAAGTATAGAGAATCTCAGCTCCAAGATACATTCCATCACCAACATCAAAAACCTTTTCGGAAACCCCAGAAGAACCAACATATTGTTTGAGAGTAGTCCAACACATAGTATCGTATGCTTGCTCCATGTCTAGCTTGATTGCCACCAATCCATTGTTATCTTTAGACAACCTCATTTTTTTAAAAACCTCCTGTGCAAGTAGAAAATGATCCGATATAGATCTACCTCTTACAAAAGCCACCTGTTCTTTTGAAATAATCTTTGGGATGACCACCAACAATCTATTTAATAAGATTTTAGTCACAATCTTATATATAGAATTACACAGACTAATTGGCCGAAACCCAGCTGAAGTCACTAGGTTATTGATCTTAAGAATAAGGACTACTAAAGTTCCATTCTTTAGTCATCTTTCCTGTTAGGAAGAAACCCTTCACAGCCCTACAAACATGTGCACCAATAATGCTCTAATAATATTTGAAAAAGGAGTAAGTGATCCCATCATATCTCGGTGCCTTGTTATTACCCAGCTTCCTTACCACATCCAGGATTTCTAAATCTAAGAGTTCTGCATCCAAACATTCTTTGTCTTCATTTGATTATACCTTCCATGGTGGCGGCCAATCATCCAATAAGCTGTCCCTACATTTCCATTTCTTCTGAAAAAAAAATTGAAGTACACATCTTCAACTTCCTTAGGATCTTCAGTTAGAATACCATCCATGTTTTTGATTTGAGGAATCCAATTCCCATTCTTCCTAACATGGAAAAACTTTGTATTTAAATCCCGTCTTAAATCAACTTCACTTTAGCCCTTTGCTTCCACCATGTATTCAAATGACCAAGAGTAGCATTCAGTTCTTTTATTTTACATCTAAGTAACCACAATTTTTCTTGACTCAAAGCACCAACATTAGCTTCTTCTTCCTAAAGATGAAAATTTTCAGCCTTTAACCTTTCTTTCTCTTTGGAGAACTCCCTAAGCTTAGCTCTACTCCAATAGAATAAATCCCTTAAGGATCTCCTGCATTTCTTGTTAAGGATTTGCATCTCATCTCCTCTAAACACCTTCATCCAAACCATATTTATAATAAGAGCTGAGGCTTTGTATGAAATCCAAACACCTTCAAATTTAAGAACCTCCTTCTTCCTTGAATAAGAGTAAAAAATCTTCAACACAATAGGACTGTGATCAGAAGCCATTCTGGTAATATGTCTTACCACTGCCACCTGTATACAATTAATTGCTAACGAATTAAGCAAACACCTGTCCAATCTCTCCAAAATCCTTCCCCCACCAATCTTATTATTACACCAAGTGAATCTTGGTCTAACAAAGCCTACATCATGGAAATAATTCTCATTCATAAAACTAACCTTCTCTTTTTGCCCTTGTGAAAAAACAAGCTTCCTACCTCCTCTTTTTTCTTCTTGGGACAAAATACAGTTGAAATTCCCTCCCACCACCGATGGAACTTTCCTGTGAGCAACCTCCAGAATACATACCTCACAACCTCCTCATCTTTTTCACCTCTTTACTCCCATACACCGCTGAAATCATTCATACACCCTTGTTAAAAACATTTAGATCTCCAATAACACATTGATTTGATGTTTTAATAACTAAAAATGAAGCCAGATCCGAACTCCAAAGGATCATAATCCCCCCAAATAACCCTTATGATGGAAGAAGGTAAAAATCACAATTCGGTTCCATAATTTCCCCAAATAAGACTTTATCAAAATCATTAATTTTAATCTCGACCAACCCAACAAAAAAAACCAAAATATTTATAAACTCCTTAAGATATAAAGAGGCCTCACTTTTCTTTACCCCTCTACAATTCCAAAAAGTAATGAAATTCATTAAAATACCTTAGGAGAATGACCCCCATCCTTCTTTTTGACACTACCACCTTCCAAGAATCTACCATGGGAGACATTCTATATAGGTCCTAAGGACCTAAGTTCTTTGGCAATCTTAACCTTAGTTAACTCACCACCATTCCCACTCTCCTTCACCAGATTAGATTCAGTTTTACTAAAGCATTTATCATCATTACCAACCAATCCTTTATCCATTACAACAATATTGACCATTGAGTCCACTGCCATACTATTTTTAGTAACCATCTTCCCCTCCATCACTCCTTCCTCCAGCATGATATAATTTTCCAAACAAAGTGCTTCAAATTTATTTACAGATTTAGTTAAAATTGAACATTCTAAGTTGAAGTTATTGCCCATTCTTCCTTCAGAAATTTGTACTTCTACATCAACCAATTCATCAATCTTCTCATTTATGTCTAACTGTATAATTCCACCATTTTGAACATGTTCCCGTAAGAATTCTCCTTCTTCTAATTGAGTTCAAGCTGCAATCAAATTGTCCTGATCCATCTTACTTTATTCCTTCTGGCCGACAGCAATCTCAGCATTTGTGACATTTTGGATTTTCTAAATAGGATATACCTGTTTCTTCACATACTTTATAATAAATGGCTTCACAAAATTATTTATTTTTATAGCCCTTCTATTTCTCTTGTGATTAACTAGAACCTAGGGCCCGTAAGAAGCTGTATTAACATCCTCACTCTTCTTCCAACTTCAGGAACCAATCCACCATAACTGTCATCCTTCTCCACCTCTTTTTGGACAGACCTTTCCTTATTGCATACATCTTTATCATGTCCAATCATCCCACAGTGAAAACAAAAGGATGTGATTTTTTCATATTCTACCTTTTGAAAAAGTCTTCCTGAAATACTCTCCACCCAATCTCCAAATGGAAGGCTTTGATCAATCTTAACCCTCACACAAACCCTTGAAAACTCCCTCCTTCCCCATTGAAACAAATTCCCATCCAACATTAGTGGCTTGCCAATCATAGATGCAATCCTTGCTATATTCTTCTCATCCCAACAATGTAGAGGTAGATGGGGCATCCTTACCCAAATTGGGGATGTCAATCCTTTCATAGATAATGGTGAAAGCTCTGGCGTCCATTTTTCCATGCCAACTATATGTCCATTAACAAACCACAGCCCTCCAGATAGTACAGCTTCCATCAATTCTTGAGATCTGAAGGAACATAAAAACCATCCCTTTCCAAGAGAAGTAAAATGAAATCTACCAAACAGGTTCCATTTCCTCCTCACTTCCCACACCACCATATGATATTGTACCTCCTTTTCAAAAACTTTAATCACCAATGAGTTCAACAACTTGTTTGAATTTACCACTTCCAACTACTCGCACAACTTCAATGCCTTACCATCCTCAGTTAAGACCAAGTCTTCATCTTTAAAATCTAACTTAATATAGGGTTTACTACTCCACGGGTTAGCCTTTAACCCATAACCATATTTCATAGATAAATATTCAAAAACCTTGCCCGCACCCCCTGCTTCCTTGACAACCATACCATCATTGAGTTCTTTAAATTTTTTTTTAACTGATATCGGAGAATTTGAATTTATCACGCTTTGTCCAGGGATTGCATTTGAATTCCAAATCTATTAACAAAAAATTTCAAAGCAGAGGAAGAAGCAGACGGATCTATCATGCTCACATCCAGAAAAGCCTTACCCAATTTAGGAGTCTCGGTTACCTCTTATTCAGCAACAACAGCCTTACCTTTCCCTTCCATATGAATAAACTTCAGCAACATCCTTAATCACCAAAGGGCCTTGAGATTTCCTTTTCAGAATTTCAAAATCTCTCTGATTTGAATCCAGGTTATTACATCCATTCCCCTATACACCAAGCTTAGTATTGCTGACAAAGGATTGTGACCTCGCCGACGATGCTTGGGAATGCCTGCAACCATCAAACGCCATCCCTCCACCAGTTCCTAAATAAAAGGAACCAGAATTGGGAACCAAAAATTTGAAATTCTAATCACTTTCTCTATCTACCGCAGAGTTTCTCCAGTTGATTTTGAAAGGCTAGTGGTTTTATAAATATATCAGCATTTTAATTTTTAGTTCCTATATGGTGTAAGTTCTGTCTTTTTTGGTAACATTGTCCCTAATAAAATGGTGTCTTATGTCTATGTGTTTTTTTCTTGGAGTGTTTGATTGGATTCTTTGAAATGTAGATGACACTAGTGTTATCACATAAGATTTGAATGGAGCCTACAAAAAATCATAAATACAAAATTTGTTACTTTAACCAAAAAACTTAGGGCACATAACTTCCTAAGGCTATATATTCAACATCAACAATGGAAGCAGTAATTCAGTTTTCTTTTCTAATAAACTAGGAGACTAAGGATTTTCTTATGAATTGACATATTTTAGAAGTTCTTTTCCTATCAACTCTGTATCTTATAAAATATGAATTAGAATATCCTATTATTTCAAAGGAAGTATTATGTCTAGGATACCAGATTCCTAAGTTTTTGGTTCCTAAAAAATATCTAAGGATTCTCTTTATAACAGTCAAGTGGGAATCTTTTGGATCAGCCTAAAATTTAGCACAAAGATAAACACTAAATATAATATCAAGTCTTCTAGCATTAAAGTAAAGAAGTGATACAATTATTTCTTTTTATTTCTTTTGATGAATTGATTTTCCATTTAAATTCTTATCAAATTAAATAGTAGAAATCATGCGAATGTTGATTGGCTTATTTTTATCCATTTCAAATTTCTTTAGGATATCCTTAATGTATTTTGATTGATTAAGAAAAATTCCATTATTCTTTTTCCATATACTAAATCCGAAAAAGTAGGTCAGTTCTTTCAACATACTTATCTCAAACTCGTTACACATTATTTTTGAAAATTTATCAAATAGAGTTTTATCAAAAGATCCAAACATAATATCATTAATATAAATTTGGACAATAAGTAGTTCATCTCATATTTTTTTTAGAAATAGGGTGGTATCTATGCTTCTGTCAATAAAGGTTCTCTCTAGTAAGAATGAACTTAGTCTTTCATACTATTCTATGGGTATTTATTTTAGTCCATGTAATGCCTTTTTTAATTTAAACATATAATTAGGAAATTATGAATTTTCAAAGCCTAGGGTTACTCAACATATACATCTTCTTTTATTACGCCATTCAGAAAGGCACTTTTGACATCCATTTGATATAGTTTAAATCTCTTAAAGTAGGAAAAGGCTAGTAACACCCTAATGACTTCCAATCAAGATATAGGGGAAAAGGTCTCTTCAAATTCAATCCTCTCTATATGGTTATACCTCTTATCAACTAATCTTACTTTGTTTCTAACCATAACATTAAAATCATTCATTTTATTTTTAAAAACCCATTTAGTTCCAACTATACTTTGGTCCTTAAGTCTTTTAATAAGTTCTCAAACATGATTCCTCACAAACTGATTTAATTCTTCTTTTATGGCTAGGATATATAATTCATTAGATATGGCTTGATTTATGTTATTGGGTTCAGTCATTGAGATAAAGGAAAAGTGGTTTACTTCTTTTTTAAGTCTAAGCCTAGTTCTAACATCTTTAGATGGGTCTCCTTAGATCAATTATTTAGGATGACTTGAAGAATATCATCATTTTCTAGGCAGAGTATTTTCAGGTTCTACCCTTTCCTCTAGATTTACAGATTCTACTCCTTAGGCAATTTCTATAACTTCTTCTTTCCCTATCCTAGACCCTCCAAAATTATCAAAATCATTAAATATAATATGAGTGGTCTCCTCTACCACTAGTGTTCTTTTATTAAAAACTCAAAAGGATTTTCTAACATTTTAGTACCTTAGGAATACTCCTTCATCAAATTTGGGATCAAACTTTCTTAGTATAGATTTCTCATTATTCAGAATGAACACTTTACATCTAAAGACATAAAGGTGAGAGAGGTTGCGTGTCATACTTATAAGAATTTCATAGGGTATCTTATTTAGCTTGGATCTAACATTAACCCTATTCAAAACATAACCTGATGTACTCACCACTTCTTCCCAGAAGTATTTAAAAAGTGATTTTTTATCGAACATGGATCTAGTGGCTTCTACCAGGGTCATGTTCTTTCTTTCAATAACCTTCTTCTACTAAGAGGTTTTAGGAGCTGAAATATTATGATAAATCCCATGCTCCTCACAGTAAGATTCAAATTTCTTATTCTAAAATTCTCCACCATGATTATTATAAATTATCAAAATTTCCTAACCTAGCTTACTTTGAATCAAAGTGAATAATGTCCTAAATTCCTTGAATGATTCATTCTCATGAGATAGGATTCTAACCCAAGTAAACCTGGAGTAATAATCAATAATAATATATCCAAAGCATTTTCCTCCTAGCCATGTAGTGCTAACATGTCAAAAATTTTCCATATGAATGACCTTTAAATGTTTGCTAGTGTTAATATTCATAATTGAGTCGTAGGAGGATTTGACTTGATTTTCAAACTAACAGGCATCACACAGGCAGTCCTCAGTGAACTCTCATTAGAGTATGCCTCTCACTATGTTTTTTTGGGTGATTTTACTGATGTTTTTCATAATTGCATGACACAATCTACTATGACATAACCAGGATTCTTCAGAAATAGTTTTTATATTAAAAGAAGCAGCATATTCAATACCATTTATATCAATTATGTAAATATTATTAATTATTTTTCCTTGTAGCACAGTATTTCTATTTACACTTATCAAGAAGCTAGTAGAAAAAAATTAATGCTAAAGCCTTTATCATAGAGATGGCATATGCTGAGCAGGTTATGTTTTAAATTATCTACAAGTAAAACATTTTCATTTTTGAGTTGCCAATTATCCTAGTGGTGTTATCTCCAACGGTCACCTTGCCTCCAACTCTAGCATCCATCCAAATGAATTTATTTGCATCTCCAATTATATTCTTTGAACATCCGTTATCTAGCTATCACATGCTCTCACGAGGCTTCTATGAGATCATCCCTATAAAATCATCAGTGGTTAGATTTTGGAACCCAATAAAGTTTGGGTTCCACCTTATGGAATGTGGGATAAAATCCTTGCATTCTATACTATGATTTATACAATTTTGGTCTCCATAAAAAATGTGTTCTACGGTGGATAGTGCAAGTGTGAGAGATGTGTCTTAGCATGCCATAAGAGAAACATTTAACTCCAGGAAAAGGATTACTATTTTATATGGGTTATGGTTTCTCTTTCTAAGTTTGAATGCAAATTGTTATTGTGTATTATGAAACTTTGCAAGAGTTGGAGGCATTTTATTTTGTTTGTAAGCTTTTAATTAAACATGGAAAGACTTATTTTTAGTTTCAAGAATTAAATTTTTAATTTTCAATGCATGCTCAATTCCATCTAGTTTACATGCAAGAGATTCTAATTCTTTGAATGTACTTTCTAATTCAACATGCAATATTTTCAAGGAATCATGTTCAACAATTAAATCAAGATACATCTTATTTAAAGAGTTGAATTATCTTATAAAGCCATATGATTACTATTTAAAGTGGAATGATCTTTCCTGAGGCATTCATGCACTTTCTACATATTTGAAAAGTCATATTTAAAGCTTGTATGTACTTTTTTAAGCTTCACATATAGAGTATGAAGTTTTTCAAAAACTTTAAATAATTTATCATACAAAAGATCACATACCTCCTCTTGATCAGAATGATTAAGATAGTTATATTCCATTAAGCTCAGTTTAGTTTCCTTCTCTTCTACTTGAATTTTAGATGTGTATGAAGCAGAGTCTATGAAAAATGTTCACTTCCATCAAGGAGTGAGCCAATGAAGCTTTTTCCTCACCCTTCTTAGGGCTCAGGTGACCTTTAAGACTTGGACAATCAAACTTCAAGTGCCCTTATTTCTTGCATTCATAATAGATAATATCATACGAAGCTTTAGAATTTTTATAATTTTTACCTTGACTCCACAGCTGATGATGCTATTGCTTTTCCTTAGAATACTTTTGAATTGTTTGGTCATCAATGTGATATATTCTTCTCCTTCATCAAAAGAAATGTCTGAATTATTAGCCTTTATGGCTATAATTTTCTCCTTTCTCTTTTCTCCTGTATCAAGCTGTCATTGGCTCACTCATTGCTCAAAGGCAATGAGTGATCCAAGTAAGTTATCAATGAAGTAAATATTCAAATCTTTAGATTCACTAATAGAGATAAATTTGCATCCTAGGATGGCCTACTTCATACACTGCCAATCATTTAATATTAAAGACATTGTACAATATGATCAATACAAAAATTATGGATTTTTTTTGGTACAACTCTTTTATATTCAATTTCATACATTATTAATCATATTGTATGAACTGTATCAAAATAACTATTTGACTGAACTCATTAAACTTTTTTCTCAACTGACTATGGGAAACCCATTTTTTGTGCTATACAGTAAGCTTCAAACCATCAAAACAATTATCAAAGGAAAATAGTGAATCGATTCTTCCCATCTCTCCACCTACTTAGCAAATTTAAATTAAAAGCAATCCGTTTATCTCAACATGCTCTACCTGAACCCTTAAAATCACTCCATGAATTAATCCCTCAAAAGTATTAATGCACAAATTTTGGAATGCTCATATTCTTTGGCTAATTAGGAGCTCCAAAAAGCTAAATTGAAGTGGCTTACCAATGGGTATGATGATCTAAAGTTCTTATATACTAGATGATCTAAATTTCATCTACCTTTTTAGGGAATAGGGTGGTGTCTATGTAACCCTTAAAAAAAGGTTTTATATAGTAAGAATTTGCTTAACCTTTTAAACCATACTCTAAGTGTTTATTTTAGTCCATATAATGCCTTTTCTAATTTGAACACATGACTGGAAAATTATAAATTTTCAAAGGCTGGGGGTTACTCAACATAAAAATCCTCTTTAATCACCCCATTTAGAATGACACTGTTAATATCCATTTCGTACAATTTGAATCCCTTAAAGAAGGCAAATACTAATAACACCCTTATGGTTTTTAGTCTAGCTAGAGGGACAAAAGTCTCTTCAAGGTAAATTTCTAATATCTGAAAGTTTGATAGGGATGTTAAGCCCTATAGAACTGGCCCAAGCTAACCAAGAGGAGGGGGGGGGGTGAATTGGTATTTTTAAAAAATTTCTTTTCACAAAGAAGTAAAATCTCATAAACCAAAATCACACCAGAAAAATAAGTGCGGAAATTAAAGTGCGGAAGCAAGAATTAAGAACACATAAATGTATAGTGGTTCGGTCAACTCGACCTACGTCCACTCCCCGGAGGTGCCCTCCGAGTATTGCACTATAATCGTGACTCTCCTTTAGCACCCACAGCTAGGTGGAGAAGCCTTTACAAAGAACCTCTTTTTGCCATCCCGGCAAGGCAGAGAACCTATCTCCTTTTGCTTCCTCTTGAAGCTGGCAGAGAACCACAATCAGATGATGAATCCTTACCTCTACCGACCCCTTCCACGGACAAGAAACTCTAGATAAAGAAGAAGCAAAGCGATCCTTGAAGAAACCCTTGTGAATCTCCTCATAAGCTCCCCCTCACAAGATCCTCTCTCTCTCTCCCTCTCTCTCTTTCTCTCTTCAAGGTCTTCTCAGGTTAAGGTAGTAGTAAAAGATTGTTCAAAACATTGAAAAAGAACTCTTAAATAGAAGAGCTTCAAAGGAGCTCATTAATTGCCAGTTGCGGATAATATCATCTAGACCGATATGGACATCGTCCTGGCCGATCAGTACAAATCTCAGAAGATCGGCCAGAGCATCGCCCTGAATGCAAATTGGATAATTTAAAATTGGCTTGATTGTCCAGGCCGATCTCACAATCGTCCAGGCCAATCAGTTTAAATCAGAGGAAAATCGTTCAGAGCATCGTCCTGAATTTATGCCGGCCAATATTTATCGTCCAGAAGTAACTAAGGTTTTTGAATAGATCGTCCTGGCCGATCCTGCGATCGTCCAGGATGATATGATCTTATCAATCTTCCTTAATTACTTCCTTGATTTGTCTGATTAATAAAGGCAAAATTGTGAATATTGTCCAGGCCGATCAAAAGGTCGTCCTGGCCGATTACCAAAAACTACATAATATCTTAATTGTTTATGGCGGCAACTTCTTTCTATTTTGAGGTTATCATCCTGGCCGATACATGTATCGTCCATGACGATCTATTAATGATGGCTGTCTTAATTAAGAATCCCGAATAAAATCTCTTTTTTAAACTAAATCGTCCAGGCCGATACAAATATCATCCTAGCCGATGTGATTAAAAATAGAAATTCTAAGTCTCTGAAGTGTGTGTGTGTAGGGTTACTTAGCATCAGTCTCTTTGAACATTATAAATAGACTCAAGAAGAGAAAAAGCAAATTACATACTAACTCAATCCTAACCTACACAATCTTGAATTAGCTTCGTTTGTTCGTCCGATTTTCGATTCCTGAAAAGTTAGAAATAATAGATAGTCCAAAAGAATCAATAGTGTTTGTCAATCATCAAAACATAAGTCATAAAAATAGATTTGCAACAATCTCCCCCTTTTTGATGATGGCAAACACAAGTAGAAAAATCTCAGTAAAAACAACAGTTCATTAAAATTTCAAAGATACAAGCACATCAACTTTTCCTACCACATCCTACTCCCCCTTTTGTCAACACAAAAAGAGGGTCCTAGACACATAAAAAGAAAAAAAGAAAACATAAAATAGGAAACAGTAAACAAAAACTAGAAAAATGAGGGACCCTGATCATCAGATGGAGGTGGTGGAGGTGGCTGCTGAAAGTAGCTGGCTAGCGTAGTTAACTGAGCATTAAACCAGGCGATGTCCTGGTCATGCTGCTGCTACTGGTGAGTAATGTAGCTGTCAAACCTGCCTAAGTCCTCTGTGTGGTGCTGCTCGTAGCTGAACATGTCCTCAGAATGTTGTTGCTCCTATGCAGCAACGTAAGTGTCGAAGCGGGTCTCCCATTAATCAAACCTCTCTACTAATTGGTCAAGCTGAGAGTGCTGGTGAAGAGGAGTAGGATCAGGAATAGGAGCGATAGCGGGAGCCTCCTCCTCCTCAGCCCTCCGAGGTTCCTCATCCCCTGGGTGGAGACGAGTACTGTGAAGGGTACTGAAGGAACTGTTTGAGTAGAAGAGATTTGGGAGGTTGGGTGGAACATGATATTAAAGTTGATATTTGGTTTCAAGGACATAGGCTATGAGGTGTCCTAAAGCACGATTGGGTTTCCTCATATGACATGGATCGCAGATTATGGTTAAGTGATCAATGTATCGAAAATTAAGCCTGTAGTATTAAATTCTCTATGTGCCATGATATAAAAAGTAGTCAGAGAAAGTAGAGGAGTGATGTGGATTCGGTCTCCAGCTTTTGGAATTATGGAGGTGCGAAGGATATGCTGGATTGTCCTAGCATCTTTGACTAAAGAGCTAGTCTCTCCAACATGAAAAGGTGCATTGGTCTAGCGAAGAAATGATTTGTCGTGGACCAGTCAAAGTCAGGATCTAAAATGATTATTGCTGTAAAAGTTCAATACAACCCTGATATGTAATTTTGACCAGGCGTCGATTCACATAGTAGGTCAGGGCTGTGAAAGTAGGATTTATCCGAAGGTTTGAGAAGAATGCTCGAAGAAGCTCAGTATGAAAGGGGAAAGCGAGAGAAAGAATGAAACAAAGAGAAGTGTGAGCAAAGAGATCCATTATCGGATACGACAGGTGGACAGGATTGATGATTCTGGAGACAGTTATCCCACATTCTTTATATCGATGGTAACCAGCTTCATCTTCTACCTCCCTGAAATGAGGGTCAATCCTAGCCCTCGAAGAACTCCCAGAAGTTTATCAAACTCGTTTCCTACCAGCCATAGTAAGGAGTTAGCAAGGAAACACAAGAGGAGAAGGGATGTGAAGTGAAAAACATGGCTGGAATGGCCTGAGTTTAAAGAAACGGCCATATCGTCCAGGCCGATCACAGAATCGTCCAGGATGATATGGTATAAAAATTGCGTACAGGCCGATTGGTCAAAAGGTAGTCCGATTGACCAGGCCGATCAGATATCATCCAGGCTGATTAGAGACAAGCAATCGTCCCGAGTCAAGCCGGACGATCGTTGAAAAAGTAGATCGTCTGGACCGATTAGGTGTATCGTCCATGATGATGCACAATAATTGATCATACCGGCTAAAGTTAAAACTTTTTAAAACTATGCCACGTGTATCATCTAGGTCGAACAGTGGATCGGCCGGGATGATTGTCTAATAATGGATTGTCCGAGACCAATTTTAAGGATTTAAATGTGCTGACACGTGGATCATCCAGGAAGATTCAGTGTATCAGCTAGAACGATGACCATAAAATGCATCGGCCAGGATGAAATATGTTATCGGCCAGGACTATCATCAAGATGGCAATAGAGTTCGATCAGATCGTCTAGGACGATAAATTATTATCTAGGACGAAGAGTTACAGTAAACATAGAAAAGTTAAGCAGATAAAATTTTGAAGAGAATTTGTCCTATCGTCCAGTACGATATGAGAATCGGCCAAGACGATGTGAGTAGCAATTTGAATCCAAGAAAAGATGTTGATGATCAAAGCCCTAAAAAATAAAAGACTCATAATTCAAAGCTAGAAATAACAATTAAAATTACTAAAAACCAAAAAATGAAGGAAAAAAGATTTTTTTTTTTTTTTGTGTTAACAAAGAATCCATATTTCAAATTTCTCAAACAATTAAATTTTAGAGATTTAAAAGATCAAAGAGTTTAACAAATCAAAAATCTAAAAAAGGTAGACTATCCAATCTTGTTAATCCCTAGCTCAGACTTATTTCAGAGCAATAATCATCCTTTTCCAAAAAACCAAAGATCTAACTTAGAAAAACTTTACTGGGTAAAAATAAGATTCAATCAAAACTTGGTTACAAAAAAAATATTTTATAAATAATATACCAAAGTAATTTGTTTCAATCATGGAATTTGAAATCAAGCCTTTGAAAGCATCAAATAACCCATGAGTTCAGAAAAGAGATAATAGCTTGTATTTAGTGGGCTCATTTTATGCCTCTTATATCTTTGATTTGGCTCTTTGAGCATCTTGATTTTTGATACACATTTGTGTATATATTTTTCATTTTAATTTTGCATCCTTTTCACCTCCCCTCTTAATTCTTTCAAGCTAAATTCTCTTTAACAAAAACCCTTAAAAAGAACCTTAGTTGTGAGTATATCGTACAAATATTAGAGAATAGGAGCTCTCTCTCTAACATAAGGAAGAACAACCAACAAAATAAAATCATAATTATGTGATAAATGAAATGGCAATATTTCATTTAACTTGAAAGATATATAAAGACTTTGGATATTATGCACAAGATAGATTATTATAACAAGATAAAAAGAATCTTAATTTCAAAAACTAGCTATCAATATGAGATAGACTTTTGTCTAGAAAAGAAAATTATATCACTAAAAGAGGTTACAAGGAGGGAAACCATCAACGGTGTTTCTCCCTTTAACTGATTTAGATATGATAATCAATGGCTTTAAATCTCCAAAATCTAAAAGCTTAAAAAACTAATCATATAGAAAACCAAACATAAAAACAAAGCGAAAACAAAACAATCTAAAATGCCAAAAAGTTAGCACACAAAAAAAATAACACAAAACTAATTAAAAAATATTTCAAGAAATTACGAAGAAGCAAGTTTAAGCAATTATGAGTTGCGAGTCTCCATATGTCCAATTAACCTATGCTCCCACAAGGTATTTGGTGAGAGCACACCTACAAAACTCAACAACAGTCAGATTTTAGAACCCAAACTTGTTTGGGTCCCTTCTCAGAAAAAGTAAAATACAATGCAGGTGTGGTATGCTGTGAATTATGTACCTTAGGTCTCTATACCCAATGTGTACTATGGTGAATGGTGCAAGTGTGTGAGATGTGTCCTAGCATGCCACAAGAAAAACATCTAACTCCAGGAAAAGGATTTCTTAAATGGTTTGAATTATAATGCCTTTTCCTAGGTTTTGGCTTTGGATCAAGAGTAGGCATCACCCAAGTTTTCTAAAGAGTATCCTATTCATTTTTTATCCTCAAGTTTGTATTTTTTAGAAAATCATTCTCAACTCTTAAGCTATTCTCTTTCTCTTTAGATTTCTTGAAATCAGATTGAAGAGAGGTGTGTGAAACTTTTAATGCTTCATTCTCATTAATTAATTCTGAGTGCTTTTTGTTCAAATCATCAAATTCATCAAGAAGAGCCATATGATTAGAATTAATCATTGAATGATCTTTAAGAATAACTTCAAAATCTTTTTGTAAATTTACAAGTTCTAATTTTAGGTTAGCATGAGTCTTCTTAAATTTTTTGTATGATGCATGGATTTTCTCACAAATCTCAAATAATTCATCAAAAGTTGGTTTACATACCTCTTCCTCCTCACTTTGCTCAAGATGATCTTCCCCCATTAAGCATAGGTTTCCTCTGGTTCATTTTTAGAGGAATCAGTACCAGATTCTGCCAGAATGCCTTTTGGATTCTCTTCTTGTCTTTCCTAAACTTAGGTTTCTCCTCTCCCTTTTCCTTTTCCCTGCTCGGGTGATTTTGGAGTGTAGGACAATCGGCTTTCACATGTCCAGGCTTCCTACATTCATAACAAATGACATCAGAAGATCCTTTAGAATATTTATGATCCTTACCATTTCTCCAATGATGCTTTTGCTTCTTCCTTAGAAAGCTTTTGAATTATCTTGTGATGAAGGCAACTCCATCGCTTTCAGACCCGAAAGTTTTAGAATCTAATTTATGTGCCTTTAGTGCAACTATTTTCTCCTTCTTCTTCTCACATGAATAAAGATTTCTTTGATTCACCCCTTGCTCATAATCAATATGTGAGCCATGTAAATTATCAATTGAATACGTGTTAAAATTCTAAGATTCAGTTATAGCAGTGATTTTAGCATCAAAAGATGAAGGCGCAAAATTTTGTTTACTTTTTCAAAATCTGAAAGTTCTCTTCTTAAGGCATGCAAAGAAGTAACAATTTGATTAAACCTTATATACATGTTAGAAATAGATTCATGAGGTTTCATACAAAAACGTTCGTAGTTATGCAAGAGAATATTCAAACAAGATTGTTTAACTTCATTAGTGCCTTCATAAGTGATACACAATTTATCCCAAATTTCTTTACAAGTTTTGCAAGTGGAGACAAGCATGTAATCCTAATATTTTAAAGCACAGAAAAAATAGTTCAAACATTTTGCATTTAATTATGCTAAATATCTTTCATCGAAAGTCCATTCAGTAAAAGCAATTTCAATTTTAACACCATTAATTTCACGAGAAGGTGGAGAATAACCTTCTTTGATAAGCATCCACATGCGATAATCAGTAGATTGTAAAAACGTTGACATGCGGGTTTTCCATAAATCAAAAGGTAGGTTATCGAACAAGGGAGGTCGGGTAATAGAATACCCTTCCATAGTGTTATGATTCCCAAGGTTAGCCATGGATCAAAATTTAAAAAGTTTTCAAACTAATTTTTTTATGAATCCCGCTCTGATACCACTTGAAAGTTCATTAGGGATGTTAATCCCTATAGAACTGGCCCAAGCTAACCAAGAGGGGGGGGGGGGGGGGTGAATTGGTATTTTTTAAAATTTTTCTTTCACAAAGAAGTAAAATCTCATAAACTAAAATCACGCCACAAAAATAAGTGCGGAAATTAAAGTGCGGAAGCAAGAAATAAGAACACAGAAATTTTTAGTGGTTCGGTCAACTCGACCTACGTCCACTCCGTGGAGGCACCCTCTGAGTTTCACACTACAATCGTGACTCTCCTTTAGCCCCCACTGCTAGGCGGAGAAGCCTTTACAAAGAACCTCTTTTTGCCACCCCGGCAAGACAGAGAATCTATCTCCTTTTGCTTCCTCCTGAAGCTGGCAGAGAACCACAATCAGATATTGAATCCTTACCTCTACCGACCCCTTCCACGGATGAGAAACTCTAGACAAAGAAGAAGTAGAGCGATCCTTGAAGAGACCCTTGTGAATCCCCTCACAAGCTCCCCCTCACAAGATCCTCTCTCTCTCCCTCTCTCTTTTTCTCTCCTCAAGGTCTTCTCAGGTCAAGGCAGTAGAAAAATATTATTCAAAACATTGAACAAGAGCTCTTAAATAAAAGAGCTTCAAAGGAGCTCATTAATTACAAGTTGCCGACAATATCATCCAGGCCGATATGGACATCGTCCTGGCCGATCAGTTCAAATCTTAGAAGATCGGCCAGAGCATCGCCCTGAATGCAAACTGGATGATTTAAAATTGGCTTGATCGTCCAGAACGATCTCATGATCGTCCAAGATGATCAGTTCAAATTAGAGGAAAATCGTCCATAGCATTGCCCTGAATTTGTGCTGGCCGATATTTATCGTCCAGAAGTAACTAAGGTTTTTGAATAGATCGTCCTGGCCGATCCTGCGATCATCTAGGATGATATGATCGTATCAATCATCCTTAATTACTTCCTTGATTTGTCTAATTAATAAAGGCATAATTGTTAATATCGTCCAGGCCGATCAAAGGTCATCCTGGTCGATTACCAAAAATTACATAATACCTTAATTATTTATGGTGGCAACTTCTTTCAGTTTTGAGCTTATCGTCCTAGTTGATACATGTATCGTCTAGGACGACCTGTTAATGATGGCTGCCTTAATTAAGAATCCCGAAAAGAATCTCTATTTTAAACGAAATTATCCAGGTCGATACAAATATCGTCCTGGTCGATGTGAGTAAAAATAGAAATTCTAAGTATCTCAAGTGTGTGTGTAGGGTTACTTAGCATCAGTCTCTTTAAATATTACAAATAAACTCAAGAAGAGAAAAAGTAAATTACAGACTGACTTAATCCTAACCTACGCAATCTTAGTTCTAATAATAGCAAATCCTATTTATCTTAGTTATAACAATAACTCTATTCAAAACATAATTGGTTGTATTTACTACTTCTACCCAAAAAATATTTAGGAAGTGAGTTTTCAACTAACATGGCTCTATCATCTTCTACCAAGGTTCTATACTTTCTTTTAATAACCCCATTCTACTTAGAGGTCCTAGGAGCTGAAAATTTGTGATATATCCCTTTCTCCTTATTGTAAGATTAAAAATTTTCATTCTCACTATGATCATTATGAATGGTTATAATTTTAAAACATAGTTTTCTCTGAATTAAAGTGAAGAATGTCTTAAATTCCTCAAATGATTCACTTTTATGAGATAAGAATCTAATCCAAGTAAACCTCGAGTAATTGTCAATAATAAAATACCTAAAAACTTTCCCTCCGAGGCTTATAGTGCTAATAAGTCTAGAGAGATATATGTGAAGGACTTATAAGGGTTTGTTATTGTTAATGTCCTTGATTGAGTAGAAGGAGGATTTGAAATATTTTTCTAATTAATAGGTATCACAAAGGTGGTCCTTAATGAAGTATAGTTTGGGAATGCATATTACTTAGTTTTTTGGGTAATTTTTCTATGATTTTTTAGGCTTACATAACACAGTCTCCTACGCCAGAATTTATGAACAATTGTTATTAGGAAAAAAGAAGTAGCATATTCAATGCCATTCAGATCAAGCATGAAAACATTATTAGTTCTTTTTCCTTGCAAAATAGTATTTCCATTTAAGCTAATCATGCAACTAGTAGATAATAATTTTATGCTGAAGCCTTTATCACATATTTGGCTAATGCTAAGTAAATTATGTTTCAAGCCATATACTAGTAAGACATTTTAAATAATGAAATTTTTTGAGTTGCCAATTATACCTGATCCAACAACTTTCCTAATAATTTCACCTTACGGATTAATGGATGAAATTCTTACATACAATGATATGATTTGTGATGTTTTGGCCTCCTCACCGAATGGCTTCTAGGATGGATAGAGCAAGTGTGGGATATATGTCCTAGCATGCCAAAAGAAAAACATCTAACTCTTAGAAATGGATTCACTAATCTTTGTGGGTTACTATACCTTTTATGTTTAAATTATACATGTTGTAGTGATTAATTATGAAAATCTGCTAGTGTAGGTAATGTTTTATTTTCTTTAAAAGTAGTTAATTCCACTTGCAAAAAATTGTTTACAGATTTAAGAATTTAATTGTCTATTTTTAATGCATGCTCTCTATTATAATCTACATCTCAACATGCATTTAATTCTTTAAATTAATTTTCCAAATCAACATGAGATGCTTTCAAGGAATCATATTCAGTAGTTAAATAAAGGCGCTTCTTGTTTAATGCATCAAATTCATCAAGGAAAATCATATGATAGTTATCTAAAGTAAAGTTATATTTCCTAAGGCATTCATGCTCTTTATGAAAATTTGAACAATCAAAATTAAGGTTGGCGTATATTTTCTTGAGCTTTCTATATGAGAGTTGAATTTTTTCAAAAACTTAAAAAAATTTATTATAAGAAATCTCATATAGCTCCTCTTGATTAGAATGATCAAGATGGTTATCTACTATTAAGAACATGTTAGTTATATCCTCTTTAGATTTTACCTCAGAAGAGTCTGAAGTGAAGTCAGCCCAAAAATCCTTCTGAGTCCTATTTCAAATTTAGTCTCAAGTCTAGTGATTTTGATTATAACAAATATGATTGTTCCTTTATTACTATTATTCTTGCATATCTAGTTTAATTTTATCTATTCATTAACATTTTAGGTCCACAAGCTCACTTGCAAAGTCCATCAGCTCAAGATTAGGTAGAAAATGGTTGAGTCTATTTGTAATTTAAATTTCAATGTATATTTACCTTTCTTGAGTCAAATCTTATATCTGGTGGATCCCCTCAAGCTAAGTAACTTTGCACACACACTTAAGGGAAGAAATTTGGTGAGTTAGAGAATTCTTTATTTTTTGACCGAATCATATAGGATGATTTTAATTCACAATAGATGATCAATTAAAAATAAAAACCCTAATTACGATAACCCTAATAATTAACTTTGCATAATTAATCATACGAGATGATTCAAGATTGTAAAAAATGATCAGTTCAAATAGTGAAAATAACCACAAATAATAATTTAGGTAATTTTATAAATTTTACATTTGTTATAATCATACATGACAATATAAATCGTCCTGTATGATTTGTGACAATCATGCCTAAATTACTATGATTATTGAAGGAGCTCTCATAGCACTTGAAAGGTCGTTAGGGTTGTTAAGCCCTTATGAATTAGTCCAAGTCTAACTAGGGGGGGGGGGGTGAATTAGTATTTTAAAAAATCTTTTGATCAAAACACAATCTTAAAACAAAAACAAAGATTCACCATAGAAACAAAAGTGCGGAAAATAAATGCGGAAGTAGTAATAAAGAACATATAAATTTATAGTAGTTCGGTTAACACGACCTACATCCACTCCCCTGAGGTGCCCTCTTAGTATTGCACTAAACTTAATTTATCACCTTTTTCCCCCAAACCAAGGTAGAGAAGCCTATACAAACCTCCTTTCCACCAACCCAAGTGAGGCAGAGAACCCAACTCTTTTTTGCTTCCTCTAGAAGCAGGTAGAGAACCCAACTCTTTTTAATTCCTCCTGAAGCATGTACAAAACCTAGATCAGATGCTGAAGTTTACCTCTCTAGAACCCCCATGGAACCAAGGATGATGACTGGAGAACATGACAAAGGATCCTTACTTGGAGAAACCATTGTGATCTTCCTCACAAACTCCCCCTCATAAGATCCTCTCTCTCTCTCTCTTGCTCTACCTCTCCTCTTGGCTCTCTCAGGTTAGAACAGTAGCAAAATATTAGCTCTTGGGTAGAACAAGAGCTCTTAAATAGAAGAGTTTCAAAATAGCTCTTATTTATTAAAAATTGACATTATCATCAAGGATAATTTGGATATCATCCTGGCCGATCAGCATAAATTACTCTCAATCAGCCTAGATGGTTTAAAATGATCAGAAGATTTTTGGTCATATCATCCAGACTGATATTATATCATCCTGTACGATTAGTATAAATCTTTGAATATAATCCAGGTAATCACTCTGAAAGAATGTCTGGACAATGCAAAAATAGCTTGATCGTCTAGGACAATCTCATGATCATCCCAGACGATTAGTTCAAATCTGTGAAACTCATCCTGAGCAACGCCATAATAGAAGCTGGCCGATGTAAATCATCTAAGAGATCATCCTGGAAGATCCTTCAATCATCTAGGCTGATGTGATCGTGCAATTAAACCTTAAATACTTTCTTTAATTACCAAATTAATTTAGGCATAATGTGTTGCATCGTCCAGGATGATATCCTGAATGATGTCCAAAAATAAAGAATACCTAAATAGATCTGGAAGTTGATTCTTTCTGATTTGAGTCTATCATCCTGTTCGATAGAAAGATCATCAAGGATGATGTGATTAATGAAGACTGCCTTAACTAGGATGCTCTAATTAGGGTTTTTATTTTTGAATAGATCATCGAGGATAATTTATGGATCATCCCAGAAAATGTAACCAAAAATAGTAAACTCTATGAAATAGTTAGCAATTCTCCAAAATTGTGCATGTGCATGGTTACTTAGTATCAGGAACCACTTCGTTTATAATAGACTCAAAAAGGAAAAATTACAAACTAACTCAGACCTAATCTACCCAATCTTGAACTGTCTTGAGTTACACTAGATCTTACGGACCTGAAAAGTTACAAGGCTAGGCAGTCGTAAAAAATCATGAATGTTTGTTATCTAAAAATTTTAATCCATAAAATTAGATTTGCAATAATCTTTCCCTTTTTGATGATGACAAACCAAAAAATAATTTAAGCATTTCAAGAATAGTTTAAAAGAAATAGTGAGAAGAAATAAATATAGTTTTAACTATCTAATAAAAGAATCAAATTATAAAGAAACTAGTACAACTAATTACTCCCTTTTTCACATCACAAAAATGAGGAGGAAGATAAAACAAAAACAAAGCAGAGACTAAAAATTAAAACAAACTACAGAAAAATATAAAAGAAATAAACTAATAGAAAGATGGCCCCTGATCATCTGATGAAGGTGGAGGTGGTGGTGGTGGGTGAATGTAACTTGCATGGGTGGTGAACAGCTCTCCAAATCGGTCCATATCTTGGTCATGCTGGTACTGCAGGCAAATAATGTCCTTAGTATGTTTCTAGTCCTGTGCAGCAACATATCCCTCAAAGCGAGCTTCCACAGGTTGAATCGCTCCACCAGCTGATCTAGCTGAGAGTGCTGGCAAAGCGGAGTAGGTGCAGGAATAGGTATAGGAGAAGGTGCAGGAGCCTTCTCCTTCTCTGCCCCCTGAGCTTCCTCATCCCTTGGGTGGAGATGAGTAATGTGAAGAGTGAGAAAGGAATTTTTGGAGTAGAAAGCAGGTTGGAAGTTTGGTGGAGCAGGATATTAGAGGTTATATTTTCATTCTAAAACATAAGAAATGATATGTCCTAGGGCTAAATTTGGCTTCCTCCTATGTCCTAAATCACGAATGGTAGTCAGATGCTATATGTAGTGAAAAATTAAATCAGTGGCATTGAATTCTTGATGGGCCAAAATGAAAAAGGTGGTGATCGAAAGAAGTGTGGTGATATGAATGTGATCACCAGCTTTTCGAATAATAGAAGTGCGAAGGACATGTTGGATAGTCCTAGAATATTTGAGCAAGCTGCTAGTCTCTCCAATATGAAAGTGAGCATTGGTGTATCAAAGAAAGTGATTGGCCATAGCCCAATCATAGTCAAGGTCAGAACACAGGTGTGGACTTAATCACCTGTGGTTGAAAGATGTAAAAGCTCCACACAATCCTGATATGTGATCTCGATGGGTGTCGATACACATAGGATCCAAGAGAAATAAAGGCAGAATTTATGAAAAGACTAGCAAAAATTCTGAAAAGTAGCTCGTAGTTAAAAGGTATAGTAAGAGTAAGGAGAATACACAAGGAGGTGTGAGAAAATAGATCAAGTACCATATATGAGAGAATGTTCGGGTTGACAGACCAGGAGATAGTAATTCCGTCCATCTTGTATCTTTGGTAGGTGGCTTGATCATCCGCCTTAGTGAATCGAGGGTCCAGAGTAGCCATCAAGAAACTACCTGAAGGATGTTGGGATCACTTTCCTCCTACCATGATTAAGAATAGCAATGCAATAGGAAGTATAACGTTAGTAGAAGAAGAGAGTACGAGAAAAAATGGCTGGAACCCTTAAAATTTAAAGAATCAACTCGATTATCCTGGAAAATCATAGAATCATCCAAGCCGATCGGGTACAATAATTGCATCCAGGTCAATTGGTCAAAAAGGTAGTCCTATCATCCATGCCGATCAGATATCATCCGTAAGGATAAGACACATGAGATCGTCCCGAGGAGTCAAGCTGGATGACTGTTAAAAAAACAGATCGTTCGGGATAATTAGGTGGATCGTCTAGGATGATGCACAATAATGGATCATACTGACTGAATTTAAAACATTTAAATCATGTTGCCACATGTATTGTCTAGGATGAAAAGGTGGTTCATCTGGGATGATTCTCCAATAATGGATCGTACCGGCCAAATTTAAATATTTTAAACATATTTCCACGTGTATCATCCAGGACAAACATGTGGATCGTACGGGCTAATTTTCCATAAATTCACCAAAGAGCGAATATTATCATCCAGGATAAAATAGAATTGTCCAGGACAATCAAAGATGATTATAGAAGAAGACGATCAGAATGTCCAGGATGATAATGTATCATCCAGGTCGATCAGAAGTATAAAAGTCATATTAGACATTTAGACTGGATTTCAAGATGAGTTGAGTCGATCGTCTGGGATGATGTGACAAAAAGGATTAAATTCAGATGATGGATAGAGATGATCAGAGAAGGCCTAAAAACTTAACAACACAAAAAATAAGATAAAAAGACAGAAAAAGAAGAGACCAATAAACAAAATGAAAAACAAAAAGTAAATTATTTTTTAATTTATTTAAAACAAGGTATGAATATAATAAAATCTCCAAGTGATTGAATTTAAAGACTTGTAAGATAAATGAGTTAACATCGATAAAATCAAAAAATGGTAGAATATTTGATCCTACTAAACCTACCTTAAACTTCTCTTAGGGAAAAATCATCTTTTGAAAATAAGAGACCTAACTCAGAACCAACTAATTGGATAAGAAAAATAGATCTGTTCAAACCTTGGTTCCAGAAAAGATATCTTATAGAATAATATACCAAAGTGATTTATAATAATCATGAAATTTAAAAGCAAGTCATTAAAAATATCAAGTGACACATGAATTCTTCTAAGAATTAAAGGTTTTGAAATAGATGGAAGCTTTTCTTTTTGTGGGACGGTTTTATGCATCTTGTCAATTTGATTGGTGCATTTAGCACATCTTTTTATTTTTGATACACTTTGTGTATTTTTTAATTTTTGCCGATTGTTGCACATCTTGTATTTTTGGCATCATTGGCCACTTTTTTTTTATTTTTCCAAGCTAGATCCCTTTTCAAAACTCTTAAATATTCTCAATTGTGAGTATATCTTCTAGTTCTTAGAGAAGAAAACCTCACTCTCTAACAAAGGGAAGAATAAACTACAAAACAGAATCAAATTCATATGATAAATGTAATAACAAGATTTCATAGAACTTCAAGAAAGATTACTGTAGCAAGATAGAAAAGATCTTCATTGCAAAGTTCAATTATTAATTTGAGATAAACTTTTGTTTAGAAAAGAAAATTCCACCACTAAAAGAGGTAAGAGTGACGGAAACAATCAACTGTATTTCTCTCTTTAACTAATTTAGCGATGTTTAGTCATTGACTACAAAATTCCAAAAACAAAAAACAAAAAAAACATGACAAAATATCATTTCAATGGAAAATAAAAACATTAGAGATGAAATAACTAAAAAATTAACAAATATAAAAAGAAAACAATAATAATCAACAGAGTAGTAAACATGCAATCCAAAATTTATTAAGCAGCAAGTTTAAGTAATTATGAGCCGAGAGCATCCGCTATCCAAGTATTATGTTCTCTCACGAGGCCTTTTGTGAGAGAAAGCCTAAAAATTATTAAACGATAGATTTAGGAACCCAAATTGGTTTAGGTCCCTTCTTATGAAAACAAGAATGCAATGAATATGTGTTATGCTGTGAATCATGCAATTTGGGTCTCTAAACCAAATGTGTATTATGGTGAATGGTGTAAGTATGTGAAATGTGTCCTAACATGCCACATGAAAAATATCTAACACTAGGAAAAGGATGTAGTAATCTACTTAGGTGGTGAGGCTTCCTTTTAAAGTTATGTGTTGTATGCAATGATGATTTATTATTTTCAAAAACTTTGAGATTTGCTAATTTCTTAAACTCCTTTTCTAACTTAGTATAGGATGACTTCAAGGAATTATGTGCATCAGATAATTTAGTATGCTCTTTGTTTAATGCATCAAACTCATCAAGTAATAACATGTGATTGCTATCAATTATAGAATAATCTTTAAGAAGAATTTCATACTCTTTTTGTAAATTTAAAAACTCCAATTTCAAGCTAGCATGTATTTTCTTAAGTTTTCTATATGATGCATGGATTTTCTTACATATTTCAAGTAGTTGATCATAGGTTGGTTGGCATACATTTTCTTGGTCAGACTATTCAAGATGATTATAGGCCATCAAACATAAGTTTGTGGTTTCCTCCTTTGCTTCAGTCTTAGAGGAGTCAGATGCAGAATCTGATTAGAAAGCTTTTTTAGTATTGCTTCTTATCCTTCTTATATTTTAGTTTCTCCTCACCCTTCTCCTTTCTTAGGTGCTCCTTAAATATAGGACAATCAGCATTAACATATCCAGGCTTCCTGCATTCAAAACAAAGAACATCAGAAGAACTTTTATAATTTTTTCTATCCTTACCTCTTTTTCACTTCTGATGGTCTTTATGTTTCTTCCTTAGAATGCTTTGGAATTTCCTAGAGATGAAGGTAAAATCATCGTTTTCAAATCTGAAAGAATCATTGTCCATGTTGTTGCCCTTTAGTGCCATAGTTTTCTCCTTCTTTTTCTCACTTGCATCAAGATTTTTTTGATTCACCCCTTGCTCGTAAGCAATGAGTGATCCAAGTAAGTTATCAATTAAATAAGTTTTCAAATTTTTAGATTCAGTAATTGCAGTGATGTTAGTATCAAAAGAAGAAGGAAAGCATCTCAAATTTTATTAATCCTTTGATTGTACATTTACTAGAAAATCCATGTGGCAGAAATGGTTAAATTATTTGAATGTTGTTAGGCAAATCCATTATTACACATTGTCCCGGATGATACATGTGTTCGTCATATACAATCCCTTTATTCAACAGTCATACAGGATGACTCCTCGTGATGATTACTCTCTGTTTAATCATCTAGCATGAAATATAAACATCCTGGATGATAAGATTAACTTTTTTGATTGATTATATAAACAAAATTATTATGTCGGAACGTCTTGGATGATTTTCTCAATTCTATAAAAACAATCAATCCTAAGCCATATACTTTTCTCCAAGCATTCAAATTTTTATTTCTCTCCTTCAAGCTATCAATTCGTTGATATGGCTAGCAGTAAAAGATCTCAAGCACTCACAAGAAGCTCTTCTAAGAGTTCTATTGATTCTCACTTTACTGAAGCAGTTGATTAAGTTCTTTACACCTATTATGAATCTGTTGGGATTAACCCCCTCCAATGTTGTCAATTAGGAGGCTTTAACCTATTAGGTATAATATCTATTTGCCTTCACCACTCTTAGCTTTATTCTTACACTTGCTTTTCCTTTCAATTTTAAACTGCTTCTTGAATTTTTCACTGGTCTCCTTTTTAATTCAGACTTTACTGCACTTAAATCTTATATTAATTAACACCCTATTCAAATCACCTATTAAGACTTCTATGAATTTTTTCACCTTTCCGTCACCAAAGAAAAAATCTATAATTTGGCTTCTAAACCCTTATTTTAATTGGGGCCCTATTAATACAATTCTTAGAGAAATTGATGCCTCTTACCATGACTCTGTAGCCAGTACCTTAGTGAAAGATGCCTGAACCATCCAACACTTTCTTTGCACCTCCATTATTCCTAAAGATGGGGATTAGATTCATATTTCTCCCATCCTATCAATCACTACCTACTACAAAATATCTCACCGAGATTTTAATGTCATTGATCTTCTAATCTATTATATTAAACATCTTGCAAATATTAGAGATCCCAACCATAAAAGAAAACCAAATTTAGCCTTAAAACATATCATTATTAGTGTCCTCAAATCCAAATACAACATTCAATACCCAGGCCCACCTGATTATCTCTATTTTTTCTACTCAAACAGCTCCTTCCATGTCCTTTATAGTACTCATCAGCTCCGTATACATGAGGAGGCTGCTGTAGAAGATGGACCTATTCTTGCACCTGCCCCTATTCACCAGCAGTCCCAAATTGATCAGCTAGTTTAGAGGCGTAGTCAATAAGAAGCTAGGTTTGAATCCTATGAATCCAAGCAACAACAACAGCATGATTAAAACTTAGCTCATTTTAATGCATACATAACCTAGAAATAACAACAACATGACAAAAATATGGCCTGGTTTGGCGAGGAGTTTAGTTCTCTTCACCGTTACATTTAGTATAAACCCCCACCACCTCCACTTGATCAGGGTTCTTCTATTTTATAGTTATAACATGCTTTTATTATTGTGTTTATACTGGTCTTCCTTTTCTTACCTTATTCCGATTAGTCTTTTTCTTTTTTGTCTCTTTTTTATGATGTTAAAAGGGATAGTAATGTATTGTTTTCTTATGTTTTAGTGGAATTTTCTTTATTCTATTTCTATTTTATTTTTTATGACTCTTTAAAATGAAAATAATAAAATAAAAGCAAAATTTTTTAGCTTTGAATTTTTTTAAACAAAAATGTTTGTCATTACTAAAAAGGGGGAGATTGTTGCAAATATATGCCCAAGTATTGATTTTCAGGATAACGAATTTTTTCTTTTCTACTACTATTCTTGAATATCTAGTTTATTTTGCCCTGCTCATTGACTTTTTGGGTCCACAAGCTCACTTATAATGTCCATCAGCTCAAAATCGGGTAAAAAATGAAGAAGTATATTTGTAATTTAAATATCAATGTATTTTTAACTTTTCTTGAGTCAAATCTTGTATATGGTGGACCCCAAGCTATGTAATATTGCAAACATACACTCGGGGACAGAAAGTTGGTGAGTTAGAGAATTGTCTATTTTTTGACCTAATTGTACCTGACGATTTCAAATCGTATGAAATGATCAATTAAAAATAGAAACCCTCATTAGGGCATCCTTAATATTTATGTTTTCTTAACTAATCATATTGGACGATTCAAGATCATTCTTGATGATCAGTTCATATTATGAAAATAGGCGCCAATCACAATTTAGGTAATTTTTTAATTTTAAAATTTTGTTCCAATTGTATAGGATGATATACATCATCCTGGATGATTTATAACAATCAAGCCTAAATTTATCTACTGATTAGGTGAATGATTATGGTTATATTGATCAATCATATAATATAGAATGATCCACTAAGATTATACTGGATGATCTAGTGTATTTTAAAGGATGATCCCCTATTATCCAATACAAAAAACCATGCTTCTCATTATCAAGGAGAATCATACTTGATGTCCTGAGAGTGTTGTGGGATGATATCAAGATCACCACCCATCATCCCATGTCGTACTGGACATCTAATACAGTATCTTGAACTAATTATACAGAACAATCACAGGAACATGCTGGACTATCTTGATAATTACATGTATTGATCATACAAGATAAAGGTCATCATCCAGGCTAAATGGGCTATTTTTTACTTATCGTACAGGACAATCTATCGATCGTATTGGACAATCAGTTGTGTAAAATTAAAAGTTATGGCTTCTTTTGGTGGCTCTCTACTTAAGCACTTTCATTAACTTTTGAGACAATCTTTTATTGTGAAGGAGATCTGAAAGAGGGCTTTGAGAAGGAAGAGGGAGTGATTGAGAGAGAGAAAGAGAGATAGAGAGAGATCCTTGTGAGGGGGAGTTGTGAGGGTTTCACAAAGGTTGCATCAAGAAAGGTGTTCATCATCTTCTTCAAGGTTCTTCTTTTATCCTTTGGTGGTTTTAAATAGATCTTCATCAGAATTAGATCAAGGTTCTCTGCCTACTCCAGGTGGGAGTAAAAGGATTCCTTGGTTCTCTACCTTAACCAGGTTGGTTAAAAATAATTTCTAGGTTCTCTGCCAACTCCCTAAGGGAGTAAAAGGATTCAAGGTTCTCAGCCTTACCAGATTGGTTGAAAGATTTCGTAAAACCTTCTTCACTTTGTTATGGGAGAAAAAGGAGAGTCACTTTTGTTTAGTGAAATACTTGGAGTGGGAGTCTCCAAGGAGTGGATGTAGGTCAAGTTGATCGAACAACTATAAATTTTTGTTTGTTCTTTTTATTTACTTTTCTAAATTTAATTTTAGCATTATTCATTGATTTGTTTTGTGGTTAAAATCTCTAATCTTTATTATTATAAAATTAGTTTTTCTTCTACATAAATCATTTATTTTAAAGTTTTTAAAAACATTTCAAAAAGATTTTCTTTCTCATTAAGAAATTTTGAAATAACCAATTCATCCCCCTATTCATTAGCCTCGGGACTAGTTCTTTAGAGTTTAACACCCTTCAAAAACTTTCAAGTTTGGTGCTTGCTCTTTTTTAATTTATCTTTTTCTTTACCCTTCTCCTTTATTAGGTGAGCTTTAAGATTGGGGGAATCAATCCTCATGTGCCTTGGCTTCCTACATTCAAAATAGATGACATCAGAAAAAATCTTAGAATTTTTATTAGCTTTACCTTTTTTCCATTGGTGATGATGCTTTTGCTTTTTTCTTGGAAAGCTTTTCAATTACCTTATCATTAGTGTTATGTCGTCATCATCTTCTACTATAGAACTATCACTATTAGAATCATTAGCTTTTAAGGCTATAATTTTCTGTTCTCTTTTCTCACCTACATCAATCTATCTTTGATTCACTCCTTGCTTATAGTAAATTCGTGATCCAGGCAAGTAATCAATTGAAGAAATATTTAGATCTTTGGATTTAGTAATAGTAATTATTTTAGCATCATAGGAGCTAGGTAGACAAAACAATTTTTTTTTTTTTAACTTTTTCAAAATTCTTAAGTTTTCAACCTAAAGCATGCAGGGATATCACAATTTGAGTAAACCTAGTATACATTTCAAAAATTGACTCACTAGGTTTCATGTCAAATAGTTCATAATCATGGGGTAGAAATTTTAACCTAGATTATTTCACTTCATTAGATCTTTCGTAGGTTCACGAGATTTTATCCCAAATTTCTTTACTAGTAGTGCAGGTAGATACACGCATGTACTCATCAGATTTTTAAAGCATATAAAAAATAATTTAAATATTTAGCATTTATTTGATCAAAACTCTATCCTCATTACTCCATTTAGAATGAAGATAGTTCAATTTTAAAGCCATTTATAAAGTGAGAAGGTGTAGATTATCCTTCCTAAACAAACATCCACATGCAATAGTCTATTTATTGTAAGAAAGTAGACATGTAAATCTTGCAAAAATGAAAATTAATGTGATCAAAGAAAGGTGGTCATCTAATTGAATATCCTTCCACATTATTATAAAATATAAAGTTAGACATTGATCATTTTTCAAAAGTTTTCTAAATTATAGTTTTTCAATCACACTTTGATACCAGTTGAATGTTCATGAAGGTTTTAAAATCTCAAAAAAGCAACCCGAGGCTACAAAGGGTGGTGGGTTAATTGGTTATTTTAAAAAAAAATTAACAAAAAGAAAAAAAAAACTTTTTATAACTTTTTAATATCCAAAAAATAAGAATTTTATCAATATATGTGGAAGTGAATTACTTTCACAATAATAAGAAGATAAGAGTTTTTAACCAAATAGTTAATCACAGAAAAATAAAGTATAAAATTAATACGAATAAACACACAAAAATTTATAGTGGTTCGGCCCAACCTAACCTACATCCACTCCCGAGAACCCTCTATTTCAAGTATCACACTAAAACTAGATTCTTTTTTAATTTCCCTATTCATACAACGAGGCAGAGAAGCCATATAAAATCTCTTCCACCAACCTAGTGCGGCAGATGACCTTTCTCTATTTTACCCTCCTAGTGAAGGCATAAAACCTGGAATCCTTTTTCACCCTCCTGGTGAGGGTAGAGAACTTGGAATCCTTTTACTCTCTCTTGGAGATGGCAGAGAACTACAACCCAGTGTTATAGACTGTCTCCCTAGAGCCACCAAAGCATTAAGGAAGAAACTTGAAGAAGACATGAATGAACTCTTGAAGAAGACATGAATGAACTCTTCATGGAGTAACCTTGTGAATCCTCACAATACTCCCTCAAAAAAAGCGTTTGCCCTCTTCTCTCCCAAAGAACTCAGAAACTCCTCTATGCTCCCTCTCAAGACAATTAGCAACAAAAATACGTTTTGAAATAAGACCATGTGAGAGTTTGAATAGAAAGCCTCTCAATAAGCCTTGATTTAAATTCTATCATTTAAGATCGTCCAGTATGATCCTACAATTATGTTGTACGATTAGTACAAAATAGCCTTTTTAGATAGTTCAAACTATATTATTATGTAAAATGAATTTAAAATTTTGTGCTGATTATCTTGTACGATATGCGACAATAAATTTTCATCTCATCCACTGCTCAGTTTGTATTGTATGAAACTTGGGGATCATCATATACAATTATTTAAAAAACTATAGTATTTTGTCTTTTACGACAAGCAACCATAAATTATCATCTCTTGCATCGCCCGGATTATACATTAGGATTGTTTCAAATCATCTGATATGATTTGATAAAAAAAAATAACCAAATTATTCCCCTAATCACAAGATCAATTTTGGCATGATTGTAATATATCGTATAGTACGATGAGTATCGTATGGTATATTTAGAATAAAATTTAAATTTTAAAATATTGCTTAAATTATGATTGCATCTATTTTTATGATTCTAACTAATCATCATATATGATAGAGATTGTCTAGTATGATTAGTTTAATTAATCTAAATTAATAGAAGTGCCCTAACTAATAATATTTTGGTCATCTGATCATCCATTATGATATAAATTGTATAATACGATTTGTTCAAAGAACTCATATTCTTCCTAACTCACTAACTCACCCACTCAAGTGTGTGTGTGTGTGTGTGTGTGTGTGTGTGTGTGTGTATAAGGTTACTTGGCTTTAGGATCCACCAAAATACCTTATTGACTCAAGAAAGATAAAAAGTATATAAAAAATAAAGTTACAAACTTTAATCATAGTTTACCCAATCTTAAGCTGATGAAAGTTGCAAGTAAACAATATACTTGAAATATTAGGGAGCGAGATAAAATAGATATGTAATAAACTCAATTATCCAAAGATATGAAATCAAATAATGTTTATTATGATCAAAATCACAAGACTTGGGTTAAGATTTGCAACAATCTTCTCCTTTTTTATGATGACAAATAAGGATAAAATAATACATAACAAAAATATATAGAATATTAAAAGGAAAACAAGGAATTAATCATTTCAAAATAAAATATAATATACCAACAACATACTACTCCCCTTTTGACATAAAAAAAAAATAAGAAAACAATAAAAAAAAGGAAACTAAAAGCAACAAAAAATACTGGCGTAAATAAAAATCACAAAATAAAATCAACTAAAATATAGAGGGATCTTGATCAAGTGGAGGTTGGGCAGGTGGTGGCTGGAAGTATTGGTCGAGTGAGGCAAACTTATTATGGCTTTGATATTAATTATATAGATTAAGGGAAGCCCTGTCCCACTCTTATGGGAATGTATCTATTTTGAAGGGTAGGCCATCAAAGGAAATTAATGCTCATGGTTTTGATCTAGCGGCCCAGATGTCACCACGTAGCTTCCTAATGCCATGGATCTAATTCAATAGGCTAGATACTGTCGCGTGGCCTCCCATTGCCCCCGCTACCATTTTATCGATTTTAATTAATCTAATTAATGTTTTTAATTGATTTTAATTTACAACAACCTCAAAAATTGTATAAAATCAAATACTTTAAAAAACATTATGTATAAAATTTTATTTTTCTCAGAATTAAATATTCTTTCATTTAAAATTAAACTTGAGCAAAAATATTTTATAGATACTAAATAATTTTAGATATTTAATATTTGGGTTTTTTATTAATATTTCTTTAAATATAAATTCAAATATTTTGAATTTTTGCAACGAATATTTTTAAAATATTTTTTATCTTTAGTGAATTTTTGAGAAACTTTTTAACGTATATTTTAATAGTTATTTAATTTCATATTAACATGAGTTATTTTTAAATTTAATTTTTTTAAAAATCCTTTGTGAGTTAACTTCAATATGTTTCCATTCAACCAAATATTTTATTGAAAGTTTAAAACAAAGCTTAGTCATCAATTGACTAAACTAATTAAACCAAGGGAAAGCCTATAGGGTTTTTACATTAATTCCACTACTTTAAGTTGCATATTTATGTACTTAGGCACACTAACATACAGTACTTGGGTTTGATTGTTAAATGTTATAGTAAATGTCTTCTATTTCATAATGTGTAAATAGCAATGTCATGGGGAATACTATCTTTGGATGATTCCTTAAGTATTTGTATCATACTTTGAATCAAATGTTTAGGAACCCATCCTTTCTTTTCAAAACACATAGATTTATTTCACATATTTGTTGATTCTCTATATGGTGTGGCTGGTTATGCTCATGTTAAGGGTTAGAGACCTCTGATTGTGAACCCACATAACTTTGTGACACTTAAGGAAAAAATTAAGGAAAATTATAAAGCACTTTGGGTAAATCATAAAAATTAGATTAAGCACCCAATATCAGTGAGATTAAAAGAACAAAATCATAGTGAAATTACCTACCCTAGGATTGGGACCCATTGACCTTAAAAATTATAAAATAAAAATTTAATTAATTTAAAATAAATCCTTTCATTAAGCCTAAAATTTATAAAAATTATAATAAAATTAAATTAAATAAAACATACAAATAATATATCAAGTTGACCAAAATGAAATCCTTAATCTAATAAAATTAAAAGCCTCTCAACTAGTTATCAATTATAGATCTAAATTTATTTATAGTAAAATAAATTATTTAATTTATTTAACTAAATAAAAAAATTAAAAAAATTACAAAAAAAACTCTAAAGCACTTGAGAAAACCTCCATGGGTCATTCTTGACTTTTGGGATTGATCTCAAGAAGTTTGGAATCAATTTAGATCAAAATCATCAAAACCTTTCTTAATTAACTAAATCAAAATTCAATTAATTAGTCAAACTTTGAAAGTTTATAATTAATTATAAAAAAACAATAAATTTTTTCAAGCTCAAGGGCATAAAATCCATTTTGGGTGTAGCATTTTCTAAAAATATCAAACCACAAAAAAAAAAAAGTCTAAGTAAAAGTCAAAAGAGATAATAGTCCAAAAAATTGTTGGTAAAAAATAGGTCAAAACTTCAAAAATTCATAGCTTGACGTAGATAACTCCAATCTACCAATCTTAGTGTCTAAATACTCACATAAGGCTCTGGTATTTAAGAAAAATACTAAAATTCTAGAATTAAAGTAAAATTTAATAGGTAAACTTTGACTCCTTAATTAATGCATTAAAATAATCCCCATAATTCATTCATTGTCTTAAAATCTCAAAAAACTTGATTTAAATTATTCAAACTAGAAATCAATCAATTGATTTAAATTTCAAAAAACCTTAATTATTAACCAATTAAATTAATTTAATTAATACCAGTTACTTTTGGGAAACACAACCTATGAGTCTATTGACTTAGCCCCAAAAAAGGTGAAATAAACTTCACTGCCCTAGTGTAAATAAAGGTAATAATTAACTAATGCCTAAGATACATTTCAAAATCAACCTTAATACACTAACACTTAAGCTTAACTTAAAATCCCTTAAAATTTTGACATACTCAAATATTAAGCAACCTTAACAAATTACCCACACTTGGCATATCCAAGCCACACAACTTAATGCAAACACTTTAAATGATTTGTTAGGACAACCAACTCAAGATCTAGGCTAGGCTAGTGTTTACTTTTATATTATTATGAGCCAAGTTTTCCATTGTTTTCACTACATGTTGGATGTAATGATTTGATCGATGTGATTATTTATTTACCTATGCAATCTGTGAATTGATTTGATGGGTGTTAGATTACTACTAGGTTAGAAATGATCTAGAAGCTCATAAAGTTGTTCTAGATGACATTAAATAGGGTTAAATAAAGGGGTTAGATTTAAAGCTTTTTAATTGTAAGTCTTCTGTAGGTGATAATGTTTCTAACTCCCCCTTGAAATTAAAGGAGCATGGCTAAGTGTGGCTATAGATTTAATTAGTATAAATAAATATAATTGCTTAGGATAACCATGTAGGTGGTCTAAATTTTTCTTTTAAATTAATTAATATTAACATTGCCATTATTAGGTCCCAAATCTTGGCTGACAAAAGTTGATGGCTATATTAGGTAGTCGATAGCTAGCATAAATTTTGTCGAATTATCATGACATGAACTCTTTAATACATTGTATTAACGCTAGGACACTCCTATGGAACAACGTACTATATGGCCTAAATATAGCGATAAGTGTGCAAGGGCCGATGTACGGGCTCCCTAGGGCAATGTTAAACTGTTAAGGATTCCAATACGTGGGATGGATGTAGCCAAAGAACCTAGTTATTAAAACTAAAATTTTGATAGGAATAAGAAAATTAATGGGATTAATAAATATTATGATTAATAGGAAGATAAATATTTATGCATTCAGGAAACTAAATGAGTTGGAGAGAAAGATAAGGAGATTTACATTTTAGGATTTAAATTATGGTATTCATGTAGGAGTCATAATAGAAATGGTGTAGGTGTGATTATAGATAAGAGTTTGAAGGATAATATTTTAAAATTTAATAGAATTGGAGATAGAATTAAAGCTTTAAAGATTATTGTTGATTCTAAGATTATTAATATTATAAGTGTTTATTCTTCTCAAGGAGGTTTGGATATGTGTTCAAAATTAAAATTTTGGATTGACATAGAAGAATTAATGCAAAAGAAACCTCTTAAAGGAAGAGTTTCTATTGAAGGAGATTTAAATGGACATTGTTGGTAGAGAGGTAGATGATTTTAAAAGCATTCATGGTGGCCATGGGTTTGGAATGAATAATGAAGGTGGCAAGACCATAATAAATTTTTCTTTAGATTACGATTTTTTAATTCCTAATACCTTATTTAAGAAAATAGATGTGCATGTCAACATTTATAAGATTAGATATAGTAAATTTCAGAGTGATTCTTTTCTTATAAAAAAAATTAGATCATTTAGATTGCAAAGAATATAAAGTTATGCAAAGTAAATTTTTATGTACCCAACATTGTTTATTAGTTTTGGACTTTAACATGAAGGGGTAGAAAAAAAAATAATGTTAAACAATATTATAGGATTAGATTAGGGTATTTAAATAATATTGACAAAAATAATTTTTAGAGTAAGATTTTAGTTCATAAGATTTTGTCTCTACATGAGGATGCAAATGTTAATAAAAGCGATGAGTGATATTAAAAATATTATAAAATATGTGCTCAGAGTATTCAAGGGAAAAGCTCATATTAGTAATAATAGTTGGTGGTGGAATCGAAATGTGCAAGAAAAGATAAAAAATAAGAAGATTTGTTAAGAAAATTGTTTAAAATGTAAAATTTGATAATTGAGAAAAACATAAAGAGGCACGTAATGAATCAAAGAAAGAAATATGCGATGCAATGATCTAAGCTTTTAATGATTTATATAATATATTAAATAATAAAGAGAAAGAAAGATATATATATATATATATATATATATATATATATATATATATATATATATATATATATATATATATATATATATATATATATATATATATATATATATATATATATATATATAAGCTATCCAAACAAAGAGATAGGAGAAGTAAGAATTTAGTTCAAGTGAAGTGTATTAAGGATGAAGATAAAAAAGTACCTTTCTTAGAAGTTGATATTCAACAAATGTGGATGAGATATGTTTTTGAACTTTTTAATGAAGATTGTGAAAACATGATTAAGTTTAGTGACCTTAGCACCCAAAATGAAAATAAAGATTTTTATGTTAATCGGCGTATTAGTAAAACTAAAGTTAGATCAGCTTTAAAGAAAATGAAGATGTGGAAAAGTTATTTGACCTCATGATATTCCAATAGAGGTGTGGAAATGCTTAGGATATGTTGGAACTTGTTAGCTTACTAAACTTTTTAATACTATTTTAAATACTAAAAAGATGCGAGATGGTGAAAAATGAGTGTGTTGATTTCTATTTTTTAAGATTAAAAGTTATGCACAAGATTATGTGAATTCTAGAGGAATTAAGCTATTGTGACTTACTTTAAAACTATGGGATCTAGTTATGGAGTGTAGGTTGTGGTGTGATACTAATGTTTCTCAAAGTTAATTTGGATTCATGCCGGATAGGTCTACTATAGAAGCCATAATTTATTAATAGTTTTCATGAAGAAATATAGAGAGAATAAGGAGGATCTACATATGATATTTATCAATTTAGATAAAGCATATGATAAAGTTCCAAGAGAAGTGCTATGAAGAGTTTATGAAATGAAATGAGTTAATAATGCTTATATTCAAATCATTAAATATGTGTATGCACTAGCTATTACTTTTGTTCAAACACAAGGTGGTTTGAATAAGTATTTTCCTATTTTTATTTGATTACATCATGGATGAGCATTAATCCAATATCTTTTTTCTTTAGTCATAGATGTTCTCACTAGAAATTTGTAAGATGATGTACCTTGGCGTTTGCTTTTTGTTGATGATATTCTTCTTCTTGTTAAAACTATAGGAGTTAAAGGTAAACTTTAATTATTGAAGTCAACCTTAGAGTCCAAAGGTTTTCACTTGAGTAGATCTAAAATTTAATATATGAAGTGTAATTTTTGTAGTAATAGACTTAGTGGAGGGATTGTTTCTTTAGGAAATCAAGTTATTAATAAGAGCACACATTTTAGATATCTTGGATTTACTGTTCACAGTGATGGTGAAATAGATGGGAATATTATCAATAGAAATCAAGTTGGATGGTTAAAATGGTGGCATGCTTCAATCTTGTTATGTGATGGAAACCTCCCCCTCAATCTTAAGGGAAAATTCTAGACTTTGGTGGTGAGATTTGTAATACTTTATGGTGCAGAAAGTTGTACAGTAAAAGAGAAGCATAATATTAAGTTAAGTATTACAGAGATGAGGATGCTCAGGTGGATGAGTGGATTTACTCTTAGAGACAAGATGTGAAATAAGCATATACGTGAGAAAGTTGGAGTAGCTCTAGTGATAGGTAAGATTAGATATAGTCTCCTTAGATGGTTTGTTCAAATAAAATGATGATATTCCGATGACCCAATTATGAAAGAAGAATTATTATATTTGATCTATATTAAGAAAGGTAGAGGTAGACCTAAAAAGAATTGGTTAGAAAATATTAGAAATGGTTTTTCTTTATTAGATTTAAATGAGAATTTGAATTTTAATAGGACACAATAGAGAAAAAGAATTCTTGTATCCCACTTCATGTAGTGGGACAAAGGCTTAATGTTGTTATTGTTGTTGTTGTTGAGACGTAATGCAATTTCATTAAGTGTTGTAAAAGTTGGCTTTGCGTAGGGATATACACATCCAACTTGGAATCCAAAGAGGAAAGAACTTCCTTTAGGGGAGACTTCCCTTTCATTTGGAAATCTAAGTAAATATGATTTTGTAATCCAAAGTGAAAAGAAAACACACCTTCAGGGAGGAGTTTTTTCATTTGTATTTCTGAACCTAACGTATCCAATAAGCTCGTAGAGTGATGAAGAATTAAAGAGAAAGAAATATCCCACCCAAAGTCACTTTCAACATTTTAGGATTAAAATCCGGGTTGTTAATAGTGGTACCCATCCACTTTTAGTTTATGCAAACCCTAGGTTGTAATTAAATGGAATTTTTCACATGGATATTTTATTTATTTATTTATTTGATTTAGTTATTTTTTTAATTTATTGTGCACAAAAAATTATATGCATTTTTATTCTTTTTCATTAATTATTATATTTTATTTTATCCTGGATATGATAGAAGTCCCATGAGGGTACAATTAAAAAATCTTTTTCTTCCTAAAATTAAATAAATTTTTTTAGGCTTACATAGTAACTTTAATAATCTTAAGAAGTAAGCTCGGGTCCACCGAGAGTTTTCATAAGCATATTATACTCTTCTCCTCTTTATTAGGCACCTCCCTGCCTGCGGCTTCTAACAAACCACCTGACCTAATAGGGTGCTGTTCTATCGAGGGGACGTTGTGTAATCTCTAGGATAAAATTATTTTTAAGCCTTTTTAAAAATTGACTCATGATTATTTATTGTATTTGATTCAATTATCATGCATTGTATTAGAAATAAATTAAAACAAACTAAAATTTTAAATGCACTTTACTTTAAGCATCAAAACATCCTACGTAAGCCTAGGGCTTATTAGGATCTACTATAGAAGTCTGCCTTGATTCTTAAAACTTAATTAAATAATGTTCATACTATTCTTTTATAAAAAAGATTAAACTCATGGAATTTGAGCGGCTACAAGGTTAGTTGGCTCCCCAATCCAGGTAAGGGTAAGTCCAGATTTTCACTAAATTAGCTAGGTTAAGATTAGTGTTATTCAGTCCCTAAATTAGAAAATCTCTTTAATGAAATTTCTGTCGTTATTATAATAAAGAGTTTTTATAGGAAACTCAAGTTTCTTGTAATATAATTAACTATAAGGTCTTGCACTCGTAGGAGATTTTAGATCCTAGATCAATTTTAAAAATTGATTTTCAAAACTCAAGTAATATTCTGGGGGAAATTAAAATCAATAGTGATCATAATCATTATATCAAATCGATTAACAATAGGTGATATATTTTTCACTTGGGAATATATATCAATTATTATCATGACTATGATTATGAAAATTATGTCATTTTGTCTAGACAATAATAGTTAGGTACTCAGTAGAATGTTATTTTGACCCTTTGGGTTAGATGTAGTTCTTCCACAAATTTTACAATTTTAATCGGGATGAAATTATCAGTTTTTTTATCAAGCCTATTAGGGTATCTTTACCTCCTATGGTAATATGTCATTCATAATAATGTGTTCAACTTCAAAACTGAAATTCAAGAAATTAAATTCTCTCAAAGAAAATTGAGTTTTGAACTCCTTTTTTAATACCAAACAAACAAAAAATGATGACTCTTCTAGGGACTAATCTCTCTGTGCATCTTTAATATTGGTAGAAATTTTATTGCATCAGTAATTTTGTTTACCTTCTTTTTGTTGCCCCCCCCCCTACCTATTTCTTCCCTCGGTGAGTGAGGAAAACATTAAAAAGAAGGGTTTGAGAGGTGAGTGTAGGAAACAATTATCAAAATATGGCATTGACATTTAGCCCCCAAGTTAATTGGTTGAGCAAAAGAATCAAGATAAACACTTGGGATCTCCATTTTAATTCTATAAGCCTATATATTTGAGTGAAACTAAATATATTAAGCTTCAAAATTTGAAGGAGACCGGTTAATTTTTATTTCAAAATTTAAATCTCTTTAGTCAAATTTAGGCTTTGAAATTTTGCCCCAAGCCAATTGGTGGGATGCAAGAGTCCGGCCAAATCCTTCAGACTTATCATATAAATTTTGAAAACTTACCTGTTGAGTGAATTTTAATTTGTTAAGTTTCAAAATTTGAAGAAAATCCATAAACTTTAAAAATTTGGTTCCTTTCAAAATCATCCAAGTAAATTCAAGTCTCCATTATTATATGTCATGCTACATTATCATCCTATAGCTTAGTTTATACAATGAGAATCCTAATTATTTAAGTCATATGTGAAAATTTCATTTTATCATCATATATTAGGCTATAGTTTCCTAAATCCCAGCATATGTGATAATATATAGGGTCCCTTATCAATTTTCAATTTATGCTACAAAATTTTAATTCAAACTATCTTTCCCAATTCTAAAAATTAACTCTACTATAATGGTCGGCAAACACTTCATCTTCTCCCTCATTCAATACCTGTATGTGGAATAATAAATCTATAACAATACAATTAAATTTGGCATGGGCTTTTAGATTTTGAAGTTATCTATCAATAGAGGTGTGATTATTAACTTAGCTATAGAGGGAAAAAAGGATACCCCTTTACTAGAGATTATTTCTTTTGGCGGCGGACAGACTCCCCCATTCTAAAAAGGAGGTTATACTCACCTCTATACCCGATGCATCCTCTACTAGGAAGGAAGAAATGTTGAAATCCCCTATTAAAAGTTATAAAATTAAATTAGTTCTTAAGACGAAATTGAGTTATAGGATCCATTTTATAAGAAAGAATCTATGGAAGAACTATATAAGAAGAGTGAGAAAGAAGATAACCTGGTCAAGAAAGATTGTTGAACTAAAAGCTCTGGGCTAAGTAGAGCTAGAGGCTTTTGAGAGGCTCCCTATTCCTGCTTCCTTTCCACCCCTAAAGTGGTGTTGCTTCTACCCCCTTATTGCTGCTGCAAGGGAGGAGAGGGTGACTAAGATAGATAGCTCTCCACCATGCCTAGTGGACTACTCATAGAAGAAGGCCACGAAGGAAAAACAAATTCAAAAAACTAGAATCTTATGAAACATAAGTCATACCTGCACTTCGCATGAAGGTGAAAAAGAAATTCTTAAGGAAGAGAGGATTGAATCAAAGAATTTAACTCCTCAATTTGTTAGAAAGAACAAGAAAATTGTTAAAAAAACCTATTATTTATATTCTAGTATAGGATATCATTGGGTGCCTCACCTCCTATCTATTAAGATGGAGGAGATTGACTTGATGGGATCTAGTGAGGCCCCCCACCCCCATAGTGGTAGGCCACCAATCCAATCTGCAAAACATTCAAAATTTTCCTTAGTGATAGTGAAATCCCAGAAGAAGAATGATAAGAACAAGCAGATTGTTGAAGTTTAGGAAAAGAGGCCAAAGTCATATAAAACATAATTTATTCAAAAGAAAGATAGCAAGATTAAGAATCCCTCAATTCTAGTAGAGTTACCTAGGCTCCTTATTCAGGGATGTAAGTCCTGATGTAGAGTTGCTACCCTTGAGGCTCCTTCATCACCTTCTGATGTGGATGCCACCAGCCAATTAAGGATGCCACCCTTCCGACCACTAACTCTAGGATAGCCAAGAGGGATGTTATTATTCCTTATAATTATGAGGAAATGATTAATTAAATAGTTGTAGAGCCCTTCACTATAGATGACCTCAAAATTAAAGAGGTCCTCTCCAAGTTAGATGCAAAAGAACTAGATAATATGATGGTGTATAAGGGATACCTACCAATTAACCCCGAGTCGATAGAGGGAAGGTTCATTGATGAGGTGGTACAAGAGATCAAGGATATTCTTAAAAAAAAGTTGTGGAAGCTTTTGCCAGTAAAATCAATATGGAAGAGAGCAGGGCATCAACTAAGAATGTTGAGCCTAATAGACACCATTTTGGTGAGGAAGAAGATTCAAATACTATCAATTCTTATTCCAATAAGTCAGTAAAACTTAGAAGTAAAGATGACCATATTAAAGATTTGTAAATATAAGTTGTAAAATTACTATAAGGGTTAAAGAAATGTAGAGTCGGCTAACTAAAACTAAATAACCACAACCCAAATAGTTGCAACCTGCCATTTATATAGTTATCGGGAAAAGCAAAAAAATTAAAAAGTTAAGTATAAAGATTCCTTAATCAATGTCAGCAATCCCTCCAGTTTAATCAATAATTCCTCTTGTAGTCCTTGCAGTACCCCCAATGATTCTTCCAATGAAGTCAATAATTTCAACAATCCCTCCTGTCCAACTAGAAAGATATATCAAATAGTTAATCAAGGCATAGGAAGTTGCTTTCCAGATGTCATTCATAAAGGATTTATCAGATGAGAAGATAGTCTCCAAACCGAAGAAGTATTTTGAGAAAAGAGCAACAACATACTCAGTACAAGATTATTCTAAATTTGGATTCAAAGATTATAATTTTGATGATAGCAAACATTTCTAGCATTTCTATTTTTCTACTGTTGCCCTACCTACTAATGCTTCAGGTCTACAGGGTCCATTGCAAATCAAGCTAGCTCAAGATTGGGTAGATTAGGACTAAGTCAGTCTGTAAGTGTATTTATAATGTTTTTGCCTATTATTGAGTCAAATGTAATATTGTGGATCCTGATGCTAAGTAACCTTGCATACACACACTCAATGGGAGAAATTCTATAGGGTTAAAAGTTTTTCTATTTTTGATCAAATCATACCAGACGATCCAAAATTGTCCTAGATAATTAGTTAAAAGTAAAAACCCTAATTAGGGCATTATTATTAAGATAATGAATTAAGCAAATCGTCCTAGACGATATTCACATCGTCCAAGATAATAGGCTCAAATTTGAAAGAATCAGCCGCTAACTCTTTTAGGCATATTATTTTTTTATATATTATACAGGACATCATTCTAGATGATGCATTACAATTATGCCCAAATTAGTTTTATGATTAAGGAAATCAATTAAGGTTTAATTGATCAATCGTATCATCCTGGACGATCGTAGGATCATCCTGGACCATCGTAGGATCATCCTTGACCATCATAGAATTGTCATGGATGATCATAAGATCATCTTAGACGATTAGTTAAACAAACCTTAATTTCTTCTTAAATCATCTTGGATGAACAGAATAATGTGTTGGATAATATTTATTAATTTTAACTAATTATACAGGATGATCCATGAATCGGCCTGATGTTAGGTTATTTTTTCATCATCAACATGTAAAGTATGGCTGAATTAATAGAACGATATTATGGATGATTTTGATGTTTTGAACTAAACATAACAGGCAATGTACTCTTCATCCTGGACAATCATAATAAATAAATATTCTTATCATCCAGCCCCTCCTAGATCGTCCTAGATGAAAGGGACGAAAATACACTGATCACATAGGACGATCTATCAATCATTTTGGATGATCTTTGATGGCTTATTGCAATTTAGGGCAAATTTTAATCCCTTCTACATAAGTGAGAACATTGAAGAAATTGAAGACACCTTATAACACACGGAAAGCATTTCTAATTCATAATAGTTCTTATCATTTAAGTGACCAAATTTATTGCAATGTACTTAATGTTGTATCATGAATGTTTAGTAAGAATAAATTAGAAACTCTAAATTTTTTAATATAGTTTTATTTTATTTTATTTATTGTAATGTAGTTTTTGAAAAACAAGTTGGTAAACAAATTTATTGCAATGTAGCTTAAGTAATTTTTGAAATTGATGTTCTTGGTACTTGCTACTAATTAAATCATTTATAGTATGTAAATCAGTTTGTATGTAAATCAATTTTACATTCTATAAATCATTTTATTATGCAAATCATTTATACATTATGTAACTATATATTTGTAATTAATTCATATAAAATAAAAGTTTTAATTATTTTTTTAAATGTAATTGTATTTTTTAATTTTTTTAATTATACAAATCTTCATATATATATTACAACATAATTTTTAGGAGTTAATGTAATTTAAAGAAATGTAAATTAAATTCCTCATTTACTATAGATGGCTTTAGGTGACAATCATCCTCATATGGTCAAGAAAAGATAGATCCAGCTGTTGTTGGAGTACCACCTCATGATGGGTACTTTTCGACTCTTACATCCACTAGTCCTTAATTTCCCTCTCCAGATTAGACACACTCATCTCCATTCTATCCATATTAACCAGCATCAACATTACAAATAGCTCCAGCAACCTACCCTTACCCTTCTTACAATGACCCTTATTATTATGCACCTCCTATATAGTCAAAATAGGGGTTGGAGATCCTGCAATAGTTCAGGATAAGCATGTATATATAGAACCTGAAGGTGCTACATAAGTTCAATTTATTTTATTAAGTTATTATAATTTTATCTATTATTTAACAAATAAAAAAATTTTACTAGTAGCTTTAATCCCTTAAGGAAGCAGCTTCAATCCCTTAAGGCAACCTACCCAGAAGTTTCATGACATCATATGGAGTAAATATGATGCTTCTTAATTATCATTAAAGAAGATCCCAGAGGAAGTTAGGGATATATGGTTCAAAGATTTTAAGGTATATTTATTTTGTATTACTTAAAATTTTTTTATTTTATTTATATTAATATTATTTATTATGCTTATATTTTATAGAAAGATTTTAAGTGGTTGCTTGAGAATGATATAAGGATTTGAATAAATTTTATGAGGAGAGGCTCTATTCCTCTTACGGACATGTCATGGATATTAGAAATTCTTGGTATCATCCATTATAGATTGGTGAGGGAGTAAAATCTAATTTGATTAGAGCTTGAGTGAGCCCTAAGTTCACTAAATTGAAAGAGCATAATAAGTAAAATAGAGCATCTAACTATGGGGGGTTTAGGAAGCTCTCTTCATAGAGGTAATTCAATGCCTTATATTAAGCATAAATAATGATTGGTAAAAGATTGTAAGTTTCATAAATATTTATACATTATGTTAACTATGTTTTTTATTTATAGAAAGAGTATCTTGGTCGAGAGCCTACACCACTAGAGCTATATATGAGGACTCACCAATATTAAGCTTATCATTAGTGGAATATGAGCAGGTGATAAAAGCTTACATAAGTATAATTTTTTTAGTAATAATAAGAAATAAATAGAAATTTTATTTTATGTATTTATTCTCATAGGATGATTTTATAAGACTTCGGGATTGTCAGCAATCTACTAGTGATGGATCATCTTCAGGATCAACCTAAAATTCTGAGTACCACACCTGGTTAGATATTATTGGAGGATGGTAAAGGAGGGTGGTTTTTGGCTTTGGTTTGTATGGATATGCTTATGAGGTTAATACATCTACTTCAATATTTTATGATGTTAGTGTCACTGATGAAACCATCAGCTAGAGAGTTGCTACACTAACAAGAGAGATAGATGAGATAAGATAAATTCAAGCTAAGATAGAGGCGAAGCTGTGATCAAAATGAGCTGAAAATCATAACAAAAAAAATAAGATCCTATACATAAATCACAGGGCAGCGAGGATATGGATGATGATTAGTTATTATATTTATTTATAGAACTAGTTGGTGTACTTTAAACATAATAAAACAAGTTAAACTTTATGTTTACCTATAGTTAAAACTTTGTATATTATATACTTTATGTTTTGAATTATCTGGGCATCTATTAATTTTAGATATTAGTGTATATTATATATTATATTTTGAACTGCATGAGTATATATTTTCCTCAGCTATCATAGGTACATATGGAAATGTGTTTGGATAGAAGGGCGCTGCCTTTTTTTTTTTTTTTTTTTTTACAAATGCTACAAGTTTTGGGCAGCTAATCGGTGGTTTAGACAATGGAAACTGATACCATATGGCAGTTAAAATTGACAGTATTGTATTTATCACTAGTATTATCAAACAACTTTCTAGTAGTTGGACAACCAGAAACACTAGCAATTGGACCGTTGGAAACACTAGTTATTTTATGGCTGATAATGACTTACGGTTAACCTATAGTCATTGTGCAGGAAAATTCTAATGGGTTTTCCTCCAGTTTTGGCAACAGTAATTTATGGCTATTATAGCTGCCGGAAAACTGACAAAAAAAATTATAGATTTAAATTTCCTATTTGGTTTTTTTTTTTGTTTGAAAGAAATGCAAAATTGCATTAAAAGCACAAACAAGAAGCAAAAACAAACTACTCAAGTCGCACCTAAACTTGATCAAACAAGGATGGTCAACAAAGGGTCTTTATTCTAAGAAATAAAGAATGTTAACCTAAAGGAAAATAAAACAAGAAAACTATGATATCATTAAGGATTGGTACGTAATAATATGTCTAATCCTAAGAAATGAAGAATACTAACCTCCCAACGCAAAACTGAGCTCCAAAAGAAACCAAGAATACATTAGGATTATCATAAAGCTGCACCCCACACGTTAATCCACAGGAAAGGAAGAAAATCCTAATGCTGGTTAGCAAGTTATTCGGTTAAAAAAAAATTGGATTTAGCTAAGATAGCAAAATGGTATTATCGACCACTGGCATGTCTAAACTAATGAAAATAAGAATCCTAACCTAAATGAAAAGAAATCCCCAACCTATTATACTAGTATTGTTCCACTAATAGGGTGCTGTACAGACCCCTCGGAAAGAAGAACCCTAACTAATGGAAAAGAAAAAGAATTAAACTAGGATAGTGACTGACGTAATGGATTTCCACCACTAACACGTCATATTTGGAAAAGAAGAATCCTTTCCTAAAGGAAATAAAAACTGGATTAAAACTTGGATAGTGCCACTAAGAGTGTTATCAACCATTAGCACCTCAAATTAGGTGATGGAAAGGATATCCTCTTTATCCACTACTAGTACATCATATTATAAAATCAATAAACTACATCATCCTATCAAAACTCATTAGGTTTTAACTATGATGGTGTCACGAATGGTGTTATCAAATTGAATCATCATACATATCCATGTTATGAATGGAAAAGAAAAAAATTAAACTGTATGGTGCCACAAAGGGCAATCTAATCCACCATCTCCACATATATATTTGAACTATATGATTTATAATTGCTTCCATTAGACCATAAATTATTAAAAAGTAAAAATTATGAAGTAAGCAACTTGGATCTTGCGGCTATCAAAAGGTTTTAAATTAGTCATTAGGCTACAAGTAGGGTCTAACCTATTACTCTAGCGGTACAGAATAAATGAACCCAATAACTACATAAAAGATTTATTATTATCATAAAAAAATATAAAATTCTTATATTTCATTCAATGCCTTTTAATACGTCAAAATAAGATGGTGAGATCACGAATGACATATCCATATCTCTAAAGTCTCATGCATATAATCGTCTCCAATACTATTCTAAATCAGATTAAAGTAACTCTACTCCTCCATTACATACCCTAAAATACTGCATATAAGAGAATATATGAATGTATAACATGGATTTACTTTAACTCAAATAGTATTCGACAAAGGACATTGAACTAATTGCACTACTAATCCGTATAGTACCTAAAAGGATCAATCAATTATAACCAAGAATCACAAAATGCCCAAAAAATAGAACTATCCTGATAGATCAATAAAACTAAAGGTATTGTAGATACCATCGATTAGTGAGCTAGTACAATAAGGTCCCACGCAACTACTATTATCTTTAAGGGTGATGGTGTTTCCTAAAAAGTGATGTTATTTTTATTGCATATTAACTTTTCAAAAGTGTCTATATTTGTTCTACTTGATGATATTCTACTTGGACTTCTCATATTGAGTTATGATGCTCATTAAAATATGATATTTGAACATATAAGATATTGCTGAATGCAGGCATTTTATTCAAAAGAAAGAACATATAAGATATGCCCATTGGCATACTATATTCCTCTAAATATTATATCTTGGATCAAATATAGAATCCTATCCCACTCGCACCAAACATGTGTATCTCCAAGGAAAGTAGTTATATACCTAAATATAATGAAGTCTATAACATGAAGAAATGATCACTTTAGAAAAATATATTAAAACTATCTGGTGCCACAAATTGCACTACACCACTATACACATTTGAATTATGGAAAGGAAAAATTTAATCAGAAAAAAAAAAAACTTGATTAAATATGATGATTATCACGAAGGGCATATCCACCACTTCAACGTCATAATGCCTAAAGGAAAGAGAAGAATCCCTACAGAAAAGGATTTGAAAACTGGATTAAACTCACTATCATCCCAAACATAATCATTAGCTCTCCCCTTCATCCTCCTTTCTAAAACCATCCTCCCTCCGACTACCAAATTTCTTTTCCATTACTAAATATTAATTATGAAACAAATAGTATTGAATAAAATAGAATGGGCGTAAATGTAATCTTTCAAATGGGTGTAAATGTAAATGCATTAGCCATTTTGGTGAAAACTTGATGGCTATTTAAGGATAAAGGATTGAAATTGAGATTAATTTCCATTTAAAACTCTTAATTTAAATAAATAAATTCAATTAATGACTATATATATATATATTTATATATATAATATATTTATATATATTTATATATATATAAAATATAAAGCCATATTCATTTATTTTTGTTATCCAAAAAAAGTTTGAGTAAAACTTTAGAAGCTCTACAAACATCAAAACGAACTTACTTTCCCATTCATATTCATTAAAATGTGTATTTATTATAAACAAGAATGCCACGAAGTGACATTTATCTACCATTCAGCACTGCTAAATATGGTAATGATCTGGGATGGTGTTAATAGATGCAATTCCTCTTCTACGAAAGAAAAATTCTAACGTAATGGAAAAAAAAACATGATTATATTAGGATGATGATACAAAGGGAATGTTATTTCTTTCTGCACTGCAATTAATCAGTCAAGTTCCTATCTTTTCTAATATTGAAAGAAAAAAATCCTAACAAAAAAGAAAAGAAAATAAGATTAAACTATAATAGTGCAATGAAGGGCCTTTATTCACCACTTGCACGTCTAATCTTTAGCATAAAGAAAAATGCTAACCAGAAAGGAGATGAAAACTGGAATTAAACTAGAATTTGAGCTATGGAAGGGCGTTATGTCACCACTAACACGGCAAATTCTAAAAAATGAAATAATACTATCCAGAAATGAAAAGCAAAAAAACTAGGATGGTGTCAAAGGGCATTTCATCATTGCACGTTAATGAAAAGAAAGATCATTCTAATCAGTCCAAAAACTAGGAAGCTAAAAAACTGGATGAACTTGGCTTCCTCCTCCTCCTAGGATGGTGCCAAACGGCAGGTGTCTTTAGTGTTGAATAGTTGCTATTTGAATGATTTATATTTTGCAACTTATGTAGTTTTGATGATTCCAAACATTATTGTTCAAATGAATAGTTATCTCCTAACAATTTCAGAAGATTTGCACTTGCTCTTGTGTGTACTAACATTTCAGGAAAATCAGACTCCAGACTACGAAACTTCAAATCAAATTCAACATGAGAATACTTTGTTTATTTGAAGTGTCTTTTCTTTGAATTAATTTTGAAAGGGAGTGATTGTAATTGAGTGAATAAAACATACACACACACAAACTAAGGAGATCTTGAAATTTATACTGATCGTACAGGACGATATATATCGTACTGGACGATCTGTCAGTTATCTCCTATAGGCAGTTGGAACGAATAGGAACTTGCTTCGAAAAATTTTTTTTCTAAGTCCTATTCGTCCAGGATGAAATTAATTATCGTACCAGACCTCTGTAAAATTTTTGTCCAGACGACGTGGCGACTGGTCCTCTAGAAAATTTTCGTCCAAGACGAAATTAAATATCGTACCAGGACGAACAGCTCTCTGGAAAATTTTCGTCCAGACGAAACCAAATTATCGTCCCCGTGGCGATTGCTCTGAAATATTTTTGTCCAGACGAAGTAAATAATCGTCCAGGACGATCGGGTCACTGGAAAATTTTCGTCCAGACGAACATATTTTCGTCCAAACGATTAAACCGACTTAGACAGTTTTCAGGAGTTTCTAGAACCGACATGTAATAACCGTTCGTACTGGACGAACCTAGTTCGTACAGGACGATCATCTGTACGAAGACATTTCGTACACATATTCAAATAGGGTCGTTTCAGATCGTTTAAGTAAAATCGTCCAGGATGATCCATGATCGTACGGACGATCCACTGCGTAAAGAATTGAAAACTTGTAGTTTTTGGGCTGTTTTTCTTGTCTTTTGTATAAATATCTTCAAATTAGACTGCCACCCAATCTTTTTGTCACTTGATCTTCGTGCCTATTGAGAGAATAGCCAAGGAGAGAGTGGAAGAGAGCATTCAAAGGAGGATTCCTACCACTGGAGCGAGAAGGCTTCACTTGGATTTAAGGTAAGAGTCTCTACATGTGAATTTGGATTACTTCACTCTTTTCTTTCTTATTCCTTCTAGATTCTTGTGAGAAGATCAGTCAAAAAGGAGATCCGATTCTCTGCCGACACTTGGAGAGTGTGAACAGACGTGGGTTCTCTGCCTAGGAGAGTGTAAAAGGAAGAAGGTTCTCTGCCTACACTAGGAGAGTGTGAACAGCCGTAAGGGTTCTCTGCCCACACTAGGAGAGTGTGAAAGAACGACGGTTCTCTGCCAGCACTGTGGTTTGTGTAAAAGGACGACGGTTCTCTGCCAGCACTGTGGTTTGTGTAAAAGGACGACGGTTCTCTGCCGCACCGGGGTAGTGGTGAAAAGAGGTGTTTGTATAGGCTTCTCCGCCTTGCTGTGGGTGCTAAAGGAGAGTCACTTTTGGTATTAGTGCAATACTCAGAGGGTGCCTCTGAGGAGTGGATGTAGGTCTGGTTATAGACCGAACCACTATAAATCTGGTGTCATTTACTTTATTGCTTTTACGTTTCCGCACTTTAAATTTTAGTTTTAACAACTCTGTGGTTGAAAAACATTTTTCTACAAACTTTAAAAGAAAATTTTATTTCGGTTCAACTTAATCTTTAAGAGGGTTTAAAATTTTTAAACTACCAATTCACCCCCCTCTTGGTAGCCGTGGGACATTTACTTAGGCTTAACAACCTAATTACTAGATTCAACAAGTGGTATCAGAGCATAGTTTCAAAATCATAAGTTTGAACTACTTTTTGATTAACGTAGATGGCTACATTTGGAAACCGAAACACACCAGAGGGTTACTCTATCACTAGACCTCCACTGTTTGACAATATTCCTTTTGATTTTTGGAAAACACGCATGTCTACTTTCTTACAGTCACTTGATTATCGCATGTGGATGTTAGTCCAGGAAGGTTACACAAAACCAACTAGATTAGTTGATGGAATTAGGCGTAGATACACCCTATGCAGATTGGACTATAGAAGAACGTGACTTAGCACAATTAAATGCGAAATGTTTAAATAGTTTCTTTTGTGCTTTAAAATCTGAAGACTACATGCGAGTTTCCACTTGTAAAAGTGGAAAAGACATATGGGATAGACTTTGTATTAACTTATGAAGGGACAAATGAGGTTAAGCAATCAAGGACTCAATATCTTGTTACATGACTACGAACTATTTCGCATGAAACCTAACTGAATCTATATCTGACATGTACACAAGATTCACTCAAATTGTCACCTCTTTGCATGCACTTGGTAGGGAATTAACTAATGCTGAAATGGTTCAATAAGATTCTTCGTTGTTTACCTACTGCATACGATGCTAAAATTACTGCAATTACAGAGTCTAAAGATCTGAACATTTATTCTATTGACAATCTTTTGGTTCACTCATTGCTTACGAGCAAGGAGTAAGTCAAAGAAAGATTGATGCAGGTGAACCAAGAAAGGACAAGAATATTGCACTAAATGTGGAAGAGTCAGAAAGTGAACACTCACAACCTGAGGATGAAGATGATATAGCACTGATGACTAGACAATTCAAAAGCTTTTTAAAGAGGAAGCAGAAGAGACGCCAGCAATGGAATAGAGGTAAGTATAATAGAAATGACAAGGTTTCTAATGAAGTGATTTGTTATGAATGCAGGAAACCAGGTCATATAAAGACTGATTGTCCAAAACTCAAAGCCACTCCTACCAAGGAGAAGGTAGAGGAGAAACCAATGGTAAAGAAGGGCAAGAAGAAGTTTCAAAAGGCTTTTTGGGCGGACTCAGCTTCAGACTCATCTGAGACTGAAAAAGAAGAAGAAGTCACCAACCTTTGCTTGATGGCAGATAATGCTGAACAATCAGATCAAGAAGAGGTATGTGATTTAACCTATGATGAATTGTTTGAAGTTTCTGAACACATGCATGATGCATATAGGAAAATGAAAAAGATGCATGCTAGTTTAGTTTTAGAATTGGAAGAGCTTAATAAGGAACATGAAATCCTTAGGAAAGATCATGCTTTAATTGATAACAACCACATAAAACTACTTGATGAATATGATGACTTGAATAAAAGTTTTGAGAATTTAAAATCATCCTATGCTGAACTTGAAAAAGAATTTAAGAATTTTAAGGATGAATCTGAGAGCAAGACATATAGAATCAATTATACAAATCGAATCTTGGAGAAGATATGAATTCATTTTACAAACTCACAATAAGAGCTCTCGAGGATAATAGGAACCCCCCTAAACTTGAAGATTTTACAAATCCTAAATATTATCCTAAATTCATGAAATCCCTTAGAAGACAATCATATGAAAGAAAACATAGGAATATTTTTTCTAATGTTAAATGTAATAATTGTGGATTTTTGGGACATATATCTCACACCTGCACTTTAAAGATGAAAACTAATTTGGTGTGGAGAACTAAGATGCATAATCCTAGACATATCATACATGCATCTGATTATAAATTTCATAAAGGTGAACCCAAACTTGTTTGGGTTCCCAGGTCTAACATTTGAGAATTTTGCAGGAATACTCTCACACAAGACCTCGTGAGAGTATATGGTACCTGGACAGCGGATGTTCAAAGCACATGACTGGAGATACTGCTCAATTCATAACGCTGGAAGCCAGGAGTGGAGGCAAGGTTACACTTGGAGATAATACCACAAAGAAAGTGGTTGGATCAGGTATGATTGGAAATTTGAAAAACTTTTTCATAGACAATGTGTTATTAGTTGAAGGCTTAAAACATAATTTGCTTAGCATAAGTCAGCTATGTGATAAGGGCTATAATCTATAATTTTTACCTACTAGCTGCATAATTAGCCTAAATGGGAAAATTGTTTTAAATGGAAAAAGGGTAAACAATGTCTACATGCTAGATTTAAATTGTATTCAATCTCCTACTGCTTTTTGTTTGAAAACTGTTTCTGATGAATCATGGCTTTGGCATAGGAGACTTTGTCATTCTAGTATGAAAAATCTTAGAAGAATTACCCAAAAGAATTTGGTGAGAGGTATACCTAAACTAGACTTTACCAAGGACCATCTTTGTGATGCATGTCAATTAGGAAAACAAGTGAAGTCCTCTTTTAAGTCCAATAAAGATCTTAGGACCAGTAAACCTTTAGAAATTCTACACATGGATCTTTTTGGACCTGTAGCACTGTAAGTCTAGGAGGGAAGGTATATGGATTTGTTATAGTAGATGATTTTTCAAGATTCACCTGGGTTAAATTTCTTTTTCATAAGAGTGAATCATTTGAGGAATTCAGAAATTTTTCAACTTGGATACAAAGAAAACTAGGATGTGAAATAATTTCTATACAAAGTGATCATGGAGGAGAATTTGAAAATGAAAGATTTGAAAATTTCTGTAAAGAAAAGGGGATTGATCACAATTTTTCTGCACCTAGAACTCCTCAACAAAATGGAGATAGTTGAAAGAAAGAACAGAACATTAATAGAAGCCGCCCGAGCAATGTTAGCAGAATACTCGCTTCCTAGCTATTTTTGGGCTGAGGCGGTTAGCACTGCATGCTATGTTCTGAATAGGGTGAATGTGAGATCAAATTTGAATAAAATACCCTATGAGTTGCTAAAAGGTAGAACACCAAATTTGTCTCATTTGCATGTATTTGGTTGCAAGGTGTTCATACATAATAATAGAAAATCTGCCTTAGGAAAATTTGATCCAAAATTAGATGAAGGAATTTTTGTTGGATATTCAAGTGTTGGAAAATCTTATAGGGTATTCAACAAAAGAACTTTAGTCATTGAAGAAACCACACATGTTGTATTTGATGAAAGTGGAAACATGGAAGAGCCAAATGTTGTTGAAGAAGAAATTGAAGAAAACTCCCAAAAGATTGATAGATTAAATTTGGAAGAAAATGTGGAAGAAAATTTTGAAAGAGAAAACCCTTTGCCTAGAGATTTAAGATTTTCTAAAAACCACCCAAAGGAATTGATTATAGGTGAGCCAAGTGAGGGTGTTAGAACTAGGCGTGGATTAAACAAGGAAGTCAATCATTCAGCCTTTATTTCAACTTTTAAACCCACTAACATTGATCAAGCACTTTCTGATGAATTTTGGATATTGGCCATACAAGAAGAGTTAAATCAATTTGTAAGAAATAAAGTTTGGGAATTAACTACAAGGCCAAAAGATCAAAGTGTTGTTTGAACCAAGTGGGTATTCAAAAATAAAATGAATGACTCAGGAGTAGTCATTAGAAATAAGGCTAGATTAGTAGCTAAGGGATATAATCAAATTGAAGGAATTGATTTTGAGGAAACTTTTGCCCCTGTTGCTAGACTTGAAGCAATTAGGGTTTTACTAGCCTTTGCCTGTTTTAAAGGTTTTAAATTGTTTCAAATAGATGTCAAAAGTGCCTTTTTAAATGGGGTAATTGAGGAAGATGTTTTTGTAGAACAACTTCCAGGTTTTGAAAATTCTAAATTTCCAAATCATGTTTTCAAATTAAAAAAGGCATTATATGGATTGAAACAGGCACCTAGGGCTTGGTATGTAAGGTTGAGCACCTTCCTACTTGAAAGATCTTTTGAAAAGGAAGTGTGGATACAACTCTCTTTTTAAGGAAAATTGGAAATGATATACTTATTGTTCAAATTTATGTCGATGACATCATCTTTGGATCTTCAAATAAACATCTTTGTGATGATTTTTCTAAAACAATGAGTAGTGAATTTGAAATGAGTCTAATGGGAGATTTAAATTACTTTATAGGATTTAGCATTAAGCAACTTGAGGAAGGTACTTTTCTTAGTCAAACTAAATATATTAAGGACATCCTCAAAAAATATGAAATGGACAATGCTAAACCTGTTAGTACACCAATGAGTTCCTCAGTTCAGTTGGATAAGGACCTTAAGGGAAAATCTGTTGATCAAAAGAAATTTAGAGGGATAATTGGATCTTTACTTTACTTGACTGCTAGCCAACCAGATATTATGTTCAGTGTTTGCTTATGTGCTAGATTTCAATCAGATCCAAAAGAATCACATTTGACAGCAGTGAAAAGGATTTTAAGATATCTACTAGGAACTCAAAACTTAGGGATTTGGTATCCTAAGTTTAGCTCTTCATTTGAAATTATTGGTTACTCAGATTCTGACTTTGCAGGGTGTAGAGTGGATAGAAAAGCACTTCTGGAATCATGTCAATTCATTGGAAATTCATTAGTTTTATGGTCTAGTAGAAAACAAAATTCAGTGGCACTATCTACTGCAGAAGCATAATATATTGCATTAGGAAGTTGTGTGGCACAAGTACTTTGGTTAAAATAGCAGTTGATTGATTTAGGATTAACTATAGGCACTATTCTAATTTATTGTGACAATACTAGTGCTATTTGCATTTTCAAAAATCCTATTCAACATTCAAGAACCAAACACATTGATATAAGGCATCATTTCATAAGGGATCATGTATCCAAGGGAGAAATTGAACTCATACATGTTTCAACTGAAAATCAACTTCCAGACATTTTTACAAAATCTTTAGCCTTTGATACCTTCAGTACTTTAAGAATGAGGCTTGGTGTTATTGATTTGAATGCCTAAACAAAATATCTTTGCAACATTGATATTTGTTTTGTTTTGTTCTTAATTTTGTGAAATTTTGTGTGTTTTGAATGAATTGTCTTTGGGTCTATGGTTTTGTTTTATGTTTTCTGTATTTTTTGAATGTTTAGTTTTTTTTTCTTAATTTAAAAATCAAAATTAAAAATTTTTGGAGGAAATCATCCGGAACGAATATGGTTTCGTACAAGACGATATGTGAAAGAACAGTTTGCGCGAATTTTAACCGTTTTGAGAGCAGTTTTTAATTAGATCGTCTGTATGATCGTACGATCGTCTAGGACAAAAATATTTTTTTTTTCTTTCTCAAACGTCGGGACGATTGAATGGAGCGGTTGAGTGGATAAGATAGTTTTTAATATGGACTTCGTCTGTACGAATTTTTCGTTCGTCCAGACGAACAGGTGTCGGTTCATTGTAGGGGACGGTTTTCAAGAGACATTAAAACGAGTTACTTTTTGATCGTTTGTACGAAAATTTTTTGTTTGTACGATCGGTCAAGTCAAAAAGCCTGTACGAAGGGACGCATCGTAAGTTGTGTTGATTACAAAAAGTCGTTACATTTTGGACGAATTGGATCATCTGTACGAAATAATTTCGTCCAGACGAATGATTATTTTCATCCAGGATGAATATTTTCGCCCAGGACGAACGTATCATTTTTCTTTAAATATGAAGGCTTTCTAACTTAATAATCACACTTCCAAACTTCATTTTCAATCCCTTTCTACTTCAAATCGACAATGGCCTCCTCAAGCAAGAGACAAAAGGTGTTGGTGAAGAAACCAAATAGGAATGCATCAGACAACTTTCTTTCTAAGGTGAATGAGGAATCTTTTCCTCGTTTTGCATCCGCCAAAATCACTCCCTCTCGCATTCTAATTCAAACTGAGTTAAAATTTTGGGTAATGCACCTTATTGCCTCAACCCAATTTCATTTCATTCTTTCTCTCGTACACTTCTACAACAAGCAAACCTACCACTATTTCCTAGCAAACATGAGTTTTAATTTTGACCACTCCTCTATTAGTTCTTATGTCTTTAAACAAAAAGTTGAGATCACCAAGCACGACCTTGGTGCATTTTTGAACTTAAGAACTGAGGGATATAGAGCCAATACCCTAATGAGTGAAAAGAAATTCGAATGGTATGAAGTCAATAAGGTGATTAGAGAAATTGGCCTAACCTATCATGTTGCTAGAGTTTCTGGAATGACGAAAAATGCCCGAGTCATCCAGCATATCCTTCGATCCTCAATCATTCCTAAAGCTGGTGATATGATTAATATTACCCCTCTATTTTCTTCTCTAACCTTTTTAATTATGGAAGGACATCATATTGACGAAGCCCAACTTAACATAGATCATATCTATGGGCTTTCAGAAATAGGACATGCAGATCAGAAGAGGAAGAAGAACATTTCATTAGGACACTTAATTACTTACATTTTGAAAAAGAAATACAACCTAGTGCATCCTGATGAAGAATACGAAGAGCCAGTTTACTATAATGATGCTTCATTCAGATTGCTCTTCAAGGAGGAAAAAAGGAAAAGCACATGCCAGTGCTTCAGAAGAGGAGGAAGAAGAAGGAGTGCAAGCTTCTGCTCCTCAATCAGATTATCAGAATCTGATTGAAAGATTTGATAGATTAGAGACTCACATTGATCAAAGGTTTGATCAATTTGATGCTCAACTTATGCAGCAACAACAAGACATTGGTAATATTAGGAATGAAGTACATGAAATTAATACCAATGTAATGTTGATGGCCTCCTACTTCAACCTTTTTGGCGGCATTCCTCCTCCTCCTCTAGAACAGTAGAGATGATTTTTTGTGTGTTTGTTGTATTCGTATTTTATGTTTTTATTGTGTCTGTTTCAATGTTAAGTGTTTGTGTTTATGTTGGTTTTTCTTTTTAAGTTCAATGTATATTCTTCTTATTTTTTAGATATTATGAAATCCGTTCATTAATATCAATGGATGTTATACTGTTTTTCAAATTTGATTTGTTTTTGGAATGTGGTTAATGTTTATGAATTTTATTAGTATTATTTAATCTTCATAGTGCTTAAATTAGATTATAATTTGAGATTATCTATATTAGAAAATCTAGTCTTTCTAAATTTAAAAGTTGTTTATAACTTGTTGTAATTTAAAATTCATGTCTATTCATTTAGACTACATAAAAGTTAATATTACTGTTGCAATTTAGATGTTTTCTTATTTTGTATTTCTATGCTCAAGTGATATTTATGCACTTAGAAATATTTGAAATTTTAGATTATAGATTTTGGAAAGAATTGGTCTCAATTACTCTTGAAAATTAAACAAAAAGTACAAAAATCAAAAGGAATTCGCAAAGATTTGCAAAGTGAAAAAGAGGCACAAAATATGCCCAACAAAGAAAAATTGCACAAAAATGTGCCCCAAAAATTTTGAAAAAGATGCGCAAAGCGCCACATGTGGTAATTCTCTTCTTTCCAAATTCTTTCAATCTCTTAATTCAAATTGATCTTATGTTCATTTATATTCTGTTGAACTTTGAAATATAGAATTTTTATACATCTCTCTTGTAATAATTTTCTATAGTCGAATGTCTAAATTGAATCATGTCTTTGATAAATTATTCTTACTTACAATGTTATATCACTTCTTAAATTTTATGAATTTCTATGATTGACCTAATATTTTTAGTTTCAAATTGCATACCCTATGTCAATCACCATTTAGATTAAATTTTAAATTGAATTTCATATAATTACTTATATTTCTTGTCTATTTCTTCTTCACTTTTTGTTGTTGTCAAAAAGGGGGAGAAATTATTGTGTTTTCTGTTTTGATTATTCTGTTTGCAAGTATTTGACTTTGTGGTTGTTTGTGTTAAAATTTTTGAAAAACAAAAATATTGTTCTTTATGCCTCCTTATTTTAATGTACTCATCAATTCAGGGGGAGTTTAAGAGATAGAAGATTTGTTTAACTTGAAACCATACAAACAATAAATGTTTTGCCATCATCAAAAAGGGGGAGATTGTTAGAATAGTTGCTATTTGAATGCTTTACATTTTTGCAACTTATGTAGTTTTGATGATTCCAAACATTATTGTTCAAATGTGTAGTTATCTCCTAACAATTTTAGAAAATTTGCATTTGCTCTTGTGTGTACTAACATTTCAGGAAAATCAGACTCCAGACTACGATAACTTCAATTCAAATTCAAAATGAGATACTTTATTAATTTGAAGTTTGCATTTTTTCTTTGAATTAATTTTGAAAGGGAGTGATTGTAATTGAGTGAATAAAAAAAACATACACACACACATAAAGAGATCATAAGATTTTATACTGATCGTACTGGACGATATCCTATCGTACGGGACGATCGGACAGTTATCTCCTATAGGGCACATGGAACGAATAAGAACTTGCTCGAAAATTTTTTTCTAAGTCCTATTCATCCAGGACGAAATTAATTATCGTACCAGACGATTGGTTCTCTGTAAAATTTTTGTCCAGACGAATTTTATTATCGTACGTGGTGACTGGTCCTCTGGAAAATTTTTGTCCAGACGAAATTAAATATCGCCCAGGACGATCGGGTCTCTGGAGAATTTTCGTCCAAACGAAAATAAATTATCATCCGTGGCGATTGGTCCTCTGAAATATTTTTGTCCAGACGAAGTAAATAATCGTCCAGGATGATCGGGTCACTGGAAAATTTTCATCCAGACACATATTTTTGTCCAAACGATTAACCGACTTAGAACAATTTTCAGCAGTTTCTAGAACCGACCTAGTAATAACCATTCGTACTGGACGAACCTAGTTCGTACAGGATGATCATCTGTACGAAGACATTTCATACACATATTCAAATAGGGTCGTTTCAGATCGTTTAAGTAAAATTGTCCAGGACGATCCATGATCGTACAGGACGATCCACTGCGTACAGAATTGAAAACTTGCAGTTTTTGGGCGGTTTTTCTAGTCTTTTATATAAAAGGTCCAAATTAGACTGCCACCCAATCTTTTTGTCATTTGATCTTCGTGCCTCTTGAGAGAATAGCCAAGGAGAGAGTGGAAGAGAGCATTCAAAGGAGGATTCCTACCACTGGAGCGAGAAGGCTTCACTTGGATTTCAAAGGTAAGAGTCTCTACTTGTGAATTTGGATTACTTCACTCTTTTCCTTCTTCCTTCTAGATTCTTGTGAGAAGATCAGTCAAGGAGATCCGATTCTCTGCCGACACTTGGAGAGTGTGAACAGCCGATAGGTTCTCTGCCTACACTTGGAGAGTGTGAACAGCCGTAGGGTTCTCTGCCCACACTAGGAGAGTGTAAAAGGACGACAGTTCTCTGCCAGCACTAGAGATTGTGTAAAAGGATGACAGTTCTCTGCCAGCACTGGGGATTGTGTAAAAGGATGACGGTTCTCTGCCTCACCAGGTAGTGGTGAAAAGAGTGTGTTGTAAAGGCTTCTCCACCTTTCTGTGGGTGCTAAAGGAGAGTCACTATTGGTTTTAGTACAATACTCAGAGGGTGCCTCTGAGGAGTGGATGTAGGTCTGGTTATAGACCGAACCACTATAAATCTGGTGTCATTTACTTTATTGTTTTTACGTTTCCGCACTTTAAATTTCAGTTTTAACAACTATGTGGTTGAAAAATATTTTTCTACAAACTTTAAAAGAAAATTTTATTTCGGTTCAACTTAATCTTCTAAGAGGGTTTAAAATTTTTAAACTACCAATTCACCCCCCTCTTGGTAGCCTTGGGACATTTACTTAGGCTTAACAACCTAATTACTGGACTCAACATTTAGTGATGAAAAGGAAAGATTCTTTGGAGCTTTCAGATTCATCATAAATCACTAGGATATTGCTCAAATTGAATTACTTTATATTCTCTCCTTAAGAAGGAATATTCAAGATTAGATGCTAGATACTAAAGGTATTATGATTGAAGGTGATAATCACAACGTGATTTTACTTTTGCAAAATGCTTGTCAGAATAAATCCATTTAAGAAGAATTTTTAAATCCTAAGGATTTAGATTTTCTTAAAGACTTTAAACATGCGATTTTTTTCTTTTGCTAGAAGAGAATGTAATAAGTTAGCTGATATGTGTGCTAACTTAGCTATAAGTTCAGATTTTTTTTGGGATAATCTGAATGATAGTAGCATTACTCCTTTTCTTTACTTATTAAAGAAGGAGTTTATTTGTACTTAGTTGCTTTTATTAATAAAATTGCTCGTTGCATTTTCTAAAAAAAAAAGCGACTTCCTTTGAACATGACAAAATGCTCATTTAATTAAAGTTTATTTTTATTTACTTGATGGATTATTATAAGCAATTCCATCAATTATTTTATAATTTACAAGTTTTAAGAAACTATGTATATAATTAGATGTATCTATATAATAAAAATATAAAAAAAATCTAAATGAAGAAATTTAAATTCTTATTATTTAAAATTTATGAAACAACATAAACAACAAATGATAAATTATGATATTTTTTATTTAATTTATAAATTTTATTATGTCTAATAATTAGGCTATATATTTAAATAATTAGCATCAAAAATATAAATAAATAGGTTTGATTAAAGCTTGATTTTTGCTTGAACTTGATAATAAAATTAATAATAAGCTTGAACAAGGTTTTGAAACTAAGATTTTATTCAACCTCAACCCAAACTCCATAAGAAAAAATATGAAAAAACTTGAACAATGTAGTACTTGGCTCGACTCGACTAGTTTATAATCATATACATACATAGCAGCTAAAACTATATTTTTGCTTATTTAATACTTAACTCTCATTATTTATTCACATAAAAATTAAAACTTTAAACCATAATAAAAAATATTACTTATCATTAGCTTTTATAAAAAAATTTCACTCCATTGATATGTGGATGCACTTCCTTGGTAATCAATCCTCCCATGACATCCTATTATGACTTCTTCAACATAGAACTTCACATGTTGTTAGTCCCGTCGCCATGTCTGCATGCCATCATTGATCCCAATACTCATGATGAGATAGAATATCAGCTTCCTCACATCAACATCAGCATCCTTCACATGTCATTGATGCCATTGACAATAAGATCCCAACATGTCTTCCACACTTCTTTTTCATCTAGGGTTTTTGGAATGAAGAATGATGATATTAATGGCACACAAGGTGAGTACATAGTGAAATTTAGGAGTTAAGTATGTAAAATATTAGTTGGAGCTGCTATGCATATAAATCTACCTAAAAATATAATGATAATAACAAAATTAATTGAAAAGGGCATATGAGTTATTACACAAGACATCCTAATAAATTAGGATTCATAACTAGTAGACATTAGATGAAGGAATCATATGATCATTATAAGATTGATCATTCTTTCCCTTTGTTTCTTGAAATCTTTCCTTCGTTACTCCCTTAAATATTCAAATATGGCAAACCTTCTCATATGTTTGAATTAAACAACCTCATTAATTGAGAGTTTATGCTATCTCATATTCAAAAGGGGTAATTAAATCTTGGAGTTCGAACTCATTTGGAGTCTCTAACCACTAGAAAAAATAAACACTAATTCAAAATAACAATAAGATACTTAAATCTAAGGTCAAGTCTCTAATAAGAGCCCATTATGAGTTTTACAATTAATTCTATCCAATTGCAAGTTTTCAATTTGGTTGCTTCAAGATATAAAACAATATTTATGAAGTTATGATTCAATTCACTCAATTTGGGTGTTAATTGAAAACATAATATTTGAAAATTTCAAAGTTATTTGATGGGGAAAATAATACTGAACTCTAAATACATTTAAGAAAAACACATTAAAATTTTCATTTAAAAAAACAAATTCTAGCTTAAAGCTACGAAATGAGCTCTATGTTTTATGGTATTAGGCTACTCAAAAAGTAATGTAATCCTTAATAAATTATCATTTATATCTATCCACATTGATTTTCCGAGTACAAGCTATTTTTGAAGAAATTAAAAAAAAATTATATAGATGAATTATGTCGATATCAAATCAAATAATTTATCTAGACTGAGTTAACAAAAGAGAAGTAAGCAAATCCTCAAGGAGTCCCTTCTCTTGATTTAAGCTTTGTTTGGGATAGCTTTCTTACAGTTTTGTTTTTCAGACCGCAACTGCAATATCTATTTGGCCACTGCATTTCATCGCTTCTTTCAAAATAAAAAATATACTAGGAAGTTGTTTTCTACAATAACTATTTATAAATTATTTTCTCTACAACTTTACAAATTAATAAGAAAGCTATCTTAAATGAAGCCTTCGCCTCAATAAATCCATTACAACATTCTAAGCAATAATTTCAAAAATGACTTTCCAAGAACAACATTTTAAATGGAAAATTCTAAAATAGTAGTGAAGTGGATCTCTTCCAAAGACACATTATTTATTATTAATGATTTTCCTACCACAAAATAGCAAAAATTTTGTTCTAATCAAATCCTAAATGAAGCAATTTTGAAATAGTTATGGTTTAATTTGATTATGTTTTTCATCAACTTGACTCTAAGGAAAAAAAAAATCATTTTATTTACAAGAAAAATATGCTTATACAACTAATATTTTGCACATAAGTATTTCTTATACATTCATTTGCATATAAATTGAAACATGTAACTTTTTTTATATGATATATATGAATATTTTGAAATTTTTTTCTTTTAATATTATTGAATTTTATAGTGTAAAATGAAAATTATGATTTTTTTAAAGCTATAGTCTGATATATAAATTTTCCTATATTTTATAGAGCTAGGTATTTTGTGTTGAATTTCATACATTAAAATGCATTTCATGAAAGCAAGGAAGGCTGGCTGTCATCATAATCAATTAATATAAGTTGACTCATAAAACATAATAGCCTTCATGGGAGGGTAGCCGATGGGATTTTCTTTAAAGATTTTTTATGGTGTTATCCTAGTTATAACCTGTAACTAATGACTGATTATGGTGACGGGCACACAGTGATGATCACCCTTTGTTTATTTAATAAAAGCCACCAATAATGAAATTGATTTATAAATAAATGATAATTATGATGGATATAAATGATGACCTAATGGGAACAAGTTGAGGTTAAATGATAATGAAAATTCCACATGATTGCTTGATGTTCTACTTTACTGAATATAATGAAGCATGAATGTATTGATAATATTGACAACTAGATTATAATAAGTACAAATATAAATGTATTGATTATATGTGTTGCATATGATCGATTATAAATAAAATAGATAAGACAGATGGTATTGACAACAGGATGCTATAATTCCTTTACTAGTTAATTAATGCTTTTAGTACAATTACTCTATAGCTCTATTGATTCTTGTATCAACAATTAATTCATTGAATGATTTCGTGCTTTTTTTATTAATCATATTGAGCCTTACGAATGATAAGTGATCATTGGTGAGATTTAATGATATTGACTATATTGAATAAGCATGTATAGTAATTCATTAATCCCCATATTGGGATACTTAGTAAATTTGGGTTTCTATTGAGCTTTTAAGTTCACCATGTGGATTTTAAGGAATTTCAGTTCAATAAAGGGATCAGGACCAGGTGGAGTGAGGTTGGTCGAGATTTTCTGGTTTTTCTTTTACAATTTCTTTTAAATATTTTTTTATTTTTTATAGTCAGGAGTTTGAGATAGATTATGGATTGTAAGTAATTTCTTAGCTGTTATAAATATAACTTTAGAGAATGAATAGTAATTTTTTTTAATGTATATAATTTTAATTATCTTTTATAGCTAAATTTATATTAATGAATTCTTTGAAACTCTAGTTGATTATTTTGGTGATTAAAAAGATAATTCTTTTAACTTTTATCATGGGGCATGATAATTTGATATTAGAGCGGTTATTAAAAGAATTAGAATTATAACTAGAGCTATAGAAATTAATGATGAGTCGGGTAGAAGTTGGGTAGTATAATTTTCTTCTTTTATTTTGATTAATTAATTTGCATATGTATATATGTTATTATAATTGCATTTAAATTGATTGGTAATTGTCACATAGTATATAAAGTGCTTTAATGACATGTGTGAGTATAATTATTTGATTGAATTCATGAATGATTGCATGCTCTAAATGATGAATTAAGAATCAATAATGGGTTGATTAAATTTGAATGGATTTTTTGGTTTTAAACTGTATTGATTTATTTTGATAAATTTGTGTTATTTTTGTTAAATTGCTTATTTCTTTTTTATTCAAGGAAATATAAAGGACAAAATTTTTTAAGGTCGGTAGATTGTAATAATCCAAAGTCATGAAAAGCATTTTTAAAAGGAGAAAATGAAAATTCAAATTTTTATTTAAACTAGAGTGCTTCGATACTATTCTTGAAAATATGTAGGTGCTAGAATTCATCATTATGACATTTAAGTCTTTGTTCTATATTAATTCTAGATTTAGCAAGCAACGCTACTGCACTGCGTTTGAGCGTTGTGGCGCTAGGCACAAAAAGTGTGTGTGTGTGTATATATATATATTTGATTGGATAAAATTAAGTATATGATATTCTAAAGTTATAGGCTAATAAATAGATTATTTTTGCATTTTGTAGAATTGAGTATTTTATATTGTATTTCATACATTAAAATGTATTTTAAGAAATAAAGGAAGGCTGGTTGTTAATACCATCAATTAGTAGAAGTTGACTCTTAAAATATAATACACTACAAAATAGGATGGGTAGATGCGCTTTCCTTTAAAGTTGGTTTGTGGTATTATCACGCTTGTTGCCTTTAACTAGTAACTGATTATGCTGACTGGTAGAGAGTGACAACTTTTTTATTGATTTAATTAAAGCAACTTGTAATCATAGTTGAAATGTTAACAAATAATAATTATAATTTTCATGACTGATGAGAAATTAAAAAGAAGTTAGAGTTAAAAAAGGATGAAAATACCACATTATAGTTGGGTATACTCCCTTGCTGAATCGTATAATGAAATATGTGTGCATTTAGATTATTGATATAAATATCATATTGGCTACAAATAGATGTTTTTACTTGATATGATGTATATGATTGATAATAAATAAAACAAATAAGATCGATGATTCTAACACCAATATGTTATGATTGTTTTACTGATTTAAGAATTTTATTAATCTTTTTGAGAAATTAAAAATAAGTTAGAGTTATAGGTGGTCTCATAACTATTAAAAATGTAATTTTTGATAATTAATAGTGAAATATTTTGATGTATATAATTTTAGTTATTTCCACTAGCTTCATTTATATTTATGAATTCATCCAAGCTCTAATTGATTATTTAAGTAATTAAATTAAAAAAAAATTCCAAATGTGACCTTGGGTCATGGAAGATGGTGTGCATCAATATTGAATGACAAAGTTGCAAGGCGTCAACCTTTAAGGTGACAAAATACATCAACCTTATAGGTGATAGCTTGTACTGAGGTTGGTTGAAATAGTAAGAGATGAATTCAGTGCTTATCTATGTTATCGGGTGGCAATGGTAAGAATATATAGTAGGGCAATAGTGATCAGGAGACTATAGTTAGGTGACGGTGTTTGGGAGAACCTAGATGATGATGGTGGTTAAAAGATAATAGTCAAGTAATAGATTGGGAAGACTATTGTCAATCGACAATCAAAGAATTATATACTTGCAGCAATGGAAGCAATGGTCAAACAATGATGGTTTGATGGTGATGCTTAAACTGTAGTAGTTTAATGGTGGAGAAAAAAACATTGATGGTCTAATAATGATAATATAACATTGATGGTCTAATCATGAACAAATAATAATGGTGGTTGTATAATGGAAGTGGACGTGTGTTGGTGGTCCAATAATGGCATGACAAAGCTTTAAGAAGCTTATGATTTCTCACCTTATTCTCTCTAGTCACACCTCAAGTCCCCCTTCATGTAGAAAAATTTACAATATGTAACCACTCCTTAGCTGTTAACACGGACTTTCCCTTAGAGTCACAAACTAAGAGAAATTCCACAATATGATGACCAATTGAGATAAATTGCATGAAAGTTTTTCAGAAGTAGATGATAAAAATAACATTTTTAATAGACAATGCAAAAGTTATGATTAATTAAGCTTGAATAGTTATAAAGTACTTGTCATTTCCTCAAGTGACCTCCAACATGATTACACCTTCCAAGAGTTGCTTCATCATTTAGAATCCCACCAAACCTCTCTAATAAACTTTAAAATTCTCAGCATCCAATCTTACCTTTTTAATGAGGTGGAGAAAAATCATATTATCCTCGATACCTTTTTTGAACTCAAAGAAGTAAAATGTCATGCCCTAAGATCTAAATGTGGAAGCATTTTGTATCTCTAAATTTATTTACCAAACTAAAATAAATTTAAAATAAAAATTTTTATTTTTATTTGAACTAGAACATTACAGCACTGAGCATATGAACATTGCAGCTTTGTGCCTATGAGTGCAGTAGTGCCAGAAATCACCACCAAGACATTTGAAGCTCTATTCTATAGTAATTATTGATTCAACATGCAATGCAATGGTGATGGATTAGAGCTTTATAGTGCTAGTCTACTAATAGTGTTTTTATTTATATTAAATTCTAAAAGCTAAGAACTAAGCCTGCACCAGCCATTCCTCCTCTTCAATTTTGTGTGGCTTTCTACGGAAGAGGAGAGAATGAAGAGAGAGAAAGTAGAGTTTCGATCATTTTTATTTGTTGTTTTAGTTAGAAAAAGTCTTTTGATCATTGTTAATAACATGAATCACACTCTGATTTTCAATGATTTTGAGTTTGATGAATTAATCTCTCCTATATAAAAAAAAATTATTTTCTTCTAATTTATCAAACATTTATCATGTAACTTTTTGTGTAAGATAGATATAGATTTTATGGACATTGTGATTTTAATATTATTGAATTTCACTATATAAAATAAAAGTTATGATTTTTTAAAGATATATACTAATATATATATATATATATATATATATATATATATATATATATATATATATATATATATATATATATATATATATATATATATATATATATATATATATATATATATATTCCTACATTTTATGGATTTAAGTATTTCATGTTGAATTTCAAACGTTAAAGACAGATTGATATAATTGATATAAGATAAATACGTCATTTGCATGTAAGCAAGAAAACTTGGCTGTTAATAGTATAATAAATATGGGGTTCTTAAAATATAATATCTTATGCATGAGAGTGGACCAATGGGCTTTGTTTTAAATATAGTTTATAATGGTATCCCAATTTTAGCTTATAACTAATGAATGATTACACTGACTGGCAGATGGTGATGACCCTTAATGATTGATATAAACTTACGTATAATAATATTATAAATATGATGCAATGATAATAATAATGATGATGATGTGATGATATAATGAATATAAATGAAAGAGTGAAAATAATATATTAAAACTTGATGTCCTACCTTATGAAATCATACTAATGCAAACATATATACAATAATATTAGTGATAGATATATTTGTAATGTGTGTGCATATATAGCATATAAATGGTTACTTATATTGATTTTTTTAATAGATAATTGATAAGATGGATAAGACTAATGACATTGACACTTGTTTGTTTAAGATATAAAGTACCAATTTATTGATCACTAATATATTGATTATTTATATATTAATTTTCTCACACCTATTATCAATTTATGGATTTAAGCATGATAATGTTTACTTCTCATTATTGATCATATTGAATCGTACTGGTGATGAATTATCATTGATGATATTGAACATGTTGATTCTATATATTGACATGAGTGTGTTGATTGATAACTTAAATCTTATATTGGAATCCCTTGTGAGTTTTGGGTTTCTACTAAGCTTTATAAGATCATTATGTGATGTATTGATTTGAGGTCTAGGAAGAAATCAACACTCTATGGAGTGAGGTGAATTGAGATCTTTAGCTTTCTTATTTTATTTTATAATTTTATTTTATTCTTTTGTAGTAAGGAGTTATTAATAGATTATTGATTTTTAATGATTTTGTTATTATAAACATAATTTTAGTGAATGGAAGCAGTGAAATATTATAATTTATATGATATTTTAATACTTTTGTTAAATATATTAATTTATATTGATGAATTATAGAAGCTCTAGTAGATAATTAAAAACATAACTTTGATAAATCTTCTATTTTAGATCTTGGGGCATGCACTACTAAATCCATTTAAATAATAAAACTCAGTAGAAGAACCCATATACATCAAAGCATTCCACTTAATCATTATTCATTAAAATTAATTTACAATTGCTAAAATTTTAATTAGTTCACCAATATATCATTTAGTACTTCCAACTATAAAAGAATAAAATAGAAATAAAACAGATCTAATCCTAAAATTCTAAAACTAGATTTTCCTCACTCAACTGTATCCTAAATCCTTCCTAAAAAATATAATAAATTTTAGAGTGAGGCAATAGCTTAGTAGGCTATGAAAACTTCTAACTATAATCAATGTAAGACAATAAAAATAACATGAATGTAACCATTAAATCCAAACCAGTATTAACATGTAATAGTAAGAACATGTGATGGTCAATATGAACAATATAAATTTAGACAAGTAGTGAGAATCAATACAAGCAATGTAACTTAGAAATTAGTGATCGACAGTCAGATAAATGATATGTATATTCTTTCATTCTTCTAACTGTGTGAAATATTGTCTTCAAATCAACTCTTAGAAAATCTTTATACTTTTACTGAGAAAATTTTATAGATTTGAACACATAAATAGAAATCTCTTGACCTTGAAGCCTCAAAGATAGTTCCCCTTTTTACAAATCAATCATGGCTTTCTCAGTTGCTAAGAATTGTTTTCCTAAAATGAGAGGTATTTCTCTATCTTCTTCCACATCAAGAATAATAAAGTCAATAGTGAAAATAAATTTATTAATCTTAATCAATACATATTTTATTACACCTCTTAGATAATTTAAAGATCTATAAGCTAATTAAATAATAATAGATGTAAGTTGACCCTCTCCTATATCTAATCTTTTGATGATTGAAATGGGCATGAGATTAATGCTTAATCCTATATCACATAAAGCTCTCTCATAGAATTTATCACATATACATAATGGAATTATGAAACTACCAAGATGTTTAAGTTTCTCAGATTTTTTTTTAAAATAATAACACTACACTTTTTAGTTAATACTAAAATTTCAAATTGCCCTATCTTCATTTTCTTATTCAAAATATCATTTATGAACTTTGCATAGGTGGGCATCTACTCTAAGGATTCATAGAAGGGTATGATAATAATTAGTTTCTTAGACACCTCTAAGAACTTAGAGAATTATTAATAAAGATTTTATTTAATCAACCTCTGAAAAAAGGTGGTGTAGGTGTCTCTACAACCTTCCTAATTAGTTTTTCAAGTTCCTGTATAAGTTCAGGTGGTTCAGTAGAGGTTTCATTTTCTAAATGTTCTTCATCACCATTAATTTTCTATGGTAGATCTTTATCCTTGTATGGGTTTCCCAAATCTCTCCCACATCTAAGTTAAATATTATTACTTTACTCTTACAATTTTAGGATGCTAATCAATCTAGCAAGATTCCCTATATGATCTTCTATTTTTCTAAAAGCATTAGCTCTATATTGCAGTTAAATTCCTAATTGCATAGCAACATATTTTAATGGTATCTTCCCGTTCCCAACATGATTAAATTATTCAAATCTTGAGGGTAACGCTACATAGCTGCATGATATGGTCTTGAGCATTCAAACATCTAGGATCACCAGCTAAGTTAGGGTAATTTTTATTCCTGTTTGGTCTGGACCTAAATTTCATAATATATAATTTATTTGATTTAATAGCCACCTGAGCTTTATGAATTGATAAAGCATCAAATTCTTAAACTTCATCTACTCTCTTAGGATCCAAAATTCATAAACTTCAGCTATTCTCTAGGCATCCACTCTATCAATAGACCATTAAAAATTATTAGTATTCATTTCCTCAATCATTTCATAAGCATCCTTAAATAGTTTAGACATAAATGATCCCCTAGCTACATAATCTATGATTGACCAAATCGATCCAGTAAATCTATTATAAAAGGTTTGAATAACCAACCAATTAGGTAAAGCATAGTGAGGGCATTTCCTAAGCATATCCTTAAATCTCTCCCTATTTTCATAAATAAATTCTCCTTCAAACTGGGCAAAGGAAGTGATATCCTTTCAAAGTTTAGCAATTTTTTATGGTTGGAAATACTTTGCATGGGTATTATGAGCCAACTCATTCCAAGTGATTATAGAGCTTCAGGGAAAATTTTTTAACCACATTTAACCCTTATTCTTTATAGAAAATGAGAACAGACTAAGTCTAATGGCATCATTATTGATAACATTATACATAAAAGTTACACAAACAAAAAAAAAAAAAAAACTAGTTAAATGTAAGTTAAGATCTTAAGATGGAGTTCCTCAAAACTGAGAATTTTATACCATTTAGATAATAGCCTATTTTAATTCAAAATAATTAGCTTTGGTAGTACATCTATTGATACTAGAATAAATTCCTTCCACTATAAGCTTGAATAATTGCATCGCTTAGTTAAGTTAGCGCGACACTGTGAAATGTGAACCATTTGATGCTTGGAATGACTTTTTAATGCAACAGGTAAACTTATGAACCAATGCATGTTTATAATTTATACCTTATTTTTATCTATATGTCACCATATATATATCAACATATTTATCATATCAAGCAATTGCTCTACATCTATTTTATGTATGTTGTATTATATTAATGCATGCATATCATGTTCTATATTATGCATAATATATCATTTATATCATGCATTTTTTATTTATCATGTGCTATTGTGTTAATTTTATCAACCTTATCATATTATCAATCATGTCCTATATAATATCCATATCAAGTTATATAATTATCATGTCATTGCCAACTTTATTAATATTATATATATATAAAGTAAGGTAGAATATCTGGCTACTTGTAGTGTTTTTCCTATATTTAGTTACATAAACCCTTTAGACCAAATAGAATTAGTCTCGATCATTATTGACCTTGTTATTGTATGAGGTCATCAAGACCTAGCCAAACTCATACTTAGTAATATAATTATTGATAATCACCAACTTGTCAGTTATAGAGATCGTAATCAATTGCAACCCAGTCATTGATTTTTAAACTTTCAATCGAAACCTTCAGTTGACATTCAAATCATGTTCAATCAACCTGAATCCTTTATTTTATTATAATTGGTAAGAACAATTTAAGATTCAGTCAATCACATTCAAATATCCATTCAAATCCAAACTCCTAAATTCAAAACCTATGGCCAAAAGCCTAATCCTGAAACCTTTTATAGGTGAATGATATATCACTATGCAATCCAATCAAATTATCTTTGATTCATAACTTGTCAGTTGCATGTTGATCTGGCATATCTCTAGAGCTTGTCCGCCAAATTTGAGCTCATCCTGAGGCCTCTTAACCATAAAACTAATTCTATTTTCATAGGTTGCAAGACCTTTAAATACTTATAGCCTATGCCACTAGATGTTCCACCTTGTGAAAATTGTCCTTGATACCCTCATAAAGACCTTTGACCATGTTCATGGCCTCTAATATAGCATGTTTAATAATAATCCACACTTATCTAGACCCAATTTGACCTAGGGTTAACAAGGGGTCAAAATAACTAAAATGTCCTTTAAATGGGTTTTTTTGGTTTTTCCCCCAAAAAATTCAATATGGCCTCCCCATATCAACCTTCAAAACCTACCCCAATGGATCCTAAATATCATTAAGAACACATTGGACCCAAACCCACACAAGGGAAAAGGCCTGGTTGATTAAGTCAACCATGGTTAACCAAAGTAACCCTTAAGGGTTCAAACACCCATTTTAAACCAAATGACCTCTCTTTGAGATAAAACCACTTTTGTTGGGTTCATATAATCAATTTAAACTCAATGGACCAAACCCTTAACCCTAGGTCAACTTAGTTGACTAAGTCAACCAAGTTTGACCAAGTTAATTTAAACCTTCCATGCACTTTTACCTTTTCAAACTGTTTGATGAAGACTCCCCCAAACCCATTCAAACTTATGGGGTGAGCCATTGGGTCCTTAAGAGACCCCTCTTAAAGACATAAAACTTGGGCCCACTTGGGTTAGCCACTTGGATATACCCAAGTTTCTAAAATTCGATTACCCTTCAATCAAATTCCAACCCTAGCCCACTTGGATTAAACCAATGGTGGCATTGGGTTCCTCTTGACACAATACACTTCCCTAGTTGACCCAACCCGTGGATCAACTTGGATTAGGAATTAGGCTAACCCAAAGTGGCCAAACCCACCTTGGGTTAAACCATTTCTCAACCTAAAATCAATTAAACCTAACCAACCCTTCCATGGGGTAGCCCTAGGTCTAACACACCAACCCTAGTCAGCCTATCCCTTGGATTGACTTGTGTCGGCCTTTAAGGAAACTCAAAGTGGTCAAAACCACTTTTACTTGAGCCTATCCTCTCCATATGTCGAATTAAACCCATTTTCCACTTGTATTGGATAGACCTTAATCCAATGCACCTCACACCTCAAGCCAAGGGTCTGACATGACCTGGGTCACACCCAATCTGATCCAAACCACCTAGGTTTGGTTTAACCTGAGCCATTTCCATTAATTGGATCTCATCATACCTAACTTACCTCATTTATTAACTCATTAGACCTCCAACAAACTTTCAAACTCATCCTAACCTGACCCTTGGCCGCTTGTGACTAGAGCGAAGGAGAGCGATCTATAGTAGACCCGTCCATCTTGAGTTCCACCCAAAGGCTTCCAAAGCCTAGTTTCACTAGGCTTAAGCTCATGTGGCATTTAGGACATCTCCACCTCTAGCTAGAAATCATTTGTTAGCCTACCCAATCGATCCCAATAGTCCATGGTTGTAGGGATGACATAAGAAGGGTACCCTCTCCCAATCCAACATTTTAAAAATCCTCCCCAAATCTCTCTAAGTAATCCCATAGTTTCCCTAGTCTCTCAGCCTTTTCTATCCATTTGTTTGAGCACGTTCATGTGAAAACCATCCATAATTTGCTCAAAGTCATACCTCTGGCCATCCACTAGTCTTAGCTTCTAAAGGAGAACTTCTCATCTTCTTACCCTCAGGCTTCCTATGAGAAAAACCCATCCATAGGGGCTTTCTACATGGTAAAAACTTTTCCTAAGATCCACAGATATATAGTCTGGTCAAGTGTGAAGGAAACCTTCACTCCAATGAGTTCCATCATTGGATTGAAGGTTTATATTTTCTTGATTGTTTTCGTGATGTTTGATGGAGTTTCACCGACAAGATTCATCAGATAATATTGAAAAAGCTTTATGGGCTTAGTTGGCCATGGGAGGTTAGAAACATAATTATATCCATTTAATTAGATCAATAATGCAATTTAGTTCCTGTTGTTCTGGAGCCCATATTTATCACAACTGTCCTATTCACGATCCAATGATTAGTTTTAAACTTGCATTTATACAGTCAGTAGGCAATCATTTGGCTTGCCAATTGAAATGCACTGCATGTGAAAGGGCAATCCGACTATGCAATCCCATGTTAATTAAAATAAAAAATCACAAAAAAACTTAAAAATTTCATATCTCCCAATCCACTTGGCCGATTTAGGTGCTCTTAGGCTCATTAGAAAGATCTAAAAGATATCTTCAAAACCTCTATGGCCCAAAGCCTCAATTACTTATATATAAATTTCAATATCCATATAAATTTCTATGGATATTATGCTTTTTAGTGTTTAATTGAAGTTACCATGGCTTGGTACCATTAAAAGATTGAGTTTGGGCATGTTTTTGACATACAAAATTTTCCTCCACTATTTGTTGAGTTTAAGGGTGCCATTTATTTAATTTGGAATCAAGGGTCCAAATTGCTTATATTATCTTTCCAGTGAAACTTAGGTTCTGATTTTTGGAGTCATCATCATGCTTAGAATAGGGTGTAGAGCCACTTATTATATCCCCATATGGTTTAAAATTCATTGGATTAGGGGCCCATTTTATCGATCAGTTAGGGACCCTAAAATCCTATCATATATTTGACTTAGAACTTTAATTAATTCACTAAAAATTTACTTTAAATCCAAAAAATTAAATTAAACCCTTTAATTGGCCATAAATTAACCCTTAATCAATCAAAAATAAAATTCCCATGATTACACTACTAATTTAACATTAATCTAATTTTTAAATAAAATTGATAATTAATTCAAATAATTAATTAAAAATATTTAAACTTCTAAAAATTCCTAATTCTTGGATACATTCCCTTAGGTTATTTTTTACCATTGGGGGTGATTATAAGAAGTTTTGGACTAATTTGGATAAAATCCAAAAATCCTCTAAATTAAGGTAATTTTAAAAATTAAAAAAAAAAACATAGCTTTGAAAAATCATTAATAATTCTAGAAAATCCAATTCAATCAAACTAAAAGGCCATTTAACCCTAATTAAAATATAGTATTATCCAAAAATATCAAAACTCCAAAATCAAGTTAGAGTTAACAAGTCATCTTTCCAGTCAACTATAGTTCAAATCTAGGTTCAAAACTTCAAAAAATCATAACGTTTTGTAGAAAACTCAAAATTAGGCCAACTAATAGCCTTGTTACTTATATTAAAGCCTAATATTTGTTAAAAATATAAAATTTCAAAATTAACTTTATTTAAAAAGTCATCTTTTTGCCCCTTAATTCACATATTAAAAAAATTCTAAGAATATCAAAATTTTAATATTTTTTTTAAAATTTCATAAAACTATATTTTGATTAATAATGCTACTTAACCTACATTCTAATATATTATAACCACTATAAAGATGAAGTTTTTATGATGGACTACTCTAGCCTACGAGGCTAAGTATCTTAAGAAGGTTTGGTTCCTCAAGCTTGGCGGCATAACACCACGAATGAATTTATTGGAGTGTAACATTTTAAAATCAAGTGACTATTAATTACTTAATTAAACTAAAATCTTTAATACAACTACATCAACCAGGTCTTTAGGATGCACTACTCTGGGTTGTGGTACTAAGTGCCCTAAGGAGGTCTGGTTTCTCGAGCCTGGTGGAACAACGCCACGAACTGGCATATGTAAAATCTGAATTAATTAAACTCTTAAAAATATTTCGTTGATCTCTGAATCTTTAAAAGAAATTACCCCTTAAAATGTATCTTGCACAAAACTTTATTGCACTAATACTTAGGCTCAAACCTAAACTTATCCTTTAACCTCGAACAAACATGAACATTAAAAGACCTTAACAAAATACCCAACTTAGGATCTACCCAGCCACATAGCCTTTAGCACAGACTTTAGATTGTTTGTTAGGATATTTAACTCTAACCTAGGCCAGGCAAGTGTTTACTTTAACATTGTGTGATGGGTTTTTTATGGTTTCGTTGCATGTTGTGATTAAAATTCATTGATGTGTTTCTTTACTTTTACTGCACTCTATGAATTGATGATTTGATTAAAGATTGTATTTCTCTTAGGCTAGGAGCCATCTAGTTGTTCACTGAGATTTTTGCAGGTGACTACGCTAATGCAGGGCAATAAAAGGGGGATAAGTTAATAATAAATATAAATGTTATAAGTGCTTCAGCTACTCAGCCTCTAAATAAATAAGAGCATAATCAAGTGTGATTTATTTTAATGAAAACATCTAACTTCTTGGGATATTTATTTATAATTGATTTCTCAGGATAATATTGCAAGGAGTCTAGATTTTTCTTTTCAATATAAATTTAATTTATTTAAAGTATTGTGTTATGAATGAGTCTTTGAGTTTGGGATACTTAGATCAAAAATTGAATTCTAAAGAGAAAAGGATACCCCTTAGATGGATAGTTTTTTTTTTCATTTGGAAGCTCAATTTTGGATCACTCAACTACCCAAAGTAGAAATAATAACCTCCCTTTTGGGGGAAGAGTTTTCTTTTATATTCAAGTATCTAAGCATGATTGATCTAAGGAGCACAAAGAGAAGAAGACCAAGGAATTTAATACAGAGAGTATCCCATTCAAAGTCTACTTGTGTCTATCCTAGGATTATAATATGAGTTTATGGTTAGTGGTGCTTAACCACTTTTAATTTCTATAATTATGGGTTAAAATAAATGGGGCATTTTCCTACAAACTTTATTTAAGGAATTAATTTTATTTATTGATGTATTTTATTTTATTTTATTGCATATAGGATTGCCTGCTTTTCCTTATCTATTAGCATTTATGTGTAAATTTTATTTTAGCCTCAATTCGATCAAAGACTCGTGAGGGTACATATAAAATTTTTTTATATAAAACTAAAATGAAATTTTTAGATAACATAAAAACTCTAACAATCTAATAAGTAATCATGCGACTGTCGGGAGTATGCATATAATATATCTATCTTCTATCCCTTTATAAGCACCTCCCAGCTTGTGGGTTCTAATAAACCACCTAGCCTTTGAGGGTGTATATCTATCAAGGGGATGTTGTTGAATCTTTAGGAAAAATTATTTTGAAGCCATTTTCAAATTTACTGTATTCCATTTTATACATTTAATCAAGTCGATCAGCATGCATTATATTAGAAACTAATTAAAAGTGTCTTAAATTTTAATTGCATTTGAGTTAAGCATTTTCCACCCTACATAAGTTAAGGTACCAATTAGGATCTGCTATTTTTGTCGATCCCAATTGTTAAAAACTTTAATAATAATATCCCCACCACTTTTTCATAAAGAATGAACTCTTAGAATTTAAATTGACTAGGTGGTTAGTTGGCTCCCTAATTTAATTTGGGGTAAGTCCAGATTTTGTACTTCATTAGTTAGGTTCGAGTCATCATCATCCAGTGACCAATTTAGATTTAGGATCTGGGCTAGATTTTAAATTATAAGACCTCAACCTCTGAGAATATAATACAAAATTTCTAATAATTCATTCAACACAAATTAATTCCTCTCTTAATCCAAAATTTAAAGTCCAGCACCTATATTAGGTTGGGGCACTTTTGAATTATTTTTGAACTATAAAGTGTCTTCTAACTTTTAATAAGTGCTCAATCCTGCTCCAATCCCACTTGAAATTCAAATTTCACCTCCTTTAATATCCACTCATTGGAATCTTTAAAAAAAATTTCTATTGATGTTTTAATTGAGAGTTTTTATTTGAAACTTTGGTTTTCTATAATGTATTTAACTACGAGAGCTTGCTCCCATAAGAAATTTAGAACCCAAGTCATATATTTGAAACTCAATTAATATTTCTTTTGGGAAATCATATTTATAATGATCATCATTGTTAAAATCGAATAATTGCTAATGGATAAAATTTTCTACTATTGGGGAGAAATATCATGTGTTGACATAAATTTGAATATATTATTAAAGACCACTTCTTTTGATTATCATAGATGGATATTTGACTGAACTTCATTTAGACCCTCTAGGTCATATGTGGTTCTCCCTTAAATCAGTCTACGACATTAAAGAGAAAATCTCTAATTCTAGGTCTGAACCTGTTAAGAGATTTTATCTTATCCTTCTGAGGTGGTATATTATCACTAATGGTCAGTTCAACTCCATAATTAAAATTTAAACTTAATTTCTAATTTTTTCAAATAAATTCTTATATTTATTTTGCTCCTAGAAAGACAAATCTTCTTTTCAAACCCCAATAATCATATCACAATGTAAACATGAATCAGTCTTATATTACATGTCACAAGTCACGTGGCTTTCATTAAGAAATTATTACTTCTTTCTCATCAGTATATCATATTTTATCAGTTAATCTCTTTATACCTATCATTTCATATAACTTAAATTAACACCATAAACTTATTTTAGGAAAGGTCATTCAACCCACACTCTTATACAGTGCAATATATTTTTAGCCAAGCTAAATCAATCAGTTATTTAATGTTAACCTTTCTTATTTTTAGACACATTTTATATCATATTTATTATAGTAACAATCATCATACACACATCTTATATAATTATCATAGCAATTAAATTTATCAAATGTACTCATCAATATTTATGTATTATGTAAAAAACTTTTTAGACTATATGAATAATAATTGTATATATATCATGTATTCATATTTAAATTTAGTATGCTTGCTCATAACTATTTTATATTTTGTGTTAATCTACTCATTTCTTATATATATATATATATATATATATATATATATATATATATATATATATATATATAATTAAATCATAAAATTTCAATATGAACTTGTAAAAATTTTAGGATGATGATATCTATCATATATAAAAAAACATGAGGTAAAAGATCTCTAAAAATAAGAGATGTTTTTATTTTTATTAAATTAAAGAGAGATAAAATTGATAGACTCAAAATGATCAAAAATAGATGTTGGATTAAGATTGTAATTAGAGTGATAGGAAATGATAGACAACACCCCATTTTCTCTCTCTTCTCCTTTCTCTCCTCTTTTTTTTGTTAAATCTAGTAATTAGGTTGTTAAGCCTAAGTTAATGTCCCAAGGCTACCAAGAGGGGGGGGGGGGTGAATTGGTAGTTTAAAAATTTAATCCCTCTTCGAAGATTAAGTTGAACCGAAATGAAAATTTTCTTTTAAAGGTTTTCTAGAAAATATTTTTCAACCACAGAGTTTTTAAAAATTAAAATAAAATGCGAAAACATAAAAAACTGTAAATGACACCAGATTTATAGTGGTTCAGTCTATAACCAGACCTACATCCACTCCTCAGTGGCACCCTCTGAGTATTGCACTAAAACCAATAGTGACTCTCCTTTTGCACCCACACCAAGGCGGAGAAGCCTTTACAACACACTCTTTTCACCACTACCCGGTGCGGCAGAGAACCGTCATCATTTTACATAATCCCCAGTGTTGGCAGAGAATCATCCGTCCTTTCACACTCTCCTAGTGTGGGCAGAGAACCCTTTCATCCTTTCACACTCTCCTAGTGTGGGCAGAGAACCCTTTCGTCCTTTCACACTCTCCTAGTGTGGGCAGAGAACCCTTCCGGCTGTTCACACTCTCCAAGTGTAGGAAGCGATCCTTTTGGCTATTCATACTCTCCAAGTGTCGGCAACGAACCGGATCTCCTTGACTGATCTTCTAACAAGAAATCTAGAAGAAAGAAAGAAAAGAGTGAAGTAATCCCAATTCACAAGTAGAGATTCTTACCTTTGAACTCCAAGTGAAGCCTTCACGCTCCAATGGTAGGAATCCTCCTTTGAATGCACTCTTCCACTCTCTCCTTAGCTATTCTCTCAAGAGGCATGAAGATCAAATGACAAAAAGATTGGGTGGCAGTCTAATTTTGACTATATATACAAAAGACAAGAAAAACTGCCCAAAAACTGCAAGTTTCAATTCTGTACGCAGAGGATAGTCCCGTACGATCGTGGATCATCCTGGATGATTTTACTTAAATGCTTTGAAACGACCCTATTTGTATATGTGTATGAAATGTCTTCGTACAACTGATCGTCCCGTACGAACTAAGTTCATCCGGTACGAACGGTTATTACAAGGTCGGTCTAGAAAATTGCTGAAAACCGTTCTAAGTCGGTTAATCGTCTGGACGAAAATAGGTTTGTCTGGACAAAATTTTTGCAGAGAGCAGATCATTTTCTGACGATAATAATTTCGTCTGGACGAAAATTTTACAGAGACCAGATCGTCCTAGACGATGATTAATTTTGTCTGGACGAAAATTTTACAGAGAGCAACTCATTTTCTGAAGATAATTAATTTCGTCTGGAAAAAATTTTTATAGACACCAGATCTTCTTGGACGATAAAAATTTCGTCCCGGACGAATAGGACTTAGAAAATTTTTCAAGCCAATTCCTATTCGTTCTATGTGCTCAATAGGAGATAACTGTCTGATCGTCCCGTACGATCTAATATCGTCCCGTATGATCATTATAACTTATATATGATCTCCTTATGTGTGAGTGTATGTTTTTATTCACTCAATTATAATCACTCCCTTTCAAATTTAATTCAAAGAAAAATACAAGCTTCAAATTCACAAAGTATCTCATGTTGAATTTGATTTGAAGTTTTCGTAGTCTAGAGTCTGATTTTCCTGAAATGTTAGTACACACAAGAGCAAATACAAATCTTCTAAAATTGTTAGGAGATAACTACACATTTGAACAATAATGTTTGGAATCATCAAAACTATACAAGTTACAAAAATGTAAAGCATGCAAATAGTAACTATTTTAACAATCTCCCCCTTTTTGATGATTGCAAAACAATTATTGTTTGTATGATTTCAATTTAAACAAATCTCCTAAAGTCCCCCTGAATTGATGAATACATGAAAATAAGGAGGCATTTTGAACCACATAATAAAAATTTTATTTTTCAAAAAAAATTTAACAAAATTTCATAGTTAAACATAAAACCAAAATACAAAAAAAAAACAAAACATACGAACACAAGAATTTCTCCCCCTTTTTGACAACAACAAAAAGTGAAGAAGAAATAGACAAGAAATGTAAGTAATTATATGAAATTCATTTGAAAATTTAATCTAAATGGTGATTGTGATAAGTTATGCAATCTAAAACTAATAGCATTAGGTCAATCATAGAAATTCAAAAAATTTAAGAAGTGATATAACATTGTAAGTAAGAAGAATTTATCAAAGACATAATTCAATTTAGACATTCGAATATAGAAAATCATTACAAGAGAGATGTATAAAAAATTCTATATTTCAAAGTTTAATAGAATATAAATGAACATAAGATCAATTTGAATTAAGAGATTGAAAGAATTTGGAAAGAAGAGAATTACCACATGTGGCGCTTTGCGCATATTTTTCAAATTTTTAGGCACATTTTTGTGCATCTTTTGACATTGGGCTAATTTTGTGCCTCTTTTTCATATTTATGAAGCTTTGAGCATTCCTTTTGATTTTTGTACTCTTTGTATATTTTTCAAGAGTAATTGAGACCAAATCTTTCCAAAATCAATAATCTAAAATTTCAAATATTTCAAGATTAATTGAGACCAAATCTTTGAGCATTCCTTTTGATTTTGTACTCTTTGCATAAATATCACTTGAGTATAGAAAGATTATATAAGAAAATATCTATATTTCAATAATAATATTAACTTTTATGTAGTCTAAATGAATAGACATGAATTTAAAAGTTCTAATTATAACAAGTTATAAACAACTTTGAAATTTAGAAAGACTAGATTTTCTAATGTAATTAATCTCAAATTACAATCTAATTTAAGAATAATTAAGATTAAATAAGACTAATGAAATTCATAAAAATTAACCACATTCCAAAAACAAACCAAATTTGAATCAAGTACAACATGCATTGATATTAATGAAAAGGATTACATATTCTTTTCATAATATTAAAACAACTAAGAAAATACACTTAACTTTTTAATAAAGACAACTAAAACAATCAAAACATTCAAAACATAGAAAATAAAGACAAAACCACAGACTCTAAAATAAAAATACTCAAAAATCATAAAATTCAAAACAAAAAATCAAAGACCAATAAACTAAGAAAACATAAATATCAATGTTACAAAAACATTTTTATTTAAGCATTCAAATCAATAACACCAAGCCTTGTTCTTAATGTACTGAAGGTATCAAAGGCTAAAGATTTTGTAAAAATGTCTGCAAGTTGATTTTCAGTTGAAACATGTGTGAGTTCAATTTCTCCCTTGGATACATGATCCCTTATGAAATGATGCCTTATGTTAATGTGTTTGGTTCTAGAATGTTGAATAGGATTTTTGGAAATGCAAATAGCACTTGTATTGTCCCAATAAATTAGAATAGTGCCTTTAGTTCATCCTAAATCAATCAACTGTTGTTTTAACCAAAGTACTTGTGCCACACAACTTCCTAATGCAATGTATTATGCTTCGGTAGTAGATAGTGCCACTGAATTTTGTTTTCTACTAGACCATGAAACTAATGAATTTCTAATGAATTGACATGTTCCAGAAGTTCTTTTCCTATCCACTCTACAGTCTGCAAAGTCAGAATCTGAGTAACCAATAATTTCAAATGAAGAGCTAAACTTAGGATACCAAATCCCTATGTTTTGAGTTCCTAGTAAATATCTTAAAATCCTTTTTACTGCTGTCAAATGTGATTCTTTTGGATCTGATTGAAATCTAGCACATAAGCAAACACTGAACATAATATCTGGTCGGCTAGCAGTCAAGTAAAGTAAAGATCCAATTATCCCTCTAAATTTCATTTGATCAACAGATTTTCCCTTAAGGTCCTTATCCAACTGAACTGAGAAACTCATTGGTGTACTAACAGGTTTAGCATTATCCATTTCATATTTTTTGAGGATGTCCTTAATATATTTAGTTTGACTAAGAAATGTACCTTCCTCAAGTTGCTTAATGCTAAATCCTAGAAAGTAATTTAAATCTCTCATTAGACTCATTTCAAATTCACTACTTATTGTTTTAGAAAAATCATCGCAAAGATTTTTATGTGAAGATCCAAAGATGATGTCATCCACATAAATTTGAACAATGAGTATATCCTTTCCAAATTTCCTTAAAAAGAGAGTTGTATCCACACTTCCTTTTTCAAAAGATCTTTCAAGTAGGAAGGTGCTCAACCTCTCATACCAAGCCCTAGGTGCCTGTTTCAATCCATATAATGCTTTTTTTAACTTGAAAACATGATTTGGGTATTTAAAATTTTCAAAACCTGGAGGTTGTTCTACAAAAACATCTTCCTCAATTACCCCATTTAAAAAGGCACTCTTGACATCCATTTGAAACAATTTAAAACCTTTAAAACAGGCAAAGACAAGTAAAACCCTAATTGCTTCAAGTCTAGCTATAGGGGCAAAAGTCTCCTCAAAATCAATTCCTTCAATTTGATTATACCCCTTAGCAACTAATCTAGCCTTATTTCTAATGACTACTCCAGAGTCATTCATTTTATTTTTGAACACCCACTTGGTTTCAACAACACTTTGATCTTTTGGCCTTATAGTTAATTCCCAAACTTTATTTCTTACAAATTGATTTAACTCTTCTTGCATGGCCAATATCCAAAATTCATCAGAAAGTGCTTGATCAATGTTAGTGGGTTCAATAGTTGAAATAAAGGCTGAATGATTGACTTCCTTATTTAATCCAAACCTAGTTCTAACACCCTCACTTGGTTCACCTATAATCAATTCCTTTGGGTGGTTTTTAGAAAATCTCAAATCCCTATGCAAAGGGTTTTCTCTTTCCAAATTTTCTTCCACATTTTTTTCCAAATTTAATCTATCAATCTTTTGGGAGTTTTCTTCAATTTCTTCTTCAACAACATTTGGCTCTTCCAAATTTCCACATTCATTAAATACAACATGTGTGGTTTCTTCAATGACTAAAGTTTTTTTGTTGAATACCCTATAAGATTTTCCAACACTTGAATATCTAACAAAAATTCCTTCATCTGATTTTGGATCAAATTTTCCTAAGGCAGATTTTCCATTATTATGTATGAACACCTTGCAACCTAATACATGCAAATGAGACAAATTAGGTGTTCTACCTTTTAGTAACTCATAGGGTGTTTTATTCAAATTTGATCTCACATTTACCCTATTCAGAACATAGCATGCAGTGCTAACCGCCTCAGCCCAAAAATATCTAGGAAGCGAGTATTCTGCCAACATTGCTCGGGCGGCTTCTATTAATGTTCTATTTTTCCTTTCAACTACCTCATTTTTTTGAGGGGTTCTAGGTGCAGAAAAATTGTGATCAATCTCTTTTTCTTTACAGAAATTTTCAAATCTTTCATTTTCAAATTCTCCTCCATGATCACTTTGTATAGAAATTATTTCACTCTCTAGTTTCCTTTGAATCCAAGTAGAAAAATTTCTGAATTCCTCAAACGATTCACTCTTATGAAAAAGAAATCTAACCCAAGTGAATCTTGAAAAATCATCCACTATAACAAATTCGTATACCTTCCCTCCTAGACTTACAGTTCCTACAGGTCCAAAAAGATCCATGTGTAGAATTTCTAAAGGTTTACTGGTCCTAAGATCTTTTTTGGACTTAAAAGAGGACTTTACTTGTTTTCCTAATTGACATGCATCACAAAGGTGGTCCTTAGTAAAGTCTAGTTTTGGTATACCTCTCACTAAGTTCTTTTGGGTAATTCTCCTAAGGTTTTTCATACTAGAATGACAAAGTCTCCTATGCCAAAGCCATGATTCATCAGAAACAGTTTTCAAACAAAAAGCAGTAGGAGATTGAATACAATTTAAATCTAGCATGTAGACATTGTTTACCCTTTTTCCATTTAAAACATTTTTTCCATTTAGACTTATTATGCAGCTAGTAGGTAAAAATTTTACATTATAGCCCTTATCACATAGCTGACTTATGCTTAGCAAATTATGTTTTAAGCCTTCAACTAATAACACATTTTCTATGAAAAAGTTTTTTAAATTTCCAATCATACCTGATCCAACCACTTTCTTTGTGGTATTATCTCCAAGTGTAACCTTGCCTCCATTCCTGGCTTCCAGCGTTATGAATTGAGAAGTATCTCCAGTCATATGATTTGAACATCCGCTGTCCAGGTTCCATATACTCTCACGAGGTTTTGTGTGAGATTACTCCTGCAAAAATATCAAATGTTAGACCTGGGAACCCAAACAAGTTTGGGTTAACCTTTTTGAAATTTATAATCAGATGCATGTATGGTATGTCTAGGTTTATGCATCTTAGTTCTCCACACCAAATTAGTTTTCATCTTTAAAGTGCAGGTGTGAGATATATGTCCCAAAAATCCACAATTATTACATCTAACATTAGGAAAAATATTCTTATATTTTCTTCCATATGATTGTCTTTTAAGGGATTTCATGAATTTAGGATAATATTTAGGATTTGTAAAATCTTCAAGTTTAGGGGGGTTCCTATTATCCTCGAGAGCTCTTATTGTGAGTTTGTAAAATGAATTCATATTTTCCAAGATTCGATTGGTATAATTGATTCTATATGTATTGCTCTCAGATTCATCCTTAAAATTCTTAAATTCTTTTTCAAGTTCAGTATAGGATGATTTTAAATTCTCAAAATTTTTATTCAAGTCATCATATTCATCAAGTAGTTTCATGTGGTTGTAATCTATTAAAGCATGATCTTTCCTAAGGATTTCATGTTCCTTATTAAGCTCTTCCAATTCTAAACCTAAACTAGCATGCATCGTTTTCATTTTCCTATATGCATCATGCATGTGTTCAGAAACTTCAAACAATTCATCATAGGTTAAATCACATACCTCTTCTTGATCTGATTGTTAAACATTATCTGCCATCAAGCAAAGGTTGGTGACTTCTTCTTCTTTTTCAGTCTTAGATGAGTCTGAAGCTGAGTCCGCCCAGAAAGCTCTTTGAAACTTCTTCTTGCCCTTCTTTACCATTGGTTTCTCCTCTACCTTCTCCTTGCTAGGAGTGGCTTTGAATTTTGGACAATCAATGTTTATATGACCTGGTTTCTTGCATTCATAACAAATCACTTCATTAGAAACCTTGCCATTTCTGTTATACTTACCTCTATTCCATTGCTGGCGTCTCTTCTGCTTCCTCTTTAAAAAGCTTCTGAATTGTCTAGTCATCAATGCAATATCATCTTCATCCTCAGGTTGTGAGTGTTCACTCTCTGACTCTTCCACATTTAGTGCAATATTCTTGTCCTTTCGTGGTTCACCTGCATCAATCTTTCTTTGAATTTCTCCTTGCTCATAAGCAATGAGTGAACCAAGAAGATTGTCAATAGAATAAATGTTCAGATCTTTAGACTCTATAATTGCAGTAATTTTAGCATCATAAGCAGTAGGTAAACAACGAAGAATCTTATTGACCATTTTAGCATTAGTTAATTCCCTACCAAGTGCATGCAAAGAAGTGACAATTTATGTGAATCTTGTGTACATGTTTGAAATAGATTCATTAGGTTTCATGCGAAATAATTCATAGTCATGTAACAAGATATTGAGTCTTGATTTCTTAACTTCATTTGTCCCTTCATAAGTTATACAAAGTCTATTCCATATGTCCATTCCGCTTTTGCAAGTGGAAACTCGCATGTAGTCTTCTGATTTTAAAGCACAAAAGAAACTATTTAAACATTTGGCATTTAATTGTACTAAGTCACGTTCTTCTATAGTCCAATCTGCATAAGGTGTTTCTACCCTAACTCCATCAACTAATCTAGTTGGTTTTGTGTAACCTTCCTAGACTAGCATCCATATGTGATAATCTGTAAGAAAGTAGACATGTGTGTTTTCCAAAAATCAAAATGAATATTATCAAACAGTGGAGGTCTAGTGATAGAGTAACCCTCAGGTGTGTTTTAGTTTCCAAATGTAGCCATCTACGTTAATCAAAAAGTAGTTCAAACTTATGATTTTGAAACGATGCTCTGATACCACTTGTTGAATCTAGTAATTTGGTTGTTAAGCCTGAGCTAATGTCCCAAGGCTACCAAGAGGGGGGGGTGAATTGGTAGTTTAAAAATTTAATCCCTCTTTGAAGATTAAGTTGAACCGAAATGAAAATTTTCTTTTAAAGTTTTTATAAAAATATTTTTCAACCACAGAGTTGTTAAAAATTAAAATAAAATGCGAAAACATAAAAAACTGTAAATGACACCAGATTTATAGTGGTTCGATCTATAACCAGACCTACATGCACTCCTCAGAGGCACCCTTTGAGTATTTCACTAAATCCAATAGTGACTCTCCTTTTGCACCCACAGCAAGGCGGAGAAGCCTTTACAACACACTCTTTTCACCACTACCCGGTGCGTCAGAGAACCGTCGTCCTTTTACACAATCCCCAGTGTTGGTAGAGAACCGTCCGTCCTTTCACACTCTCCTAGTGTGGGCAGAGAACCCTTTTGTCCTTTCACACTCTCCTAGTGTGGGTAGAGAACCCTTTCGTCCTTTCACACTCTCCTAGTGTGGGCAGAGAACCTTTCTGGCTGTTCACACTCTCCAAGTGTAGGAAGCGATCCTTTTGGCTATTCACACTCTCCAAGTGTCGGCAGCGAACCGAATCTCCTTGACTGATCTTCTCACAAGAAATCTAGAAGAAAGAAAGAAAAGAGTGAAGTAATCCCAATTCACAAGTAGAGATTCTTACCTTTGAACTCCAAGTGAAACCTTCACGCTCCGATGGTAGGAATCCTCCTTTGAATGCACTCTTCCACTCTCTCCTTAGTTATTCTCTCAAGAGGCACGAAGATCAAATGACAAAAAGATTGGGTGGCAGTCTAATTTGGACTTTATATACAAAAGACAAGAAAAAGCGCCCAAAAACTACAAGTTTTCAATTCTGTACGCAGAGGATCGTCCCGTACGATCGTGGATCGTCCTGGATGATTTTACTTAAATACTTTGAAACAACCCTATTTGTATATGTGTACAAAATGTCTTCGTACAGCTCATCATCCCGTACGAACTAAGTTCGTCCGGTACGAACGGTTATTACAAGGTCAGTCTAGAAAACTGCTGAAAACCGTTCTAAGTCGGTTAATCGTCTGGACAAAAATAGGTTCGTCTGGACGAAATTTTTACAGAGAGAAGATCATTTTTTGAACATAATAATTTCGTCTGGACAAAAATTTTACAGAGACCAGATCGTCCTGGACGATAATTAATTTCGTCTGGACGAAAATTTTACAGAGAGCAACTCATTTTCTGACTATAATTAATTTCGTCTGGACGAAAATTTTACAGAGACCAGATCGTCCTGGACGATAAAAATTTCGTCCCGGACGAATAGGACTTAGATAATTTTTCAAGCCAGTTTCTATTCGTTCTATGTGCTCAATAGGAGATAACTGTCTGATTGTCCCGTACGATCTGATATCGTCCCGTACGATCAGTATAACTTATATATGATCTCCTTATGTGTGAGTGTATGTTTTTATTCACTCAATTACAATCACTCCCTTTCAAATTTAATTCAAAGAAAAATACAAGCTTCAAATTCACAAAGTATCTCATGTTGAATTTGATTTGAAGTTTTCGTAATCTGGAGTCTGATTTTCTTGAAATGTTAGTACACACAAGAGCAAATACAAATCTTCTAAAATTGTTAGGAGATAACTACACATTTGAACAATAATGTTTGGAATCATCAAAACTATACAAGTTACAAAAATGTAAAGCATGCAAATAGCAACTATTTTAACACTTTTCTCATTTCTCAATAAGCCATTATAAAGTATAAATTATGTACTACGTATTACACTAAAGTATATTATTTTAGTTGTGTTTGTACAGAAAATATTTATTATAATGAAAAAAATTCAAAATTGTTAAATGAGCACTATAGCAACCATAAATTTAGAACTACAACCTTGTCATTTGTAATGCCCCAACACTTTAGTGAGGCATTATAATGCCATTCACTGAGATATTTAAGGAAATATCAGTACCTTGACAGATCCAAGGTCACCACTACAACACTCCATAGCACCACAACATCATAAATCCATGCCACAATACTTTAGTTTAGGAATTTAGCTGGAGTGTTTATCATCACAACACCACATCAGTTAATTACACTTTCAAGCATCATATCACTCAACCTTTTCACCACCATAATGAAGAATTTTTTAAAATGAGGAGCCACATTGACTCAGCAATATGATGCATAAATTTAATCATTAATTGTTCCAGTAAGAATAATAATGTAGTAGAGAAAAGTTTAACATTGTTGAGGCACTAATTCATTTTGTAATGTCACAATGCCAACACTCTGAGCACCAGAGTACATGAGACCTTTTTTGCACTTGCAGTAAATAGTTTTGGAGTTCTTTTGTTGAGGAGTAATATCATCTTTAGTGAAGTATTATACTATTGAGTGTCTTTCTTTAATTTTACCTTAGAGTAAAGTCTCGGAAGGCTAGGGAAGGGTAGGATACTTATATTTTTATATCTTAATCTATATTGTGTAAGAAAATTTTGTTATTGAAGGCACAACGAGTGTGAAGAATATCTATTGATCCTTCTTGTTGACATTTCTCTTTTATCTTTTTCTTATATGAATGAAATGAAATTGAGTTTAGTTTTTTTTTATTATCCATGTCTGGCTAAATCTCTGAGTTTTATAATGATGATGTAAATGTATAACAAGAATTAATATAGACTCTTGTGCCTTAAAATAGTTTATAGATTTTTTTATAACTTATGTTCTTAATTTAATGCATATAATTTTCATCTATATAATTAATATCTAGTGTGAAAGTTCATTAGGGATGTTAAGCCCTTGTAAACTAGCCCAAAACTAACTAAGAGGAGGGGGAATTGGTATTTTAAAAATTTCACAATCAAAAACACAATCTTAAACAAAAAAAAAATTCACCATAAGAAAATTAATGTGTGGAAAAATAGTAAGAAGCAACACACAGAGATTTATAGTGTTTTGGTCAACTTGACCAACGTCTACTCCCCAGAGCCTCTCCTTTGAGCATTGCACTCAACACAGTGACTCTACTTTTTCTACCACAGTAAGATGGAAAAAGTAGCTACAAACCTCCTTTCCACTAATACTGATGAGGAAAAGAACCCAACTCCTTTTGCTTCCTCCTGAAGCAGGCAGAGAAATTGACTCCTTTTGCTTCCTCCTAAAGTAGTCAGGGAACCTAAATTAATTGCAGAAGTAGACCTCTTTCAAAGTACCAAGGAATAAGGGATGACGATAGCAGAAGATGACTCATATCCTTGCAAGGAGCGACCTTTGTGAAACCCCTCATAAACTCCCCCTCATAAGATCCTCTCTCTCTCTCTCTGTTACACTCCCTCTTCTCTTAGCTCTCTCTGGTCAAGATAGTAACAAAAGATATAATCTTAGGTAAATAAGAGGTCTTATATAGAAGAGCTTCAAATTTGCTCTTAATTATAACAAACTTATATAATTGTCAAGGACGATATTCAAATTATCCTGTATGATTAGTTCAAATCATTGAGTATCATCAAAAACATCACCATGAATGCATGTCTGTATAATAGAATAGTAAATTGATCATCCAGGATGATTTCACGATCGTCTAGGATGATTTTATGGTCATCTTAAATGAATAGTTCAAAATGATAAATGTCATCCAGCACATCGCTTTGATTGCTTGTTTGGATGATGGAAATATAACCGACCGTCCAAGATGATTTGGGATCATCCTAAACGATTATTGCAAAAATCATACACATCATCCAAAATATCATTCTGGTCATCCAGGAAGAAACTAAGGTTTATTTAATTGATCATCTTGGACGATCCTACAATCGTCCCGGATGATATGAGTAAGCAATCTAATCTTCATTACTTTCTTGAATTACCAAACTAATTTAGGCATAATTACAATGCATCATCCAGGAAGATGTCCTAAATAATGACCAAAAATAAAACATGCCTAAATAGATCTGGCAGTTGATTCTTTCTGATTGGAGCCTATCCTCCCAGACAATGCAAATATTGTATAGGACTATTTGCATAATTGAGACAATCTTAACCAGGTGGCCCTAATTAAGCTTTCTATTTTTAATTGATTGTCCAGGAAGATTTGACATCATCCCAAAGGTTGTGTTTAAAAATACTAAACTGTAGAAATAGACAAAAAATCTCCTCTAAGTGTGTGTATTTAAGGTTACTTAGCATCAAGACCCACAATGATATAATTGACTCAAAAAAAGGTAAAAGATACTTGAATTATATTACAAACGGACTCAATCCTAATCTACCCAATCTTGAGCTAGTTTGATTTGCAATTTCATCTTGTAGACCTAAAATGTTAGTAGGCATAATAGTCATAGAAAAAATAGAAGTATCAAACAAGTTTTCTATCATCAAAATTATAATTCTTGAATCTAGATTCATAATAATCTCTCCCTTATTTATGACAGAAAATAATCAAAACTAAATAAAACACGAGTAAAAGTAAAATTATATGATAAAGCAACTCAAACACCACCCACTACTCCCCCTTTTGACATCATAAAAAGGAGGAGGAAGCCAAAAAAGAAAAGCAGAACAGAATATAATAAAATAAAAATGAAAAAGATAAGAAGAACGAAACCAAAGTTTTTTTTTAATCAAAGCATGAATATGATAAATTCTCCATGTGATTGAATTAAAAATTTGTAAAAATCAATGAGTTAATATTGTTGAAATTTGAAATATGATAGAATAGTCGATCCTGTTAACCCTAGCTCAGACTTCTCTCAGGGCAAATAATCTTTTAAAAATAAATATCTAACTCAAAAAAACTAATTGGATAAGAAAAGGAGATCTGTTCAAAACTTGGTTCTAGAAAAATATCTTATAGAATAATATACCAAAGTAATTAATCATAATATTAAAAGTCAAAATCAAGTCTTTGAAAGTATCAAGTGACACATCAATTCTTCTAAGATTTAAAGGTTTGAAAGAGAAAGATGCATACTTTCTTGTGGGCATAATTTATGCCTCTTGTAAATTGTTTGGCATACTTTATGCATCTTTTGATTTTTAGATACACTTAATGTATTTTTTTTTTGTGTTCATTGGGCATCTTTTTAGATTTTTCTTCTTTCGGGCACATTTTATGCCCTTTGACATTTTTTGCAAGCTAGATCACTTTCAAAACTCTTAAATACTCTAAGTTGTGAGTATATCTTCTAGATATAGAGAAGAAAAATTCACTCTCTCATATAAGGAGGAATAAACCATAAAGCATAATCAAATTTATATGATAAAAGCAACAACAAGATTACAAAAGCTTGAAAGTGATTTAATGACTTTGAACATTATTTATATAAGATAGATTACTATAGGAAGATAGAAAAGTTCGCAATCGTAAAGCTCAGCTATTAATTTGAGATAAACTTTTATTTAGAAAAGGAAATTACACCGCTAAAAGAAGTTTTAGGAAGGGAAACAATCAGCGGTGTTCCTCCCCTTAACTAATTTAGGGATATCAAATATTGATTACAAATTTTAGAAAATATAAATAAGGTATAAAGTATCATTTCAGCTATGACCAAAATAAAAGCTGACAAAAAAATAAGAACATTAGAGATAAAAACACTATAAAATTACATCAAATAAAAAATCAACACTCAAAACTGAAAAGAAAGAAAAGAAAATAATATTGAGCAATAGATCAGAAAACATATAAATCAGAATTTATTAAGCAACAAGTTCATACAATTATGTGTCGTGAGTCTCCGCTGTCTAAGTACCACATGTTCTCAAGAGGTCTTTTGTGAGAGCATGCGTACTAAATTATCAAACATAAAATTTAGGAACCCAAACAAGTTTGGGTCCCTTCTTACGAAAAGAAGCATGCAACGCTTGTGTGTTATGCTGTGAATCATATAATTTGGGTTTTCACACCAATGTGTACAACGGTGAATTGTATAAGTGTGTGAAATGTATCCTAATATGCCACATGAAAAATATTTAACACTAGGGAAAGGGTTTGCTAATCTACTTGGGTGGTGATGCTTCTTGTTAAAGTTATGTGATGCATGCAATGCTGGTTTATCATTTTCAAATGCTTTAAATTTTTATAATTTCTTAAACTCCTTTTCTAACTCAATATGAGATGACTTTAAGGAATCATTTGCATCGCATAATTTAATATAATTTTTGTTTAATACATCAAACTCATCAAGTAATGACATATAATTGCTATCAATTGTAGAGTGATCTTTATGCAAAACTTCATACTCTATTTACAAATTTAAAAACTACAATTTCAAACTAGCATGCAAATTCTTAAGTTTCCTATATGATGCATGAATTTGTGCAAAAACTTTAAGTAATTATTCGTAGGTTCGTTCACATACCTCTTCTTAGTTATACTAATAAGGATGAACGTCGGCCATTTAGCACAAGTTTATAGTCTCCTCTTTAGTTTCAGTCTAAGAGGAGTTATATGCATAATCTACCTAGAATGCCTTTTGGAACCGCTTCTTTTCCTTGTCCATTCTAAACTTGGGTTTCTCCTCACCCTTCTCTTTGTTTGGGTGAGCCTTAAGTGCAGGAAAATCAGTTTTAACATGTCCAGACATCTTACATTCAAAACAAACCATATTAGAAGTACTTTTAAAATTTTTGCTACCCTTACCTTTATTCCATTTTTGATGGTGCTGGTGATTCTTCCTTACGAAGGTTTTATATTTCCTAGTGATTAATGCAACATTATTGTTGAAACTGATTCAATATGAATTAGGTTGTTAGACCTAAGCTTATATCCCAGCAGCTAACCAAGAGGGGGGTGAATTGGTAATTTTTAAAAAATTATTCCTCTTTTCGAACCAATAAAAAATTTAGTGAATTTTTTATAAAATCAATTTTTCAACGACAGTTTCAAACAAAAAAGGGAAAGTAAAAAAGGAAGTGAAAAATAAAGGACACAAGATTTACAGTGGTTCGGTTAAACACGACCTACATCCACTCCCCGGAGCCACCCTCCGAGTATTGCACTAAAACCAATAGTATCACTCTTTTTGTCCCCATAGCAAGGGGAAGAAGCCTTCAAAAAACTCTCTTCCACCACTACCCGGTGCGATAGAGAACCGTTGTCCTTTTACACCCTCCAAGTGTAGGCTGAGTAGCTCCCACTATTCACACTTTCTAAGTGTAGGTAGAAAACCTTCCCACTGTTCACACTCTCCAAGGGTAAGTAGAGAACCTTTCATCCTTTCACACTCTCCAAGTGTAGGCAGAGAATCTTCCATTGTTCACACTCTCCAAGTGTAGGCAGAGAACCTTTCGTCCTTTCACACTCTCCAAGTGTAGGCAAATGACCTTCCATATTTTCACACTTTACCAAGTATCGACAGAGAACCGGATCTCCTTGAAAGATCTTCTCAAAAAAAATTTAGAAGGATAAGAGAAAAGAGTAAAGTAATCATAACTCACAAAGTTGAGATCCTTACTTTTGAGTACCAAGTGAATCCTTCACACTCCAATGGTAAGAACTCTCCATTAAGTACTCTCTCTCACTCTCTCCTTCACACTTCTTTTAGTAAGCATAAAGACCAATGACTAAAAAGATTACAAGACAGTTTACATTGGACCTTTTATAAGAGAGATAGAAAAACCGACCAAAAATTGCATTTTTCAATTTCTGGTCGCACTCTACAGTCCTGTACGATTGTTATTTCATACGTACGAATAGTGTAAAACTGTTGCATATGAACTCTATATGTATTGGGATGAAATGACTTCATACCTAATAATGATCTCATATGAACTATGTTCGTTAGGTATGAATAGTTATTTTAAAGCCTCATTGAAAACATAACCACTTGAGTCCACATGTTTAAAGAATAGAGAACATCATCTTGGGATGAATGTTCATATTCATCTGGATAAACAGTACGAAGCATGAATCCAGAGCACTTCATCCTGGGACGAATGAGTATGTTCGTTTAGATGATCAGATTAAAGCTTGAGTCCAGACAACATCATCCTGGGATGAATGGGGTAAGTCATCTGGACGAATAGTTCAAGTCGAGAAATAATAAAATATCATCTAGGGACGAATAAGGTAAATCGTATGGATGAATTGTTCAAGTCATGGGTCTAGAGAACATCATCATGGGATGAATGGGACACTTTGTCTCGACGAACTGTTCAAAGTAAGAAATCGGAGAACATCGTCTAGGGATGAATATCAAATTTTGTCCAAATGATCAGGACTTCGAAAAATTTTCTTTAATTTCTATTCATTTCATTGCTCTCCGAGGGGTATAACTAAACTGATCGTCCCATACGAACTATGTTCGTCCCATACGATCAGTATAAGAAATTTTGACTTTAAATGATCTCCCCCAATGTGTGTGTGCTAGGTTACTTAATTACAATCACACTCACTCAGACTCAATAAAGTGAAAAATATATACTTCAATTTACAAACTATCTTATGCTGAATTTGATTTGATGTCTTCATCAGTTTTGAGTATGATTATCTTGAAATGTTAGTCCACACAAGAACAAAAACAATTCTTCTAAAAAGTGTTAGGAGAAAATAATAATTATAACAATAATATTTGAAATCATCAAAACGATACAAGTTGCAAGAATGTAAAACATGCAAATAGCAACTCTCTTAACAATCTCCCCCTTTTAGATGATGGCAAAACAATTATTATTTGTATAATTTTCAAATTTTATAAATATCTCCTAAACTCCCCCTGAATTGATAAGCATGTCAGAATAAGGGGTATTTGAAATTATAAAAGAAATTTTTTATTTTATTTTTTTAACACACATAGAACATAACATATGATTACTAGAACATAAAGCACAACTATGATAAAATAATGATAAAACAAATGCAAAAAAATAGTTACAAAACACCAGTTACAAAATAATATTTCTCCTCCTTTTTGACAACAATAAAAAGAGAAGAAGAAAAAGAATAAAAACAGAAATGTAAGAAGTCATATGATAATCATTTGATAATTGATCCTTGAAAGAGATTGACATATATTTGCATAGACAATTAAAAGTCATTAGAGAAATAGAATGATTCATAATTTAAGAAGAGATATAACATAGACAAAGAAAAAAATATCAAAAACATGAATCAATTTAGACAATGAAATAAACAAAAATATTGCAAAGTAGATGAATGTAAAATTTCTATATTTTGCATTTCAATATTAAATAAAATTGTACATAAGATCATTTTTGAATTGAAAGATTGAAAGATTGAGGAAAGAATCAACTACTACATGTGGTGCTTTGACAATCTTTTCAATATTTTTGTGGCACATTTTTGTGCATCTTTTTTACTTTGTGGGCTTATTTTGTACATCTTTTTCAAATTGCGAACCATTGCACATTCTTTTTTTGATTTTTGTACATGGTATATTTTCAATAGTAATCTTGATCTTTCCAAAATCAATAATCTAAAATCTCAAATTTCTCTTATTATAATAAAATTTATATTGATAAGAGAAATACAAAAATAAGAAAAAATCATAATTGCAATAATAATATAAAAATTATATTAGTCTAACAAGAGACATGAGATTGACATTCTTGACTATATCAAATTATAATCACAACTTAAAATATGAAAATTTAGATTTTCTAATGAATTTAATTTTGAGTTGCAATTCAAGATATAGCTCTTATGAGATCAAATATTTTGAGGAAGATCATATAGGACAAAACACATTTCTGAAATGAAATCAAAGATAATAAAACAAGACAAGATAACTTTTATTAATATCATTGGTAAAAGATGATATATTTGAGTAAAAATGACATCAATACAAACATAAAACTAACTAACACATAAAAAACATAAAAACATAACTTACATGACATCACATCACTTTTTGAAAAACATAAAGAACTACATTGATCACTCTGCGAGGCCCTAATATGGAGGAGGTGGCTGGTTGTAGAAGTTAAAATAGCTACTCATGATAGCCATATTTGAGGTTATACCATCTATTTGCTCTCGTATCTAACCCATATCCTGATGGTACTGAGCATCCTGCGATTGTAGATGAGTTTCAATTTGATCAAAGCGTTGATCAAAATGATTCTTAAGATGATCAAACCTATGAGCCAAATCTTGAACATTTGGTTCACCAGCAGGTGCAGGTGGAGGTGCTTCCATTTCCTCCTCTGAGTCACCAATAATATGTTGTTCATGTTGTTCATCTTTATTAAAGATCGCTCCAAAAGATCCATCATTATAGTAGAGAGGCTCCTCTAGATTTTAAACTGGATGGACTAAATCATACTTTTTCTCCAAGATATAGGTCACAAGATATCCTAAGGCTATATTTTTCTTTTTTTGGTGGGTCACATGGCAAATCTCAAAAAGTCTATAAATTTAGTCAATAATCAGTTGGGCTTCATCTATAGGTTGGTTAGTCATAATCGGATAGGTCACTGTAGAAAGAAGAGGTGTGATATTGACTCGATCACCAGCTTTAAGAATAATGGACATGCGAAGAACATGCTGGATGATACGGGCATTGCGATTAAGAGTGGCTACCTTAGGTATATGACCTACTCCTCTACATCCTCTAATTACTTGATTTATTGCTGTCCAGTCATAGTCAGTGGAGGAGGTCAAAGTGTGGGTTCTAATCTCTTGAGCTCTTAAGTTCAGAAAAATTCCCAAGTCTTCGTTAGTGATTTTTACTTTCTTTTTAAAAACATAAGACATTATCATAGATTGGTCAGAGTTAAAGGACATATTGGAAAGAAAGTAGTGGAAGATCTCTTTATTGTAGAAATGAATAAGAGTGAGGATAAGGTCGAATTGGGTGGAAGAAAAAAGGTGCATTACCTTGAAAGTGAGTTGCTCCTGGAGAAGGACTGTAGAGGGAGTGATTTTGGAAGAAGCAAATCTAGGGAAGGATTCTTCATTTGCCTTGGATAGAAAGTTTTCACCAATGTTTTTGGGGGGGTCCTTTAGCAAGTACCTTTTGCCTCTTGCTTGAACTAGCCATTGAGAAAATCTAGGGGAATAGAGGATTGAAAGGGATTTTTGAAGAGTTGAAATTTGAGTTCAAAACCCTTTAATTTAAAGAAAAAATAAGTTTTCGTACAGACGAAAGGCATTTTGTCTCGTACGAATTTTGATTCGTAAGTACGAAAAATATTTCGTAAGGACGACCGAGTGAGTCCAAAAATGAAACAACTTTTTGTACTCTCAGAAGTTATGAGGTGTCCTTTCGTACAGACATTAAACTAAGACAATCGTACAGACAAACAGATGTTCATCCAGGATGACCAAAAATTTAAGATCATTTTTATGACAGTTTGAAAAATCCCCCACATTGAATTGGCACGTATTCGTATGTATGAACCAAAAGTTTGTACGTATGATCAGGAATAATTAATTTGATCTTATCCATATAACTGCCTACATGCATTCATATGATTGAAAACACTTTGTCTGGATGAGCACACAATTGTATAGATGAACAGGGAAATGAAAACTTAAAACTGCATGCAAACCATTCAAATTCGACAGTTAATACACTACATAATTCGTCCCGTACAAAATGAATTTCGTACATATGATTATCACTTAAATTTTTAAGGCAAAAAATTCAAAATCATGAATCTAGATGTGAGAGAACACAAAAATAAAACACACAGAAGTTCACAAAAAACAAACAAAAATAAAACAAAACAAAAAAAATACAGGAAAAAATCCAAAGACACACAACACATTAATAAAAACACACATCAATGTTGCAGAATCATTCTACTTAAGCATTCAAATCAATCACACTAAGCCTTGTTATTAATGTACTAAAAGTATCAATGGCTAGTGGTTTTATAAAAATGTCTGCAAGTTGATTTTCTATTGTAATATGAATGATTTCAATTTCTCCTATGGATACATGATCCCTTATGAAATGATGCCCGATGTCTATATGTTTGGTTCTTGAATGTTGAATAGGATTTTTAGAAATGCAAATAGCACTAGTGTTATCACAATAAATGGGAATAGTGCCTACAGTTAATACTAAATCACTCAACTGTTGTTTCAACCAAAGTACTTGTGCCACATAACTTCCTAATACAATGTATTTAGCTTCATAATTAGATAGGGATACTGAATTTTATTTTCTGCTGGACCAAGAGACTAAAGAATTTTTAATAAACTGACATATTCTAGAAGTGCTCTTTCTATCAACCCTATAACCTCCAAAGTTAGAATCTGAATAACTAATTATTTCAAATGAAGAGCTAAACTTAGGATACAAAATTCCTAAATTCTGAGTTCCCAACAAGTACCTTAAAATCCTTTTCACTGCTGTCAAATATGATTCTTTTGGATTTTGATTGAAATTTAGTACATAAACAAACATGAAACATGATATCGGGTCGACTAGCTGTCAAGTAAAGTAAAGATTAATTATCCCTCTAAATTTCTTTTGATCAACAGGTTTTCCATTAGGGTCCTTATCCAAATGAACCGAGGAACTCATGGGTGTATTAACAGGTTTAGCATTATCCATTTCATACCTTTTGAGGATGTCCTTAATATATTTCGACTGACTAAGAAATGTACATTCCTTAATTTGCTTAATTCTTAAGCCTAGAAGGTAACTCAAATCTCCCATTAAACTTATTTCAAATTCACTACTCATGGTTTTAGAAAAATCATCATAAAAACTTTTATTTGTAGATCCAAAGATGATATCATCAATATAAATTTGTACAATGAGTATATCCTCTCCCAATTTCTTTAAAACGAGAGTTATATCCACACTACTCCCTTTTTTAAAAGATCTCTCAAGTAGGAATGTGCTCAACCTCTCATACCAAGCCCTAGGTGCCTGTTTCAATCCATATAATGCCTTTTTCAGTTTGAAAATATGATTTGGGTGTTTAGAATTTTTGAAGCCATGAGATTGTTCTACAAAAATATCTTCTTGAATTACCGCATTTAAAAAGATACTTTTAACATCCATTTGGTATAATTTAGAACCTCTAAAATAAGAAAAGGCTAACAAAACCCTAATTGCATCAAGTCTAGCTATAGGGGCAAAAGTCTCCTCAAAATCAATGCCTTCAATCTGATTATATCCCTTAGCAACCAATCTAGCCTTATTTCTAATGATTACTCCTGAGTCATTCATTTTGTTCTTGAATACCCATTTAGTTCCAACTACACTTTGATTCTTTAACTTGCAATTAATTCCCAAACTTCATTTCTTATGAATTCATTTAATTCATCCTGCATAGCTAAAATAAAAAATTCATCCAAAAGTGCTTGATCAATATTTATGGGTTATATAGTTGAAATAAAGGTTGAATGATTGACTTCTTTATTTAATCCATGCTAGTCCTAACACCCTCACTAGGTTCACCTATAATTAATTCCTTTGGGTGGTTCTTAGAAAATCTCAAATCACTAGGTAAAGGATTTTCTATCTACAAATTTTCTTCCAAGTTTATTTTCTCAATCTTTTAGGAGTTAATCTCAATTTCATCCTTTTCAACAATTGGCTCTTCTAAACTTTCTGATTCATCAAATATAACATGTGTGGTTTCCTCAATTACCAAAGTTCTTTTATTGAATATTCTATAAGATTTTCCAATACTTGAGTATCCTATAAAAATTCCTTCATCTGATTTTGGATCAAAGTTTCATAAGATAGATTTTTCATTATTATGAATGAACACCTTACATCCAAAGACATGCAAATGTGACAAATTAGGTGTTCTCCAATTTAGTAACTCATAGGGTATTTTATTTAAGTTTGATCTTACATTCTCCCTATTCAGTACATAATATGCAGTGCTAACCTACTTAGCCCAAAAATATTTAGGAACTGAATACTCTGCCAACATGGCTCGGGCGGCTTCTATTAATGTTCTGTTTTTCCTTTCGACTACCCCATTCTATTGTGGGGTTTTAGGTGCAGAAAAATTGTGATCAATTCCTTTCTCCTTATAAAAATCCTCAAATTTTTCATTCTCATTTTCTCCTCTATGATAACTTTGAATTATCATAATTTCACATCCTAGCTTCCTTTGAATCCAACTAAAAAAGTTTCTAAATTTGTCAAATGATTCACTCTTATGAAATAGAAATCTAACCAATGTGAATCTAGAGTAATAATCCACAATCACAAATTCGTATACCTTCCCTCTTAGACTTACAGTTCTAACTGGTCCAAAAAGATCCATATATAAAATTTCCAATGGTTTACTAGTTCTAAGATCCTTACTAGATTAAAAAGAGGACTTCACTTATTTTCTTAATTGACATGTATCACAAAGGTGGTCATTGGTAAAGTCTAGTTTCGGTATACCTCTCACTAAGTTTTTTTGGGTAATTCTCCTAAGATTTTTTATGCTAGAGTGACAACGTCTCCTATACCAAAGCCATGATTCATTAGAAATAGTTTTTAAACAAAAATTAGTTGGAGTTTTAATACAATTCAAGTCTAGAATATACATGTTGTTTACCCTTATGCCATTCAAAACATCATTACCATTCAGGCTTAATATGTAGCAAGTAGAATTTTTTTTTACACAGTATCCTTTATCACATAGCTGGCTAATACTTAACAAATTATGCTTTAAGCCTTCTACCATTAACATGTTTTCAATAAAATTTTTTTTAAAGATTTCCAATCATACCTAACCCAACCACCTTCCTTGTGGTGTTATCTCCAAGTGTAACCTTGCCACCACTTCTGGATTCCAGCGATTCTAGTATCTTTAGTCATATGCTTTGAGCAACCGATGTCCAGGTACCATATGCTCTCACAAGGTCTTGTGTGAGAATGATCCTACAAAATTATCAAATGTTATACCTAAGAACCTAAATAAGTTTGGGTTCTCCTTTTGGCCAATTATAATTAGATGCATGTATGATATGTCTAGGTTTATACATCTTAGGTCTCAAAACCAAATAAGGTTTCTTCTTCAAAGTACAGATGTGAGCTATATATACAAACAATCCACAATTATTACATTTGACTCTTGGAAATGGATTCCTAAGTCTTCTACTATTCATCTATCTATTTTGGAATTGCATAAATTTAGGTTACAAAATAGGATTAGTGAAATTTTCAAGTCTTTGGGGTATCCTATTTTCCTCAAGAGCTTTTATCTTGAGTTTGTAAAATGAATTCATATCTTCCAAAATTTGATTCGTATATTTAATTCGATACATTTTCTCTCTAATTTATCCTTATTATTCTTGATTTCTATTTGACGTTCTTTAAAGGATGATTTTAATATTTCATGGTTCTTATTTAAATTGTTAAACTCATCAAGTAATTTCATGTGGTTGTCATCAATTAAAGCATGATCTTTCCTAAGGATCTCCTGTTCCTTTTGTAGTTCCTGAAATTCTAAGTTCAGACTAGTATTCATTTTCTTTAACTTCCTATATACATTATATATGTGTTCAGAAACTTCAAAAGGTATATTATAAGTCAAGTCACATACCTCTTCTTAATCTGATTGATCAAGATTATCGGCCATTAAGCACAGATTAGTGACTTCCTCTTCCTTTTTAGTTTCTAATGAGTCTGAAGCTGAGATCACATAGAAAGATCTTTAGAGTTTCTTCTTGCCCTTATTCACATTTGGCTTCTCCTCCACCTTCTCCTTGCTAGGAGTGGCTTTGCGTTTTGGGCAGTTTGACTTAATATGTCTAGGTTTTCTACACTCATAGCAAATAACATCATTTAAGACCTTGATATTTTTATTAAATTTACCTCGATTCTATTGCTGGTGTCTCTTTTGCTTCCTCTTTAGAAAGCTTCTGAGCTGTCTAGTCATCAGTGTGATGTCGTCTTAATTCCCAGGTTGTGAGAGTTCACTTTTTGACTCCACTTTCAGTGCAATGTTCTTCTCCCTTCGTGGTTCACCTGCATCAATCTTTCTTTGACACACACCTTGCTCATAAGTAATTAATAATCCAAGAAGATTATCAAAAGAATAAATATTTAAATCTTTAGACTCTGTAATTGTAGTTATTTTAGCATGATGAGCAGTAGGCAAGCAACAAAGTATCTTGTTAACCATTTCAGCATTTGTTAGTTTCCTATCTAATGCATGTAAAGAGGTGACTATTTGTGTGAATCTTGTGAACATGTCAGATATAGATTCATTATATTTTATGCAAAACAATTCATAATCATGCAACAAGATGTTAAGTCTAGATTATTTTACTTCATTAGTCCTTTCATAAGTTATACAATGTCTATCCCATATGTCCTTTCCACTCTTGCAAGTGGAAACCCGCATGTAATCTTTGAATTTTAGAGCAAAAAAGAAACTATTCAAGCATTTGGCATTAAGTTGTGCTAAGTCATGTTCTTCTACTGTCTAGTCCTCAAAAGGTGTTTCAACTCTAACTCCGTCAACTAATCTAGTTGGTTTTGTATACCCTTCATGAACTAAGATCCACATACGGTAATCAAGTGACTGTAAAAATGTAGACATCCGTATTTTATAATAATCAAAAGGAATATTGTCAAACAATGGAGGTCTAATTATAGAGTAACCCACAGGTTTATTTCAGTTTCCAAATATAGACATGGTCGTTAATTAAAAAGTAGTCTAAACTTATGATTTTGAAACTAAGCTCTGATACCACTTGTTGAAATTTGTTCAATATGAATTAGGCTGTTAGACATAAGCTTATATCCTAGCGCTAACCAAGAGGGGGTGAATTTGTAATTTTTAAAAAATTATTCCTTTTTTTAACCGATAAAAAATTTAGTGAATTTTTTATAAAATCAATTTTTCAACCACACTTTCAAACAAAAAAGGTTTAGTAAAAAGGCAGCGGAAGTCAAAGGACAAAGATTTATAGTGGTTCGATCAAACATGACCTACATCCACTCCTCAGAGCCACCCTCCGAGTATTGCACTAATACCAATAGTGTCTCTCCTTTTGCCCCTATAGCAAGGCGGAGAAGCCTTCATAAAACTCTCTTCCACCACTACCCGGTGCGGTAGAGAACCATTGTCCTTTTACACCCTACAAGTGTAGGAAGAGTACCTCGTGCTGTTCACACTCTCCAAGTGTAGGTAGAGAACCTTACCAGTATTCACACTCTTGAAGTGTAGGTAGAGAACCTTTCATCCTTTCACACTCTCCAAGTGTAGGCATAGAACCTTCCACTGTTCACACTCTCCAAGTGTAAGCAGAGAACCTTCAACTGTTCACACTCTCAAAGTGTAGGTAGAGAACTTTTCCTCCTTTCACACTCTTCAAGTGTAGGTAGAGAACCTTCTATCTTTTCACACTTCACCAAGTGTCAGTAGAGAACCGCATCTCCTTAAAAGATCTTCTAAAAAAATCTAGAATGATAAGAGAAAAGAGTGAAGTAATAACAATTCCTAAAGTTGAGATTCTTACTTTTGAGTACCAAGTGAATCCTTCACGCTCCAATGGTAAGAACTCTCCTTTAAACACTCTCTCTCACTCTCTCCTTCACACTTCTTTCAATAAGCACGAAGACCAATGACTAAAAAGATTACAAGACAGTTTATATTGGACCTTTTATAAGAGAGATAAGAAAAACAATCCAAAAATTGCATTTTCAATTTCTGTCACACTTGATCATCCTGTATGATCATTATTTTGTACGTACGAACAGTGTAAAACTGTTGCATATGAACTCTATGTACATTGGGATGAAATGACTTCATACCCGATCATCATCACGTACGAACTATGTTCGTCCAGTACAAATAGTTATTTCAAAGCCTCATTGAAAACATAACTACAGATGGCCCATATGTTTAAATAACAGAAAACATCATCCTGGGATGAATGTTCATGTTCTTTTGGATGAACAGTATGAAGCTTGAATCTAGAGAACATCATCCTGGGATGAATGGGATAAGTCATCTGGATGAATAGTACAAGTTGAGAAATCAAAGAACATCATTCAGGGATGAACAGGGTAAATCATCTGGATAAATAGTTCAAGTCATGCATCCAGAGAACATCGTCCTGGGTTGAACGGGACACTTTGTCTGGACGAACAGTTAAAAGTGGGAAATCGGAGAACATAGTCAAGGGATGAATATCAAATTTCATCCGGATGATCAGGACTTAAAAAAATTTTCTTTACTTTCTATTCATTCCATTGCTCTCCGAGGGGTATAACTAACCTGATCGTCCCATACGAACTATATTCATCACGTATTATCAGTATAAGAAATTTTGACTTTTAGATATCTCCCCCAATGTGTGTGTTCTAGGTTGCTTAATTACAATCACACTAACTCAGACTCAATAATGTGAAAAATACAGACTTCAATTTATAAACTATCTTATGCTGAATTTGATTTAAAGTCTTCATCAGTCTTGAGTATGATTATCCTGAAATATTAGTCCACACAAGAGCAAAGCAATTCTTCCAAAAAGTGTTAGGAGAAAATAATAATATTTGGAATCATCAAAACTATACAAGTTGCAAGAATATAAAACATGCAAATAGCAACTCACTTAACATTTATCAATTTTAGACCCGAAAGAATCAATATTCATGTCATTGACCTTCAAAGCAATAATTTTCTCTTTCTTTTTCTCACCTGCATCAAGCTGTCTTTGGTTTACCCCTTGCTCAAAAGCAACGAGTGATCCAAGTAAATTATCAACTGAATAAGTTTTAAAATCTTTAGATTTAGTAATTATAGTAATCTTAGCATCAAAGGAAGAAGGCAAGCATCTTAAAATTTTATTAACTTTTTCATAATTTGTGAGTTCTCTTCCGAAGGCATGCAGTGAAGTGATAATTTGAGTAAACCTTCTACACATGTTAGAAATCAATTGTGTAGGTTTCATACAAAAAAGTTTATTGTCATGCAGTAAAATATTCAACCTAGATTGTTTAACTTCATTTATTCCATCATAAGCAATACACAATCTATCCCAAATTTTTTTACCAGTAGAACAAGTTGAAACATGCATATAATCTTCTGATTTCAAAGCACAGATAAAATAGTTTAAATATTTTGCATTAAGTTGTGTTAAATCCTTATCATCAAAAGTTCATTCAGTAAAAGGAATTTCAATTTTAATGTCATTAATTTCAAGTGACGGAGGTGAATAACCTTCTTTAACAAGCATCCACATACGATAGTCAATCAATTATAAGAACATAGACATTTGAGTTTTCAAAAAATCAAAAAGAATATTGTCCTACAAGGGTGGTCATGTAATAGAATACCCTTTCATAGTATTACAATTTTTGTAGCTAATCATGGATCAAAATTCAAAAGTTTCAAAAACTTAATTTTATGAATCCCTCTATAATACCACTTGAAAGTTTATTAGGGATGTTAAGCCCTTATTAATTAGACCAAAGCTAACCAAGAGGGGGGGGGGGGGGGGGGGGGGGGGTTGAATTGGAATTTTAAAAATTTCTGAATTCAAAATACAATCTTTAACAAAACAAAAATTCACCACAAGAAAATCGAAGTGTGGAAATTAAATACAGAAAAATAGTAAGAAGGAGCATACAGAGATTTATAGTGGTTCGGTCAACTTAACCCATTTCCACTCCTCAGAGCCTCAGCTCTAGGTATTGTACTAAACTCAGTGACTCTCCTTTTTCTCCCATATCTAGGAGGAGAATCCTATACAAACCTCCTTTCCATCAAAACCGATGAGGTAGAGAAACCATCTCCTTTTTCTTCCTCTTAAAATAGACAGAGAACCTGACTCCTTTCACTTCCTTCTGAAGAAGGTAGAGAACCTCGATCAATTACTGAAGTATACCTCTCTTAAACAACCAAGGAATATGGGATGACGACCGAAGAAGACAACTCAGATCCTTGCTTGGAGCAACCTTTTTGAAACCCCTAAAAAAATCCCCATCACGAGATCTTCTCTCTCTCCCTTACTCTCCCTCTCCTCTTATCTCTCTCAAGTTAAGACAATAGCAAAAGATATAATCCTGAGTAAACAAGAGATCTTATATAAAAGAGCTTCAATATTTCTCTTAATTACAACAAACTGATATAATCGCCATGGACGATATTCAGATCGTCCTATATGATTAGTTTAAAGCATTGAGTATCTTCCAAAATATCACCTTGAATACATGTTTCAATGATGAAAAAGTAAACTAATAGTCCAAGATGATTTCATTATTGTCCCGGATGAATAGTTCAAAATGATAAATATCGTCTAACACATCACCCTGATTGCATTTCTGGATGATGGAAATATAATCGATTGTTCAGAATGACTTGGGATCATCCCAAATGATTAGTGCAAAAACCATACACATTGTCCAGAACATTCTTTTGGTCTACCAGGAAGAAACTAAGGTTTGTTTAACTGATCGACTCAGATGATCCTACGATTATCTCGGATGATATGATTGAGCAATGAAACCTTAATTATTTTTCTTAATTACCAAATTAATTTAAGCATAATTTTACTATATCGTCCATGATGATGTCCAAAGATAAAACATGCCTAAATAGATCAAGCTGCTAATTATTTCATATTTGAGCCTATAATTCCAAATGATGCTAATATTATCCAGGACGATTTGCTTAATTACGACTACCTTAACTAGGATGCCCTAAGTAGGGTTCAATTTTTAATTGATCATCCAGGATGATTTGGGATCATCCCGGATGATGTGATCAAAAATAGAAAACTCTAAAAAATAGACATAATTTCTCCCCCGAGTGTATGTGTGCAATGTTACTTAGCATCAGGACCCACATCGATACAATTGACTAAAGAAAAGATAATAGACACTTGACATACATTATAAACTAACTTAAACCAAATCTACCCAATCTTGAGCTGGTTTAATTTGCAATTTGATCTTGTAGACCTGAAATGTTAGTAGGAAAAATAGTCATAGAAAAAATAAAAGTATCAAAATAGTTTGCTATCATCAAAATTATAATTCCTAAATCCAGATTTACAATATAGTGTGATATATTTCCTTGATGGAGGAAAATTTGAATAAATATGAGAATTAAAAAGAAATGTTGGCATACCTAGACATAGGATGAAACTTTCTAAGTTCTATAAAGAAGTTATAACTGTATGAAGGTCATAAACCTCCCTTTTCAGATCTTCAAGCTTGATAGAGATTTAGAGATGCATATACTCTATTCCATATGTAAAAATTAAGAGTCTCATGAGAAAAACTATGTTGTTTTGTATTTATTAGTCCAAATCACTTTATTTACATAGTATATTTTTTTCTTGTAATTCTCTATTAATTATCAAAATCTTAGAAATAACCTTTTTTATTATGTAGGTTATCTTATCTATCTATATTAGATAGTAATAGTTTAATTATATTATGCAAAATACTTCCTTGTGAGATCAATATTCTTCTCTATTACTTCATTACTTGATCAACACATATACCTGCATATCTTGTGGTCTTTTATTATTTTTTTATAATAAAGAAAATTTAATCATGATCATATTGCATGATAGCTCTATGTGTAACTCACCATATCTAGGCTAACACACAACCCCCACGCCCCACACAACATCAAGTTTCTAGCACCATTATTGGGGAGGTAACTTGCATATTATAATATTAAACTACATTATTGAACTAATTGCATAATTAGACCTACTTATATCCTTTATCTTCAGTTTATAGTTCTTGTTTAATCTTTTGAAAAAAAATATTTATTATTTATTTTTACTTTTATGTTTTTGTTATATTGTTATTGTATGCTTAGTAGATCTAATATGGAGACTATATTATTTAATTCTGAGATAGAAAGGATCCATATAAAAATTAAAAAAAATATTTATTTTAGAGATGTATGAATTAGTATAAGATGAAGACCATCCTAAACCTCTTAGTGAGTATATTAACCTTGTAGTAGAAAGAATCTATAAGAGTATCATCAGACCTTCTATCAACACCAATTATTTTGAACTGAAACCCTCTATGATTAGAATGGTTAAAAAATTTTAGTTTGGGGCAACTCCTATTAGGGATTCCAATCTACACATAGCCAGCTTCTTGGAAATTTGTGCAACATTTAAGTATAATGGTGTCAACAATGATGTTATTAGATTTAGATTATTCTAATTTTTTTCTAAGGGACAAAGCTAGCATATGGTTAAATTCTTTGCCCCTAGGCTTTATAACAACTTAGAATTAGTTAGTACATAAACTTTTAACAAAGTATTTTTTACCTTTAAAAATTATTAAGCTTTCGAATGATATTATATCTTTTTCCCAGTTTGAAGGAGAGTTAATTTGTAAAGCTAGGAGAGATTTAAGAAAATGTTTGAGAAATGCCCTTATCATGCTTTACTCAATTTGTTAGTCTTTTAAACTTTTATAATCAAATTATAGGGCCCCTTAGATCAATCATAAATATAGTAGCTCAAGGATCTTTAATGTGTAAGCCATTTGAGATAACTTATGAGTTAATTATGGAAATAACTACAAATAGTTTCTAGTGGCTTCTCATATGGTGAATACAAAGAGAGTAACAAATTTATATAAATCAGATGCTTTACCTTTTTTAATTTCCCAGCTAGCTAAAATTTCTAAGAAATTTGATATTGTTGGAGTTAACTTAAGATTAGGATCATTTAAGAAATTAGAAGATAATGATTTAAATTTTATTAATAGTAGTAATATACTAGGCATTAAGAACATAAATTTGATTAGAAGATGAAATAATCCCTATTCCAATACATATAATCTAGGTTGAGAGAATCACCCTAATTTTAGCTAGTCAAATAGTAATATTGGTGGTAACTATCAATGGAATACGTGCCAAATTAATAAAGGAGAAATTTAAAATAATCTCTACATTTGCATTATATCCTATTCCTTTGTATCCCCCTTGTTTTAATCAAAATAATCAATTTAGGTAGAGAAAAATACCTTTGGACGAGGTGATGATTTAATTAGGAACCAAGTTGCACAGTTTGGCTACATCAAACAAAAATTAAAAAAAAATAATTAGGACAGCTTGTAATCTTTTTTAGTAGTAAATTGTACAGAAAAACATCCAGTAATATTGATATTAATATAAACGAGAAAGAAAAATAGCATAGTGGAGACCACTTGAGAAGTGGTGGTGATTCATTACACTCAAAGTGACATATCTAGGTATGTTTAGTAGAAGGCTATAAATTTAGTGTTGTATTGGGAGACAACCAAATTTTTATTTATGTTGTTATGTTTTTTTTTATAATTTATATTATGTGTGTGTTGTATTATTTGTGAAAATAATTATTGATTTTGATTAAGTTATGAAAAGTTTTCTGAAAAAAAATTGTTGTATTAGAAATTGAACTAGTGCCATAGCATTTGTGTTTGAAGCACCAAAACATTTTCATGCCAAGAACCTTAATATTCAAATAGAACATTATAGTGTTGATGTCTCAAGAAAAAAATTGGATTACACCGCTACGACAACAAAAGCATCAAGCCTTTGTCCAACTATGTGGGGTCGGTTACATAAATCATTTTTCTCCATTATGTCCTATTAAAAGTCAAATTTTCATTTAGATCTAATAAAGAAAGATCATTTCTAATATTTTTAACCATGTATTTATAGGTCTACCTCTATGATGTTATATCAATAAACATCACCGTGCTATTTTGCCTTATCGAGTGCCTCGATGATATTCTATTAAGCACTATAGCATTGGTTCTATATTTCTATAGTACTAATGGAAGTGCAGTCAATAAGTCATACTTTAACTTTGTCATTATGACACTTTATTTAGAACTGTAGCATTATTGCAAGTGCCATAGCTTTAGGCCAAAATCATTATTATCTTAATTAAAGAGTCATGGTGGTAGTCTTTATAAGCTCCATAGCACTCAAACATGTCAAGCGCCACTATGTTTCCCCAATAAAAAAGATGGCGCTTCATTTTGCATTATCAATGCTATAACACCACATGTCTTGTGCCACTGCAGAATTTGTCACTTTGATATTTTGTCATTTTTATATTGTTAAGCATCGTAGTGCTTCTATTTTGAGCGTTGTAGCGCTCATGATGTTTATATATGGGATTGTCTATTTCAAATTTTTTTCATTGCATTTTCTCTCCCATTCTCTCTAGACTTTTTACATTTTTTGTTATTTATGATTTGTAAGCAATGGAACCAAAAATGTGTGGAAATAAGAAGCTTGCTTCATCATCTCATAGTAAGAGGATATTCATTTCTTCTGGGACAGAGCAAAGGTATGAGATGGTAGTGGTAAACAAAAAGTTGATCCTTGAGATAGGCTTTCAAAACCTAATTATGCAAGTTATGAAAATGATAGTAAACATGGGTTGGGAGTAGTTAGGTGAGGAGACCTATTTAGTAGTGGTTAATGTAGTAAGTGAGTTCTTTTCTAATGGGAAAAAGGCCATGGAAAATAGGTGTTATGTGCGAGTTAAGTGGGTACTCTTCGAGTTTTTAATAATCAATCATCTATATAAGGTTCAAAATTTTGAGTTTGATGAGTACACCCCTTTTTTTAGAGCCTATGATTATGAGAAAATTTTGAGAGTTTTTTGTGAACTAAATAGTTGGGGTACATAAAAGTAGAAGGGGAACAAAATTAGGTTTTTTTTTCTGTAAATTGCTTGAACCAACTATCAAACGTTTCTCATTACTTTATTTCTTCTCGATTTTTACCTGGCAAAAATATTAGTGAGGTAACCAAAGACTGCATTATTTTTAATTATACTACTCATATTGGCTAGACAACTTATGTGAGAAAGTTACTCTTTCTCACTTGACTTGAGTTATTAAAGCTACTACTTATGAAAGTTTATGAAGGTTGTTAAACCTTTAAGAACTAGCCCGAGGCTAACCAAGAGGGGGGGTGAATTGGATATTTTAAAAATTCATTAAGGAAAAAGAAATCCTTTAAAAACTTGTCACGCCTACACACGAGAATCAACACAACAAATGGGAAAATATACAAATTTCATAACAATGAAATAAATTAGAATTTTCAATTATATATATAATTAAAGAAAAATAATGTGTAAAAAAATAATCAAATTGAACACACTAAAATTTATAGTGGTTCGGTCAACCTAACCTACGCGAACTCCTTGGAGACTCCCTCACTAAGTATTGCACTAAATAGTACTGATGATAGTTTGTTAGGGATGTTAAGCCCTTATGAACTAGCCCAAGCTAAACAAGAGGGGGGTTGAATTGGTTATTTTTAAAAATGTTTCAATCAAAATAAAAACTCAATCAAACCAAAATTCAACACAAGGAAATTTAACGTGAGGAAATTAAATGTGGAGAAAGCATTTGTAAAGGGCATAGAAATTTATAGTGGTTTGGTCAACTTGACCTACGTCCACTCCCCGGAGGCGCCCTTTGAGTATTGCACTAAACTCAATGACTCTCCTTTTGCTCCCACAGCAAGGAGAGGAAGCCTGTACAAAATCTCCTCTCCATCGACATTAATAAGGAAGAGAACCAAACTCCTTTTGCTTCCTTTTGAAGTAGGCAGAGAACCATGATCAATTGCTGAAGTGGACCACTCTCAATCCTCCAAGAATAATGGACGACGATCCAAAAAGATGACTTAAATCCTTGCTTGGAGCAACCTTTATGAAACCCATCAAAAACTCCCCCTCACAAGATGTTCTTTCTATTTCTCTCTCTCTCCCCCTTTCTCTCCATCTCCTCTAGGCTCTCTCAAGTCAAGACAACAGCAAAAGAAGATATCTTAGGTAGAATAAAAGGTCTTAAATAGAAGAGTTTCAGAATAACTCTTTATTTAAACAAACCAACTTTATCGTCCAGGATGATATAAATATCATCTTGGCCGATCAGCACAAAATTCTCTCAATCAGCCCAGACAGTTTAGGACGATCAGAAGGTTTTTGTTCATATCATCTAGGATGATAATATATCATCTTATACGATTAGTACAAGTCGTTAAATATAGTCCAGACAATCATACTGAATGGATGTCTTGATGATGGAAAAATAGCTTGATTATCCAGGACGATCTCACGATCATCCTGAATGATTAGTTCAAATACGTGAAAATCATCCAGACCATAGCCCTGAATAGAAGGTGGTTGATATTGATTATCTAGAAATAACTAAGGTTTTTTAAACTGATCATCTCAACCGATCCTGAGATAATCCAGGATAATTTGAATGAGCAATCAAACCTTAATTTCTTTCCTTAATAACCAAATTTATTTAGGCATAATTATATTTCATCATGCAGGATGACATCCTGGATGATGTCCAAAAAAATAAATAATACCTAAATAGATATGGCGGCAGATTCTTTCTAATTTAAGCTTATCATCGTGGCCGATACTAATATCATCCAGGATGATGCGCTTATTGATGGATTCCTTAAGCATAATGCCCTAATTAGGTTTATATTTTAACTAATCATCTAGGCCAATTTGTGAATCGTTCTAGACGATGTGACCAAAAAAAGAGAACTCTAAAATTAGACAGAAATTTTCCCTCATGTGTGTGTGCAAGGTTACTTAATATCAGGAATCACATCATTTACAATAAACTCAAGAAAGAGAAAAGTTTACAAACTGACTCAAACCTAGTCTACCCAATTTTGAGCTGGTTTAAATTGCAGCTTGATCTTATGGACCTAAAATGTTAGTAGGCAAGGCTGTCGTAGAGAAGTAGAAGTGTTTATTATCATCAAAATTATATTCCCTAAAAAATAGATTTGCAACAATCTCCCCCTTTTTTATGATGGCAAAGACAAAAAAATAATTGAAGCAGTTAAAAGTAGTTTTAATTGGAACAGGTAAAGAAACAAACATAGTTCAAATAGTTCAACTATCAAACATAAAAATATAACAAACTAGAATACACTAGAATAATACAAACTAGTACATTTACTCTCCCTTTTGACATAACAAAAAGTAGGAGGAAAATGAAAAATAGTACAAACTACTCAATATAACTAAAATAACATCACATAAAAACAAGCAAACTAAAAGAAAGATGGCTCATTATCTTCTAAAGGAGGAGGTGGTGGTGCTGGATGTGGCTGAAACTAACTAGAAAGAGTTGCAAACTATTCCCCAAGCTAGGCCATATCCTGATCGTGCTGCTGCTACTGGTGAGCTACGTAAGCATCGAAGTGAGTAATGTCCTCTGCTTGTTACTACTCCTATGCAGTGACATAAGTCTCAAAGCAAGTCTCCAACTAGATAAATTGCTCCACCAGCTGATCCAGCTGAGAGTCATGGCAGAGCAGAGTAGGTGTAGGAACTACCACTTCCTTAGCTCCCTTGGCTTCCTCATACCCCAAGTGGATATGAATACTGTGAAGAATGTGGAAGGAGTTGTTTGAGTATAAGGTAAGCTGAAAATCGGGTGGGGCAGGATATTGAAGATTGCATTTTGATTCTATGATATAGGCAATGATATGTCCTAAAGTATGATTGGGCTTCCTCCTATGTCCTGGATCTTGAATAGTAGTCAGATGCTTAATATAGTGAAAAATCAAATCAGTGTCATTGAATTCATGATAGGCCAAAATATAAAAAGTGGTGATAAAAAGAATTGGAGTGATATGAATATAATCACCAGCTTTTGGAAGTATTGAGGTGCGATGGACATGCTGGATATTCATAGCATCTTTGAGTAAGGTGCTAGATCTCTAACATGAAAGTGAGCATTAGTGTTTCTGAGAAAGTTGTTGGTCGTAGCCTAGTCGTAGTCAGGATCGGACACAGGGTATGGAGTTTATCCCCTATGGTGGAAAGTTACAAAAGGTCTTGATAATCCTGATATGTGATTTCGATGGGATGTTGATTCATATAGGACCTGAGAGTAGTGAAAGAAGAATTTATATGAAGGCTAGCAAAAAATTCAAAAATAAGTTCAAAATTAAAAGGGATAGAGAGAGTAAGAAGGAAGGTTAAGGAAGTGTGCATAAACAAATCTAAGAATGGATAGGAAAGAATGTGTGGGTTGATAGTCTAGGATATAGAAATCCTAGCTATTTTGTAACTTTGATAGGCAGCTTGATCATCCACCTCTACGAAGCGAGGGTACAAATTTGCCCTAAAGGAGCTCACAGAAAGATGGCGAGATCTCTTTCCATCAGCCATACCAAGGAAAATAGAGCACAAGAGTAAGAAAAAAGAGGATTTGACAAGGATTGTGTGAGAAAAACATTTAAGGGCCTCGGTTTAAAAAGAATCAGATAAATCATCTAGGACGATCGCAAAATTGTCCATGGTGATATGGTGCAATAATTGTGTCCGGGATGATTGGTCAGAAAAAGCAGTAAAGTAATCCAGAATGATCATATATTGTCCAGGATGATAAGATATAGGTGATTGTTTTTTCTCTTAAGAATCAATGATTTAACATACCAAAAAGATAAGAACAAAAGCAAAATAAAGGTTTTTTTTTTAATCAAAGCTTGAATATTATAAATTATCCATGTGATTAAATTAAAAAAAAATTATAAGAATCAATGATATAACATTATCAAAATCCTAGAAAATGGTAGAACAACCGATCCTGTTAGTCCTAACTCGGACTTCTCCCAAGGGAAACTGTCTTTTGAAATTAAGGATCTAAGTAAAAAAAATAATTGGTTAAGAAGAAGAGATCCATTCAAGACTTGGTTTCAAAAAAATATTTTATAGAATAATATATCAAAGTAATTAGTTATAATCATGATTTTCTGAAATCAAGCCTTTGAAAAATATTAAGTGACACATGAATTCTTCTAAGATATAAAATTTTTGAAAGAGAAGAAACTAGCATTTGGTAGAATCATTTTATTTCTCTTGTCAATTTGATTGGTGATCTTTGAGCATCTTTTGATTTTGGCAACGTTTGCAACATTTTATTCATTTATTTTTGCAAGCTATACCCCTTTTTCAAAATTCTTAAAAATTCTTAGTTGTGATTATATCTTTTAGATATTAGAGAAGAAAAACTTACTCTCTAATGTAAGGAAAAATGAATCACAAAATAGAATAAAAAATCATATGATAAATTCATCGACAAGATTACAAAAATCTAAAGGTAAAAAAAAGACTTTGAAAATTATATATATAAGATAGATTACTATAGAAAGATTTAAAAGATCTTAATTTCAAAATCTAGTTATTAATGTGAGATAGAATTTTGTTTAGAAATGAAAATTATACCACTAAAAGAAGTTAGAGAGAAGGAAACAATCAACAGTGTTTTCCCCCTTTAACTGATTTAGAGATTTCAATCATTGACTACAAATTTAAAAAAAACAAAAACATGGCAAAAGATATCTATTCAGTAGTGATTAAAATAAAAAATAAAGCAACGAAGAAAATCAAATAAAAAAAATGAAATAGATGAAAAGTAAAAAAAAAGTAAGGAAAACTATAAAAAGAAAATAACAATCAACAGTTAAATGATCCAAAATCAAGTTCATGCATTTATGTCAATCACACCTAATCTGATCCTTAAAGTGCTAAAATTGTCGAAGGCTAGTGGTTTGGTAAAGATGTCAGCCAGTTGATTCTCAGTTACCATATGGCATAACTCAATATCTCCTTTAGTCACATGGTCTCTAATAAAGTGATGCGTTATGTCTATGTGCTTGGTCCTTGAATGTTGGATATGATTCTTAGAAATGCATATGGCACTAGTGTTGTAACAAAGGAAAGAAATTATGCCTATAGGTAATCCTAAATCCAGAACTTGCTGCTTCAACCAAAGGACTTGGACCACACAACTTCTTAAATTAATGTACTCAACTTTAGCAGAGGAAAGTGCAATAGAGTTTTGCTTCTTATTGGATCAGAAGACTAAAGACTATCCTATAAATTGGCATGTCCCAAAAGTGCTCTTTTTATCCACCTTATATCCTCTAAAATAAAAATTAGAATATCCAATAATCTTAAAAGAAGTGTTGTGCCTAGGATACGAGATTCCTAATTTTTGTGTTCCTATGTGGTTTCTAAGAATTCTCTTAACTGCAGTCAAGTTAGATTCTTTAGGGTCAGCTTGAAATCTAACACAAATATAAACACAAAATATTATATCAGGATGGCTAGCAGTCAGGTAAAGTAAAGATCCAATCATCCCTTCGTATTCTTTTGATCAATTAATTTTCCATTTTGGTCCTTGTCCAACAAAACACTGGAGGTCATGGGAGTATTAATTGTCTTAGCTTTATACATTTCGTCTTGCTTCAAGATGTCCTTTATGTACTTTGATTTATTTAGAAAGGTTCCATCATTTAGTTATCTTATTCTAAAGTCCAAAAAGTTGATAACTCTCCCATAATACTCATCTCAAATTTCTTACTCATTGTTTTAGAAAGATCATTACATAGTCTATTATCAGAAGATAGAAAAGTATAATATTAACATAGATTTGAATAATGAGTAATTCATCTCCTATTTTCCTCAGAAAAAGGGTGGTGTCAACACTCCCCTTAACAAACTCCCTCTCTAGTAAGAATGTGCTAAGCCTCTCATACCAAGCTCTGGGTGACTACTTTAATCCATATAAGGACTTTTTTAATTTAAAAATATGATTTGGAAATTAGGAACTCTCAAAAACTGGGGGTTGCTCTATAAACACATCCTCTTTTATTACCCCATTTAAAAAAGCACTCTTAATATACATTTGGAAAAGTTTAAATCATTTATAATAGGCAAAGGCTAGTAGCACTTTAATGGCTTCCAATCTAGCTACAGGGGGAAAAGGTCTCCTCAAAATCAATCCCTTCTATTTGGTTGTACCCCTTAGCCAACAATCTTGCCTTATTCCTAATCACCACACCAGAATTATTTATTTTATTCTTAAAGACCCCTTTGGTTCCAACTACACTTTATCCCTTTGGTCTTTTTATAAGCTCCCAAACATCATTCCAAACAAATTGGTTTAATTCCTCTTGTATGGCTAAGATCCAAAACTCATCAGAAAGGGCTTGATTGATGTTTGTGCGTTAAGTCATTGAGATAAAGGCAGAGTGGTTCACTTTCTTTCTAATTCAATGCATAGTCCTAAAACCTTTAGAAGGGTTTCTTATGTTCAGTTCTTTAAGATGACTCAAAGAATATCTCCAATCTCTAGGCAGGTGTGTGTAGGTTCAACCCTTTCCTCCAAATTTGCATTTTCTACTCCTTGGCTAATCTCACCTACTCCTTCAGTGTTTTGGGGTTTTACCCTCTTCTCCAAATTTTCAACCCCTATGGTAATCTCTCCAACTTCGTCTTCATCCTCAACTTTAGACTTCTTAGGATCAGATTCATCAAACACTACATGAGTAGTCACCTCCACCACCAAAGTCCTCTTATTAAACACCATATTGGATTTCCAAACACTTCAATATACTAAGAACACTCCATCTAATTTTGGGTCCAATTTTCCTAACTATGACTTCCCATTATTAAGAAAGAAAACCTTATAGCCAAAGATGTGGAGGTGTAAAAGGTTAGGTGTTCTACCATTAAGGATTTCATAGAGTGTTTTATCAAGTTTGGCTCTAACATTCACCCTATTCAATATATAACATGCTGTGTTTACTGCTTTAGTCCAAAAGTATTTTGGTTGTGAATACTCAGCATGAATGGCTCTAGTAACTTAAACTAAGGTCTAATTCTTTCTTTAAGCTACCCTGTTCTATTGAGGGGTCCTAGGAGCTGAGAAGTTGTGACTAATCCCATTATCCTCATAGAAGTCTCCAAATCTCTCATTTTCAAACTCTCCCCCACGGTCACTATGGATGGTCAAAATCTCACAACCTAGCTTTTTCTAAATCCAAGTGAAGAATGATCTAAATTCATAAAAAGACTCCTTCTTATGTGACAGAAATCTAATCCAAGTAAACCTCAAGTAGTAATCAACAATCATAATTCCATAGACTTTTCCCTCTAAGCTCGCAGTGTTAATGGGTCCAAAAAAATCCACATAAAGGACTTTTAAAGGTCTAGAGGTGCTAATGTACTTAATGGAGTGAAAACAGGATTGAACTTGCTTCCTTAGTTAGCAGGTATCCTAAAGGTGGTCTTTAGAGAATTTAAGCTTGGGGACACCTCTAACTAGATTTTTTTGGGTCACTCTCCTAAGGGTTTTCATACTAACATGACAAAATCTCCTATGCCACAACCATGAATCATCAGTATCAATTTTTAAGCAAAATGTAAAAGTTCGCTAGGGATGTTAAGCCCTATAGAACTGGCCCAAGCTAACCAAGAGGGGGGGTGAATTGGTAATTAAAAATTTTGTTTTCTCAAAGAATGAAAATCACAAACCAAAATCACCATAGAAAAATAAAGTGCAGAAATAAAAGTGCGCAAGCAAAAATAAGAACACAGAAATTTATAGTGGTTCGGTCAACTTGACCTACGTCCACTCCTTGGAGGCACCCTCCTAGTATTACACTACAAAATGTGACTCTCCTTTAGCCCCCACAGCTAGGCAGAGAAGCCCTCACAAGAACCTCCTTTTTGCCACACCCGACAAGGCAGAGAACCTACCTTCTTTTGCTTTTTCCAGAAGCTGGCAGAGAACCAAAACCAAAAGCTAACTCCTTACCTCTACCGACCCTTCCATGGACGAGAAACTCTAGACGAAGAACAAGCAGAGCAATCCTTGAAGCAACCCTTGTGAATCCCTTCACAAGCTCCCCCTCACAAGATCCTCTCTCTCTCGCTCTCTCTCTTTCTCTCCTCAAGGTCTTCTCAGGTCAAGGCACCAGCCAAAGTTTTTTTCTTTAAAAAAATGTTGAACAAGAGCTCTTAAATAGAAGAGCTTCAAAGGAGCTCATTAATTGCAAGTTGCCGATAATATCGTCCAGGCCGATATGAACATCGGCCTGGCCGATCAGTACAAATTAAAGAAGATCGGCCAGAGCATAGCCCTGGATGCAAAACTGGACGATTAAAAATTGGCTTGATCATCCAGGCCGATCTCATGATCGTCCTGGCCGATTAGTTCAAATCATAGGAAAATCGCCCTGACAATAGCCCTGGATACGAGCTGGCCGATACTCATCATTCTGAAGTAACTTAAGGTTTTTGACTGGATCGTCCTAGCCGATCCTGCGATCGTCCAGGACGATATGATCGTATCAATCATCCTTAATTACTCCCTTGATTTCCTGAACAATTATGGCATAATTTGTGAATATCATCCTGGCCGATCATAGGATCGTCCTGGCCGATAATTAAAAAATACAATATACCTTAATTGTCTATGGAGGCAACTTCTTTCTGTTTTGAGCTTATCGTCCTGGCCGATACACGTATCATCCAGGCCGATCAGTTAATGACGGATGCCTTAATTAAGAATCCTTATTTAGACTTTCTGTTTTAAGCTGATCGTCTAGGACAATATGAATATCAGCCTGCCCGATGTGGGAAAAAATAGAAATTCTAAGTCTCTCAAGTGTATGTGTGTAGGGTTACTTAGCATCAGTCTCTTTGACCATTACAAGTAGACTCAAGAAGTAAAAAAACAAAAGTATAGACTGACTCAACCCTAAACCTACGCAATCCTGAATTGGCTTCGTCTTATTTGTCCGATCTTCGATTCCTGAAACGTTAGAAGCAGCAAGCAGTCCAAGAGAAATAGTGTTTATTAATCATCAAAACATAAGTCATGAAAAAATAGATTTGCAATAATCTCCCCCTTTTTGATGATGGCAAACACTACGAAAACAACTTTAGTAGAGAAAGTTCAGGATCGATACAAAAAGGAACCTCATAAACTTCTCCCCCTTTTGACATATCAAAAAGGAGGGAACAAAAGATAATTAGCACATGATTTTTTTTTTAATCAAGGCATGTCAATGATATAGTATTCCATGTGACTGATTTAAAAAACTTGTGAGTTAATAAGTTACCAATCTCATTAATCCATAGAATAGTAGAATATCTGTTCATGGTTTACCCTTAGCTCAAAATGTTTTCTTAGGGTAGAATCGTCTTTTGAAATCAATGACCTAACTCAAATAATTAATTGGATATGAGAAGAAGAATCTACCTACCACTTGTCGTAAGAAAAAGATCTTTATAAAATAATGAAGTAAGGTAGATTTTTCATAATCGTACGATAATAGAGATCAAGCCTTTGAGAACCAAAACTTCTATGTTCTAAAAGATTTAAAAATTGGAGAGTAGCTTGCTTTTGAGTGAGCTCATTTTATTTCTCTTGTCAATTTTGTGGCGCTTTGCGCATCTTTTTATAAATTTTTCAATTTTTGGCATCTTTGCGCTTCTTTTGTTGGCATCATTGGCTAATTTTTTTTTTTTTTTTGCAAGCTAAATTCTCTTTTATAATCCTTTAAAAAATCTTAGTTGTGAATATATCTTCTCAGATATTAGAGAATAGGAGCTCTCTCTCTAACATAAGGAAGAATTATCACAAGCAGGATTAATAATCAAAGACAACAGTAACGAGGGATCTGGATGTGACAAAAAAACTTTAATCATTAAAAATATAAGATAGTTTTACTTAAGCAAGCTTAAGAAAAGATCTTAATTTTATAAACAATCTTTTAATTTGAGATAAACTTTTGATTAGAAAAGAAAACTATGCCACTAAAATAAAGAGACACAATCACAAAATATTCCTACCATCTAAGAGATTAAGTAGATGAAAACATATTGACTAAATTTTTTTTTTTTTTTTTTTAAAGAACAAGGAATATAATACCATATCAGCGATGATTTAGAAAACTAAGTAAAAAAAATAAAACACACTAAAAATTTAAAACAACATAAAACAAAAAGAAAATAAAAAGTAAAAAAAAAAGCTAAAAGTTTCATGCATTTATGTCAATCACACCCAATCTGGTCCTTAAAGAACTGAAAGTGTCGAAGGCCAGTGGTTTAGTAAAGATGTCTGCCAGTTGGTTTTCAGTTGTCACATAGTGCAACTCAATATCTCCCTTAGTCACATGATCTCTAATAAAGTGATGTCTAATGTCAATGTGTTTAGTCCTTGAATGTTAGATAGGATTCTTAGAGATGCATATGGCACTAGTGTTGTCACAAAAGATTGAGATGGTGCTTACATGTAATCCTAAATCCAATACTTGTTGTTTCAACTAAAGAACTTGGGTCACACAACTTCCAAGAGCAATGTATTCAGCTTCAGTAGTGGAAAGTGCAACAGAGTTTTGCTTCCTACTAGACCAAGAGACCAAAGATTGTCCAATGAATTGACAAGTTTCAGAAGTTCTTTTTCTATCAACCTTGTATCCTGCAAAATCAGAGTCAGAAAAGCCAATAATCTCAAAAGAAGTGCTGTGTCTAGGGTACCAAATCCCTAAGCCTTGTGTCCCTAAAAGGTATCTAAAAATTCTCTTAACAGCAGTCATGTGGGATTCCTTGGAGTCAGCTTGAAATCTAGCACAAAGACAAACACTAAACATGATATCAGGTCGGCTCGCAGTCAAGTAAAGTAAGGATCCAATCATACCTCTATACTTCTTTTGATCAACAGACTTACCACTTGGGTCCTTATCCAATGGAGCACTAGAAGTCATGGGAGTGTTAATTGGCTTTGCTTTGTCCATCTCATATTTCTTCAAAATGTCCTTTATGTATTTTGTTTGATTTAGAAATGTTCCATCCTCTAATTGTTTTATGCTAAACCCCAAAAAGTAGGACAACTCTCCCATCAAACTCATCTCAAACTCTCTACTCATTATTTTAGAAAAATCATCACACAATTTTTTATTAGAAGATCCAAAAAGTATATCATCAACATAAATCTAAACAATGAGTAAATCATCTCCAACTCTCCTAAGAAAAAGGGTGGTGTCTACGCTCCCCTTGACAAACTCCCTCTCTAGTAAGAATGTGTTAAGCCTCTCATACCAAGCTCTAGGTGCCTGCTTTAAACCATACAAAGCCTTTTTTAATTTAAACACACGATTTGGAAATTGAGAACTCTCAAAACCTAGAGGTTGTTCTACAAAAACATCTTCTTTTATTTCCCCATTTAAAAAGGCATTCTTGACATCCATTTGGAAAAGCTTAAATCCTTTATAGCAGGCAAAGGCTAATAGCACTCTAATGGCTTCCAATCTAGCTACAGGGGAAAAAGTCTCCTCAAAGTCTATCCCTTCTATTTGATTGTACCCCTTAGCCACCAATCTTGCTTTATTTCTTACCACCACTCCTGAATCATTCACCTTGTTCTTAAAGACCCACTTTGTCCCAACTACACTTTGTCCCTTAGGTCTTTCCACAAGTTCCCAAACATCATTCCTAACAAATTGATTAAATTCTTCTTGCATTGCTAAGATCCAAAACTCATCAGAAAGGGCTTGGTTAATGGTGGTGGGTTCAGTCATAGAGATAAAGTCAGAATGGTTCACCTCCTTCCTAAGTCCATGTCTAGTCTTAACTCCACTAGAAGGGTCTCCTAAGATCAAATCCTTGGGGTGACTTGTAGAGTATCTTCAATCTCTAGGCAAAGTGTGTGAAGTTTCTCCCCTTTCATCAAAATTTTCTACTCCTTGGGGAACTTCTTCTACTCCTTCATTACTTATGTGCTCACTCCCCTTCCCCAAATTTTCTACTCCTCTTGTAATCTCTCCAACATCATCATCTTCTACTCCATGTTTCTTAGGATCAGACTCATCAAAAACTACATGGGTTGTCTCTTCCACCATCAAAGTTCTTTTGTTAAACACCGTAAAAGATTTCCCAACACTAAAATATTCCAAAAATACTCCTTCATTAGATTTAGGATCAAATTTTCCCAAGTGAGACTTCCCATTATTGTGAATGAAAACCTTACAACCAAAGACATGAAGGTTGGAAAGATTGGGTGTCCTACCCTTAAGGATCTCATAGGGTGTCTTCTCTAATTTAGCTCTAACATTCACCCTATTCAACACATAACAAGCTGTGTTAACCGCTTCAGCCCAAAAGTATTTTGGAAGTGAATACTCAGCAAGCATGGCTCTAGCAGCTTCCACCAAGGTTCAGTTTTTTCTTTCAGCTACCCCGTTCTACTAAGGGGTCCTAGGGGCTGAAAATTTGTTGCTAATCCCCTTGTCCTCACAAAAAACTCCAAATTATTCATTTTCAAACTCTCCCCCATGAGCACTATGGATGGTCAAAATCTCACAACCTAGCTTTTTCTGAATCCAAGTAGAAAATGTTTTAAACTCCTCAAAAGACTCATTTTTATGTGAAAGAAATCTACTCCAAGTGAACCTCGAGTAGTCATCAACAATCACAAAACCATAGACTTTCCCTCCCAGGCTGGCAGTGCTAATGGGTCTAAACAAATCCATGTAAAGGACTTCTAGAGGTCTAGAGGTGCTAATGTTCTTAATGGGGTGAAAAGTGGAGTGGACTTGCTTTCCTAGTTGACAGGCATCACAAAGGTGGTCTTTTGAAAACTTAAGTTTGGGGACACCTCTAACTAGATCCTTTTGGGTTACTTTCCTAAGGGTTTTCATACTTGCATGATAAAGCCTCCTGTGCCACAACCAAGAATCATCAATTACAGTTTTTAAGCAAAAAGAAGCAGCACATTCAATGTTATTTAAATCAAGCATGTAGACGTTCTTAATCCTCTTTTCCTGCAAAATAGTGTTGTTACTTAAACTTACAATGCATGAGTTTGCAAAGAATTGTACGATGAAGCCTTTATCACAGAATTGACTGATGCTGAGCAAGTTGTGCTTCAATCCATCTACAAGCAAAACATTTTCAATCATAAGGTTCTTGGAATTACCAATTATACCTGCTCCTACCACCTTCTTGGTGGTGTTGTTTCCAAGAGTAACCTTGCTCCAATCCTGGACTCTAGTACAACAAACTGGTTGGCATCACCAATCATATGCCGAGAGCATCCACTGTCCAAGTACCACATACTCTCACGAGGTCTTTTGTGAGAGCCTTCCTGCAAAATTATCCAATGTTAGATTTAGGAACCCAAGCAGGTTTGGGTTCCTTCTTATGAAGAGAAGAATGCAATGCATGTGTGGTATGCTGTGGAATATGCATCTTAGGTCTCCATACCCAATGTGTACTATGGTGAATCGTGCAAGTGTGTGAGATGTGTCCTAGCATGCCATATGAAAAACATCTAACTCCAGGAAAGGGATTTCTTAAGTGGTTTGAGTTATAATGCCTCTTCCTAGGTTTTGAAAATTCATCAGAAGTAGATGTCATCTTAGTTTTCTTACATACTTCTAAATCATTTTGAAACTTCAAATTTGTACCTTTTAACACTTCATTTTCAATCCTCAAATTTTTCTCTATCTTCTTAGACTTCTTAAAATCAGATTCAAGTGATGTGTGTGAGACTTTTAGTGCATCATGCTTTTCAACTAACTCACAATGATTTTTATTTAACTCATCAAATTCATCAAGTAAAGTCATGTGATTTGAATCAATTATTTGATGGTCTTTCATCAAAATTTCATGCTCTTTTTGTAGATTTAAAAATTCTATTTTCAAGCTAGCATGTGTTTTCTTTAGTTTCCTATATAATACATGAATTTTTTCTAAAACTTCAAGAAGTTGATCGTAGGAAAGTTCACATACCTCTTCTTGATCAGGATTATTATCTGCCATCAAGCACAATTTTGATGTCTCATCTTCTAGTTCTGTTTCTGATGAATCCGATGCCGTATCCGCCCAAAATGCTTTTTGTACTCTCATCTTGTCCTTCCTTGGCTTAGGTTTCTCCTCATCCTTTCCTTTGCTTGAGTGATCTTTAAGCGTAGGGCAATCAGTTCTCACATGTCCAGGCTTCCTGCATTCAAAACATACAACATCAGAAGATCCTTTAACATATTTATGTTCCTTACCTTTTCTCCAATTTTGATGATGCTTTTGTTTCTTCCTTAGAAAGCTTTTGAATTGCCTTGTGATAAAGGCAACTTCATCGCTTTCAGACCCGGAAGATTCAGAATCCGATTTGTGCGCCTTCAGTGTAATTATTTTCTCCTTTTTCTTCTCACCTGCATCAAGATTTCTTTGATTCACCCCTTGCTCATAAGCAATGAGTGAGCCAAGTAAGTTATCAATAGAATTGGTGTTCAAATCCTTAGATTCAGTGATTGCAGTGATTTTAGCATCATAAGACGAAGGCAAGCATCTCGAAATCTTGTTAACTTTTTCATAGTTTGAAAGTTCTTTTCCTAGTGCATGCAGTGAAGTAACTATCTGAGTAAACCTTGTGTACATGTTAGAAATTGATTCATGAGGTTTCATACGAAAAAGTTCGTAGTCATGCAAGAGAATGTTCAAACGGGATTGTTTAACTTCATTAGTACCTTCATAGGTGATGCACAATTTATCCCAAATCTCTTTACCAGTTTTGCAAGTTGAGACACGCATGTAATCCTCAGATTTTAAAGCACAGAAAAAACAGTTCAAACATTTTGCATTTAATTGAGCTAAATCACATTCATCAAAAGTCCATTCAGTAAAAGAAATTTCAGTTTTAATGCCATTAATTTCACGAGAAGGTGGAGAATAACCTTCTTGAATAAGCATCCACATGCGATAATCAGTAGATTGCAAAAACGTTGACATGCGGGTTTTCCAAAAATCAAAAGGTAGGTTATCGAATAGGGGAGGTCAGGTAATAGAATACCCTTCCGTAGTGTTACGATTCCCAAGGTTAGCCGTGGATCAAAATTCAAAAAGTTTTTAAACTTAAAATTTTTGAATCAAGCTCTGATACCACTTGTAAGTTCGCTAGGGATGTTAAGCCCTATAGAACTGGCCCAAGCTAACCAAGAGGGTGGGTGAATTGGTAATTAAAAAATTTCTTTTCTCAAAGAATGAAAATCACAAACCAAAATCAGCATAGAAAAACAAAGTGCGGAAATAAAAGTGCGGAAGCAAAAAAAAGAACACAGAAATTTATAGTGGTTCGGTCAACTTGACCTACGTCCACTCCTTGGAGTCACCCTCCAAGTATTGCACTACAAAACGTGACTCTCCTTTAGCCCCCACGGCTAAGCGGAGAAGCCCTCACAAGAACCTCCTTTTTGCCACACCCGGCAAGGCAGAGAACCTACCTCCTTTTACTTCCTCCAGAAGCTGGCAGAGAACCAAAACCAAAAGCTAACTCCTTACCTCTACCGACCCTTCCACGGACGAGAAACTCTAGACGAAGAACAAGCAAAGCAATCCTTGAAGCAACCCTTGTGAATCCCATCACAACCTCCCCCTCACAAGATCCTCTCTCTCTCCCTCTCTCTCTTTCTCTCCTCAAGGTCTTCTCATGTCAAGGCAGCAGCCAAAGGTTTTTTCTTTAAAAAAACGTTGAATAAGAGCTCTTAAATAGAAGAGCTTCAAACGAGCTCATTAATTGCAAGTTGTCAATAATATTGTCTAGACCGATATGGACATCGGCCTGGCCAATCAGTACAAATTAAAGAAGATCGGCCAGAGCATAGCCCTGGATGCAAAACTGGATGATTAAAAATTGGCTTGATTGTCCAGGCCGATCTCACGATCGTCCTGGCAGATTAGTTCAAATCAAAGAAAAATCATCCTGACAATAGCTCTGGATACGAGCTGGCCGATACTCATCGTTCTGAAGTAACTTAAGGTTTTTGACTGGATCGTCCTGGCCGATCCTGCGATCGTCCAGGACAATATGATCGTATCAATCATCCTTAATTACTCCCTTATTTCTTGAACAATTATGGCATAATTTGTGAATATCGTCATGGCTGATCCTAGGATCGTCCTGGTCGATAATTAAAAAATACAGTATACCTTAATTATCTATGGCGGCAACTTCTTTCTGTTTTGATCTTATCATCCTGGTCGATACACGTATCATCCAGGCCGATCACTTAATGATGGCTGCCTTAATTAAGAATCCTTATTTAGACTTTTTGTTTTAAGCTGATCGTCCAGGACAATATGAATATCGGCCTGGCCGATGCGGGCAAAAACAGAAATTCTAAGTCTCTCAAGTGTGTGTGTGTGTAGGGTTACTTAGTATCAGTCTCTTTGACCATTACAAGTAGACTCAAGAAGTTAAAAACAAAAGTATAGACTGACTCAACCATAAACCTACGCAATCCTGAATTGGCTTCGTCTTATTCGTCCGATCTTCGATTCCTGAAACGTTAGAAGCAGCAAGCAGTCCAAGAGAAATAGTGTTTGTTAATCATCAAAACATAAGTCATGAAAAAATAGATTTGCAACAAAATGAAGTAGCACATTCAATATTATTTAAGTCAAGCATATAAATATTATTGATTGGTTTTATCTAAAAAACAATGTTGTTATTTAAACTTATAATACAAATATTTGCCAAGAATTTTATGTGAAACCTTTATCTCAAATCTGACTGATGTTGAGTAAGTAGTGCTTCAGTCTATCTATAAGCAAAATATTTTCAATCAAAAAGTTCTTGGAGTATCTGATTACACCTACACACACTATTTTCCTGGTGGCGTTGTCTATAAGAGTAACCTTGCCTCCAGCCTTGTCCTTCAACAAAATGAATTGATTAGCATCTCCAGTCATATGTCGTGAGCATCCTCTATCTAGGTATCACAAACTCTCATGAGGTCTTTTGTGAGAGCAAGCCAACAAAATCATCAAACATCAGATTTAGGAACCTAAACCTATTTGGGTCCCTTCTTATAAAAAGAAGAATGTGTTGAGTGTTGAGTCCAGTAATTAGGTTGTTAAGCCTAAGTAAATGTCCCACGGCTACCAAGAGGGGGGTGAATTGGTAGTTTTAAAAATTTTAAACCCTCTTAATGATAAAGTTGAACCGAAATAAAATTTTCTTTTAAAGTTTGTAGAAAAATGTTTTTCAACCACAGAGTTGTTAAAACTAAAATTTAAAGTGCGGAAACGTAAAAACAATAAAGTAAATGATACCAGATTTTTAGTGGTTTGGTCTATAACCAGACCTACATCCACTCCTCAGAGGCACCCTCTGAGTATTGTACTAATACCACAAACTGACTCTCCTTTAGCACCCACAACAAGGCGGAGAAGCCTTTACAACACACTCTTTTCACCACTACCCGGTGCGGCAGAGAACCATCATACTTTTACACAATCCACAGTGCTGGCAGAGAACCGTCGTCCTTTTACACTCTCCTAGTGTGGGCAGAGAACCCTACGGCTGTTCACACTCTCCAAGTGTAGGCAGAGAACCTTTCCGCTGTGCACACTCTCCAAGTGTAGGCAGAGAACCCTTCGGCTGTTTACACTCTCCAAGTGTCGGCAGAGAACCAGATCTCCTTGACTGATCTTCTCACAAGAATCTAGAAGGAAGAAAGAAAAGAGTGAAGAAATCCAATTTCACAAGTAAAGACTCCTACCTTTGTAATCCAAGTGAAGCCTTCTCGCTCCAGTGGTAGGAATCCTCCTTTGAATGCTCTCTTCCACTCTCTCCTTGGCTATTCTCTCAAGAAGCACGAAGATCAAATGACAAAAAGATTGGGTGGCAGTCTAATTTGGACTATTTATGTAAAAGACAAGAAAAACCGCCCAAAAATTGCAAGTTTCCAATTCTGTACGCAGTGGATCGTCCTGTACGATCCTGGATCGTCCTGGACGATTTTACTTAAACGATCTGAAACGACCCAATTTGTATATGTTTACGAAATGACTTCGTACAGATGATCGTCCTGTACGAACAAGGTTCGTCCAGTACGAACGGTTATTACAAGGTCGGTTCTAGAAACTGCTGAAAACTGTTCTAAGTCGGTTAATCGTTTGGACGAAAATTTTCCAGAGACCCGATCGTCCTGGACGATTATTTATTTCGTCTGGACGAAAATTTTCCAGAGAGCTGGTCGCCTCGTACGATAATAAAATTCGTCTGGATGAAAATTTTACAGAGAACTCATCGTCCGGGACGATAATTAATTTCGTCCTTGACGAATAGGACTTAGAAAAGTTTTTTCGAACAAGTTCCTATTCGTTCCATGTGCTCTATAGGAGATAACTGACGGATCGTCCAGTACGATAAAATATCGTCTCGTACGATCAGTATAAAATTTTATGATCTCCTTATGTGTGTGTGTAAGTTTTTTATTCACTCAATTACAATCACTCCCTTTCAAAATTAAATCAAAGAAAATACAAACTTCAAATAAACAAAATATCTCATGTTGAATTTGATTTGAAGTTATCGTAGTCTGGAGTCTGATTTTCCTGAAATGTTAGTATACACAAGAGCAAATGCAAATCTTTTAAAATTGTTAGGAGATAACTATACATTTGAATAATAATGTTTGGAATCATCAAAACTACATAAGTTGCACAAATATAAATCATTCAAATAGCAACTATTCTAACACTCTTCTCCTTTTTGATGATGGCAAAACAATTATTGTTTGTATGGTTTTAAGTTAAACAAATCTCCTATCTCCTAAACTCCCCTTGAATTGATGAGCACATTAAAATAAGGAGGCATAAAGAACAAAATTTTTGTTTTTCAAAAATTTTAACACAAACAACTACAAAGTCAAAAACTTGCAAACAGAACAATCAAAACAGAAAATAAAATAATTTCTCCCCCTTTTTGACAGCAACAAAAAGTGAAGAAGAAATAGACAAGAAATGTAAGTAATTATATGAAATTCATTTTAAAATTTAATCTAAATTGTGATTGACATAGGGTATGCAATTTTAAACTAAAGATATTAGGTCAATCATAGAAATTCATAAAAATTAAGAAGTGATATAACATTGTAAGTAAGAAGAATTTATCAAAGACATGATTCAATTTAGACATTTGATTATAGAAAATTATTACAAGAGAGATGTATAAAAATTCTATATTTCAAAGTTCAATAGAATATAAATGAACATAAGATCAATTTGAATTAAGAGATTGAACGAATTTGGAAAGAAGAGAATTACCTCATGTGGCGCTTTGCGCATCTTTTTCAAAATTTTGGGGCACATTTTTGTGCATTTTTTCTTGGTTGGGCTTATTTTGTGCCTCTTTTTCACTTTGCAAATCTTTTCGAATTCCTTTTGATTTTTGTACATTTGTACAATGTTCAAGAGTAATTGAGACCAATTCTTTCCAAAATCTATAATCTAAAATTTCAAATATTTCTAGGTGCATAAATATCTCTTGAGCATAGAAATACAAAATAAGAAAACATCTAAATTGCAATAGTAATATTAACTTTTATGTAGTCTAAATGAATAGACATGAATTTAAAAGTTCTAATTACAACAAGTTATAAACAACTTATAAATTTAGAAAGTCTAGATTTTCTAATATAGATAATCTCAAATTACAATCGAATTTAAGCACTATGTAGATTAAATAATACTAATGAAATTCATAAACATTAACCACATTTCAAAACAAATCTAATAATAAAAAAAACATAACAACTTTCATTGATATTAAAGAAACGGATTACATATAAAAAAAAAAAAATACATTGAACTTAAAAAGAAAAACCAACATAAACACAAACACTTAACAATTAAACAGACACGATAAAAACATAAAAACAAATACAACAGACACACATAAAAACATTTCTACTGTTCTGGAGGAGGAGGAGGAATGCCGCCAAAAAGGTTGAAGTAGGAGGCCATCAACATTACATTGGTATTAATTTCATGAACTTCATTTCTAATATTACCAATGTCTTGTTGCTGCTGCGTAAGTTGAGCATCAAATTGATCAAACCTTTGATCAATGTGAGTCTCTAATCTATCAAATCTCTCAATCAGATTCTGGTAATCTGATTGAGGAGCAGAAGCTTGCACTCCTTCTTTTTCTTCCTCTTCTGAAGCACTGGCATGTGCTTTTACTTTTTCCTCCTTGAAGAGCAATCTGAATGATGCATCATTATAGTAAACTGGCTCTTCGTATTCTTCATCAGGATGCACTATGTTGTATTTCTTTTCCAAAATATAAGTGATTAAGTGTCCTAATGAAATGTTCTTCTTCATCTTCTGATCTGCATGTCCTATTTCTGAAAGCCCATAGATATGGTCTATGATAAGCTGGGCTTCGTCAATAGGATGTCTTTCCATAATTAAAAAGGTTAGAGTAGAAAGGAGAGGGGTAATATTAATCCTATCACCAGCTTTAGGAATGATTGAAGATCGAAGGATATGCTGGATGATTCGGGCATCTTGGGTCATTCCAGAAACTCTAGCAACATGATAGGTTATGCCTATTTCTCTAATCACCCTATTGACTTCATACCATTCAAATTTCTTTTCACTCATTAGGGTATGGGCTCTATATCCCTCAGTTCTTAAGTTTAAAAATGCACCAAGGTCGTGCTTGGTGATCTCAACTTTTTGCTTAAAAACATAAGAACTAATGGTGGAGTGGTCAGAATTGAAACTCATGTTCGCTAGAAAGTAGTGGTAGGTTTGTTTGTTGTAGAAGTGGACGAGAGAAAGAATGAAATGAAATTGGGTTGAGGCGAAGAGGTGCATTACCCGAAATTTCAACTCAGTTTGAATAAGAATGCGAGAGGGAGTGATTTTTGCGGATGCAAAACGAGGAAAAGATTCCTCATTCACCTTAGAAAGAAAGTTGTCTGGGGCATTCCTATTTGGTTTCTTCACCAACACCTTTTGTCTTTTGCTTGAGGAGGCCATTATTGATTTGAAGTAGAAAGGGATTGAAAATAAAGTTTGGAAGTGTGATTATTAAGTTAGAAAGCCTTCATATTTAAAGAAAAACGATACGTTCGTCCTGGATGAAAATATTCGTCCTGGACGAAAGATTATCGTTCGTCTAGACGAAATAATTTCGTATAGACGATCCAATTCGTCCAAAATGTAACAGCTTTTCGTAATCAACACAACTTACGATGCGTCCCTTCGTACAGGCTTTTTGACTTGACCGATCGTACAGACGAAAAAATTTCGTACAGACGATCAAAAAGTAAATCGTTTTAATGACTCTTGAAAACTGTCCCCTACAATGAACCGACACAAGTTCGTCTGGACGAGCAAAAACTTCGTACAGACGAAGTTCATATTAAAAACTGTCTTATCCACTCAACCGCTGCATTCAATCGTCCCGACGTTTGAGAGAAAAAAAAAATTCGTCCTGGACGATCATCAGATCGTACAGACGATCAAATTAAAAACTGCTCTCAAAACGGTTAAAATTTGCGCAAACTGTTCCTTCACACATCATCCCGTACGAAACCATTTTCGTCCTGGACGATTTCCTCCAAAATTTTTTTTTAATTTTAAATTTTTAAATTAAGAAAATCAAACAAAATATTCAAAAACACAGAAAACATAAAACAAAACCATAAATCCAAAAACAATTCATTCAAAACACACAAAATTTCACAAAATCAAAAAAATAAAACAAAACAAATATCAATGTTGCAAAGACATTTTGTTTAAGCATTCAAATCAATAACACCAAGCCTTGTTCTTAAAGTACTGAAGGTATCAAAGGCTAAAGGTTTTGTAAAAATGTCTGCAAGTTGATTTTCAGTTGAAACATGTATGAGTTCAATTTCTCCTTTCGATACATGATCCCTTATGAAATGATGCCTTATATCAATGTGTTTGGTTCTAGAATGTTGAATAGGATTTTTGGAAATGCAAATAGCACTAGTATTGTCACAATAAATTGGAATAGTGCCTATAGTTAATCCTAAATCAATCAACTGTTGTTTTAACTAAAGTACTTGTGCCACACAACTTCCTAATGCAATGTATTCTGCTTCTGCAGTAGATAGTGCCACTGAATTTTGTTTTCTACTAGACCAAGAAACTAATGAATTTCCAATGAATTGACATGTTCCAGAAGTGCTTTTCCTATCCACTCTACAGCCTGCAAAGTCAGAATCTGAGTAACCAATAATTTCAAATGAAGAGCTAAACTTAGGATACCAAATTCCTAAGTTTTGAGTTCCTAGTAGATATCTTAAAATCCTTTTCACTGCTGTCAAATGTGATTCTTTTGGATCTGATTGAAATCTAGCACATAAGCAAACACTGAACATAATATCTGGTCGGCTAGCAGTCAAGTAAAGTAAAGATCCAATTATTCCTCTAAATTTCTTTTGATCAACAGATTTTCCCTTAAGGTCCTTATCCAACTGAACTGAAGAACTCATTGGTGTACTAACAGGTTTAGCATTGTCCATTTCATATTTTTTGAGGATGTCCTTAATATATTTAGTTTGACTAAGAAAAGTACCTTCCTCAAGTTGCTTAATGCTAAATCCTAGAAAGTAATTTAAATCTCCCATTAGACTCATTTCAAATTCACTACTCATTGTTTTAGAAAAATCATCACAAAGATGTTTATTTGAAGATCCAAAGATGATGTCATCCACATAAATTTGAACAATAAGTATATCCTTTCCAATTTTCCTTAAAAAGAGAGTTGTATCCACACTTCCTTTTTCAAAAGATCTTTCAAGTAGGAAGGTGCTCAACCTCTCATACCAAGCCCTAGGTGTCTGTTTCAATCCATATAATGCCTTTTTTAATTTGAAAACATGATTTGGAAATTTAGAATTTTCAAAACCTGGAGGTTGTTCTACAAAAACATCTTCCTCAATTACCCCATTTAAAAAGGCACTTTTGACATCCATTTGAAACAATTTAAAACCTTTAAAACAGGCAAAGGCTAGTAAAACCCTAATTGCTTCAAGTCTAGCTACAGGGGCAAAAGTTTCCTCAAAATCAATTCCTTCAATTTGATTATACCCCTTAGCTACTAATCTAGCCTTATTTATAATGACTACTCCTGAGTCATTCATTTTATTTTTGAACACCCACTTGGTTCCAACAACACTTTGATCTTTTGGCCTTGTAGTTAGTTCCCAAACTTTATTTCTAACAAATTGATTTAACTCCTTTTGCAGGGCCAATATCCAAAATTCATCTGAAAGTGCTTGATCAATGTTAGTGGGTTCAATAGTTGAAATAAAGGCTGAATGATTGACTTCCTTGTTTAATCCACGCCTAGTTTTAACACCCTCACTTGGTTCACCTATAATCAATTCCTTTGGGTGGTTTTTAGAAAATCTCAAATCTCTAGGCAAAGGGTCTTCTCTTTCTAAATTTTCTTCCAAATTTAATTTATCAATCTTTTGGGAGTTTTCTTCAATTTCTTCTTCAACAACATTTGGCTCTTCCATGTTTCCATTTTCATCAAAAACAACATGTGTGGTTTCTTCAATGACTAAAGTTCTTTTGTTGAATACTCTATAAGATTTTCCAACACTTGAATATCCAACAAAAATTCCTTCATCTGATTTTGGATCAAATTTTCCTAAGGCATATTTTCCATTATTATGTATGAACACCTTACAACCAAATACATGCAAATGAGACAAATTTGGTGTTCTTCCTTTTAGCAACTCATAGGGTGTTTTATTCAAATTTGATCTCACATTCACCCTATTCAGAACATAGCATGCAGTGCTAACCGCCTCAGCCCAAAAATATCTAGGAAGCGAGTATTCTGCTAACATTGCTCGGGCGGCTTCTATTAATGTTCTGTTCTTTCTTTCAACTACTCCATTTTGTTGAGGAGTTCTAGGTGCAGAAAAATTGTGATCAATCCCCTTTTCTTTACAGAAATCTTCAAATCTTTCATTTTCAAATTCTCCTCCATGATCACTTTATATAGAAATTATTTCACATCCTAGTTTTCTTTGTATCCAGGTTGAAAAATTTCTGAATTCCTCAAATGATTCACTCTTATGAAAAAGAAATTTAACCCAGGTGAATCTTGAAAAATCATCTACTATAACAAATCCATATACCTTTCCTCCTAGACTAACAGTGCTTACAGGTCCAAAAAGATCCATGTGAAGAATTTCTAAAGGTTTACTGGTCCTAAGATCTTTATTGAACTTAAAAGAGGACTTCACTTGTTTTCCTAATTGACATGCATCACATAGATGGTCCTTGGTAAAGTCTAGTTTAGGTATTCCTCTCACCAAATTCTTTTGGGTAATTCTTCTAAGATTTTTCATACTAGAATGACAAAGTCTCCTATGCCAAAGCCATGATTCATCAGAAACAGTTTTCAAACAAAAAACAGTAGGAGATTGAATACAATTTAAATCTAGCATGTAGATATTGTTTACCCTTTTTCCATTTAAAATAATTTTCCCATTTAGGCTAATTATGCAGCTAGTAGGTAAAAATTTTACATTATAGCCCTTATCACATAGCTGACTTATGCTAAGCAAATTATGTTTTAAGCCTTCAACTAATAAAACATTGTCTATGAAAAAGTTTTTCAAATTTCCAATCATACCTGATCCAACCACTTTCTTTGTGGTATTATCTCCAAGTGTAACTTTGCCTCCACTCCTGGCTTCCAGCGTTATGAATTGAGCAGTATCTCCAGTCATGTGCTTTGAACATCCGCTGTCCAGGTACCATATACTCTCACGAGGTCTTGTGTGAGAGTATTCCTGCAAAATTCTCAAATGTTAGACCTGGGAACCCAAACTAGTTTGGGTTCACCTTTATGAAATTTATAATCAGATGCATGTATGATATGTCTAGGTTTATGCATCTTAGTTCTCCACACCAAATTAGGTTTCATCTTTAAAGTGCAGGTGTGAGATATATGTCCCAAAAATCCACAATTGTTACATTTAACATTAGGAAAAATATTCCTATGTTTTGTTTCATATGACTGTCTTCTAAGGGATTTCATGAATTTAGGATAATATTTAGGATTTGTAAAATCTTTAAGTTTAGGGGGGTTCCTATTATCCTCGAGAGCTCTTATAGTGAGTTTGTAAAATGAATTCATATCCTCCAAGATTCGATTGGTATAATTAATTCTATATGTCTTGCTCTCAGATTCATCCTTAAAATTCTTAAATTCTTTTTCAAGTTCAGCATAGGATGATTTTAAATTCTCAAAATTTTTATTCAAGTCATCATATTCATCAAGTAGTTTCATGTGGTTGCTATCAATTAAAGCATGATCTTTCCTAAGGATTTCGTGTTCCTTATTAAGCTCTTCCAATTCTAAAACTAAACTAGCATGCATCTTTTTCATTTTCCTATATGCATCATGCATGTGTTTAGAAACTTCAAATAATTCATTATAGGTTAAATCACATACCTCTTCTTGATCTGATTGTTCAGCATTATCTGCCATCAAGCAAAGGTTGGTGACTTCTTCTTCTTTTTCAGTCTCAGATGAGTCTGAAGTTGAGTCCGCCCAAAAAGCCTTTTGAAATTTCTTCTTGCCCTTCTTTACCATTGGTTTCTCCTCTACCTTTTCCTTACTAGGAGTGGCTTTGAGTTTTGGACAATCAGTCTTTATATGACCTGGTTTCCTACATTCATAACAAATAACTTCATTAGAAACCTTGCCATTTCTGTTATACTTACCTCTATTCCATTGCTGGCGTCTCTTCTGCTTCCTCTTTAAAAAGCTTCTGAATTGTCTAGTCATCAGTGCAATATCGTCTTCATCCTCAGGTTGTGAGTGTTCACTTTCTGACTCTTCCACATTTAGTGCAATATTTTTGTCCTTTCTTGGTTCACCTGCATCAATCTTCTTTTGACTTACTCCTTGCTCGTAAGTAATGAGTGAACCAAGAAGATTGTCAATGGAATAAATGTTCAGATCTTTAGACTCTGTAATTGCAGTAAATTTAGCATTGTATGCAGTAGGTAAACAACGAAGAATCTTATTAACCATTTCAGCATTAGTTAGTTCCCTACCAAGTGCATGCAAAGATGTGACAATTTGAGTGAATCTTGTGTACATGTCAGATATAGATTCATTAGGTTTCATGCGAAATAATTCGTAGTCATGTAACAAGATATTGAGTCTTGATTGCTTAACCTCATTTGTCCCTTCATAAGTAATACAAAGTCTATCCCATATGTCTTTTCCGCTTTTACAAGTGGAAACTCGCATGTAGTCTTCAGATTTTAAAGCACAAAAGAAACTATTTAAACATTTCGCATTTAATTGTGCTAAGTCACGTTCTTCAATAGTCCAATCTGCATAGGGTGTTTCTACCCTAATTCCATCAACTAATCTAGTTGGTTTTGAGTAACCTTCCTGGACTAGCATCCACATGCAATAATCAAGTGACTGTAAGAAAGTAGACATGCGTGTTTTCCAAAAATCAAAAGGAATATTGTCAAACAGTGGAGGTCTAGTGATAGAGTAACCCTCAGGTGTGTTTCGGTTTCCAAATGTAGCCATCTACGTTAATCAAAAAGTAGTTCAAACTTATGATTTTGAAACTATGCTCTGATACCACTTGTTGAGTCCAGTAATTAGGTTGTTAAGCCTAAGTAAATGTCCCACGGCTACCAAGAGGGGGGTGAATTGGTAGTTTTAAAAATTTTAAACCCTCTTAATGATAAAGTTGAACCGAAATAAAATTTTCTTTTAAAGTTTGTAGAAAAATATTTTTCAACCACAGAGTTGTTAAAACTGAAATTTAAAGTGCGTAAACGTAAAAACAATAAAGTAAATGACACCAGATTTATAGTGGTTCGGTCTATAACCAGACCTACATCCACTCCTCAGAGGCACCCTCTGAGTATTGCACTAATACCACAAAGTGACTCTCCTTTAGCACCCACAGCAAGGCGGAGAAGCCTTTACAACACACTCTTTTCACCACTACCCGGTGCGGCAGAGAACCGTCGTCCTTTTACACAATCCACAGTGCTGGCAGAGAACCGTCGTCCTTTTATACTCTCCTAGTGTGGGCAGAGAACCCTACGGCTGTTCACACTCTCCAAGTGTAGGCAGAGAACCTTTCCGCTGTGCACACTCTCCAAGTGTAGGCAGAGAACCCTTCGGCTGTTTACACTCTCCAAGTGTCGGCAGAGAACCGGATCTCCTTGACTGATCTTCTCACAAGAATCTAGAAGGAAGAAAGAAAAGAGTGAAGAAATCCAATTTCACAAGTAGAGACTCTTACCTTTGTAATCCAAGTGAAGCCTTCTCGCTCCAGTGGTAGGAATCCTCCTTTGAATGCTCTCTTCCACTCTCTCCTTGGCTATTCTCTCAAGAGGCACGAAGATCAAATGACAAAAAGATTGGGTGGCAGTCTAATTTGGACTATTTATGTAAAAGAGAAGAAAAACCGCCCAAAAACTGCAAGTTTCCAATTCTGTACGCAGTGGATCGTCCTGTACGATCCTGGATCGTCCTGGACGATTTTACTTAAACGTTTGAAACGACCCAATTTGTATATGTGTACGAAATGACTTCGTACAGATGATCGTCCTGTACGAACAAGGTTCGTCCAGTACGAACGGTTATTACAAGGTCGGTTCTAGAAACTGCTGAAAACTGTTCTAAGTTGGTTAATCGTTTGGACGAAAATATGTTCGTCTGGACGAAAATTTTCCAGAGACCCGATCGTCCTGGATGATTATTTATTTCGTCTGGACGAAAATTTTCCAGAGAGCTGGTCGCCTCGTACGTTAATAAAATTTGTCTGGACAAAAATTTTACAGAGAACTCATCGTCCGGGACGATAATTAATTTCGTCCTTGATGAATAGGACTTAGAAAATTTTTTTCGAACAAGTTCCTATTCGTTCCATGTGCTCTATAGAAGATAACTGACGGATCATCCAGTACGATAAAATATCATCCCGTACGATCAGTATAAAATTTTATGATCTTCTTATGTGTGTGTGTAAGTTTTTTATTCACTCAATTACAATCACTCCCTTTCAAAATTAAATCAAAGAAAATGCAAACTTCAAATAAACAAAATATCTCATGTTGAATTTGATTTGAAGTTATCGTAGTCTGGAGTCTGATTTTCCTGAAATGTTAGTACACACAAGAGCAAATGCAAATCTTCTAAAATTGTTAGGAGATAACTATACATTTGAACAATAATGTTTGGAATCATCAAAACTACATAAGTTGCACAAATATAAATCATTCAAATAGCAACTATTCTAACATTGAGTCTAGTAATTAGGTTGTTAAGCCTAAGTTAATGTCCCAAAGGCTACCAAGAGGGGGGTGAATTGGTAGTTTAAAAATTTTAAGCCCTCATTTAAAATTATGTTGAACCGAAATAAAAGTTGTTTCTTTTAAGTTTTGTAGAAAAAGTTTTTCAACAACAGAGTTTTTAAGACTTAGAAAAAATAAAATGCGGAAACGTCAAAAATTGTAAAGTAAATGACACCAGAATTATAGTGGTTCGGTCTATAACCAGACCTACATCCACTCCCTGGAGGCACCCTCCAAGTATTGCACTAATACCACAAAGTGACTCTCTTTTTGCACCCACAGCAAGGCGGAACCACTACCCGGTGTGGCAAAGAACCGTCGTCCTTTTACATAATCCCCAGTGTTGGCAGAGAACCGTCCATCCTTTCACACTCTCCTAGTGTGGGCAGAGAACCCTACAGCTGTTCACACTCTCCAAGTGTAAGAAGCGATCCTTTCGTCTATTCACACTCTCCAAGTGTCGGCAGCGAACCGGATCTTCTTGACAAATCTTCTCACAAGAAATCTAGAAGGAAGAAAGAAAAGAGTGAAGTAATCCCAATTCACAAGTGGAGATTCTTACCTTTGAACTCCAAGTGAAACCTTCACGCTCCAGTGGTATGAATCCACCTTTGAATGCACTCTCACACTCTCTCCTTTGCTATTCTCTCAAGAGCCACGAAGATCAAATGACAAAAAGATTTGATGGAAGTCTAATTTGGATTATTTATTAAAAAGAAAAGAAAAATCGTCCAAAAACAGCAAGTTTTCAATTCTGTACGCAGTGGATCGTCCCGTACGATCGTGGATCGTCCTGGACGATTTTACTTAAACGCTTTGAAATGACCCTATTTGTATATGTGTATAAAATGTCTTCGTACACACTGATTGTTCCGTACAAACTAAGTTCGTCCGGTACGAACGGTTATTACTAGGTCGGTCTAGAAAATTGCTGAAAATCGTTCTAAGTCGGTTAATCGTCTAGACGTAAATTGGTTCGTCTGGACGAAATTTTTACAGAGAGCATATCATTTTTCTAACGATAATTAATTTTGTCTAGATGAAAATTTTACAGAGACCAGATCGTCCTGGACGATAATTAATTTCATCTGGACAAAAATTTTATAGAGAGAAACTCATTTTTTGATGATAATTAATTTCGTCTAGATGAAAATTTTATAGAGACCAGATCGTCCTGGATGATAATTAATTTCATCTGGATGAAAATTTTACATAGAGCAACTCGTTTTCTAACGATAATTAATTTCGTCTGGACAAATATTTTCAAGAGACCATATCGTCCTGGATGATAATTAAATTCGTCCCGGATGAATAGGACTTAGAAAAATTTTCAAGCCAGTTCCTATTCATTCTATGTGCTCAATAGGAGATAACTATCTGATCGTCCCGTACGATCAGTATAACTTAAATATGAACTCCTTATGTGTGTGTGTGTTTGTTTTTATTCACTCAGTTATAATCACTCCCTTTCAAATTTAATTCAAAGAAAAATACAAGCTTCAAATTCACAAAGTATCTCATGTTGAATTTGATTTAAAGTTTTCGTAGTCTGGAGTCTGATTTTCCTGAAATGTTAGTACACACAAGAGCAAATACAAAACTTCTAAAATTGTTAGGAGATAACTACACATTTGAACAATAATGTTTGGAATCATCAAAATTATACAAGTTGCAAAAATGTAAAGCATGCAAATAGCAACTATTTTAACAATCTCCCCCTTTTTGATGATGGCAAAAAACAATTATTGTTTGTATGATTTCAATTTAAACAAATCTCCTAAACTCCTCCTGAATTGATGAATACATGAAAATAAGGAGGCATTTTGAACCAATGAACAAAATTTTTGTTTTTCAAAAATTTTTTTTTAACAAAATTACAAAGTTAAACACAAACACAAAATGCAAATAAAACAATTAAAACAAAACAAAACATACAAACACAATAAAAACAAAAACATACAAACACAATAATTTCTCCCCCTTTTTGACAACAACAAAAAGTGAATAAGAAATAGACAAGAAATGTAAGTAATTATATGAAATTCATTTGAAAATTTAATCTAAATGGTTATTGTCATAAGGTATGCAATCTAAAACTAATAACATTAGGTCAATCATAGAAATTCATAAAATTTAAGAAGTGATATAACATTGTAAGTAAGAAGAATTTATCAAAAATATGATTCAATTTAGACATTTGAATATAGAAAATCATTACAAGAGAGATGTATAAAAATTCTATATTTCAAAGTTCAATAGAATATAAATGAACATAAGATCAATTTGAATTAAGAGATTGAAAGAATTTGGAAATAAGAGAATTACCACATGTGGCGCTTTGCGCATCTTTTTCAAATTTTTGGGCACATTTTTGTGCATCTTTTGACATTGGGCTAATTTTGTGCCTCTTTTTCATATTTATGAACCTTTGAGCATTCCTTTTGATTTTTGTACCTTTTGTACAATTTTCAAGAGTAATTGAGACCAAATCTTTCCAAAATCAATAATCTAAAATTTCAAATATTTCTAAGTGCATAAATATCACTTGAGCATAGAAATACAAAATAAGAAAACATCTATATTGCAATAATAATATTAACTTTTATGTAATCTAAATGAATATACATGAATTTAAAAGTTCTAATTATAACAAGTTATAAACAACTTTTAAATTTAGAAAGACTAGATTTTCTAATGTAATTAATCTCAAATTACAATCTAATTTAAGCATAATTAAGATTAAATAAGACTAATGAAATTCATAAAAATTAACCACATTCCAAAAACAAACCAAATTTAAATCAAGTACAATATGTATTGATATTAATGAAAAGGTCAACCACTGCATTCAAACGTTTCGACGTTTGAGAAAATAAATATTTCGTCCTGGACGATCATTAGATCTTACAGATGAACTACATTAAAAACTGCTCTAAAAAACGTTTCATATCACGCAAACTGAATTTAACACACATCGTCTAGTACAAAAATTTTTGTCCCGGACGATTTCCACACATTTTTGGATTTTTAAATTTTTTATTGAAGAAAAACAAACAAAACATTCAAAACACAGAAAATAAAGACAAAACCACAGACTCTATAAAAAACTCAATCAAAACACTAAAAAATCACAAAATTCAAAACAAAAATCAAAGACAAATAAACTAAGAATACATAAATATCAATGTTGCAAAAACATTTTTATTTAAGCATTCAAATCAATAACACCAAGCCTTGTTCTTAATGTACTGAAGGTATCAAAGGCTAAAGGTTTTGTAAAAATGTCTGCAAGTTGATTTTCAGTTGAAACATGTGTGAGTTTAAGTTCTCCCTTGGATACATGATCCCTTATGAAATGATGCCTTATGTCAATGTGTTTGGTTCTAGAATATTGAATAGGATTTTTGGAAATGCAAATAGCACTAGTATTGTCACAATAAATTGGAATAGTGCCTATAGATAATCCTAAATCAATCAACTGCTATTTTAACCAAAGTACTTGTGCCACACAACTTCCTAATGCAATGTATTCTGCTTCTGTAGTAGAGAGTGCCACTGAATTTTGTTTTCTACTAGACCATGAAACTAATGAATTGACATGTTCCAGAAGTGCTTTTCCTATCCACTCTACAGCCTACAAAGTCAGAATCTGAGTAACCAATAATTTCAAAAGAAGAGCTAAACTTAGGATACCAAATCCCTAAGTTTTGAGTTCCTAGTAAATATCTTAAAATCCTTTTCACTGCTGTCAAATGTGATTCTTTTGGATCTAATTGAAATCTAGCACATAAGCAGACACTGAATATAATATCTGGTTGGCTAGCAGTCAAGTAAAGTAAAGATCCAATTATCCCTCCAAATTTCTTTTGATTAACAGATTTTCCCTTAAGGACCTTATCCAACTGAAGTGAGGAACTCATTGGTGTACTAACAGGTTTAGCATTGTCCATTTCATATTTTTTGAGGATGTCCTTAATATATTTAGTTTGACTAAGAAATGTACCTTCCTCAAGTTTCTTAATGCTAAATCCTAGAAAGTAATTTAAATCTCCCATTAGACTCATTTCAAATTCACTACTCATTATTTTAGAAAAATCATCACAAAGATTTTTATTTGAAGATCCAAAGATGATGTCATCCACATAAATTTGAACAATAAGTATATCCTTTCCAAATTTCCTTAAAAAGAGAGTTGTATCCACACTTGCCTTTTTCAAAAGATCTTTCAAGTAGGAAGGTGCTCAACCTCTCATACCAAGCCCTAGGTGCCTGTTTCAATCCATATAATGCCTTTTTAACTTGAAAATATGATTTGGATATTTAGAATTTTCAAAACCTAGAGGTTGTTCTACAAAAACATCTTCCTTAATTACCCCATTTAAAAAAGCACTCTTGACATCCATTTGAAACAATTTAAAACCTTTAAAACAGGCAAAGACTAGTAAAACGCTAATTGCTTCAAGTCTAGCTACAGGGGCAAAAGTCTCCTCAAAATCAATTCCTTCAATTTGATTATACCCCTTAGCAACTAATCTAGCCTTATTTCTAATGACTACTCCTGAGTCATTCATTTTATTTTTGAATACCCACTTAGTTCCAACAACATTTTGATCTTTTGGCCTTGTAGTTAATTCCCAAACTTTATTTCTTACAAATTGATTTAACTCTTCTTGCATGGCCAATATCCAAAATTCATCAGAAAGTGCTTGATCAATGTTAGTGGGTTTAATAGTTGAAATAAAGGCTGAATGATTGACTTCCTTATTTAATCTACGCCTAGTTCTAACACCCTAACTTGGTTCACCTATAATCAATTCCTTTGGGTGGTTTTTAGAAAATCTCAAATCTGTAGGCAAAAGGTTTTCTCTTTCCAAATTTTCTTTCACATTTTCTTCCAATTTTAATCTATCAATCTTTTGGGAGTTTTCTTCAATCTCTTCTTCAACAACATTTGGCTCTTCCAAATTTCCAGATTCATCAAAAACAACATGTGTGGTTTCTTCAATGACTAAAGTTCTTTTGTTGAATACCCTATAAGATTTTCCAACACTTGAATGTCCAAAAAAAATTCATTCATCTGATTTTGGATCAAATTTTTCTATGACAGATTTTCCATTATTATGTATGAACACCTTGCAACCAAATACATGCAAATGAGACAAATTAGGTATTCTATCTTTTAGCAACTCATTGGGTGTTTTATTCAAATTTAATCTCACATTCACCCTATTCAGAACATAACATGCAGTGCTAACCGCCTCAGCCCAAAAATATCTAGGAAGTGAGTATTCTGCCAACATTGCTCGGGCGGCTTCTATTAATGTTCTATTTTTTCTTTCAACTACCCCATTTTGTTGAGGGGTTCTAGGTGCAGAAAAATTGTGATCAATCCCTTTTTATTTACAGAAATTTTCAAATCTTTCATTTTCAAATTCTCTTCCATGATCACTTTGTATAGAAATTATTTCACTCCCTAGTTTTCTTTGAATCCAAGTAGAAAATTTTTTGAATTCCTCAAATGATTCACTCTTATGAAAAAGAAATCTAACCCAAGTGAATCTTGAGAAATCATCCACTATAACAAATCCGTATACCTTCCCTCCTAGACTTACAGTTCCTATAGGTCCAAAATGATCCATGTGAATAATTTCTAAAGGTTTACTGGTCCTAAGATCTTTATTGGACTTAAAAGAGGACTTCACTTATTTTCCTAATTGATATGCATCACAAAGGTGGTCCTTAGTATAGTCTAGTTTTGGTATATCTCTCACTAAATTCTTTTGGATAATTCTTCTAAGGTTTTTCATACTAGAATGACAAAGTCTCCTATGTCAAAGCTATGATTCATCAGAAACAATTTTCAAACAAAAGCAGTAGGAGATTGAATACAATTTAAATCTAGTATGTAAACATTGTTTACTATTTTTCCATTTAAAACATTTTTTCCATTTATGCTAATTATGCAGCTAGTAGGTAAAAATTTTACATTATAGCCCTTATCACATAGCTGACTTATGCTTAACAAATTATGTTTTAAGCCTTCAACTAATTATACATTGTCTATGAAAAAGTTTTTTAAATTTCCAATCATACCTGATCCAACCACTTTCTTTGTGATTTTTTATTACGGATCTATGGTTTATGATTTTGATGATAGCAAACATTCATTATTTCTCTACGATTGCCTTATGTGCTAACTTTTAAGATCCACATGATCAGACTGCAATCTGGAACCAGCTCAAGATTGGGTAGACTAGATCTATGTCAGTTTGTAATCTTTTTCCTTTCTTGAGTCTGTTGTATTTGGTGTGGCTATAACTTGGTAGAAGTTCTCTTGCTCCCTATTTGATTTCTATTTTTGGAAACATCATCCAGGATGATATTAATATCGGCCTGGATGATCTGCCCAAAATTAAAAACCTTAATTAGGGCATCCTCATTAAGGAAGCCGTCAACAGATTGGCCTGAACGATACTTATATCGGCCAGGACGATAATCTCAATTTAGAAAGAATCAGCCGCCATAATCAGTTTAAGAATTCTTTGTTTTAGGAAATTGGCCAGGATGATATTATTGTCGTCCAGGCCGATCTATATTCAATCATGCCTAAATTGATCTGGTATCTTTGGAAAGCATTAATGGTTGATTGATATGATCACATCATTTGGGACGATCAAATGATCTGCCAGGACGATGGCCTGGACGATTTACATCGGACAGCTTGTATTCAGGGTGATGATCAGGACGATTGAAATCAGTTTTAAACTAATCGGCCAGGACGATCGTGAGATCGGCCTGTACGATGTAACCAATTTTCTTCTGATCGTCTCAAATCGTCCCGGGCTAATGAGCTTAATTTGTACTGATCGGCTAGGACGATAAACATATCGGCCTGGACGATAATGTCGGCAACTTGCATTAATGAGCTCGTTTTGAGAGCTTCTATTTAAGCTTTTGCATGGCACTTTGTAAGTGTCTTTGGCAGCCATTGGAGCTTCATTCTTGTGGGGGATACTTGAAGAGAGAGCTTGAAAGGGAGAGAGGAAAGGGTGGAGTTTAAGAGAGGTAGAAGATCCTGTGAGGGGGGACTCCATGGAGTGTGGAGGGGGTTCCACACGGTTGCTCCGGCGAACTCGCACCTTAGTACCATCGAATTCAAGGCTTGTCTCGAGGTAAGTTCACCAAAGAAGAAGTCTCTTTGGTGTCAAAGGACCCGGCAACTCCGCCGCACCGGGAGAGGTGGAAGTGATTTTGTAAGGGCTTCTCCGCCTAGCTGTGGGGGCTAAAGGAGAGACACTTGTGTTAGTGCAATACTTGGAGGGTGCCTCCAAGGAGTGGACGTAAGTCAAGGTTTGACCGAACCACTATAAATCCGGTGTGTTCTTTCTTTTTTAATTCCGCACTTTAATTTCCGCATCGTTGGTTTTCTATGTGGTGATATTGGTTTTAGTTTTATCTTTGGTTTTAAAGTTTTCCAATTCACCTCTCTCTTTTAAATTAGCTTGGGCCAGTTCTATAGGGCCTAACATCCCCATCGAACTTTCAAGTGGTATCAGAGCGGTTTTCATAAAATAAGTTTTTAAAAGCTTTTGAATTTCGATCCATGGCTAATCGTACTTTTACGGAATGATATTCAATCACTAGACCACCATTGTTTGAAAATATTACATTTAATTTTTAGAAAATTTGCATGTCTACTTTTTTGCAATCGATTGATTTTCGCATGTGGCATATGATTTTAACTGGTTATTCATCACCATCACGTATTATTAATGGAATTAAAACTGATATTCCTTTTAATCAATGGAATAGGGATGAACGAATGGATGCTCAATTAAATGCAAAATCTTTAAATTGTTTTTACTGTGCTTTAAATTCTGATGATTTTTTGTTAATTTCCACGTGCACTACTGTTAAGGAAGTTTTGGATAAATTGCACACCATATACGAAGGCTCTAATGAAATCAAGCAATCAAAGTTGAATATTTTAATGCATGATTTTGAAATGTTTTCTATGAAACTTTTTGAAATGATTTTAGACATGTATACAAGGTTTATTCAAATTACTACATCATTGCATGCCTTAGGAAAAGATTTTTCAAATTTTCAAAAAAGTTAACAAAATTCTTCGTTGTTTACTTGAAAAATTCGATGCTAAAGTTGTTGCTATTTGTGAATCAAAAGATTTGAATGATTATTCTATAGATAATTTGATTGGCTCACTCATTGCCTACGAGCAAGGGTTGAGTCAAAGACTTTTGGATGCAGGACAAACGATCGTTCTAAAAGCCGAAGATACGGAAAGAGGAAGCTTAGTTGGTGATGATAGCAATGAATTGTCAAGCAAATCACAAAGCTCACCAATGCATAAGCAAAAGTGGAAGAAAAGGTAAAAGTGGTAAGGATGTCCATATTTCCTTTGACATTGTTTGCTTTTGATGTAGGAAACCTGGACATATGAAGAATGAGTGCCCTAATTTAAGAATTCTCCCTGCAAAAGAAAAGGGTAAGGCGAAGTTAAATTTAAACTGGGGAAAGAATGAAAAGCAAAAAATCTCATGGGCGGATCTGATTTCTGAAGCATCAGACCAAGAAAGAGATAATGGATAAAAGCCTTATTTGAGTTTTTCTTTGTTATTTTTTTTATTTTGTTTTTATTTTTTTTATTTTTGTTGTTTATTAGATTTTTTAATTTTACTTGTTTTGTATTTTTTTTCTGATCAACACACACATCCACTTTTCTAGAAATGAAAAATTTACTTCCTAATTTTTCTTGAAATCTTTAGTAAGTTGTGATTGACTTCTCTAAAAACAATCAAAGGAAGGAAACTCATGTTTTTTATTTTCAATCTCTGTTTCCTAAAAGAGGTTTTTCTACTTTTGATTTAAAATCTTTTTCATCTTTTAAATTGGTTTTTGAAACTAAATTTTTTATCTCCCTATACTTTATTTATCGCATAGGAATCTTTTACAAGTTGTTGAATATAATTCAAAATTTTCTTAATCAAGAAATTTGCTTTATCAATAGTATGGTTTTACTTTTGGTATTTAAGATTTCAGAAAGGTAGCATAATCAAAAAAAAAAAAAAAATTGGCCAATGATGCCAAAAATAAAAGATGCGCAAAGCGCCAAAATTAAAAAATATAGAATACACAAAGTGTATCAAAAGATGCGCAATGCGCCAACCAATTATCAAGAAGCATAAAATGAGCCCACTAAATTTTAATGCTTACCATTCTTATACTTCTTAAAGCTTAATAAAACCCTTGATTTTTCGATGCTTGAGTTTAAAAATCTTGATTCATGATTCAACAAATCGTGCATTAATCTTCTATTAGATATATTTTATGAAAGGAGTTTTGAAAAATTATTGTTTCTTTCTCTAATTTATTCCTTGATTTAGATATTGAATTAAAATGTTTTTGAGCCTTTTTAAAGAACTTGAGTTTGGATTATCAATTCTTGATTTTTTAACCTTTTTCTGGATTATGTGTTGTCAATCCAATTCTACTAAATTTTTGATTAAAACCAAGAGGTAACTTTCTCATTTTAAGAATATTTGTTTTTCACTAGATCAGGGAATGTTTTTTGTCTTTTGGTCGTTTTGTTTTTATTTGTGCCTCCTCTCTTTTTGATAATGTCAAAGGGGGAGAACGTATTGTTGAATTTTTATACTGTTATCGTATTTGTATCTTGTTTTCAAAAAATTAAAAACAACAAAAATATTTTCATCTCCCCTATTTTTAAAATGTTATTCTAATGAGGGGGAGATTACGAGAAATTGTTTTCTTTTGAAAATTAATATTGAAATGTTTTTCCATCATTAAAAAGGGGGAGATTGTTGCGAATCTATGGTTCATGATTTTGATGATAGCAAACATTCATTATTTCTCTACGATTGCCTTATGTGCTAACTTTTCAGGTCCACACGATTAGACTGCAATCTGGAACCAGCTCAAGATTGGGTAGACTAGATCTATGTCAGTTTGTAATCTTTTTCCTTTCTTGAGTCTGTTGTATTTGGTGTGGCTATAACTTGGTAGAAATTCTCTTGCTCCCTATATGATTTCTGTTTTTGGAAACATCGTCCAGGACGATATTAATATCGACCTGGATGATCTGCCCAAAATCAGAAACCCTAATTGGAGTATCCTCATTAAGGCAGCCGTCAACAGATCAGCCTGGACAATACTTGTATCGGCCAGGACGATAATCTCAATTCAGAAAGAATCAACCGCCATAATCAGTTTAGGAATTCTTTGTTTTAGGAAATCGGCCAGGACGATATTATCGTCGTCCAGGCCGATCTAATTCAATAATGCCTAAATTGATCTGGTATCTTTGGAAAGCATTAATGGTTGATTGATACGATCACATCGTTCGGGACGATCGAATGATAGGCCAGGACGATGGCCTGGATGATTTACATCGGGTAGCTTGTATGCAGGGTGATGTTCAGGACGATTGAAATCAGTTTTAAACTAATCGGCCAGGGCGATCGTGAGATCGGCCTGGACGATGTAACCTATTTTCTTCTGATCGTCTCAAATCGTTCCGGGCTAATGAGCTTAATTTGTACTGATCGGCCAGGACGATATACATATTGTCCTGGATGATAATGTCGGCAACTTTTCATTAATGAGCTAGTTTTGAGAGCTTCTATTTAAGCTTTGGCATGGTACTTTGTAAGTGTCTTTGGCAGCCATTGGAGCTTCGTTCTTGTGGGGGAAACTTGAAGAGAGAGCTTGAAAGGGAGAGAGGAAAGGGTGGAGTTTGAGAGAGGGAGAAGATCCTGTGAGGGGGGACTCAAGGGAGTGTGGAGGGAGTTCCACACGGTTGCTCCAGCGAACTCGCATCTTAGTACCATAGAATTCAAGGCTTGTCTCGAGGTAAGTTCACCAAAGAAGAAGTCTCTTTGGTGTCAAAGGACCCGGCAACTCCGCCGCACCGGGAGAGGTGGAAGTGATTTTGTAAGGGCTTCTCCGCCTAGGTGTGGGGGCTAAAGGAGAGACACTTGTGTTAGTGCAATACTTGGAGGGTGCCTCCAAGGAGTGGATGTAGGTCAAGGTTTGACCGAACCACTATAAATCTGGTGTGTTCTTTCTTTATTAATTCAGCACTTTAATTTTTGCATCGTTGGTTTTCTATGTGGTGATATTGGTTTTAGTTTTATCTTTGGTTTTAAAGTTTTCCAGTTCACCTCTCTCTTTTAAATTAGCTTGGGCCAGTTCTATAGGGCCTAACATCCCCATCGAACTTTTAGTATTATCTCCAAGTGTAACCTTGCCTCCACTCCTGGCTTCCAGTGTTATGAATTGAGCAGTATCTCCAATTATATGCTTTAAACATCTGCTGTCCAGGTACCATATGCTCTCATGAGGTCTTGTGTGAGAGCACTCCTACAAAATTCTCAAATGTTAGACTTGGGAACCCAAACAAGTTTAGGTTCACCTTTATGAAATTTATAATCAGATGCATGTATGATATATCTAGGTTTATGCATCTTAGTTCTCCACAACAATTTAGTTTTCATTTTTAAAGTGCAGGTGTGAGATATATGTCCCAAAAATCCACAATTATTACATTTAACATTAGGAAAAATATTCATATATTTTATTCCATATGATTGTCTTCTAAGGGATTTCATGAATTTAGGATAATATTTAGGATTTGTAAAATCTTCAAGTTTAGGGGGGTTCCTATTATCCTCGAGAGCTCTTATTGTGAGTTTGTAAAATGAATTCATATCTTTCAAGATTCGATTGGTATAATTGATTCTATATGTCTTGCTCTCAGATTCATCCTTAAAATTCTTAAATTCTTTTTAAAGTTCAGCATAAGATGATTTTAAATTCTCAAAATTCTTATTCAAGTCATCATATTCATCAAGAAGTTTCATGTGGTTGTTATCTATTAATGCATAATCTTTCCTAAGGATTTCATGATCCTTCTTAAGCTCTTATAATTCAAAACTTACACTAGCATGCATCTTTTTCATTTTCCTATATGCATCATGCATGTGTTCAGAAACTTCAAATAGTTCATCATAAGTTAAGTCACATACGTCTTCTTGATCTGATTGATCAACATTATCTGCCATCAAGCAAAGGTTGGTGACTTCTTCTTCTTTTTCAGTCTCAGATGAATCTGAAGCTGAGTCCGCCCAGAAAGCTCTTTGAAACTTCTTCTTGCTCTTCTTTACCATTAGTTTTTCCTCTACCTTCTCCTTGCTAGGAGTGGCTTTGAGTTTTGGGCAATCAGTCTTGATATGACCTGGTTTCCTGCATTCATAACAAATCACTTCATTAGAAACCTTTCCATTCTTGTTATATTTACCTCTATTCCATTGCTGGCATCTCTTCTGCTTTCTCTTTAAAAAGCTTCTGAATTGTCTAGTCATCAATACAATATCATCTTCGTCCTCAGGTTGTGAGTGTTCACTATCTGACTCTTCCACTTTCAGTGCAATATTCTTTTACTTTCGTGGTTCACCTGCATCAATCTTTCTTTGACTTACTCCTTGCTCATAAGCAATGAGTGAACCAAGAAGATTGTCAATGGAGTAAATGTTGAGATCTTTAGACTCTGTAATTATAGTAATTTTAGCATCATAAGCAGTAGGTAAACATCAAAGAATTTTATTGACCATTTCAGCATTAGTTAATTCCCTACCAAGTGCATGCAAAGAAGTGACAATTTGTGTGAATATTGTGTACATGTCTGAAATAGATTCATTTAGTTTCATGCGAAATAATTCATAGTCATGTAACAAGATATTGAGTCTTGATTGCTTAACCTCATTTGTCCCTTCATAAATTATACAAAGTCTATCCCATATGTCCTTTCCACTTTTGCAAGTGGAAACCCGCATGTAGTCTTCAGATTTTAAAGCACAAAATAAACTGTTTAAACATTTGGCATTTAATTGTGCTAAGTCACGTTCTTCTATAGTCCAATCTGTATAAGGTGTTTCTACCCTAACTCCATCAACTAATCTAGTTGGTTTTGTGTAACCTTCCTGGACTAGCATCCACATGCGATAATCAAGTAACTGTAAGAAAGTAGACATGCGTGTTTTCCAAAAATCAAAAGGAATATTGTCAAACAGTGGACATCTAGTGATAGAGTAACTCCAGGTGTGTTTCATTTTCCAAATGTAGCCATCTACGTTAATCAAAAAGTAATTCAAACTTATGATTTTGAAACGATGCTCTGATACCACTTGTTGAGTCTAGTAATTAGGTTGTTAAGACTAAGTTAATATCCCAAAGGCTACCAAGAAGGGGGTTGAATTGGTAGTTTAAAAATTTTAAGCCCTCTTTTAAAATTATGTTGAACTGAAATAAAAGTTATTTCTTTTAAGTTTTATAGAAAAAGTTTTTCAACCACAGAGTTTTTAAGACTTAAAAAAAATAAAATGCGGAAACGTAAAAACTGTAAAGTAAATGACACCAGATTTATAGTGGTTCGGTCTATAACCAGACCTACATCCACTCCCCGGAGGCACCCTCCAAGTATTGCACTAATACCACAAAGTGACTCTCCTTTTGCACCCACAGCAAGGCGGAGATGCCGTTACAACACACTCTTTTCACCACTACCCGGTGCGGCAGAGAACCGTTGTCCTTTTACACAATCCCCGATGTTGGCAGAGAACTGTCCGTCCTTTCACACTCTCCTAGTGTGGGCCGAGAACCCTTCCGTCCTTTCACACTCTCCTAGTGTGGGTAGAGAACCCTACCGTCCTTTTCACACTCTCCTAGTGTGGGAAGAGAATCCTACAGCTGTTCACACTCTCCAAGTGTAGGAAGCGATCCTTTTGGCTATTCACACTCTCCAAGTGTCGGCAGCGAACTGGATCTTCTTGACAGATCTTCTCACAAGAAATCTAGAAGGAAGAAAGAAAAGAGTGAAGTAATCCCAATTCACAAGTAGAGATTCTTACTTTTGAACTCCAAGTGAAGCCTTCACACTCCAGTGGTAGGAATCCTCCTTTAAATGTACTCTCACACTCTCTCCTTTGCTATTCTCTCAAGAGGCACGAAGATCAAATGACAAAAAGATTTGGTGGCAGTCTAATTTGGACTATTTATTCAAAAGACAAGAAAAACCATCCAAAAACTGCAAGTTTTCAATTCTGTACGCAGTGGATCGTCCTGTACGATCGTGGATCGTCCTGGACGATTTTACTTAAACGCTTTGAAATGACCCTATTTGTATATGTGTAGGAAATGTCTTCATACACACTGATCGTCCCGTACGAACTAAGTTCGTCCTGTACGAACGGTTATTACTCAAGAAAACTGTTGAAAATCGTTCTAAGTCGGTTAATCGTCTGGACTAAAATTGGTTCGTCTGGACGAAAATTTTATAGAGAGCAGATCGTCCTGGATGATAATTAATTTTGTCTGGACAAAAATTTTACAGAGAGTAACTCGTTTTCTGACGATAATTAATTTCGTGTGGACGAAAATTTTACAGAGACCAGATAGTCCTTGACGATAATTAATTTCGTTTGGACAAAAGTTTTATAGAGAGCAACTCATTTTCTGACGATAATTAATTTCATCTGGACAAAAATTTTACAGAGACTAGATCGTCCTGGATGATAATTAAATTCAATCCCGGACGAATAGGACTTAGAAAATTTTTTAAGCCAGTTCCTATTCGTTCTATGTGCTCAATAGGAGATAACTATCTGATCGTCCCGTACGATCTGATATCGTCACGTACGATCAGTATAACTTAAATATGATCTCCTTATGTGTGTGTGTATGTTTTTATTTACTCAATTACAATCACTTTCTTTCAAATTTAATTCAAAAAAAAATACAAGCTTCAAATTCACAAAGTATCTCATGTTGAATTTGATTTGAAGTTTTTGTAGTCTGGAGTCTAATTTTTCCTAAAATGTTAGTACACACAAGAGCAAATACAAATCTTTTAAAATTGTTAGGAGATAACTACACATTTGAACAATAATGTTTCGAATCATCAAAACTATACAAGTTGCAAAAATGTAAAGCATACAAATAACAACTATTTTAATAGAATGCATTACATGTATGTTATGCTTTGAATCATGCAATTTGGGTATCCACACATAATGTGTACTATGATGAATAGTGTAAGTATCTAAAATGTGTCTTAACATGCCACGTGAAAACATCTAATACTAGAAAAAGGATTTACTAATCTATTTGGGTAGTAATACTTTCTTTTAAAGTTATGTGATGCATGTAATGATGTCTTATTAGTTTCAAAAGCTTTAAAATTTTCTAATTTCTTAAGCTCTTTTTCTAACTCAGCATGAGATGACTTTAAAGAATCATGTGCATTAGGTAATTCAGTATGCTTTTTTTATAATGCATCAAACTCATCAAGTAATGACATGTGATTTCTATCGATTATAGAATGATCTTTAAGTAAAATTTCATGCACTTTTTGCAAATTTAAAAATTCCAATTTTAAATTAGCATTTGATTTCTTAAGTTTCCTATATGATGTAAGAATTTATTTAGAAACTTCAAGTAATTGTTCGCAGGTTAGTACACATACCTCTTCTTGGTCAAATTGACCAAGATGATCATCTACCATCAAGCACAAGTTTATAGTATCCTCTTTAGCTTCAATATTAGAGGTGTCCAATGCTGAATTTGCTTAGAATGCCTTTTGGAATCTCTTCTTATCCTTTTTGAACTTGGGTTTCTCCTCACCCTTCTCCTTACTTGAATTAGCTTTAAGTGTAGGACAATCAGCTTTAATGTGTCCCTGCTTCCTGCATTCAAAGCAGATCATGTCATTAGAATTCTTAAATTTTTTGCTACTATTACCTTTATTCCAATTCTGATGGTTCTTGTGCTTCTTCCTTAGAAAACTTTTTAATTGCCTCGTGATTAAGGTAACATCATCACTTTCAGACTCGGAAGAATCAGTGTCTGTGTTGTTAGCCTTCAGCGCCACAATTTTCTCCTTCTTTTTCTCTCCTACATCAAGATTTCTTTTATTCACCCCTTTCACATAAGCAATGAGTGATCCAAGCAAATTATCAATAGAATAAGTATTTAAATCTTTAGATTCAGTGATTGTAGTGATCTTAGCATCAGAAGAAGAAGGAAAGCATCTCAAAATTTTATTTACTCTTTATAAATAGTTAGCTCTCTTCCTAAAGCATGCAATGAGGTAACAAATTGAGTAAACCTAGTATACATGTCAAAAATTGATTCAGAAGGTTTCATATGAAAAAGTTCATAGTCATATAATAATATATTCAATCTTGATTGCTTATCTTCATTGGTTCCTTCATAAGTAATATACAATCTATCTCAAATTTCTTTACCAGTTGTACAAGTTGAAACACGCATATAATCTTTAGATTTCAAAGCACAGAAAAAATAATTTAAACATTTCACATTAAGTTGTGCTAAATCTCTTTCATCAAATATCCATTCAGTAAAAGGAAGTTCAGTTTTAATGACATTAATCTCATGAGAAGGAGGAGTATAATCATCCTTAACAAGCATCCACATGCGATAGTCAATCGATTATAAAAAGATAGACATGCGAGTTTTGTAAAAATCAGAAGGAATATTTAAAAACAAAGGTGATCAAGTGGTGGAATACCCTTCTGCAATATTATGATTACCAGAGTTAACCATTGATCAAAATTCAAAAGTTTTCAAAAACTTAATTTTATGAATCCCGCTCTGATACCTCTTTATTTAGAAAAATTGACTTTATCATCCTGGACAATATTAATATCATCTTGACCTATCAGCACAAATTTCTCTCAATTAGCCCAGACGGTTTGGGACGATTAGAAGGTTTATGTTCATATCATCGAGGAAGATAATATATCATCTATGATGATAATATATCATCATGTATGATTAGTACAAATCATTAAATATTGTCTAAATAATCATACTGAATGGATATCTCGATGATAGAAAAATAGCTTGATTATCCTGGCCAATCTCACGATCATCCTTGATGATTAGTTCAAATCCGTGAAAAACATCCAGACCATTGCCCTGAATAGAAGGTGGCCAATGTTGATTATAGAGAAATAACTAAGGTTTTTTGAACTGACTATCCTGGCCGATCCTGAGATCATCCAGGATGATTTAATTAAGCAATCAAACCTTAATTACTTTCCTTAATAATCAAATTAGTTTAGGCATAATTATATTTCATCATCCAGGATGATGTCCTAGACGATGTCTAAAAAAAATAATACCTAAATAGATCTCATGAAAAATTCTTTCTAATTTGAGCCGATACTAATATCATCTAGGATGATATGCTTAATAACAGCTGCCTTAAGCAGAATGCCCTAATTAGCCTTCATATTTTTAACTGATCGTCTAGGTTGATTTGTGGATCGTCTTGGATGATGTGACCAAAAATAGGTAACTCTAAAATATGACATAAAAATTTCCCATACGTGTATGTGTACAAGGTTACTTAGCATCAGGAACCACATCATTTATAGTAGACTCAAGAAAGGGAAAAGTTTACAAACTGAGTCAGACTTAGTCTACCCAATCTTTAGTTGGTTAAAATTGCAGTTTGATCTTATGGCCCTAAAATGTTAGTAGGCAAGGAAATCATAGAGAGAAAGAAGTATTTGTTATCATCAAAATTATATTCCCTGAAAACTAGATTTATTACAATTGACTCTACTTTACTCTCACATTAAGGCAGAAAAGCCCATACAGACATTATTTCACCAACCTGTTATCACAGATAACCATGACGCTTATTCAAGTAGAGAGCATCAACTCTATTTTCACCATTCAGGTGATGGTCAAAGAACCAAAAATTTATTTCACCCTCTAGGTGATGATCAAACAACCATAAGTCTATTTTTAACCTCCAGGTGATGGTAAAAGAACCATGATATTGGCTGAAGAACTTCTCTAGAGCCACAGAGAATCCAGGTAGATATATTTTGATACTAGGCAAGATTCTTGCTTGGAGCAATCCCGTGAATCCCTTCACAACTTCTCCCTCACAAAATCTCCTTTTCTTCTCTCACAAAGCTCTCCTTCTTTTCTCCTGTAAGGCTCTGTCTCTTAAAGTCTAAATAGCCAAAGATATTCCAATAAGAGTATTAGAAAACCATAAGTATTGTACTTCAAGAAACTTAATTATCAAGAGTTCTATCTTCTATTCATACAATATAATATATGTATTATACAATACGATCAGTTTAATTTAGACTCGTTTGACAAGTTTGTATAGTTGAATTGTTTAAACTTTATAACACTTCATATAGTATGATAAAAAGATTATCTAATATGAACTGTAGAAATTCTTTTTGTTCATTTGGGATGACTCCTAGGATGGCCAACTTCATATATTATCGATCGTCTAGCACTATGGATATCATACAATACAATTAATATAATATTCATAGATTTTATTTTGTACAATCTCTGAGATAACAAATTTTGTATAGTATGATTGACGATAATAACTATCCATGATTTGATTGCTTGATATTGAGGGGTTAATTAAGAAACATTTTAATTAGGGCATACATTACAAACCAAATTATATCGTACGATTAGCTTATAATTAGTATCTTTTAACCTCTAGCATCTAAGGTTTTGACTGAGCAAAAAAGATCATATAATATGAATTAAAGTCTTATAGTACGGAATGAAGTCGTATAATATGAACCCGAAATCATATAATACAATTTACTTTAAAAAAACTCTCTCAAAAATATTTTTTCTCTCTCCCCATGTGTGTGTGTAAGGTTACTTAGTAATGATATTCCCCTAATTATATAATACAACTCAACAAAGGAAAAAAATAACCTTAGTCTTCCTTGTCTTGAGCTAATCAAAATTATAAGTGAATGGTGGATTGATTTCCTGAAATGTAAGTACACACAAAACTAAATAAAATATCACAGAATTAGGATAAAGAAGTAACAGACAAAACAATATTTTGTTATTATCAAAATAATAGTGTTTGAATCAGACTTGGAACAATCTCCTCTTTTTTAATGATGGTAAATATTATTGTTTAGGATTTTTAAAAAGTTGCTTTCCTCTAAACTCCCCTTTAGATGATAAAAAATCTTAGAAAAAGAAGTGTAAACAAATATATATATATATATATATATATATATATATATATATATATATATATATATATATATATATATTAAAAAAACAACAAACAAACAATAAAATACTACTCCCCTTTTGAGATCGAAAAAAGGAGCCAAAACACAAAACAACAAAACACAAGAACAAATGAGATACAAATATGAATACAACTTAAAAGAAACAAGATGAAATTAAAAAGAACAAACATAAAAAAATGACAAAACTTAATCAGAAGATAAAATCAAAAGTTTATTTTTATTTTTAAATTGATTTTCTCCAATAAATGATTAATTTACCTCATTATTAGAAGAAATCAGTAAGAAATGAATTGACCCATTGAATTTTAGAAAGGTTATAAAATCGTTCTTGTTAACTCTGACTTAAACTCCTACAGGTCAAAATTCTCTTTTTGAACAAAAATTTAATTTAGAAAAGAAATTAGATAGAAAAAGTGATTATTTTGAATTTCATTTAAAAAAAGATATCTAATAGAATAATATTATAAAGTAATCAATAATAAATCATGATTTTTAACTTTAAGTGTATGAGATATCAATTAGCATAGGGAGTTTTCTAAGATTTTAAGGATTTGGAAGAAAAGTAAGCTAACTCATATTGGGCTCATTTTATGCCTCTTTTATCAGCTTTCGACACACATTGTGCATCTTTTTATTTTCTGATGCACTTCTTGTTGCAACTCGAGATTCCGAGTTTATGATTTTGATGATAACAAATAATATTTATTAATCTTTTATTTTTCCTAGTATTTGTAGTGCATATTTCTTTCTATGTTGAGTAATATTTCTGGTACACCATGCACTATTCGATTAGTTTAATTTAGACTCGTTCGACAATTTGTATAGTTGAATGGTTTAAAATTTATAACACTTCATATAGTATGATAAAAAGATTATCTAATATGAACTGTAGAAATTCTTTTTGTTCGTTTGGGATGACTCCTAGGATGGCCAACTTCATACACTATCGATCGTCCAGCACTATGGATATCATACAATACAATTAATATACTATTCATAGATTTTATTTGGTACAATCTCTGGGATAACCAATTTTGTATAGTATGATTGATGATAATAACTATCCATGATTTGATTGCTTGATATTGAGGGGTTAATTAAGAAACATTTTAATTAGGGCATACATTACAAACCAAATTATATCGTACGATTAGCTTATAATTAGTATCTTTTAACCTCTAGCATCTAAGGTTTTGACTGAGCAAAAAGATCACATAATATGAATTAAAGTCTTATAGTACGGAATAAAGTCGTATAGTATGAACCCAAAATCATATAATACAATTTACTTCAAAAAAAATCTCTCAAAAATATTTTTTCTCTCTCCCTATGTGTGTGTGCAAGGTTACTCAGTAATGATATTCCCCTAATTATATAATACAACTCAACGAAGGAAAAAAATATAAAACAAATTGAAAATTATAGATTGTAACCATAGTCTTCTTTGTCTTGAGCTAATCAAAATTATAAGTGAATGGTGGATTGATTTCCTGAAATTTAGGTACACACAAAACTAAATAAAATATCACAGAATTAGGATAAAGAAGTAACAGACAAAACAATATTTTGTTATTATCAAAACAATAGTGTTTGAATCAGACTTGGAATAATCTCCTCCTTTTTAATGATGGTAAATATTATTGTTTAGGATTTTTAAAAAGTTGCTTTCCTCTAAACTCCCCTTTAGATGATAACAAAATCTTAAAAAAAGGAGTGTAAACAAATATATATATATATATATATATATATATATATATATATATATATATATATATATATATATATATATATATATATATATATATATATATATATATATATATATATATATATTAAAAAAACAACAAACAAACAATAAAATACTACTCCCCTTTTGAGATCAAAAAAAGGAGGCAAAACACAAAACAACAAAACACAAGAACAAATGACATACAAATATGAATACAACTTAAAAGAAACAAGATGAAAATAAAAAGAACAAACATAAAAAAATGACAAAACTTAATCAAAAGACAAAATCAAAAGTTTATTTTTATTTTTAAATTGATTTTCTCCAATAAATGATTAATTTACCTCATTATTAGAAGAAATCAGTAAGAAATGAATTGACCCATTGAATTTTAGAAAGGTTATAAAATCGTTCTTGTTAACCCTGACTTAAACTCCTTAAGGGTCAAAATTCTCTTTTTGAACAAAAATTTAATTTAGAAAAGAAATTAGATAGAAAAAGTGATTATTTTGAACTTCATTTAAAAAAAGATATCTATTAGAATAATATTATAAAGTAATCAATAATAAATCATGATTTGTAACTTTAAGTGTATAAGATATTAATTAGCATAGGATTTTTCTAAGATTTTAAGGATTTGGAAGAAAGGTAAGCTAACTCATATTGGGCTCATTTTATGCCTCTTTTATCAGCTTTCGACACACATTGTGCATCTTTTTGTTTTCTGATGCACTTCTTGTTGCAACTCGAGCTTCTGAGTTTATGATTTTGATGATAACAAATAATATTATTTAATTTTTTATTTCTCCTAGTATTTGTAGTGCATATTTCTTTCTATGTTGAGTAATATTTCAGGTACACCATGCACTATTCCTTGAAGTTTTAAGGCTCAAGATTGTGTATAATTTGTTGTATTAAATGAGTATGTAATTTTCATTTCTTGAGTCAAGCCTTGTAATGATGTATGTTAGATTAGTGACCGTGCACACACATAGAGGGTTTTAAAAATAAAAATATAGATTTTCTTTCTCTAGTGATCGTACTGTACGACTTTATTTCGTATTGTACGATCTGAGCTTGTAAAATAATTTTTGTGAATAGATCATACCGTACGAATACTATTATACTGTACGATGTGTTCCAAATCCAAATCCCTTGCTGTCAAATTAACTTAAGTAAGTTTTTTTCTCAGTTGTTCGTATTGTATGATTTATTTTGAATAATTACTTAAATTAACCTGTGATTAATGGAATAAATAAAGGCTTAATTACTAATTAAAAATCATATTGTATGAACACATTCGTATTATATGATGAACATAGACAAATTTTGATCGTCCTGGACGATCCCTTAATTTTGTCTCATCATATTGTACGATGTCTATTGTACCCTATGATGAACAGAGATGGCATTTGATCATCCCGGAATTCATCCTGGAGGATACCTTGATTTTAACCATTCATACTTTACGATGTATATCATACCATAAAATGTACAGATATGACATTTGATCATCCCAGCTATCGTTCTGTATAAGCCGTAGTGTTGAGGATCATACCAAATGATTTATTATCATAATGTATGATCGTACACCTTCGTACCAAGATAAGGCATATTATATATATCGTACAATAAGATTTGAAATAGTATTGTACGATTGTAACGACAACTTTGAATAATTTATGGTTTTTTTAGCCCTCTATTTAAGTACTCTCATAAGACTTTGTAAGAGTCTTTGGCAGCCATTGTAGCTTCATTTTTCTAGAGAAAACTTTAGGAGAGGACTTAAAAGGGAGAGAGGAAAGGGTGGAGATTGAGAGAGGGAGAAGAACCTTAGAGGGGGTTTTAAGGGATTGTGAACGAGATTTCACACGGTTGCTCCAGTGAGCTTGCACCTCAGTACTATCAGATTCAAGGTTTGTCTTGAAGTAAGTTTTGGGAAGAAGAATATCTCATTGGTGTCAAAGGACCTGACTCCACCACCGCATCGGAGAAGGTGGAAGTGATTGTGTAAGGGCTTCTCCGCCTAGCTGTGGGGGCTAAAGGATAATCACTAAATATTTAGTGTAATACTCGGAGGGTGCCTCCAGGGAGAGGACATAGTTCTTGGTTTGATCGAACCACTATAAATTGTTGTGTTCTTTCCTTATTATTTCCGCAATTTATTTCCACGTTCATTTTTATTGTGATTAATTACATTGGTAAAATTCCTTATCTATCTGTTTATTGTGAACAAAATTCATTTTTGCATAATGTTATAAAAGATATTTCTTTTCATTAAACAAGTTTTTAATCATCCAATTCACCCCCTCTTGTCAATCTAGTTATTTTAATTGGTATCAGGCAGGGTTTCAAAAATAGTGTTTTAGAAAATCTTGAAAAAATTGATCATGGCATATTTTGTGTATCGTAACATTGCAGAAGGCTATTGTATTACAAGACCACCTTTATTTGAAAACATTTTTTTAATTTTTGGAAAATTTGTATGTCAACGTTTTTGTATTCAATTAATTATTGAATGTGGCATATGATTCAAACTGGCTATTCTATACCTTCACATATAATAGATGGAGTCAAAACTAATATTCCTTTTACTAAATGGAGTAGAATAGAACTAGTCAATGCACAACTAAATGCTAAATGTTTGAATTATTTTTTCTGTGCATTAAATTCTGACGATTGCATGAGAATCTTTACATGTACCACTAGGAAAGAAATTTGGGATAGATTATGCATTTCATATGAAGGTACTAGTGAAGTCAAATATTCTAAATTGAATATTCTAATGCATGATTATGAACATTTTAGCAAGAAACCATATGAGACTATCTTAGACATGTTACTAGATTTAATCAAATTGTGATGTGATGTCATGATCTAGGTAGAGAACTTTCAAACTTTGAAAAAGTTAGTAAAATTCTACATTCTTTAATTAATAAATTTGATGTCAAAGTCATGCCTATATGTGAATCAAAAGATTTGAATGCTTATTCTATAGATAATCTAATTGGCTCACTCATTACCTACGAGCAAAGTGTGAGTTAAAGATTTTTGGATGTAGGTGATGAGAAGACTATTGTGCTAAAATCCAAACACACAGATGAATATGGCTTAGTAGATGATGAAAGCAAGGAGATAGCATTGATAACAAATAAATTTGAAAGTCTATTGAAGCCCAAGTATGATCATCAACAAAAGTGGAGTAAAGGTAAAAATTGTAAAAATATTAAGTTTTCTTCTGACATAATTTGCTTTGGGTGTAGAAAACCCGGACATTTAAAGTGTGAATGCCCAAACTTAAAACTCGTCATGCAGAGGAAAAGAGTAAAAACAAACCGTTTGTAATATGGGAAAAAGATAAAAAGAAAAAAGTCTCCTAGGCAGACCTAGTTTCTGAATCATCAGAACAGGAGCAAGATGATGAGGTATAAGTATGTTAAGGTCTGTTTGTGTGTTTTATTTATGTTTTTTGTATGTTTGTTTATCTATTTTGTATGTTTAACTTTTTTTTTTATATTTTTATCATAATTGTATGTTTTGTTTCGTTATTATGTTGTTATTTTATATTTTATTTTATCTCTTCTTTTTGATAATGTCAAAGGGGGAGAAAGTATTGTAGTTTATTGCATTTTGTTTTAAATTTTATTGTTAATTAGTTTTTTTTAATAATAAAAAAAAAGCTTTCCCCTAATTTTTAATGTAAAGTGAGGGGGTGTTTAGGAGAAATTTTTTTAATTTATAAAGTTAACCAATATAATTTGACATCATCAAAAAGGGCGAGATTGTTACAACTCGGGCTTTCGAGTTTAAGATTTTGATGATAACAAATAATATTTCTTAATCTTTTATTTCTCCTAGTATTTGTAGTGCATATTTCTTTCTATGTTGACTAATATTTCAGGTATAGCATGCACCGTTCTGTCAAGTTTCAAGGCTCAAAATTGTGCTGAATTTGTTGTATTAAATGAGTCTATAAATTTTATTTCTTGAGTCAATCCTTGTAATGATATATGTTAGATTGGTGATCGTGCTCACACATACTGGGTTTTAAAAGTAAAAAAATGTAGATTTTCTTTCTCTACTGATCGTATTGTACGACTTTATTTCATATTGTATGATTTGAGCTTGTAAAATGAATTATGTTAATATATCGTACCGTATGAATACTATCATACTGTACGATATATTCCAAATCCAAAACCCTAGCCGTCAAATTAACTTAAGTAAGTTTTTCTTAGCCGTTCGTACTGTACGAAGGACTTCATACTGTACGAAGGACTTCGTACTATATGATTTATTTTAAATATTTACTTAAATTAACTCGTGATTAGTGGTATAAATCAAGGCTTAATTACTAATTGAAAATCATACTGTACGAACACATTCGTACTATACAATGAATAGAGATGAATTCTGATCGTCCTGGAGATCGTCCCAGACAATCCCTTATTTTTGTCTCATCGTACTGTACAATGTCTATCATACCCTACGATGAACAGAGATGACATTTGATCGTCACAGAATTCTTCCTGGATGATGCCTTGATTTTGACCATTTGTACTGTACGATGTATATCGTACCATATGATATACATAGACGACATTTGATCGTCCTGGAAATCATTCTGTACGAGCAGTAGTGTTGTGGATCATACAGTATGATTTATTATCATACAGTATGATTTATTATTGTACTGTATGATTATATTTTGAACTATTCGTACATCTTCGTACCAGGATGAGGCATGTTATATATATCATACTGTACGATTTGAAATTGTAGTGTACGATTGTAACGATTACTTCGAATTATTTAGGGTTTTTTTAGCCCTCTATTTAAGCACTATCATAAGACTTTTTTAGAGTCTTTGGCAGCCATTATAGCTTCATTTTTCTAGAGAAAACTTTAAGAGAGGACTTTAAAGGGAGAGAGGAAAGGGTGCAGTTTGAGAGAGGGAAAAGAACCTTGGGGGGAGTTTCAAGGGAGTATGAAGGAGATTTCATACGGTTGCTCCGACAATCTTACACCTCAGTACCATCAGATTTAAAGTTCATCTTGAAGGAAGTTTTGGGAAGAAGAAGATTTTATTGGTGTCAAACGACCCAGCTCCTACGCCGCACCAGGAAAGGTAAAAGTTATTATGTAAGGGCTTCTTCTCCTAGCTGTAGGGGCTAAAGAAGAATCACTAAAGGTTTAGTGTAATACTCAAAGAATGCCTCCGGGGAGATGACATAAGTCATGGTTTGGCTGAACCACTATAAATCGGTGTGTTCTTTCCTTATTATTTCTACACTTTATTTCCGCATTCATTTTTATTGTGATTAATTGTGTGGGTGAAATTGATTATCTATCTTTTAATTGTGAATGAAATTCGCTTCCGCATAAAGTTTTAAAAAGATATTTCTTTTCATTAAAGAAGTTTTTAATCATCCAATTCACCCCCCTCTTATCAATCTAGTTATTTCAATTCGTCCATCTTGTAATTCTCTAGTGGTCATTGCACATGTTTTTAGTATTGGGCTCATTTTATGCCTCTTTTCATTTTGACATGCTTGTTTCCTTTCTAAATCAACAAAAACTCAGTTGAGAGATTATCTTCTATATGTAGGAGAAAGCAAACTCAGTTTCTTATAGAAGGAAGAATAAACCACAAAACATATTCCATTGAATATGATAAATACAAATAGCTTGTTTAAGAAAATATGAAAGAGATTCATTGACTTGGAACAATATTCATATAAGATAGATTACTATAGAAAGATAAAATTGATTTATATTTCAAAGTTTAACATTTAATTTGAAATACATTTTGGTTCAAGAAGAAAAATGTACCACTAAAGGAGTTAAAGGAAGATAAATAATCATCAATGTATCTTCTTTAACTATTTTAGAGGAGTCAATCACTAATTACATGCTCGTAAATAAAAGTAAGGTAAAAATGTCATTTAAGAAATCAACAGCAAAAGTGAGTAGAGATCTGTTTCTTAAAAGACTGAAGGAAAACATCAAAAAAATAAAAACCTAAAATAAAAATCCAAAAACATAAATAAACATACAAATAGAAAAATAATTTGAAACAAAAAATATCAATTTCAAGCATGAATGTAGATAACACCTAATCTGGTTCTTAAGGTGCTAGAGGTTTCAAAGGTTAGTGGTTTTATAAAGATATCACCAAGTTGTTTTTTAGTGCCTATATGGTGTAGTTCTATGTCTTCTTTGGTAACAAGGTCCCTAATAAAATGGTGTCTTATGTCTATGTGTTTTTGTCTTAGACTGTTTGATTGGATTCTTTAAAATGTAGATGACACTAGTGTTATCACATAAGATTTGAATCGTTCCTACAAAAAAACATAAATCCAAAATTTGTTACTTTAACCAAAAAAATTGGAGCACATAACTTCCTAAGGCTATGTATTCAGCATCAACAATGGAAGTAGTAACTGAGTTTTGTTTTCTACTGGACTAGGAGACTAAGGATTGTCCTATGAATTAACTTATTTTAGAAGTTCTTTTCTTATCAACAATTCATCCTGTAAAATCTGAATTAGAATATCCTATTCTTTCAAAAAAAGTATTATGTCTAGGATATCAGATTCATAAGTTTTAAGTTCCTAAGAAATATCTAAGGAATCTCGTTACAACAGTCAAGTGGAACTCTTTTGGACTAGCCTTAAATTTAGCACAAAGATAAACACTAAATATAATATAAAGTCTTCTAGCAGTCAATTAAAGAAGTGAGATAATTATTTCCCTATATTTCTTTTGAACAATTGATTTTCAATTTAAATCCTTATCAAATTAAATAATAGAACTCATGGGAGTGTTTATTTGTTTGGCTTTATCCATTTCAAATATCTTAAGAAAGGATATCCTTAATGTACTTGTTTGACTAAGAAAAATTCCATCATCCATTTGCCTCATACGAAATCTAAGAAAGTAGGTCAGTTCTTCAATCATACTTATCTCAAACTCGTTACTCATTATTTTTAAAAATTTATCACATAGATTTTTATCAAAAGATCCAAACATAATATCTTTAATATAAATTTAGACAATAAGTAGTTCATCTCGTACCTTTTTAAGAAACAGGGTGGTATCTATGCTTCTCTCAATAAAGGTTCTCTCTAGTAAGAATGAACTTAGTCTTTTATACCATACTATGGGTGTTTGTTTTAGTCCATGTAATGACTTTTTTAATTGAACACGTAGTTAGGAAATTATAGATTTTTTAAGCCTGGGGTTGATCAATATACATATCTTCTTTTATTATCCCATTTAGAATGGCACTTTTGACATCCATTTGATATAGTTTAAATCCCTTAAAATAGACAAATTCCAGTAACACCCTAATGGCTTCCAATCCAGATATAGGGGAAAAGGTCTCTTCAAATTCATTCCTCTTTATATGGTTATACCCCTTAGCCACTAATATTACTTTATTTCTAACCACAACATTAAAATCATTCATTTTTTTTTGAAAACCCAATTAGTTCCAACCATACTTTGCTCCTTAAGCCTTTCAATAAGTTCTTAAACATCATTCCTCATAAATTGATTTAACTCTTATTTTACGGCTAGGATCTAGAATTCATTAGATATGGCTTCATTTATGCTGGTGAGTTAAGTCATTGAGATAAAGGAAGAGTGGTTTACTTCTTTTTCAAGTCTAATCCTAGTTCTAACACGTTTAAACTGGTCTCCTTAGATTAGTTCTTAGGATGACTTGAAGTATATCTTCATTCTCTAGGCAGAGTATTTTCAAGTACTACCCTTTCCTCCAGATTTATAGATTCTACTCCTTATGCAATTTCTATAACTTCTTCTTCTACCCTAGACCTTCCAAAATTATCAAATTCATTAAATATAATATAAGTGGTCTCCTCTACCACTAGTGTTCTTTTATTAAAAACTCTAAAGGATTTTGTAACATTTGAGTACCCTAGGAATACTCCTTCATCAAATTTGGAATCAAACTTTCTTAGTAGAGATTTATCATTATTCAGAATGAATACATTACATCTAAACACATAAAGGTGAGAAAGGTTGGGTGTCATACTCTTAACAATTTCATAGGGTGTCTTATTTAGCTTGGATCTAAAATCAACCCTATTCAAAACATAACCTGATGTACTCACCACTTCTTCCCAAAGGTATTTAAAAAGTGATTATTTATAGAACATGGATCTTGTGGCTTCTATCAGGGTCATGTTCTTTCTTTCAGTAACACTGTTCTACTGAGAGGCTCTAGGAGCTACAATATTGTGATCAATCCCTTGCTCCTCATAGTAAGATTCAAATTTCTTATTCTAAAATTCTCCACCATGATTACTATAATTTATCAGAATTTCATAACCTAGCTTCCTTTGAATCAAAGTGAAAAATGTCCTAAATTCCTTGAATGATTCACTCTTATGAGATAGGAATCTAACCCAAGTAAACCTCAAGTAATAATCAATAAACATATATCCAAAGAAATTTCCTCCTAGCCTTGTAGTGCTAACAGTCCAAAATTATCCATATAAAGGACTTCAAATGTTTGCTAGTGTTAATATCCATAATTGAGTGGATGGAGGATTTGACTTGCTTTTCAAACTAACAGGAATCACACAGGCAGTCCTTAGTGAACTCTCATTTGGGTATGCCTCTCACTAAGTTTTTTTAGGTGATTTTACTAAGATTTTTCATACTTGCATGACACAATCTAATATGACATTAGCAATATTTTTTATGCTAAAAGAAGTAGCATATTCAATATAGTTTATATCAATTATGTAAATATTATTAATTTTTTTCCTTATAGCACAATATTTCTATTTAGATTTATCAAGCAGCTAGTAGACAAAAATTTAATGCAAAAGCCTTTATCATAGATCTGGCTTATGCTGAGCAGGTTATGTTCTAAACTATCTATAAGTAAAACATTCTCATTTTTGTGTTGCCAATTATACCTGAGCTCACCACTCTCTTAGTGGTGTTATCTCCAAGTGTCACCTTGCCTCCTACTATGGCATTCATCCAAATGAATTGATTTACATCTCTAGTCATATGATTTGAACATCTATTATCTAGGTACCACATACTCTCATAAGGCTTCCATGAGAGCATCCCAATAAAATCATCAGTGGTTAGATTTTGGAACCAAAAAAAGTTTGTGCTCCACATTATGGAATGTGGGATGAATTGCTTGCATATTATACTATGAATTATATAATTTTGGTCTCCATAAAAAATGTGTTCTATTGTGGATAGTGCAAGTGTGAGAGATGTGTCCTAGCATGACATAAGAGAAACATTGAACTCCAGGAAAGAGATTACTAATTTATATGGGTTATGGTGTCTCTTTCTAGGTTTGAATGCAAACTATTATGGTGGATTATGAAAATGTTCAAGTGTTCCAGGCATTTTATTTTCTTTGTAAGCTTTTAATTAAACTTATAAAGATTTATTTTTAGTTTCAAGAATTGGATTTTTAATTTTCAATGCATGCTCACTTCCATCTAGTTTACATGCAAGAGTTCCTAATTCTTTGAATGCATTTTCTAATTCAACATGTGATATTTTTAAGGAATCATGTTCAACAATTAAATCAAGAAACATCTTATTTAAAGAGTTGAATTCTTTTATAAAGACATATGATTACTACTTAAAGTGGAATGATCTTTCTTGAGGCATTCGTGCACTTTCTATATATTTAAAAAGTCAAATTTAAAGCTTGTATGTACTTTATTAAGCTTCTTATATAGAGTTTGAATATTTTCAAAAACTTCCAATAATTTATTGTACAAAAGATCACATACCTCCTTTTGATCTGAATATTCAAGATGCTTTTATACCATTAAGCACAGGTTAGTTTCCTTCCCTTCTGCTTCAATTTTAGATGTGTCTGAAGCAGAGTCTACCCAAAATGCCTTCTAAGTCCTTTGCTTGCCTTTTTTTTGTTTTGCTTTTTTCTCACCCTTTTTAGTGCTCAGGTGAGCTTTAAGACTTGGGCAATCAGACTTCAAGTGCCCTAATTTCTTGCATTCATAACAAAAATATCATAAGAAGCTTTAAAATTTTTATAATTTTTACCTTGACTCCACAGCTGATGATGCTATTGCTTTTCCTAAGAATACTTTTGAATTGTTTGGTCATCAATGTGATATATTCTTCTCCTTCATCAAAAGAAATGTCTGAATTATTAGCCTTTATGGCTATAATTTTCTCCTTTCTCTTTTCTCCTGTATCAAGCTGTCATTGGCTCACTCATTGCTCAAAGGCAATGAGTGATCCAAGTAAGTTATCAATGAAGTAAACATTCAAATCTTTGGATTCACTAATAGAGATAAATTTTGCATCATAGGAAGAAGGTAAATAATGCTGAATCTTGTTAACTTTTTCATAGTTAAATAATTCTCTTCCTAAGGCTTGCAGGAGAGTAACAATCTGAGTAAACTTACTATACATTTTAGAAATATATTTACTAGGTTTCATGTGAAATAGTTCATAATCATGAAGTAGAATATTTAACCTAGATTATTTTACTTCCTTTATTCCTTTGTATATTATGAAGAGTTTATCCCAAATCTCGTTCTATGTAGTACAAGTAGAAACACACATATAATCTTCAAATTTTAAAGCGTAGAAAAAATAAAGTTCAAATATTTGGCATCTAATTGGCCTAAATCTCTATCATTAGTACTCCATTTAGAAAAAGGTTTTTCAATTTTAATGCCATTTACTAAACGTGAAGGTGCAAAATATCACTCCTAAACTAACATCCACATGCAATAATTAATTTATTATTAAAAGTAGACATATGAATTTTCTGAAAACAAAAGGAATAATATCAAATAAAGGTGGTTGTGTGCTTGAATATCCATTTAGTAAAAGGTATTTCAATTTTAATGCCATTTTTAACCACTCCTAATTACTAAATAATAAAGTATGGAAAATAATTAGAATGAACACACCAAAATTTATAGTGGTTTCATCAACCTGACCTAGATCCACTCTTTGGAGACTCCCTCTCCAAGTAATGTACTAAACAATAGTGATTCTCTATTTTCCCTCATAAAAAGGCGGAGAATCTCGTATATATTTTATTTCACCAACCCATTGTGGTAAAGAACCATAACTCTTTTATAGTTAGAGAACCTCAACTCTATTTTCACCCTCTAGATGATGGTCAAATAACAAGAACTTTATTTTCACCCCCTATGTGATGGTTAGAGAACATCAACTCTATTTTTTCTCCACATGTGATGGTTAGAGAACCATGATCTTTACTGGAGAACTTCTTCTTTAGAGGTATAGATAATCCATGAAAATGGTTGTGGATACTAGTCAAGATTATTACTTAGGGCAATCTTATGAATCACCTCACAACTTCTCCCTCACAAAATCTCCCTCTCTTTTCTCACAAACTCTCCTTCTTCTCTCCCTCAAGGCTCTCTCTCTTAAAGTCTAAACTGCCAAATATTTTCTAATAAGAGTATTAGAAAACTTTAAGTGTCAGGCTTCATGAAATCATAATTTTCAAGAGTTTTGTCTTCTATTCATATATTACGATACACATATCATATTGTATAATCTATGTAATTTAGCACATCTGATAGGTTCGTGCAAATGAACTATTAGACTTTTATAACAATTTGTATAGTATAAGGAAAAGATCATTGAAAATGAACTATAAAAATTCCTTCTATTTATTTGGGATTACTCCTAGGATGGCCTACTTCATACACTATCAATCATTTAATATTATGGACATTGTATAGTACGATCAATACAAAAAGTATAGATTTTATTTGGTACAATCTCTTGTTTAACCAATTTCAAACATTATTAATCTTATTATATAAACTGTATCAAAATAACTATTTAACTGAACTCATTAAACTTCTTGCTCAACTGACTATGGGAAACCCATTTTTTTTTCTATATAGTAAGCTTCAAACCATTAAAACAATTATCAAAGGAAAATAGTAATCCAAGTCATCCAATATCTCCACCTAATTAGCCAATTCAAATGAATAACAATCCTCTAATCTCAACATGCTCAACCTGAACCCTTAAAATCACTCCATGAATTAATCCCTCAAAAGTATTAATGCCCAAATTTTGGAATGCTCATCTTCTTTGGCTAATTAGGTGCTCGAAAAAGTTAAATTGAAGTGGCTTACAAATGGGGAAGATAATCTAAATTTCTTATATACTAGATGATCTAAAGTTCATCTACCTTTTTAAGGAATAGGGTGGTGTCTATGCTACCCTAAAAAAATAGGTTCTATCTAGTAGGAATTTGCTTAACCTTTTACACCATACTCTAGGTGTTTATTTTAGTCCATATAATGTCGTTCTAATTTGAACACATGATTGGGAAATTATAAATTTTTAAAGGCTGTGCATTACTCATCATAAACATCCTCTTTAATCACCCCTTTTAGAAAGAAACTCTTGACATCCATTTTGTATAATTTGAATCCCTTAAAACAGGCAAATACTAATAGCACCCTTATGTTTTCTAGTCTAGTTAGAGGGGCAAAAGTCTTTTCAAGGTCAAATCCTAATATCTGGTTGTACCCCTTAGCCAATAGTATTATTTTTTTCCTACCAGTACACCTGAGTAATTTATTTTATTTTTTGAAAACACATTTTGTTCCAACAATAATCTAGTCATTTGGTCTTTCAACTAGCTCCCAAATAATATTTCTATCAAATTGATTCAATTCTTCTTGCATGGCTAGGATCCATAATTCATTTGATATTGCTTAATTTATGTTTATGGGCTTAATGAATAAAATAAAGGTAAAGTGCTTAACTTCTTCTCTAAGTATATGCCTAGTTATAATATTTTCATATAGGTCTACTAAGATCAGCTCTTTAGGATGACTTGAAGAATATCTCCATTATTTAGGCATTGTATTTTTAGGTTCTACCCTTTCTTCAAGATTTTATATTCTACTCCTTGGTTGACTTCAACAACTTCTTTTTCTTCTACCGTAGTTCTTTGAAAATTATTAGATTCATCAAATACCACATAAGTGGTCTCCTTTATTATTCATGTCCTTTTATTGAAAACTCTATAGAATTTTCCAACATTTGAGTATCCAAGGAAAAAACCTTAATCAGATTTGGGTAAAAACTTCCCTAATAGAGATTTCTCATTATTTAGAATGAACACCTAACATCAAAAGGTAGGAAGGTATCTTATTTAGCTTGGTTCTAACATTAACTCTATTCAGAACAAAATTGACTTTATTTACTACTTCTACCCAAAAATATTTAGGAAGTGAACATTCAACTAACATGGCTCTAGCATCTTCTATCATGGTTCTATACTTTCTTTCAATAATCCCATTCTACTTAGAGGTTCTAGGAGTTGAAATGTTGTGATATATCCCTTTCTCCTTATAGTAAGATTAAAAATTTTCATTCTCAAATTCTCCGCCATGATCATTATGAATGGTTAGAATTTTACATTCTAGCTTTCTCTGAATTAAAGTCAAGAATGTCCAAAATTCATCAAATGATTCACTTTTATGAGATAAGAATCTAATCCAAGTAAACCGCGAGTAATCATCAATACTAAAATACCTAAAAACTTTCCCTTCTAGGCTTATTGTGCTAATAGGTCCAAAGAGAAATATGTGAAGGACTTATAAGGTTTTGCTAGTGTTATTGTCCTTGATTGAGTGGAAGGTGGATTTGACTTATTTTCCTAATTAATTGGTATCACAAAGGTGGTCCTTAGTGAAGTATAGTTTTGGAATGCATATTACTTAATTTTTTGGGGTTTTTAGGCTTACATAACATAGTCTCGTATGCCAGAATTTATCAACAATAGTTATTAGGCAAAAAGAAGTAGCATATTTAATGCAATTTAGATCAAGCATGAAAACATTGTTAGTTCTTTTTCCTTGCAAAATAGTATTTCCATTTAAGCTAATCATGCAACTAATAGATAATAATTTTCTGCTGAAGCCTTTATCACACAATTGGCTAATGCTAAGTTAATTATGTTTCAAGCCATATACTAGTAAGACATTTTTAATAATGAAATTTTTTGAGTTGCCAATTATACCTGATCCAACAACTTTTCTTGTAATTCCACCTTTCGGATTAATGGATAAAATGCTTACATACAATTATAAGATTTATGATGTTTTGGACTCCTCACCAAATGTCTTCTATGGCAGATAGTGCAAGTGTGGAATATATATCCTACCATGCCAAAAGAAAAACATTAAACTCTTGGAAATGGATTCACTAATCTATGGGGGTTATTCTGCCTATTATGTTTAAATGTGCATGCTGTAGTGATGAATTATGAAAATATGCTAGTGTAGGTGATGTTTTATTTTCTTTAAAAGTAGTTAATTCTACTTGAAAAAATTTGTTTACAAATTTAAGAATTTAATTGTCAAATTTTAATGCATGCTCTCTATTATCAGCTTCTTCTCAACATGCATTTAATTCTTTAAACGAATTTTCCAAATCATCCTGAGATTGGTTTAAGGAATCATATTCAATAGTTAAATAAATATGCTTCTTGTTTAATGCATCAAATTCATCAAGGAATATCATATGATAGTTATCTAAAGTAAAGTGATATTTCCTAAGGCATTCATGCTCTTTATGCAAGTTTGAAAAATAAGATTTTAACATTAACTCTATTCAAAGCATAACTGGTTGTATTTACTACTTCTATCAAAAATATTTGGAAAGTGAGTATTCAACTAACATGACTCTAGCATCTTCTACCAAGGTTCTATACTTTCTTTCAATAACCCCATTCTACTTAGAGGTCATAGGAGCTAAAAATTTATGATCTATCCCTTTCTTCTTATAGTAAGCTAATCATGAAATTAGTAGATAATAATAGTATGTTGAAGCCTTTATCACATAGTTGGCTAATGCTAAGTAAATTATGTTTCAAGACATATACCTGTAAGACATTTTTAATAATGAAGTTTTTTTTAACTTTCAAATTATACCTGATCCAACAACTTTCCTACTAATTCCACCATATGGATTAATGGATGAAATGCTTACATACAATGATATGATTTATAATGTTTTGGCTTCCTCACCAAATGTCTTCTACAATGGATAGTGCAAGTGTGGGATACATGTCCTAGCATGCCAAAAGAAAAACATTTAACTCTTAGAAATAGATTCTCTAATCTATGTGGGTTATTGTGCTTATTTTTATGTTTAAATGATACATGCTGTCGTGATGAATTATGAAATTCTTCTAGTGTAGGTGATGTTTTATTTTCCTTAGAAGTAGTTAATTCCACTTGCAAAAATTTGTTTATAGATTTAAGAATTGAATTGTCAATTTTTATGCATGCTCTCTATTATCAGCTTCATCTCAACATGCATTTAATTCTTTAAATGAATTTTCTAAATGAACATGATATGTTTTCTGTTGAGTCTAGTAAATAGGTTGTTAGACCTAAGTTAATGTCCCAAGGCTACCAAGAGAGGGGGTGAATTGGTATTTTAAAAATTTAAACCCTCTTTGAAAATGTGTTGAACCGAAATGAAAATTTATATTAAGTTTTTATAGAAAACGTTTTTCAACCACAGAGTTTTTTAAACCAAAAATAAAATGCGGAAAAGTAAAAATAGTAAAGTAAATGACACCAGATTTATAGTGGTTCGGTCTAAACCAGACTTACATCCACTCCCCAGAGGCACCCTCTGAGTATTGCACTAATACAAATAGTGACTCTCCTTTTGCACCCACAGCAAGGCGGAGAAGCCTTTACAAAACACTCTTTTCACCACTACCCGGTGCGGTAGAGAACCGTCGTCCTTTTACATAATCCCTAGTGTTGGCAGAGAACCGTCCGTCCTTTCACACTCTCCTAGTGTGGGCAGAGAACCTTCCGTCCTTTCACACTCTCCTAGTGTGGGCAGAGAACCATCTGTCCTTTCACACTCTCCTAGTGTGGGAAGAGAACCCTTCCGTCCTTTCACACTCTCCTAGTGTGGGCAGAGAACCTTCCGTCCTTTCACACTCTCCTAGTGTGGGCAGAGAACCCTTTGGTTGTTCACACTCTCCAAGTGTCGGCAGCGAACCCTTCGGCTGTTCACACTCTCCAAGTGTCGGCAGTGAACCAGATCTTCTTGACAGATCTTCTCACAAGAAATCTAGAAGGAAGAAAGAAAAGAGTGAAGTAATCCCAATTCACAAGTAGAGATTCTTACCTTTAAACTCCAAGTGAAGCCTTCACGCTCCAGTGGTAGGAATCTTCCTTTGAATGCACTCTTACACTCTCTCCTTGGCTATTCTCTCAAGAGGCACGAAGATCAAATGACAAAAAGATTGGGTGGCAGTCTAATTTGGACTATATATACAAAAGACAAGAAAAACTGCCCAAAAACTGCAAGTTTTAAATTCTGTACGCAGTTGATCGTCACGTACGATCGTGGATCGTCCTGGACGATATTACTTAAAAGCCTTGAAACGAACCTGTTTGTATATGTGTACGAAATGTTTTCGTACAAGATGATCGTCCCGTATAAACAAAGTTCATCTGATACGAACGGTTATTACAAGGTCAGTTCCAAAAAAAAAAAAACTGCAGAAAAAACTGTTCTAAGTCAGTTGTATCGTCTAGACGAAAATTGATTCGTCAGGACAAAATTTTTACAGAGACCAGATCGTCCTGGATGATATTTAATTTCGTTTGGACGAAATACTAACAGAGAGAAAATCATCCTGGACGATATTTAATTTTGTCTGGACGAAAATTTTATAGAGAGTAGATCATCCTGGACGATTTTTAATTTCGTCTGGACAAAAATTTTATAGAGAGCAGATCGTCCTGGACGATATTTAATTTTGTCTGGACAAAAATTTTACAGAGAGTAGATCGTCCTGGACGATATTTAATTTTGTCTGGACAAAAATTTTACAGAGAGCAGATCATCCTATATGATATTTAATTTCGTCCTAGATGAATATGACTTAGAAATTTTTTCTGCCCAGTTCCTATTCGTTCCATGTGATCTTAATAGGAGATAACTATCTGATCATCCCGTACGAACTGATATCGTCCCGTACGATCAGTATAAGTTTTATATGATCTCCTTATGTGTGTGTGCTTGTTTTTATTCACTCAATTACAATCACTCCGTTTCAAGTTTATTTCGAAGAAAAATACAAGCTTCAAATTCACAAAGTATCTCATGATGAATTTTGATTTGAAGTCTTCGTTGTCTAGAGTTAGATTTTCCTGAAATGTTAGTACACACAAGAGCAAATACAAATCTTCTAAAATTGTTAGGAGATAACTACACATTTGAACAATAATATTTGGAATCATCAAAACTATACAAGTTGCAAAAATGTAAAGCATGCAAATAACAACTATCTTAACATTTTCAAGGAATCATATTAAGTAGTTAAATCAAGATTCTTCTTATTTATTGCACCAAATTCATCAAGGAATATCATATGATAGTTATCTAAAGTAAAGTGATATTTCCTAAGGCATTCATGCTCTTTATGGAAATTTGAAAAATCAGAATTAAGGCTGGTATATATTTTCTTGAGCTTTCTATAGGAGATATGAAATTTTTCAAAAACTTCAAATAATTTATTATAAGAATTATAACATAGCTCCTCTTGATCAGAATGATCAAGATGGTTATCTACTATTAAGAACATTTTAGTTACCTCCTCTTTAGATTTTACCTCAGAAGAGTCTGAAGTGAAGTCAGCCCAAAAATCCTTTTGAGTCCTATTGCAAATCTTGGCCCAAGTCTAGAGATTTTGATTATAATAAACATGATTGTTCCTTTATTACTATTATTCTTACATATCTAGTTTAATTTTCCCTGCTCACTAACATTTCAGGTCTATAAGCTCACTTGCAATATCCATTAGCTGAAGATAAGGTAGACAATGGTTGAGTCTATTTCTTATTTAAATTTTAATGTATATTTTACCTTCTTTGAGTCAAATCTTATATCTAGTGGATCCCAAGCTAAGTTACTTTGCACACACACACTCATGAGAAGAAATTTGGTGAGTTATAGAATTTTTTATTTTTTGACCTAATCATATAGGATGATTTCAAATCATAAAAGACGATAAATTAAAAATAAAAACTCCAATTAGGAAATCCCTGATAATTAAGTTTCCTTAACTAATCATAGTGGATGACTCAAGATTGTATAAAATGATCAGTTCAAATTGTGAAAATAATTGCCAATCATAATTTAGGTAATTTTATAAATTTTAAATTTTGTTATAATCATACATGACAATATAGATCATCCTGTATGATTTGTGACAATCATGCTTAAATTAATAAGGTTATTAGTGGAATAATTTTTATTAGATTGATCAATCATATCATACAAGTTGATCTACTAAGATCATATTTGATTATCTAGTGTATTTTGTATAATTGTCGCCTACCATCGAAGACCAAAAATCATAATTTTCTTTTAATTTTCCAAGAGATATAAATCGAATATCCTGAGAGGGTTGTAGGATGATATGAAGATCACCACCAATCATCCCATGTTGTACTGGATGTTTAATATTGTATCTTGAACTAATTGCCTTGGATAATCATAGGATTATACTGGACTATCTTTACAAATACATATATTGATCATACAAAGTAAAGGTAATCGTACTGGCTGAAAGGTCTATTTTATACTAATCGTATAGAATCAATTGTCGATCGTATTGGAAGATCAGTTGTGTAGAATTAAAAATTAGGGCTTCTATTAGAGGCTCTCTATTTAATTACTCTCATTATCTTTTGAGACAATCTTTTACTGTGAAGGAGATCTAAAAGATAACTTTGAGAAGGAAGATGGAAAGATTGTATATATATATATATATATATATATATCCTTGTGAGGGGGAGTTTTGATAGATTCATAAAGGTTGTCTCAAGCAAGGTGTTCACCATCTTCTTTATGTTGCTTCTCTTATTCTTTGGTGGCATCGGGGATATCTTCATTAGCATTAGATCAAGGTTCTCTACCTACTCAAGGAGGGAGTAAATTAATTCTTGAGTTCTCTGCCTTCACCAGATAGGTGAAAAAGGACTTCTAAGTTTTCTACTTACTCCAAGTGAGAGTAAAAGGATTCAAGGTTCTATGCCTCATCTAGTCCATGGAATGATTTTGTGAACGATTCTCTGCTTTATTATGAGAGAAAAAGGAGAGTAACTTCTATTTAGTGCAATAATTAGAGAGTGAGTCACCAAGGAGTGGACATAGGTCAAGTTGGCCGAACCACTATAAATGTTTGTGTGTGCTTTCTATTTACTTTTATGAAATTAATTTATGCATTATTCTATGATTTATTCTATTGTTAAAATCTCTAATCTTTGTTATTATAAAATTAGTTTTTCTTCTGCATAAACCTTTTGTTCTAAAATATTTAAAAATATTTCAAAAAAAAATTCTTTTTCATTAAGAAATTTCTAAATAACCAATTTACCCCCCCCCCCCCCCCCCTCTTGGTTAGCCTTGGGACTAGTTTTTAGGGTTTAGAACCCCTTATAAACTTTTAACTGGTATAAGAGCATTATTCATAAGATCAAGTTTTAGAAAACTTTTGAATTTAGATCCATTGCTAACTTTGGAAATATAAGCACCACATAAGGTTATTCAATTAATAGACCACCTCTTTTTTATAATATACCTTTTAATTTTTGGAAAACTTGCATGTCCACCCCTTTACAATCAATTGACTATCATATGTGGAAGCATGTTAAGTAAGGTTATTATGCACCTTATATATTAGTAAATGGTGTTAAAACAGAAATTCCTTTTACTTATTGGACAACTAATGATAGAGATCTAGCATAACTAAATGCTAAGTGTTTGAACTCATTTTCTGAGCCTTAAATTTTGAAGATTATATACATGTTTCAACTTTTCTACTGGCTAGGAAATTTGGGACTAATTATGCATAACATTTGAAGGTACAATTAAACTTAAACAATATAGACTAAACATTCTTCTACATGATTATGGACTTTTCTGCATGAAACTTAACAAATCTATTTCTAAAATGTGTACTAGGTTTATATAAATTGTTACGTCCCTACATGGCTTCGGAAGAGAACTAACAAACTCTGAAAAAGTTAACAATACTCTAAGATATTTACCTTCCTCCTTTGATGCAAAAAATTACTACCATTACTCAATCTAAGGATTTGAATGTTTATTAAATTGATAACTTACTTGGATCACTCATTGCTTAGAAGAAAGGAGTGAAACAAAAGCAACTTAATATAGGTAAAAAGAAAAAGGAGAAAATTATAGCCTTAGAGGCTAATGATTTTGACTTTGATTCTTTGGAACTATAAAATGATGACATCTCGTTAATAACTAGCCAATTCAAGAGATTCTTAAGGAAAAAAGTAAAAGCATCATCAGAAATGGAACTAGCGTAACAATAATAAGAATTATAATGTTTCTTTTGAGGTTATTTGTTTTGAATGCAGGAAGCCAGGGCATCTAAAGTCTGATTGCCTAACTCTTAAAGCTCATCCAAGCAAGGAGAAGGGTGAAGAAAAACCTAAGCTTATGAAAGAAAAGAAAAGGATTCAAAAGGCTTTCTAGATGAACTCAACATCAGACCCCTCTTAAACTGAAGCAGAAGAGGAGGTAACAAATATGTGCTTAATGGATGATGATTATCTTGATCACTCTGATCAAGAGGAGGTATGTGAGCTTACTTATGATCAATTACTTGATGTTTCTAAAAAAAATCATTCTTTATATAGAAAGCTCATGAAACTACATGCTAGCCTTAAAATTGATCTTTTAACTCTATAGAAAGAGCATAATTGCCTGAGAAAAGATCATTCCACTTTAGATAGCCATCGTGGGACTTTACTTGATGAATTGAATTAATTGAATAAAAAGCATCTTAATTTAACTAATGAGAATGATTCCTCAAAAATTTACATGTTGAATTAGGAATTTCATACAAGAACTTAGATACTCTTGCATCTAATATAAATAGTAAGGAGCATGCATTAAAAATAGAAAAGTCAATTCTTAAAAGTGCAAATAAGTTTTTAGAAGCTGAATTAACTACTTTCAAAGAAAATTAAAAACTAATTACACTGGAAGAGTTTCATAATTCATCACATCAGCAGGCATCATTCAAATTTATGAAGAAGCACCATAACCCAAACAGATTAGTAAAACCTTTTCCTAGTGTTAGATGTTTTTCTTTTAGCATGCTAAGAAATATCTCCCACACTTGCACCGTTCATCAGAAAACACATTTGGTGTGGAGATCAAAACTTCAAAATTCATAGCATTGCATGCATGCATTTCATTCTCTTTTCATAAGATGGGACCACAAGCTATTTAGGTTACCAAATCTAACATCTAATGATTTTGTAGGTGTTCTATTATAGAAGGCCTCATGAGAGCATGTAGTACCTAAACAACAGATGATCAATGCATATGACTCGTGATGCAAATCAATTCATTTTATTGGAGGCTAGGGTAGGAGGAAAGGAAACATTTGGAGAGAGCACACCAAAGAGAGTGGTGGGGTCAAGTATAATTGGCAACTCAAAATATTTTATCATTGAAAATTTTTTACCGGTAGATAGCTTGAAACATAACCTACTCAACATAAGTCAGCTCGATGATAAAGACTTTAACATCAAATTCTTATCTACCAGCTACATAATATTCTTAAATGTTAAAAATGTTTTGTATGGAAGGAGATTTTTAATGTCTATATTCTTGATCTAAATTACATTAAATCTAAAATTTCTCTTTGCTTAAAAATTGTTTCTGATGAATTTTAGTTATAGTATAGGAGATTATGTAACGCAGACATGAAAAACCTTAGGAAAATGACCCGAAAAGAGTTAGTGAGAGGAATTTTCAAACTAAAGTTCATAAAGGACAACCTGTGTGATGCCTGCCAATTAGAGAAACAAGTCAAATCCTCTTTCCACTCAATCAAAGACATAAACACTAGCAAACCATTAGAATTCCTACATATGGATTTCTTTGGACCATTTAGGGTTGTATGCTTAGGAGGGAAAGTGTTTGGATATGAGATTTTTTATGATTATTCAAGGTTTACTTAGGTTAGATTCAAATCTCATGAAAGTGAATCATTCGAGGAGTTTAAGTCTTTTTTCGCTTAGATTCAAAGGAAGCTAGTTTATGAAATTATAACCATTCATAGAAATCATGGTGGAGAATTTGAGAATGAGAAATTTGAATCTTTCTATAAGGAGGAAGGTATAAACAATAATTTTTTATCTCTTAAGACCCCTAAATAAAATAGGGTAGTTGGAAGAAAGAACAAAACCCTAAAAGAAGCCACTAGAGCCATGTTAGTTGAATACTCACTTCCAAAATAATTTTAGGTAGAAGCAATAAATACAACTTTTTATATTCTGAATAGGGTGAATGTTAGATCCAAACTAAGAAAGACACCCTATGAAATTCTAATTGGTAAGACACTCAACCACTATCACCTTCGTGTCTTTGAATGTAAAGTATTCATTCTAAATAATAGAAAATATCTACTAGGAAAGTTTGACCCAAAATTCGATGGAGTGTTCCTAGGTTATTCAAGAGTGAAATCTTATAGATTTTTTCAATAAAAAAATACTAGTTATTGAGGAGACCACTCATGTTGTATTTGATGAATCTAATAATTCTAGAGAATGGAGATATTCTTTGAAAAGAAGTTAACCACTCTACCTTCATTTAGATGAATGAACCCTCCAACCTAAATTAAGAACTATCTAATAAATTCTTGATCTTAGCCATATAAGAAGATTTAAATTAGTTTGTAAGGAATGATGTTTGGGAGCTAGGATCAGAATGTGGTTGGAACAAAATGGGTTTTAAAAAATAAATTGAATGATTCTAGTGTAGTTGGGAGGAATAACAAAAGATTGGTGGCTAAGGGGTATAACCAAATAGAAAGGATTAATTTTGAAGAGACCTTTGCACTTATACCTAGATTAGAAGCCATTAGGGTGCTACTAGCCTTTGCTTGTTCTAAGAGATTTAAACTGTAACAAACTGATGTTAAGAGCGCCTTTCTAGAAAGGGTGATAAAAGAATATGTGTATGTTTAATAAGTCCCAGGCTTTGAAAGTTCATAATTTTCTAATCTTGTGTTAAAATTAAAAAAAAAAAAACATAATATGGACTAAAACAAGAACCCATAGTATGTTTTGAAAGGCTAAGCACATTCCTACTAGAAAGAACCTTTGTTAATAGGAGCATGGACACCAACCTATTTCTAAAAAAGGTAGGAGATGAACTACTTATTATTTAAATTTATGTTGATGATATTCTGTTTGGATTTTTTGATAAAAATCTATGTAATGAATTCTCAAAAATAATGATTAAGAAATTTGAGATGAGTATGATGGGAGATTAGACATACTTTTTGGGATTTAGCATAAGGTAGAAGGATGATGGAACTTTCCTTAGTCAATTAAAATACATTACGGACATCCTTACAAAATAAGAAATAGATAAAACCCAGCTAATCAATGCTCCCATGAGTTTCACTTTCAGTTAGATAAGGATTCAAATGGAAAAACTGATCAAAAGAAATATAAAGGAATAATTAGATCACTTCTTTACTTGACTACTTTTAGACTTGATATTATATTTAGTGCTTATCTTTGTGGTAGATTTTAGGATGATCCAAAAGAGTCCCACATGACTGTTGTTAAGAGAATTCTTAGGTATCTCTTAGGAACCCCTTACTTAGGAATCTGGTATCCTAGGCATTACACCTCCTTTAAAATCATAAGATATTCTTGTTTAGATTTTATGGGATGCTGAATTAATAAAAAAGCACTTTTAGAACATATCAATTCATATAAAAGTCCTTAGTCTCGTGGTCTAGTAGAAAATATAATTCAATTGCTCTATCCAACACTGAAGCTCAATACATAACCTTAGGAAGTTGTGTGGCCCAAGTCCTGTTATTAAAGTAATAAATTCTAGATTTAGGATTACCTTTAGGCACAATTTTAATCCTATATGGTAACCCTAGTTCCATCTACATATCAAAAAACCTAATTCAACACTCTATGACTAAATATATTGACACAAGGCACCACTTCATTAGGTACCACATTACCAAAGGAGACATAGAGCTACACTATGTAGCCACTGAAAACCAACTTGCTGATATCTTTAAAAACCACTTGCACTTCAAACTTTCATCATCTTAACAACCAAATTAAGTGAAATAGATATTAATACTTGAAATTGTTGTTTTCTATTATATGATATTTTTGTTTTTGTTTTATTTGTATGTCTATTTCTATTTATGTATTTCTATTTTTTTTCTCATTTTTCTATTATTTTTCCCTTCAGTGTGTTTTTTAATGAATCAATTTAATGGTCACTTCTAATGTTGATTTCTTAGATGACATTTTGTCTTGCATTTGGATTTAGAATTTAGTAAGTAATGATTTACTTCCCTAAATAAGTTAAAGGAAGAAATAGTAATGACTGTCTCTCTTTATCTAACTCCTTTAGTTGTGTATTTTTCTTTTTGAAGCAAAACCTATTTTCAAATTAAAAGTTGGATTTTTGAATTAAGATATATTTTCGTCCTCCTATAATATTCTATCTCATATGAATGATGTTTAAAGTCATTGAATCATTTTTTCAAGTTTTCATAAACAAGTTATTACACCTATCATATGGAAATATTTTTATTTTGTTATTTATTCTTCCCTATATTAGAGAGTGAGTTCTTCTCTTATATATGGAATATAATCTCATAGCTGAAAGTCTGTAAAGATTTTGAAAGGAAGCCAGCTCAGAGAATTGACAAGAAGTACAAAATGAGCCCTAAAGAAACTGAAAAATGCACAATGACCACCAAATAATTGCAAGATACACCAAAGTGTATCAAAAATCAAAAGATGCACAAACTGGGCCGTATAACTAAAAAGAGAAACAAAAAGAGCCCACAAAGAAATAAGCTTCCTTCTCTTTCAAATCTTTAAATCTTAGAAGAATCCATGTGCCACTTAATATTTTCAAACACTTCAATTATGAAAATCATGATTTTTGGTTTATTACTTAGTAATATTATTCTATCAGATATTTTTCTAAAGAGAAATTTGAAAAGATCACTCTTCTTATCTAGATTTTTACCTAAATTGAATTTTTTTTCATAAAAAGATTTTTAACTTGTAAGGGGTCTGAGTTAGGGTGCACAACATCAATTTTCCCCCCTTTCTAGATTTAAGCATTATTAATTCTTTTCATATTTATTTTTAATCCACTTATTAGGAAAACTTATCATTTACAAGAGTTGATCGATTTAAAAAAAAATTAATCTTTTATTTTGATTAATGATAGGTTTTTAATTAGTTTTTATGTTATTTTATGTTTTTTATTTTTATTTTAAAAAAAACCTTCTAATCATAACTTTTCATAATCTTTTCTTTTTCTCACATCGTCCAGGATGATCCACATCATCATGTATGATATGAACAAAAATATGCCTCTCAGATCACAGTAATTCCAAGAGTTGTTTTAAATCAATTATAGGTAATTATCTCGTATGATTCATACATTGTACTAGAAAATCCATGTGGCATAAATGGTTAGATTTTTTGAATTTTGTTAGGCCAATCCATTATTACACATTATCCTAGATGATACACGTATTTATCATATACAATCCCTTTATGCAATGGTCATACAAGATTGTTGCGGATCAATAGTTTATGATTTTGATGATATCAAACATTTTTATTTCTCTACGACTGTCTTATGTACTGACATTTCAGGTTCACACGATCAGATTGCAATTTGGAACCAGCTCAAGATTGGGTAGACTAGGTCTGAGTTAATTTGTACACTTTTTCCTTTCTTGAGTCATTTGTATTTGTGTTGGCTCCTGATGCTTTGTAATGTATAAGAGTTTCAGATTGTTCCCTAGAGTTTACTGTTTTTGGTAACATCGTCCTGGATGATATTTATATCAACCGGGATGATCTGTTCAAAAGTAGAAACCCTAATTAGGGCATTCTCATTAAAGCAGTCATCATTATGCAAAACACATTGTCCTGGACGATTTTGTAACGGTTAGGATGATAGGCTCAATTCAGAAAGAATCTGCCGCCAAATCTACTTACGAAATTCTTATTTTTGGATATCAACCTGGTGGATCGGCCTAGATTATAAAATATCGTCGAGGACGATTCAAGACAATTTTTCCAAAAATTCTCTAGCAATTTTGGAAAGAAATTAATGGTGATTTCGTCCGGGACGATCGCAAGATAGTCCAGGACGATTAGACATCGTCCAGCTTCATTTCAATGCAATATTCAGGAGGATTTTCCTCATTTTGAACTAATCAGCCAGGACGATATGTTTATATTCCTGGATGATAAAGTTGGCAGTTTGCATTAATGAGCTCGTTTTTAGCTCTTTTATTTAAGCTATGACAAGGCACTTTGTAAGTGTCTTTGGAAGCCATTATAGCTTCATTCTTGTGAGAGAAACTTGAAGAGAAAGCTTAAAAGGGAGTGAGGAACAGGTGAAGTCTGAGAGAGGGAGAAGATCTTATGAGGAGGGACACAAAGGAGTGTGGAGGGGGATTCCACACGGTTGATCCGGTAGGCTTGCACCTAATACCGTCAGATTCAAGGCTTATCTCGAGGGAAGTTCACCAAAGAAGAAGATCTCTTTGGTGTCAAAGGACCCGGTGACTCCGCCGCACCAGGGAAGGTGGAAGTGATTTTGTAAGGGCTTCTCCGCCTAGCTTTGGGGGATAAAGGAGAGACATTTATTTAGTGCAATGCTTTGACCGAACCACTATAAATTCAGTGTGTCTTTTCTTATTATTGCTTCCGCATTTAATTTCCGCATTTGACTTTTATTGTGGTGATATTGGTTTTGGTTTGTGTTTTGATTTAAAGATTCTTCTTTTCTAATTCACCTCACTCTTTATTAGCCTTATGCCAGTTTATAAGGGCTTAACATCCCTAACAAATTTTTTAGTGCCATAAGAGCACTTTCAAGTGGTATCAGAGCAAGTTTTCATAAAATAAGTATTTAAAAGTTTTTGAATTTCGATCCATGGCTAATCGTACTATTGCGAAATGTTATTCAATCACCAGACCTCCTTTATTTGAAAATTTGTCATTTGATTTTTGGAAAACTCGCATGTCTATTTTCTTGCAATCGATTGATTTTCACATATGGTATATGAGTTTAACTGGTTATTCATCACCGTCATGTATTATTAATGGAGTTAAAACTGATATTCCTTTTAATCAATGGAATAGAAAATAATAAATAAATGCTCAATTGAATACAAAATCTTTAAACTGCTTTTTCTGTGCTTTAAATTCTGAAGATTTTATGTTAGTATCCACGTGCACTACTGGTAAAGAAGTTCGGGATAAACTACACACCATATACGAAGGCACTAGTAAAATCAAGCAATCCAAGTTGAATATGTTAATACATTATTTTGAACTATTTTCCATGATACCTTATGAGACAATCTTAGAGATGTATACAAGGTTTATTCAAATTGTAACATCATTACATACTTTAGGAAAGGATTTTTCAAATTTTGAAAAAGTCAATAAAATTCTTCGTTGTTTACTTGAAAAATTTGATACCAAAGTAGTTGCTATTTGTGAATCAAAAGATTTTAATGATTATTCTATTAATAATTTGATTGGCTCACTCATTGCCTACGAGCAAAGTTTGAGTCAAAGACTTTTGGATGCAGGTGAAACGATTGTTCTAAAAGCTGGAGATATAGAAAGAGATAGCTTTGTTGGTGACGAATGCAATGACTTGTCAAGCAAATCACAAAGCTCACCAAAGCATAAGCAAAAGTGAAAAAAAGGTAAAAATGGTAAGGATGTTCATATTTCTTCTGACGTTATTTGCTTTCGATGTAGGAAGTCCGGACATATGAAAAATCAGTGCCCTGTTTTAAAAATTCTTCCTACGAAAGAAAAGGGCAAGGCGAAGAAAAATTTAAACTAGGAAAATAATGAAAGGTAAAAAATCTCATGGGCAGATCTGGTCTTTGAAGCATCAGACAAGGATTGAGATAATGGTTAAAAGCCTTTCGTGTTTTTATGTTTTTCTTTTTTATTTTTATGTTTTTATTTTTATGTTTTTTCATTTTTATTTTACTTTTTTGTTTTGTTTATTCTTTGAAATTTTTATTTCGTGAAAGTTTTTCTCTAATCAACACACACATTCACTTTTTTAAAAATGAAAAATCTACTTCCTAATTTTTCTTGAAATCTTTGGTAAGTTGTGTTTGACTTCTCTAAAACAGTCAGAGGAAGGGAACTCATGATTTTGTTTCTCCTTCTCTCTTCTTAAAGAGGTTATTTTACTTTTGATTCAAAATCTTCATCATATTTTAAATTGGATTTTGAAACTGATTTTTTTATCTCCCTACATTTTTCTATCGCATAGGAATCTTTTGCAAGATTGTTGAATCCACCATAAAATTTTCTTAATCAAGTTATTCGTGTTGTCAATAATTTGAGTTTACTTTGGTTTTTCAAATATAAGAAAGAAATCATATTTTTTGAAAATAATTAAAAAAAAAGTGGCCAATGATGTCAAACCAAAAGATGCGCAATGTCGCCAAATTAAAAAAAAAAAGACAAAAAGTTTATTAAAATCAAAAGATGCTCAAAGAGCCATTCAAGTGATAAAGGGAAAAAAATGAGCCCACAAAAAAAATATGCTTATTTTTTCTTATACTACTAAAAACTTAAGAAAATTCTTGATATGCTCGAAACTTGTGCTTCAAAATCTTGGTTCCTCATTCAGCAATTTGTGCATTGATCTTCTATTAGATATGTTTTATGAAATGAGTTTTGAAAAATTATTGTTTCTTTTTCCCGTTTTATCCTTGATTTGGATATTGAATTAAAAAAAAATGTATCCTTTAAAAGAACTTGAGCTTGGATTAAAAATTTATGAATTTCTTACTTTTTCTGGATTATGCGTTGTCAATCCAATTCTTCTAAGTTTTTTATTAAAACCAAGAGATAATTTTCTCATTTTAAGAATATTTGTTTTTCACTAGATCAGGGAATTTTTTTTTTCTTTTGTTCATTTTGTTTTTTTGTGCATCCTCTCTTTTTTATACAAAGGAGGAGAACGTATTATTGAATTTGTAGGTTTTTGTATCCTTTTTTTTCAAAAGAAAATAAAAAAAAAATTATCTCCCCTATTTTTAAAGGTTTATTCTAGTGAGGGGGAGATTAGGAGAAATTGTTTTTTTTTTTTAAATTCAAATTGAATCGTTTGCCATCATCAAAAAGGGGGAGATTGTTGCAGATTAATGGTTTATGATTTTGATGATAACAAATATTTTTATTTCTCTACGACTGTCTTATGTTCTGACATTTCAGGTTCACACGATCAGACTGTAATTTGGAACTAGCTCAAGATTGGGTAGACTAGGTCTGAGTATGTTTATACACCTTTTCCTTTCTTGAGTCTATTGTATTTGTTGTGGATCCTGATGCTTTGTAATGTATAAGAGTTTCAGTATGTTCCCTAGAGTTTACTATTTTTGGTAACATTGTCCTGGACAATATTTATATCGGCTGGGATGATTTGTTCAAAAACAGAAACCCTAATTAGGTTATCCTCATTAAAGCAGCCGTCATTATGCAAAAAACATTGTCCTGGATGATTTTGTAATGGCCAGGACGATAGGCTCAATTCAGAAAGAATCTGCCACAAAATCTATTTAGGAAATTCTTATTTTTGGATATCGGCCTGCTGGATCGGCCTGTACTATAAAATATCATCTAGGACGATCCAGGATAATTTTTCCAAAATTTCTCTGGAAATTTTGTAAAGAAATTAACGGTGTTTCATCCGGGACGATCGCAAGATCGTCCGGGATGATTAGACATCGCCCCGCTTCATTTTAGGGCGATATTTAGGATGATTTTCCTCATATTTGAACTAATCAGCCAAGATGATATGTCTATAATCATGGAGAATTAAGTCGGTAGATTGCATTAATGAGCTCATTTTTAGCTCTTCTATTTAAGCTTTGACAAGGCACTTTGTAAGTGTCTTTGGCAGCCATTGTAGCTTCGTTCTTGTGGGGAAAACTTAAAGATAAAGCTTGAAAGGGAGTGACGAACGGGTGAAGTCTGAGAGAGGGAGAAGATCCTGTGAGGGGGGACTCAAGGGAGTGTGGAGGGGGATTCCACACGGTTGCTCCGGCAGGCTTGCACCTTAATACTGTCAGATTCAAGGCTTGTCTAGAAGGAAGTTCACCAAAGAAGAAGATCTCTTTGGTGTCAAAGGACCCAGTGACTCCGCCGCACCGGGGAAGGTGGAAGTGATTTTGTAAGGGCTTCTCCGCCTAGCTGTGGGTCTAAAGGAGAGACACTTGTTTAGTGCAATACTTGGAGGGTGCCTCCAAGGAGTGGACGTGGGTCAAGGTTTGACAGAACCTCTATAAATCTGGTGTGTTCTTTTCTTATTATTGCTTCCGCATTTAATTTTTGCATTTGGTTTTTATTGTGGTGATATTTGTTTTGGTTTGTGTTTTGATTAAAAGATTCTTCTTTTCCAATTTATCTCTCTCTTTATTAGCCTTGGGCCAGTTCATAAGGGCTTAACATCCCTAACGAACTTTCTAGTGCCATCAGAGCACTTTTAAGGATGACTCCAAGGGACAATTACTTTATGTTTAATTGTCCAGTTTGATATATAATCATCCTAGATGATAAGATTAACTTTTTTGACCGATCATCTAAACAAAATTATTTTGTCAGATCATCTTGGATGATTTTCTCGATCATATATAAACAATTAATCCCAAGCCTTATACTTTTCTCCAAGCATTCAAATTCTTATTTCTCTCCTTCAAGCTCTCAATTCTTTGATATGGCTGACTGTAAATGATCTCAAGCACTCACAGGCAGCTCTTCCAAGAGTTTTATAAATTCTCACTTTACTGAAGTAGTTGATTAAGCTGCTTACACCTACTATAAATATGTTGGGATTAACCCCCTCTAAAGTTGTCAATTAGGAGTCTTTTACCTATTAGGTACAATACTATTTGCCTTCACCACTCTTAGCTTTATCCTTTCACTTGCTTTTCCTTTCAATTTTAAACTACTTCTTAAATTTTTTACTGGCCTCCTCCTCAATTCTGACTTTACTGCACTCCAATCTTACATTAATAGACACCATATTCAAATCACCTATCAAGACTTCTATGAATTTCTTCACCTTTCCATCTCTAGAGAAAAAATCTATATTTTGGCTTTTGAACCTGATTTTAGTTAAGGCCATACTAATACTCTTATTAAAGAAACCAATGCCTCCTATCATGACTCTGTAGCTAGTACCTTAACGAAAGATGCTTGAACCATCCAACACTTTCTTTGCACCTCCATTATTCCTAAAGATGGGGATTAGATTCATATTTCTCTCATCCTATCAATCACAACCTACAACATAATTGCTCATCAAGATTTTAATGGCGTTGATCTTCTAATCGATTACATTAAACATCTTACAAACATTAGAGATCCCAACCATAAAAGAAAACCAAATTTAGCCGTAGGACATAATATTAGAAATGTCCTCGAATCCAAATACAACCTTCAATACCCAGGCCCACTTGATTACCTCTATATTTTCTACTCAAATAGTTCCTTCAATGTTCTTTATAGTACTCAACATCACCCTATACATGAGGAGGCTGCGGTAGAAGAGGAAGGACCTATTCTTGCACTTGCCCCGATCTACCAGCACTCCCAGATAAATAATCTAGTTTAGAGGCTTGGCCATTAAGAAGCTTGGTTTGAATCCTATGAAGCCAAGAAATAGCAACAGTATGATTAGGACTTAGCTCAATTTATTGCATACGTAACCCAACAACTGCAAAAATGTGGCCTGGTTTGGTGAGCAGTTTAGTTCTCTTCACCATTACTTTTAGTACCAACCCCACCACCTCCACTTGATCAGGGTTCTTCTTTTTTCTAGTTTTCCCATGCTTTTATTGTTGTGCTTATACTGGTCTTCCTTTTTGTACCTTATTCTAATTAGCCTTTTTTCTTATTTTTATTTTCTTTTTTTATGATGTTAAATGGGGGAGTAGTGTGTTATTTTCTTATGTTTTAGTGGAATTTTCTTTGTTATATTTCTGCTTTATTTTTTTTACTCTTTAAAATGAAAAAAAAAAAAAAGCAAAACAAAATTTTTTAGCTTTGAATTTTTTTAAACAAAAATATTTGTCATTACCAAAAAGGGGAAGATTGTTGCAAATATGGGCCCAAGTACAATGATTTTAAGGATAACAAAAATCATTGTTTTTATTATACTATTCTTGCATATCTAGTTTATTTTGCTCTGCTCATTGACTTTTTAGGTCCACAAGCTCACTTATAATGTCCATCAGCTCAAAATTGGGTAAAAAATGATGAAGTATATTTGGAATTTAAATTTTAATGTATTTTTTACCTTTCTTGAGTCAAATCTTATATATGGTGGACCTCAGGCTATGTAATATTGCACACATACACTCGAGGAGAGAAATTTTGTGAGTTAGAGAAATTTCTATTTTTTGACCTAATTGTACATGATGATTTGAAATCTTATGTAATGATCAGTTAAAAATAAAAACCCTCAATAGGGCATCCCTAATATTTATGTTTGCATAACTAATCGTACTAGACAATTTAAGATCATACATGATGAACAGTTTAGATTATGAAAATAGTCACCAATCACAATTTAGGTAATTTTTTTCATTTTAAAATTTTGTTCCAATTGTATAGGATGATATACATCATCCTGGATGATTTATAACAATCAAGCCTAAATTTATCTAGTGATTAGGGGAATGATTATGGTTATATTGATCAATCATATCGTATAGGATGATCCACTAAGATTATACTAGATGATCTAGTGTATTTTAAAGGATGATCCCATATCGTCCATGACAAAAAACCATTATTTTCTTCTCATTATCAAGGAGAATCATATTGGATGTCCTGAGAGTGTTGCGGGATGATATAAAGATAGCCACCCATCATCCCATGTCATACTGAACATTCAGTATAGTCTCTTAAACTAATTATCTTGAACAATCACAAGATCATTCTGGACTATCTGTATAATTACATGTATTGATCATATAAGACAAGGTCATCATCTAGGATGAATAGACTATTTTGTACTTATTGTATAGGATAATATATAATCGCACTGGACGATCAGTTGTGCAAAATTAAAAATTATGGCTTCTTTTGGAGGCTCTCTATTTAAGCACTTTATTAACTTTTGAGACAATCTTTTGTTGTGAAGGAGATCTAAAATTGGGCTTTGAGAAGAAGAGAGAGAGAGAGAGAGAGAGAGAGAGAGAGAGAGAGAGAGAGAGAGAGAGAGAGAGAGAGAGAGAGATCCTTGTGAGGGTTTCACAAAGGTTGTCTCAAGAAAGGTGTTTATCATCTTCTTCAAGGTTCTTCTTTTATTCTTTGGTGGGTTTGAAAAGTTACTCATCAGAATTAGATCAAGTTCTCTTCCTACTCCAGGAGGGTGTAAAAGGATTCCTTGGTTCTTTTCCTTCACCTGGTTGTTGAAAAATAATTTCTAGGTTCTCTGCCAACTCCCTAAGGGAGTAAAAGGATTCAAGGTTCTCAGCCTCACCAGATTGGTGGAAAGATTTTGTAAAAACTTCTCCACTTTGTTATGGGAGAAAAGGGAGAGTCATTTTTGCTTAGTGAAATACTTGGAGTGGGAGTCTCCAAGGAGTGGATGTAGGTCAAGTTGATTGAACAACTATAAATTTTTGTTTGTTCTTTTTATTTACTTTTCTAAATTTTATTTTTGCATTATTCATTGATTTGTTTTGTGGTCAAAATCTCAGACTTTATCATTATAAAATTAGTTTTTCTTCTGCATAAATCATTTATTTTAAAATTTTCAAAAACATTTCATAAAGATTTCCATTTTCATTAAGAAATTTTAAAATAACCGATTTATCCCCTTATTGGTTAGCCTCGGGACTAGTTCTTTAGAGTTTAACACCCTTCACAAACTTTCAAATTTGTTGCTTGCTCTTTTTAATTTATCTTTTTCTTTACCCTTCTCCTTTATTAGGTGAGCTTTTAGATTGGGGAAATCAGTCCTCATGTGCCTTGGCTTCCTACATTCAAAATAGATGACATCAGAAGAAACCTTAGAATTTTTATTAGCTTTACCTTTGTTCCATTGGTGATGATACTTTTTCTTTTTCCTTTGAAAGCTTTTAAATTACCTTATCATTAGTGTTATGTCATCATCATCTTCTACTTCGGAATTATCATTATTAGAATCATTAGCTTTTAATGCTATAATTTTCTACTTTCTTTTCTCACCTACATCAATCTATCTTCAACTTGTTGAAACTTGTTCAATATGAATTAGGTTGTAAGACCTAAGCTTATGTCCCAGTGGCTAACCAAGAGGGGGGTGAATTGGTAATTAAAAAATTGTCTCCCTTTTTTTATTTGAAACTGAGAATAACTTTAGTGAATTTTGTAGAAAAGATTTTTTAACCACAAATTAAAAAGTTAAAAATAAAAGTAGTGAAAAATAAGAAGATATAAGATTTATAGTGGTTCGGTCAAACACGACCTACATCCACTCCGTGGAGCACCCTCTGAGTATTTTACTAATACCACTAGAGACTCTCCTTTTTCACCCACAACAAGGCAGAGAAGACTTTACAAAACTCTCTTCCACCACTACCCGGTGTGGCAGAGAACTGTCATCCTTTTACACTCTCCAAAAGTTGGCAGAGAAGCGTCCGTCCTTTCACACTCTCCAAGTGTTGTCAAAGAACCCTTCATTCTTTCACACTCTCCCAGTGTTGGTAGAGAACCCTATAGCTATTTACACTCTCCAAGTGTAGGTAGAGAACCCTTCGACTGTTCACACTCTCCAAGTGTTGGCAGAGAACTGGATCTCCTTGACAGATCTTCTCACAAGAAATCTAGAAGGACGAGAGAAAAGAGTGAAGTAATCACAAATAACTAGTGGAGATTCTTTCCTTTGAGTACCAAGTGAGTCCTTCATGCTCCAGTAGTAAGAATCCTCCTTCAAACACTCTCTCACACTCTCTCCTTCACTTCACTAACCCTTCAGTTGACACGAAGATCAATAAGAAAAAAGAATACAAGATAGTTTTAAGTGGACCTTATATAGTAAAGACACAAAAAATTGTCCAAAAATTGCTGACTTTCAAGTCTGTACACAGTCGATCATCCCGGATGATCATCAGATCGTCTAGTACGAATAGTGTTAAAACAGTTGCATATGAACCCAATGTGCATTGGAACGAGATGACTTCAAACATGATCATCGTCCTATACGAACTATGTTTGTCCGGTACAAACGGCTATGTTAAACCCATAATAAAACATAACTGCAAACGGTCGGTATGTCAAAAGAAAAGAGAACATCATCCTGGGATTAATGTTTATGTTCATCTAGATGAAAAGCATAAACTTTGAAACCCGAGGACATCATCCTGGAACGAACAGTCCATTTCGACTGTACGAACAGTACATACTGGGAATCCAGAGGAGATCGTCGAGGGATGAACTAGCAATTTCATCTGGCCGAATAGTTCAATCTCAGAATCCAGAGAAGAAAGTCTTGGGTTGAACTCTCAAATTTGTCTGGACCAACAGTTCAATCTCAGAATCCAGAAAAGATTATCCTAGGACGAACCATTCATTTTGTCCGGATTAACAGTTCATTATAAGAATCTAGAGAGCATCGTCTAGGGACGAATAGGAAAATTTCTTTAGACGATCAAAACATAGAAAATTTTTCTCACTTCCTGTTCATTCCATTGCTTTTTTTAGGGGATAACTGACTTGATCATCCCGTATGAATCGATTCGTCACGTACGATCAGTATGATTTTCTAAAGATCTCCCCAAGTGTCTGTGTGCTAAGCTACTCAATTACAATCATTCTCTCTCAAACTCAATACAATGAAAAATACAAGCTTCAATTTATAAACTATCTCATGCTGAATTTGATTTGAAGTCTTCTTTAGTTTGGAGTTCAATTTTCTTGAAATGTTAGTCCACACAAGAGAAAAAAACATTCTTCCAAAAAATGTTAGGTGAATATAATACTTAAAATAATACTATTTGGAATCATCAAAACTATACAAGTTGCAATAATGTAAAACATGCAAATAGCAACTTTCGTAACAATCTCCCCCTTTTTTATGATGGCAAAACAGTTATTATTTATATAATTTTCAAATTCTAAGAATCTCCTAAACTCCCCTTGAATTGATTAACATGTTAGAATTAGGAGGCATTGCACGACAATGTTATCTCTCTTTTTTTTATTTATGTTAAAAAAATACAAACATATATGATACAAAACAAGAATACGAACAAAATACGAGAACAGACAAAATACGAGAGAACAAACAAAATACGAGAACAAATAATATTTTCTCCCCCTTTTTGAGAATAAAAAAAAGAAAAGAAGAAAAGTAATAAAAATTTGAAAAGTCATATGATAATCCTTTTATGATTGATCCTTGAAAGTGATTGAAATAAATTTATAAATAAAATCAAATCATTAGGAAAATAGAATGATTCATAAGATTTCAGAAGAGATATAACATCAATAGTGAAGAAGATTTATCAAAAATATGAGTCAATTTAGACATTGAGATAAAGAATATCATTGCATAAAGGATGAATATAAAATTTATAAATTTTAAATTTTAATACGAAATAAAATCATGCAGAAGATTAATTTGAATTAAAAGAATGAAAGATTAAGGAATAAATTAGAACAAAATACAACTTGTGGTGCTTTGGGCATCTTTTCAATAATTGTGGCACTTTTTTCTACATCTTTTTACTTATGGACTTATTTTGTGCCTCTTTTTCAAGTTGCGAACTATTGCGCATTCTTTTTTATTTTTGTGCATTTGTACATTTTCAAGTGTATTCTTAATCTTTATAAAATCAATAATCTAAAATTTCAAATTTTTCTAAGTACAATAATATTTATATTGATAATAGAACTACAAAATAAGAAAACATCACAATTTGCAGTAATAATATGAAAATTTAAATTAGTCTAACAAGAGACATGAGATTGACATTCTTAATTACATCAAGTTATAAGCACAACTTAAATTTTGAAAAATTAGATTTTCTAATGAATTTAATTTTATATTGCACTTCAAGGTAAAGCACTTGTAAGATTAAAAATTTTAGAGATTTTCATATAGGCTAACACACATTTCAAAATAAGATAAAGCGCAAGACAAGATAACTTATATTGAAATCATGATAATGAAAATTACAAACAGAGAATTGATATCAATACAACTTAAAACTAAAAAGCTAACACATAAAATGAAACTAACACATAACTAAAACAAAATACATCACAATCTATCACATCACAATCACATCACCTAAAGAAGATCATAAGCAAGTACACAAATCACTATAAGGGGACCTAATCTGGAGGAGGAGGAGGTGGAGCACTGAAGAAATTAAAATAACTGCTTATCATAAGCATATTAGAACAAATATCATTTATCTGCTCTATCATATATCCCATGTCCTGATTGTATTGAGCATCCTGCTGTTGTAAGTGAGTTTCAATTTGATCAAATCATTGATCAAAATTCATCTCTAAATGATCAAATCTATGAACCAAATCTTAATAATTTATTTCACCAGTAGGAACCGGTGCAGGTTCCTCCTCTGAGTCATTAATAACATGTTGTGCACGTGGTTCATCTTTATTGAAGATTGCTCTAAAAGATCCATCATTGTAGTAGAGAGGCTCCTCTAAATCATGATTTGGATGAACTAGATCATACTTCTTCTTCAAAATGTAGGCAACAAGATGTCCTAAGGCAATATTTTTCTTTCTCTTGTGGGAGACATGGCCAATCTTAGAAAGTCCATAAATATAGTCAATTATTAGTTGGGCTTCATCTATAAGTTGCTTGGTCATAATCAAATAGGTCACAGTATAAAGAAGAGGAGTAATATTGACTCTATCACCAGCTTTAGGAATTATGGAAGTTCGAAGAACATGTTGAATGATTCAGGCATTTTGATTTAGAGAGGCTAATCCAGGCACATGAGTTACTACTCTAATTCCTCTAAGGACATTGTTTATTTCAGACCAATCAAAATAAGAAGAATTGGTCAAGGTATGGGCTATAATCTCTTCAGTCCTTAAGTTCAAAAAAATTCCTAAGTCTTCCTTAGTGATCTCTACTTCTTCTTAAACACATAGAACCTAATCACTGAAATATCAAAATTAAAGGACATGTTTGCAAGAAAATAGTGAAAGGTTTCCTTATTATAGAAGTGGACTAGATTGAGAATGAGGCCAAATTGAGTTGAAGCAAACAGATTCATTACCTTAAAATTCAGTTGTTCTTGAAGGACTCTAGATGGAGTGATTTTTGCATAAGCAAATCTAGGGAATGACTCTTCATTAGCCTTGGATAGAAAGTTTTCACTAGAGTTTTTTGGTGGTCCCTTAGCCAATACCTCTTATCTTTTGCTAGAGCTAGCCATGGATAAGATCTAGAGGAAAAGGGATTTGAAAGGGATGTTTGAAGTGATGACATGTGAGTTCAAAAGCCTTCAATTTAAAGAAAATCGTATTTTCGTACAAACAAAATTAATTTTGCCTCGTACGAATTTGAGTTCATCCTGTATGAACCAAATTTTGTATGGACGAACGAATGAGTCCAATTTAAAACGGCTTTTCGTAATCACACAAGTAACGATGCATCCTTTCATATAAACTTTTGACCAAATGATCATACATACAAACAGGTGTTCTTTCGGGACGATCAGACATCTAAGATCATTTTAATGGCAGTTTAAACCATCCCCCACATTGAATCACCAAGTGTTCATTTGTATGAACCATAGGTTCGTACGTACGATCATGCATAATAAAACCAACCTTATCCATTTAACTATCAACATTCTTACAGACATTTTAAAATTTTGTATGGACGATCGTGACGATCATACAGATGAAGAGAAAAATAAAAACTAAGAAGCTATATCCAAACCGTTCAAATCCGATAGTTAATACACTACACAATTCGTCCCGTACGAAATGAATTTCGCCCCGAACACTTTTCACTTAATTTTTCAAACATGCAATCAAAAATCTATATGTGAGATTTTTTAAGACCTATCACAAACATAATAAAAACTATAGGAAACATAGAAAAACATAAGCTCAAATACAGAAAATCAAAAATTTAAAAATACACACAAAATACTAACTAGAAAAAACACACATCAATGTTCCAGAATCATTTTAATTAAGCATTCAAATTGATCACACCAAGCCTTGTTCTTAATATAATGAAAGTATCAAAGGCTAGTGGTTTTGTAAAAATGTCAGCAAGTTGATTTTTTATAGAAACATGAATGAGTTCAATTTCTCCTATTGATATATGATCCCTTATGAAATGATGTCTGATGTCTATATGTTTTGTTCTTGAATGTTGAATAAGATTTTTAAAAATTCAATTTGCACTTGTGTTATAAAAATAAATGGGAATAGTGCCTATAGTAAATCCTAAATCAATCAACTGTTATTTTAACCAAAGTACTTATGCCACACAACTTCCTTATATAATGTATTCAACTTAAGCAATAGATAGGGCTATTGAATTTTATTTTTTACTAGACCAAGAGACTAAAGAATTTTCAATAAACTGAAATGTTCCAGAAGTACTCTATCTATCAAACCTATAACCTGCAAAGTCAAAATTTGAATAACCAGTTATTTCAAATGAAGAGCTAAACTTAGGATACCAAATTCTTATGTTCTGAGTTCCTAATAGATATCTTAAAATTCTTTTAATTGCTATCAAATGTGATTCTTTTGGATCTGATTGAAATCTAGCACACAAACAAACACTAAACATGATATCGGGCCGGCTAGCTATTAAGTAAAGAAAAGATCCAATTATCCCTCTAAATTTCTTTCGATCGACAGCCCTTAGGGTCCTTATCCAACTGAACTAAGGAACTCATAGGTGTACTAATAGCTTTAGCATTATCTATTACATACTTTTTGAGGATGTTCTTAATATACTTTGACTGACTAAGAAATATACCCTCCTCAATTTGCTTAATGCTAAAGCCTAAAAAGTAACTTAAATCTCCCATTAGTCTCATCTCAGATTCACTACTCATTATGATAGAAAAAAAATCACAAAAATTTTTATTTGTAGATCCAAAAATGATATCATCAACATAAATTTATACAATAAGTATATCTTTTCCAATTTTCCTCAAAAAGAGAGTTGTATCCACACTTCCTTTTTTAAATGATCTTTCAAGTAAGAAGTTGCTCAATATCTCATACCAAGCCCTAGGTGCCTGTTTCAATCCATATAATACATTTTTCAATCATAATTAGGGTGTTTAGAATTTTCAAAACCTGGAGGTTGTTCTACAAAAATATCCTCTTGAGTTACCCCATTTAAAAAGGCACTTTTTACATCTATTTGGTACAGTTTAAATCCTCTAAAACAAGTAAAGGCTAATAAAACCCTAATTGCTTCAAGTCTAGCTACAGGGGCAAATGTATCCTCAAAATTAATCCCTTCAATTTGATTATACCCCTTAGCTACTAATCTAGCTTTATTTTGAAAAACTACACATGAGTCATTCATTTTATTTTTGAATATCCACTTAATTCCAACTACACTTTGATCCTTTGGCCTTGCAGTTAATTCCCAAAATTTATTTCCTATAAATTGATTTAACTCTTCTTGCATTGTTAAAATCCAAAATTCATCCGAAAGTGCTTGATCAATATTTGTGGGTTTGATGGTTGAAATAAAGGCTGAATGATTGACTTCTTTATTTATCCCATGCATAATCCTTACACCCTCACTAGATTCTCCTATAATCAATTCCTTTGGGTGGTTTTTAGAAAATCTTAAATCTCTGGGAAAAGGGTTTTCTATCTCCAAATTTTCTACCAAATTTTCTTCCAAATTTATTTTATCAAACTTTTGGGAGTTAATCTCAATCTCATCTTCTACAACATTTGGCTCTTCCAAAATTTTCGATTCATCAAATACAACATGTGTGGTCTCCTCAATTACCAAAGTCCTTTTATTGAATACTCTATAAGATTTTTCAAAACTTGAATATCCTATAAAAATTCTTTCATCTTATTTTGGATCAAATTTTCCTAAGGTAGATTTTCATTGTTATGTATAAACACCTTAAATCCAAAAACATTCAAATGTGACAAATTAGGTGTTCTTCCTTTTAGCAACTCATAGGGTATTTTATTTAATTTTGATCTCACATTCACCCTATTTAGAATATAACATGCAGTGCTAACCGCCTCTGCCCAAAAATATTAAGAAAGTGAGTATTCCGCTAATATGGCTCCGGAAACTTCTATTAATGTTTTGTTTTTCCTTTCGACTACCCAATTTTGTTGAGGTGTTCTAGGTGTAGAAAAGTTGTGATCAATTCCTTTCTTCTTACAAAAATTATCAAATTTTTCATTCTCAAATTCTCCTCCGTTATCACTTTGAATAGTCATAATTTCACACTCTTATGAAATAGAAATCTAACCCACATGAATCTAGAGTAATCATCCACAATCACAAATCTGTATACCTTCCCTTCTAGACTTACAGTTTGAATTGGTTCAAAAAGATCCATATGCAAAATTTCCAATGGATTACTGGTTCTAAGATCCTTATTGGACTGAAAAGAGGACTTCACCTATTTTCCTAATTGACATGCATCACAAAGGTGATCCTTAGTAAAGTCTAGTTTTGATATACCTCTCACTAGGTTCTTTTGGGTAATCCTCCTAAGGTTTTTCATGCTAGAGTGACAAAGTTTCCTAAGCCAAAGCCATGACTCATCAGAAATAGTTTTAAACAAAAAGTAGTAGGAGTTTTAATGCAATCAATTCTAGCATATACACATTTTTTACCCTTATAACATTCAAAACATCATTTCCATTTAGGCTTAATATGCAGCTAGTAGGAAAAATTTTTACACAGTATCCCTTATCACATAGTTGGCTTATACTTAACAAATTATGCTTTAAGCCTTCTACCAATAACACATTTTAAATGAAAAAAATTCTTACAGTTTCTAATTATACCTAACCCAATCACCTTCCTTGTGGTGTTATCTCCAAGTGTAACCTTGCCTCCACTCCTGGCTTCTAGCGATATGAATTATGCGGTATCTCAAGTCATATGCTTTGAGCATCCACTGTCCAGGTATCATATGCTCTCATGAGGTCTTGTGTGAGAACGACCCTCTTCTTGATCTAACTGATCAAGGTTATCGGCCATTAAGCAAAGATTAGTGACTTGCTCATCCTTTTTTGTCTCAGATGAGTCTGAAGCTGAGTCCGTCTAGAAAGCTCATTGGAATTTCTTCTTTTCCTTCTTCACAATTGGTTTCTCTTCTACCTTCTCCTTGCTAGGAGTGGCTTTGAGTTTTGGGTAGTCTGTCTTAATATGTCCAGGTTTCCTACAGTCATAGCAAATAACATTATTTGAAACCTTTACATTTCTATTAAATTTACCTCGATTTTATTGCTGGCATCTCGTTTGCTTCTTCTTCATAAAGCTTTTGAATTGTCTAGTCATTAGTGCAATGTCATCTTCATCCTCAAGTTGTGAGTGTTCACTCTCTGACTCCTCCACTTTCAGTGTTATGTTCTTCTCCCTTTGTGGTTCACCTACATTAATCTTTCTTTGGCTAACTCCTTGCTCGTAAGCAATTAGCGATCCAAGAAAATTGTCATCATAAGTAGTAGGTAAACAATTAAGTATCTTAATAACCATTTCAGTGTTCGTTAGTTTTCTACCCAATGCATGTAAAGAGATGACTATTTGTGTGAATCTTGTGTACATAATAGAAATGGATTCATTTGGTTTCATGCAAAATACTTCATAGTCATGGAATAAGATATTAAGTCTAGATTGCTTAACCTCATTAGTCCCCTCATAAGTTATACAAAGTCTATCCCATATGTCCTTTCCACTCCTATAAGTAGAAACCTGTATGTAGTCTTATGATTTAAGAGCACAAAAGAAACTATTCAAGTATTTGGCATTTAGTTGTGCTAAGTCACATTCTTCTACTGTCCAGTCTACAAAAGGTGTTTCAACTCTAACTTTGTCAACTAGTCTAGTTGGTTTTGTATACCCTTCATGAACAATGATCCAGATATGGTAATTAAGTGACTGTAAAAATGTAGACATGTGTATTTTTCAAAAATCAAAAGGAATATTATCAAACAATGGAGGTCTAGTTATAGACTAACCCTCAGGTATATTTTGGTTTCCAAATGTAGCCATGTATGTTAATCAAAAAGTAGTCTAAACTTATGATTTCAAAATAAAGCTCTGATACCACTTGTTGAAATTTGTTCAATATGAATTAGATTGTTAGACCTAAGCTTATGTCCTAGTAGCTAACAAAGAGGGGGGATGAATTGGTAATTAAAATTTTTTCCCTCTTTTTAGAATTTTAAACTGAGAATAACTTTAGTGAATTTTGTAGAAAAGATTTTTCAACCATAAATTAAAAAGTAAAAAAAAAAAGTAGTGAAAAATAAAAAGACACAAGATTTATAGTGGTTCGGTCCAACACGACCTACATCCATTCCCTAGAGGCACCCTTCGAGTATTGCACTAATACCACTAGTGACTCTCCTTTGGCACCCACAGCAAGGCAGAGAAGCCTTTACAAAACTCTCTTCCACCACTACCTGATGCGCCAGAGAACCATCATCCTTTTACACTCTCCAAGTGTTGGCAGATAACCATCCGTCCTTTCATACTCTTTAAGTGTTGGTAGAGAACCCTTCATCCTTTCACACTCTCCCAGTATTGGCAGAGAACCCTTTGGCTATTCATACTCTCCAAGTGTAGGTAGAGAACCCTTCAGCTATTCACACTCTCCAAGTGTTGGCAGAGAATCGAATATCCTTGACAGATCTTCTCACAAGAAATCTTGAAGGACAAGAGAAGAGAGTGAAGTAATCACAAATCATAAGTGGAGATTCTTACCTTTGAGTACCAAGTGAATCCTTCCTGCTCCAGTAGTAAGAATCCTCCTTCAAACACTCTCTAACACTCTCTCCTTCACTCTCCCTTTAGATAACACAAAGATTAGTAGGCAAAAAGTTTACAAGACAGTTTTAAGTGGACCTTATATAATAAAGACACAAAAAATCATCCAAAAAATGCTGACTTCAAGTCTGTACAAAGTCGATCATCCTGGATGATCGTCGGATCATCCTGTATGAATAGTGTTAAAATAGTAGCATATGAACCCAATGTGCATTGGGACGAGTTGACTTCATACACGATCATCATCCCGTATAAACTATATTCATCCGGTATGAATAGTTATTTTAAATCCATAATAAAATATAATTGCAAACAGTCCATATTTCAAAAGAACAGAGAACATCATCCTGGGATGAATGTTTATGTGTCTTGACGAACATCATAAACATTGAAACCCGAGAACATCATCCTGGAATGAACTGTCCATTTCATCTAGATGAACAGTACATACTGAGAATTCAGAGGAGATCGTCTAGGGATGAACTAGCAATTTTGTCTTGAGGAACAGTTCAATCTCAGAATCCAGAGAAGATCATTCTGTGATGAACCGTCCATTTCATCTGGATGAACAGTTCTTTGTGAGAATCCAGAGAGCATCGTCCAGGGACGAATAGGGAAATTTGTCTGGATGATCAGGACATAGAAAAAATTTTTCATTTCCTGTTCGTTTCATTGCTCTTCCAAGGGGATAACTGATTTGATCGTCCCATACAAACTTGGTTCATCCCATACGATCAGTATGATTTTTTAAAGATCTCCCCAAGTGTGTGTGCGCTAAGCTACTCAATTATAATTGTTCTCTCTCAAACTCAATACAATGAAAAATACAAGCTTCAATTCATAAACTATCTCATACTGAATTTGATTTGAAGTCTTCTTTAGTCTGGAGTTTGATTTTCCTGAAATATTAGTCCATACAAGAGCAGAAATAATTCTTCCAAAAAATATTAGGAGAATATAATACTTAAAACAATAATATTTGGAATAATCAAAACTATACAAGTTGCAAGAATATAAAACATGCAAATAACAACTTTCTTAACACGACTCGCTCCTTACTCATAAGAAATGAGTGATCCAGGAAAGTAATCAATTGAATACATATTTAGATCTTTGGATTTAGTAATAGTAATTATTTTAGCATCATAGGAGCTACGTATACAATGCAACATTTTTTTTAATTTTTTCAAAATTCTTAAGTTCTCTACCTAAAGCATCCAGGGATATCACAATTTGAGTGACCCTAGTATACATTTCAAAAATTGACTCACTAGGTTTCATGTCAAATAGTTCATAATCGTGGGACAGAAAGTTTAACCTAGATTATTTCACTTCATTAGATCTTCCAAAAATGAAAATTATGTGATCAAAGAATGGTGGTCATGTAATTGAATATCCTTCCACATTATTATGAATTCCAAAGTTAGCCATTGATCATTTTTCAAAAGTTTTCTAAAACATAGTTTTTGAATCATACTTTGATAGCACTTGAAAGCTCATGAAGGTTTTTAAATCTCAGAGAACCAGCCCGAGGTTTTTAAAAAAAATTAACAAAAAGAAAAAAAAAACTTTTTATAACTTTTTTAATATCCAAAAATAGATAATTTTATCACTATATGTGGAAGTGAATTACTTTCATAATAACAAGAAGATCAGAGTTTTTAACGACATAGTTAATCACAGAAAAATAAAGTATGCAAAATAATAAGAATAAACACACCAAGATATATAGTGGTTCGGCCCAACCTAACTTTCATCCACTCCTAAGAACCCTTTATTTCAAGTATCACACTAAAACTAGTTTCTTTTTTTATTGTCCTATTCGTACAGCAAGGCAGAGAAGCCTTACAAAATCTCTTCCACCAACCTGGTGCGGTAGAGGACCTTTCTTTATTTTACCCTCCTAGTGAAGGCATAAAACCTGGAATCCTTTTTCACCCTCCTAGTGAAAATAGAGAACTTGGAAACCTTTTACTCTCTCTTGGATATGGTCGAGAACTACAACCTAATGTTATAGAATGTCTCCCTAGAGCCACCAAAGGATCAAGGAAGAAACTTAAAGAAGACATGAATGAACTCTTCTTAGAGTAACCTTGTGAATCCTCACTACACTCCCTCAAAAGAAGCTTTTGCCCTCTTCTCTCCCAAAGGACTCATAAACTCCTTCTCTATGCCTTTGTGAAATAAGACCATGTGAGAGTTTGAATAGAAAGCATCTCAATAAGACTTGATTTAAATTCTAGAATTTAAGATTGTCCAGTATGATCCTACAATTATGTTGTATGTTTAGTACAAAATAACCTTTTTAGATAGTACAAACTATATTATCATGTACAATCATTTTACAATTTTGTACTGATCATCTTGTACGATAGGCGACAATAAATTTTTATCTTATCAACTACTCAGTTTGTACTGTATGAAATTTGGGGATCATCATATACAATTAGTTAAAAAAATATAGTATTTTGTCTTCTATGATAGGCAACCATAAATTATCATCTCATGCATCACTTGGGTCTTACATTACGATTGTTACAAATCATCTGATATGATTTGATAAAAAAAATTAACCATAATTATTCCCCTAATCACAAGTTCAACTTAGGCATGTTTGTCATATATCCTATAGTACGATGAGTATCATATGGTATATTTAGAATAAAATTTAAATTTTAAAATATTGCTTAAATTATGATTGACAGCTATTTTCATGATTATAACTGATCATTCTATATGATAGGGATTGTCTAGTATGATTAGTTTAATCAATCTAAATTAATAGAAGTGCTCTAACTAATAATATTTTGGTCATCTAATCATCCAGTACGATATAAATTATATAGTATGATTTGTTCAAAGAACTCATATTCTTCCTAACTCACTAACTCACCCACTCAAGTGTGTGTGTGTGTGTATAAGGTTACTCGGCTTTAGGATCCACCAAAATACCTTATTGACTCAAGAAAGATAAAAAGTATATAAAGACTAAACATACAAACTTTAATCTTAGTTTACCTAATCTTAAGCTGATCAAAGTTACAAGTGAATAGTATACCTGAAATATTAGGGAGCAGGATAAAACAGATATTCAATAAACTCAATTATCAAGAGATAACATAGTAAAAAATCCAAGAATATTTATTATCATCAAAATCAAAAGACTTGGGTCAAGATTTGCAACAATCTTCTCCATTTTTTATGATGACAAATAAGGATAAAATAACACATAACAACAAAATATAGAATATTAAAAGGAAAACAAAGAATTAAACTTTTTAGAATAAAATATAATATACCAACAACATACTACTCCTCTTTTGACATCACAAAAATGAGAAAACAACAACAAAAAATAGGAAACTAAAAGCAACAAAAAATGCAGGTATAAATAAAAATAAAAAAATAAAATAAACTAAAATATGGAGGGATCTTGATCAAGTGGAGGTTGGGCGGGTGGTGGCTTGAAGTATTGATTGAGTGAAGCAAACTTATTGTGGTTTTGATATTTATTATATAGGGTAAGGGAGGCCATAGCCCACTCTAAAGGGAATGTATCTATTTCGAAGGGTAGGCCATCAATGGAAATTAATGCTCATGGTTTTGATCTAGCGTTCCAGATGTCACCACATAGCTTCCTGATGCCTTGGATCTAATCCAATAGGCCAGATGCTGTCATGTGGCCTCCCATTGCCCACATCGCCATTTTATCGATTTTAATTAATCTAATTAATGTTTTTAATTGATTTTAATTTACAACAAGTTCAAAAATTGTATAAAATCAAATAATTTAAAACATTATGTATAAAATTTCTTTTTTCTCAGAATTAAATCCTCCTTCATTTAAAATTAAAATTGAGCAAAATTATTTTATAGATAATAAATAATTTTAGATATTTGATATTTGGGTTTTTAAATAATATTGCTTCAAATATAAATTCAAATATTTTGAATTTTTGCAATGAATATTTTTGAAATATTTTTTATCTTTAGCGAATTTTTAAGAAATTTTTTAACCTATATTTGAATAGTTATTTAATTTCATATTAACATGAATTATTTTTAAAAATCCTTTGTGAGTTAACTTCAATATGTTTCCATTCAAATAAATCTTTTATTGAATGTTTTAAACAAAGCTTAGTCATCATGTGACAAAACTAATTAAACCAAGTGAAAGTCTATAGGGTATTTACATTCAATCCATTACTTTAAGTTCCATATTTATGGATTTAGGCACACTAACTTACACTTGGGTTTGATCTGTAAATGTTATAGTAATTTTCTTCTTTATCATAATGTGTAAATAGTAATGTCATGGGGAATACTATCTTTGGATGATTCCCTAAGTATTTGTATCATCATGGGGAATACTATCTTTGGATGATTCCCTAAGTATTTGTATCATAGGTTGAATTAAATGTTTAGGAACCCATCCTTTCTTTTTAAAACACATAGATTTATTTCACAAATTTGTTGATACTTTACATGGTTTGGCTGGTTATGCTCATGTTAAGGGTTAGAGACCTCTAATTTTAAGGGACATTGGGTAAATCATAAAAATTACATTAACACCCAATAACTATGATATTAAAAGAACAAAATTATAGTGAAATTACCTACCCTAGGATTGGGACCCATTGATCTTAAAAATCATAAAATAAAAAATTTAATTAACTTATATCTAATCCCTTAATTAAGCCTAAATTTTCTAAAAATTGTAATAAAATTAAATTAAATAAAAAAATTATAAATAATATTTAAAATGGACCAAAATTAAAACCTTAATCTAATAAAATTAAAAGCTTCTCAATTGGATATCAATTTAAACTTAATTTAATTTATAGTAATATAAATTATTTAAATTATTTGAGTAAATAAACGTAATTAACAAATTACAAAAAAAACTCTAAAACACTTAAGAACACCTCCATGGGAGATTCCTAACTTTTGGGAGTGATCTCAAGAAGTTTGGAATCAATTTAGATCAAAATCATCAAAACCCTCTTAATTAACAAATTCAAAATTCATTTAATTAGTCAAACTTTTAAAGATGATAATTAATTATGAAAAAATCAAATGTTGTAAAGCTCAAGGGCATAGAATAAATTTAGGGTCTAGTATTATTTAAAAATGTCAAACCACAAAAAATAAGTCCAAGTAAAACTCAAAAGAGTTAATAATCTGCATAATTGTTGGAAAAAAATAGGTCAAAACTTACAAAATTCATAGCTTGATGTAGATAACTCCAAATCTACCAATCTTAGTGTCTAATTACTCAGTTAAGGTTATGGTATTTAAGAAAAATACTAAAATTATTGAATTAAATTTAATTTTAAAAGGTAAATTTTGACTCCTTAATTAATGTATTAAAATAATCACAATAATTTATTCGTTGTCTTAAAATCTTTAAAATCAACCTTAATACACTAACACTTAAGCTTAACTTAAAATCCCTTAATCCTTCAACAAATTCAAATATTAGACAACCTTAAAGACATATCGAAGCCACACAACTTAATACACACATCTTAAATGATTTGCTAGGACAACCGACTCAAGATCTAGGCTAGGCTAGTGTTTACTTTTATATTATTATGAGCCAAGTTTTCCATGGTTTTGACTATATATTGGAATGTAATGATTTAATTGATGTTATTATTTATTTACTTATGCAATCTATGAATTGATTTTATGGGTGCTAGATTACTACTCGGTTAGAAATGATCTAGAAGCTCATAAAGTTTTTTTAGATGATAATGAGTAGAACTAATAAAAAGGTCAAATTTAAATCTTTTTAACTATAAGTCTTCTGCAGGTGAGAAAAGTTCCTAACTCCCCCTTGAAATTAAAGGAGTATGGCTAAGTGTGGATGTAAATTTAATTAGTATAAATAAATCTAATTGCTAAGGATGAAAATTCTTTAAATTGCTTAGGATAACCATGTAGGTGGTCTAAAATTTTCTTTTAAATTAATTATAATAACATTACCATTATTAGGTCCCAAGTCTTGGATGAGAAAAGTTGATGGCTATATTAGGTAGTCGATAGCTAGCATAAATTTTGTCGAATAATCATGACATAAATTATTTAATAAATTATATTGATGCTAGGACATTCCTTGGGAACAATGTATTATATGGCTTAAATATAGCGATAAGTGTGCAAGCGCTGATGTACGGGCTCCCTAGGGCAGTGTTAAATAGTTAAAGATTCCCATATGTGGGATGGATGTGGCCAAAGAACCTAGTTATTAAAACTAAAATTTGGATAGGAATAAGAAAATTAAAGGGATTAATAGATATTATGATTAATATGAAGATAAATATTCTATGCATTCAGAAAACTAAATGGGTTGGAGAGAAAGCTAAGGACATTTATATTTTAGAATTTAAATTATGGTATTCATGTAGGAGTCATAATAGAAATGGTGTAGGTGTGATTATAGATAAGAGTTTAAAGGATAATATTTTAAAATTTAATAGAATTGGAGATAGAATTAAAGCTTTAAAGATTATTATTGATTCTAAGATTATTAATATTATAAGTGTTTATGCTTCTCAAGTAGGTTTGGATGTGTCTTCAAAATTAAAATTTTGGATTGCCTTAGAAGAATGAATGAAAAAGATACCTCTGGAAGAAAGAATTTCTATTGGAGGAGATTTAAATGGACATTATTGGTAGAGAGGTAGATGATTTTAAAAGCATTTATGGTGGCCATGGGTTTGGAATGACTAATGAAGGTGGTAAGACCATAATAAAATTTTCTTTAGATTATAATTTTTTAATTGCTAATACCTTATTTAAGAAAAGAGATGAGCATGTCATCATGTACAAGATTGGATATAGTAAATTTCAGAGTGATTATTTTCTTGTAAAAATTAGATCACTTAGATTGCAAAGATTCTAATGTTAATCAAAGTGAAAGTTTATGTACCCAACATTATTTATTAGTTTTGGACTTTAAGATGAAGGGATAGAAAATAAAAAATAAGGTAAAGCAAAATTATAGAATTAGATTCGGGTATTTAAATAATATTTACAAAAATATTTTTGAGAGTATGATTTTAGATCTTAAGATTTTGTCTCTGTATGAGGATGCAAATGATAATAAAAATAACGAGTGATATTAGGAATAGCATAAAAGATGTGCTCAAAGAATTAAAGGGAAAAGCTCATAATAGTAATAATAGTTGTTGGTGGAATCCAAATGTGCAAGAAAATATAAAAAATAAGAAGATTTGATAAGAAAATTTTTTAAAATGAAAAATTTTATAATTGGGAAAAATATAAAGAGGCACTAATGAATCAATGAAAGAAATATGTCATGCAATGATCTTAGCTTTTAATGATTTATATACTATATTAAATACTAAGGAGAAGATATATATATATATATATATATATATATATATATATATATATATATATATATATATATATATATATATATATATATATATATATGCTATCCAAACAAAGAGATAGGAGTAAGGATTTAGTTCAAGTGAAGTGTATTAAGGATGAAGATAAAAAAAGTACCTTGCTTAGAAGATGATATTCAACAAACGTGGATGAGATATTTTTTTGAACTTTTTAATGGAGATTGTGAAAATCCGATTAACCTTAGTGACCTTAGCACCCAAAATGAAAATAAAGATTTTTATGTTAATCAGTGTATTAGTAAAACTAAAGTTTGATCAGCTTTAAAGAAAATGAAAATTGTTAAGTAGCCTGTTACTTATATTCTAGTATAGGATATCATTGGGTGCCTCGCCTCCTATCTTCTAAGATGGAGGAGATTATTGTGATGGGATCTGGTAAGCACCCCCCCCCCCCCCCCCCCCCCCATTATTGTAGACCACCAATGCCACCTCCAAAACATTCAAAATTTTCCTAAGTGATTGTGAAATTCCAGAAGAAGAATGATAAGAACAAGCATATTATTTAAGTTAAGGGAAAGAGGCCAAAGTCCTATAAAATATAATTTATTCAAAAGAAAGACAGCAAGATTAAGAATCCATCAATTCTAGTAGATTTACCTAGGCTCCTTATTCAGGGATGAGAGGACTCCACCTCACCTGATTTAGAGTTGCTACCCTTGAGGCTCCTTCATCACCTTCTGATGTGGATGCCCCCAGCCAGTTGGGGATGCCACCCTTCCGACCACTAACTCTAGGATAGCCGAGAGGGACGTTATAGTTCCTTATAATTATAAGTAAATTATTACTTAAATAGTTTTAGATCCCTTCACTATAGATGACCTCAAAATTAAAGATATCCTCTCCAATTTGGATGAAAAAGAACTTGATAATATGATGGTGTTTAAGGGATACCTACAAATTAAGCCCGAGTCGATAGAGGGAAGGTTCATTGATGAGGTGGTATAAGAGATCAAAGATATTCTTAAGGAAAAAAAAGTTGTGGAAGCTTTTGCCAGTAAAATCAATATGGAAGAGAGCAGGGTATCAGCTAAGGATGCTGAGCCTAATTGACACCATTTTGGTGAGGAAGAAGATTCAAATGCTATCAATTCCTATTCCAATAAGTTAGAAAAACTTAGAAGTAAAGATGACCATATTAAAGATTTGGAAAGACAAGTTTTATAAATGCTAGAATAGGGTAAAGATATGTAGAGCCAGCTAATTGAAACTAAATAACCTCAGCCCAAATAGTCGCAGCCTTCCATTTATATATTTATCAAGAAAAGCAAAAAATTAAAAATCAAGTATAAAGATTCCTTTATCAATGCCATCAATCCCTCCAGTTCAATCAATAATTACTCTAGTAGTCCTTCATGTACCCACAATGATTCTTCCAATATAGTTAAAAATTTCAACTATCCCTCCAGTCCAACTAGAAAGATATATCAAATAGTTGATCAACACCCAGGAAGTTACTTTCCAGATGTCATTCATAAAGGATTTATCAGATGAGAAGATAGTCACCAAACCTAAGAAGTATTTTGAGAAAAGAGCAGCCACATAATCAGTAAAAGATTATTCCAAATCTGGATTCAAGGATTATAATTTTGATGATAGAAAATATTTTTGGTATTTCTATTTTTTAATTATTACCCTGCCTACTAATGTTTCAGGTCCGTAAGGTCCATTGCAAATCAAGCTAGCTCAAGAGTGGGTAGATTAGGACTAAGTCAGTCTCTAAGTGTATTTCTAGTGTTTTTACCTTTTCTTGAGTCAAATGTAATAATGTGGATCCTGATGCTAAGTAACCTTGCATACACACACTCAATGAGAGAAATTATATAGGGATAAAAGTTTTTTTATTTTTGATCACATCGTACCAGACTATCTAAAATTGTCTTGGAAGATTAGTTAAAAATAAAAACCCTAATTAGGGTATTCTTATTAAGACAGCTAAATTAAGCAAATTGTCCTAAATGATATTCACATCATCCAGGATAATAGGCTCAAATTAGAAAGAATCAGCAGCCAACTCTTTTAGGCATGTAATATTTTTTAGACATTATACAGGACATCGTCTTAGATGATGTTTTACAATTATGCCTAAATTAGTCTTATGACTGAGGAAAGTAATTAAGGTTTGACTGAATGATTGTATCATCCTGGATGATTGTAAGATCATCCTTGACCATCGTAGGATCGTCCTGGACCATCGTAGGATCATCTTGAACCATCGTAGGATCATCATAGATGATCGTAGGATTGTCTTGGTTGATTAGTTAAACAAACCTTAGTTTCTTCTTGAATCATCTTGGATGAACAAAATGATGTGCTTGATAATATTTATTAATTTTAACTAATTATACTGGATGATCCATGAATCAGCCTGATGATAGGTTACTTTTTCATCATAAACATGTAAAGTCTGGCTGAATTAATATATTGATATTATGGATGATTTTGATGTTTTGAACTAATCTTATTGGGTGATGTACTCATCATTCTGGATGATCAGAACAAATAAATATTCTAATCATCTAGCCCCTCCTAGATCGTCCTGGTTGAAAGGGATGAAAATACACTTATCGTATAGGATGATCTATCAATAATTATGGATAATCTTTGATGGCTTATTGCAATTTAGGGAAAATTTTAAGCCCTTCTATATAAGTGAGAACATTGAATAAATTGAAGAAACCTTAGAACACACAGAAAGCATTTCTGATTTAGAATAATTCTTATCGTTTAAGTGACCAAATTTAATGCAATGTACTTAATATTGTATCATGAATGTTTAGTAAGAATAAATTAGATACTCTAAATTTTTTTAATATAGTTTTATTTATTTATTGTAACGTAGTATTTGAAAAATAGGTTGGTAAACAAATTTATTGCAAGGTAGCTTAAGTAATTTTTAAAATTAATGTTTTTTGTAATTATCACTAATTAAATCATTTATAAGTATGTAAATCAAGTTTGTATGTAAATCATTTTTACATTTTATAAATCATTTTATTATGCAAATCATTTATAGATTATGTAACTATATATTTGTAATTGATTCATATAAATTTATATATATATATATATATTTGTAAATGTAATTGTATTTTTTATTTTTCTAATTATACAAATCTTCATATAAGTTACAACTTCATTTTTATGAGTTAATGTAATTTAAAGAAATGTAAACTAATTGCATCTTTTACTATAGATGGATTTAGGTGATGATCATCCTTGTAGGGTCAAGGAAATACAGATGTGGCTATTGTTGAAGTACCACCTCATGATGGGTACTTCCTGACTCCTATATCTACTAGTCCTTAATTTCCCTCTCTAGATTAGATACACTCATCTCCATTATATCCATATTACCCCCATCAATATTTCAAATAGCTCTAGCAACCTACCCTTACCCTTATTACGATGACCCTTATTATTCCCACCTCCTATATAGTCAAAATAGGGTGGACCATCAACTCAAGCAAAGGTTGGGGTTGGGGATCCTGCAATAGTAGAGGATAAGCATGTATATATAGAACCTGAAGGTGCTATGTAAAATCATTTATTTTATAAAGTTATTATAATTTTATCTATTATTTAATTGATATAAAATTTTACTAGAACCTTTAATCCCATAAGGCATATGCTTCAATACCTTAAGGAAACCTACCCACAAGTTTCATGACATCATATGGAGTAAATATGATGCTTCTTACTTATTATTAAAGAAGATCCCATAAGAAGTTAGGGATATATGGCTCAAAGATTTTAAGGTATATTTATCTGGTATTACTTAACATTTTTAATTTCATTTTTGTTAATATTATTAATTTTGCCTATATTTTATAAAAAGATTTTAGGTGGTTTCTTGAATGGTATGAGGATTAGAATAAATTTTATGAGGAGAGGCTCTATTCCTCTTATGGACATATTCATTGATATTAGAAATTCTTGGAAGCATCCATTATGGATTGGCTAGAAAGTATAATCTAATTTGAGTAGAGCTTGGGTGAGCCCTAAGTTCTCTAAATATATAGAGCATAATAAGAAAAATAGGGCATCTGACTATGGGGCTTTAGGAAGCTCCCTTCATATGGGTGATTCAATGCCTTATATTAAACATAAATAATGACTGGTAAAAGATTATAAGTTTTATAAATATATAACATTATTTTAACTATATTTTTTATTTATAGAAAGAGTATCTTGGTCGAGAGCCTACACCACTAGAACTATATGTGAGGACTCACCTATATTAATATGATCATCGGTGGAATATAAGTAGGTGAGAAAAGATTACATAAGTATAATTTTTTTTAGTAATAATAAGAAATAAGTAGAAATTTTATTTTATGGATTTCTCATGTGATGATTTTATAAGACTTCGGGATAGTCAGCAATCTACTAGTCATGGATCATCTTCAGGATCAACCTAATATTCTGAGTACCACATTGGTTAGATATTATTAGAGGATGGTAAAGGGGGAGGGTATTGGCTTAGGTTTGTAAGGATATTTTTATGAGGGTAGTACATCTACTTTAACATTTTATAATGTCAGTGGCGCTGAAGAAACCATCCGCTAGAGGGTTACTACACTAACAAGAGAGATAGATGAGATAAGATAAATTCAAGCTCAGATGGAGGCGGAGCTGTGATTAAAATGAGATGAAAAATATTAAAAAAAAAGTAAGATCATACATGAATCACAGAGCAGCAAGGATATGGATGATGATTAGTTATTAAATTTATTTAAAGAACTAGTTGGAGTACTTTTAAAATAATTTAACATGTTAAACTTTATGTTGACCTATAGTTAAACCTTTGTATATTATATATTTTATGTTTTGAATTATCTGGCCATCTATTAATTTTGGATATTAGTGTATTATATATATATTATTTTTTGAACTGCATGGGTATATATTTTCCTCAGCTATCGTAGGTACATATGGAAATGTGTTTGGATAAAGGGGTGTTTTCTTTTTTCTTTTTCATTTTTTTTTTGTAAATACTACAAGTTTTGGGCAGCTAATCGGTGGTTTAGCCAATGGAAAATGATACCAGATGGGTCTTAAAATTGCCAGTATTGTATTTCTCGCTGGTAATAACCAACAACTTTCTAGCGATTGGACCACCAGAAACACTAGCAATTGGACCCCAGGAAACACTAGTTATTTTATCACCAATAATGACCTACGGTTAACCTATACTCATTATGCTAGAAAAGTTTGATGGGGTTTCCTCCAGTTTTGTCAATAGTAATTAATGGTTATTATAGCTGTCCAAAGACTAACAATAAAAATTAAAGCTTTCAATTTCCTATTTGGTTTATTTGATGGTCTTAAATTCGCCAAAAAAATGCTGAAAATTTTCATAACTTCCAAAAATTTTGGTATATTCTACTATAAATCACCACCAGTAATGGATGATTTTTCTCTAATGTGTAAGCAATAAAGAAAATTATATCCTTAGTAGTTACTCCTATGCTACCTGTGGCTCTATTAAATCGTGGGGAATTCAATTTATGGAATATTGGTAAGTGTGTATCCTCTTTAGTCTCCTTGTTTTTAGTTTTCCTACTACGTCCATCACGCATCAATTATATTATTTAATCAATAAACTACATCGTCCTGTCAAAATTCATTAGGGCTTATATCCTACGATTGTTTGGTGTTTCATTACCAAATAGATCCATTACACTCAATATAGTTCCTTTCCTATCAAATTATAATTCATTTATACATATTCATGTTATGAATGCAAAGAAAATAAATCTTAAGACTGCACATTTCTACCCATCTAAATCAATTCATATAGCTATGTTTACAATCTAATTCTTCCAATAACTATTTTTTATGATAAAAAATTGATCTCCTAACTTTTATAAATTAAATTTTGAATGAATGGATATAAAATTATTTTGAAGTATATGATTTATAATTGCTTCCATTAGACTTTTTTATATTAATAAAATATTAAAATCTCTAGTAAATTAATTAAGAGATGAAGTAGGCAACTCTTTCAAATTTAGATCTTTGGGCTTCCATATATCACATAATAGGATCAAAAGGTTAACATTAAACTATGACCATTTAAATCATTTCCCTACTAGATCAATCTAGGCTACATAATAATCTATCATTAACCTATTACTCTAGACCATTAATCTTACACCTTTCTTCATATTTAAATGATTGTCAACATACATCATATTATACACTCACACACAAATACAAACATTTTTTTTTCAAAATCAATTTTTTTTCATGAACCCAATATTTACTATTCATAACATAGATATATTATTATCATAAAAAATATAAACTTTTTATATTTCATTCAAATCCTTTTAATACATCAAAATAAGACTTTTTATAATGTACTAATCTTGCATCCCTTGAGATCAATTTTTGTGATTTATCAAAATAAACATATCTCTAAAGTCATAATAATTCATGTTATTACTTATAATATTATCATCACTTATACATTATTTTCCAGTTGCCTTTACTATTCTAATTTACTTTTGCTTCTTAATATATTAGATTAAGCTAGTAACTCTACTCGTCCATTACCCTTTACCCTGGTTTTAAAATAACATATGTAGGTGCATATAATGTGAGAAAAAAATATATGTTTGAATGTCAATACTAACATGGAATTCAATTATACTTTAACTAAAATAGTATTCATGATTCTACAATAAAATTAATCACAATTTCATTGCAAAACTTGTGTAAGTGAACTAATTTTAAACTACTAATCAATTATCATACATAAATATTGTCTAAAAGCCATGTCAATCATATCATGTAATGTGTCATAACCAAGAATCACAAAATGCCCAATCTATCATCAATATATAAGTATAGTCAAGTATAAGTATCCTGATAGAAGTAATCATCAATCAAAATAATTATTAAAGTTTCTGTATGGTAGTAAAATCATCAATATCATACCAAAAATATTTTTATCATTATGTAATATTACTTATTCATTTCATTGAGCTTTAGTACAATGAGGTCGCATATAATATAATATTGTGACCAACATCTAAAGTCTTCCATAAGTAAAATCAAAGTAGCCATCGTGATGTTTTTTTATATAACTTTCTAAAAAGTGATGCTATTTCACTTCTTGCTCATATTAATCTTTTCAGAAGTATTAATCATATATTTTTCTACTCGATGCAAATAATACACAACTACTTGGTACTATAACTTCTCATACACATTGACTTATGAGTGCTCATTAAAATATGTTATTTATGAATCATATAAGATATGCCCATTGGCATACTATATTCCGAGTTTTATCATAATCTTATATCTAATATATGGATCAAATATAGAATCCCATTCGTATCAAACATAGTAAGCATATCTCCATGGAAAGTAGTTATATACCTAAATATAATGTTTCATTAAGTCTATAACTTGTAAAACACAAAATGTTCACTTTCCATTTTGGCATAAATTAATGTATATTGATGGCTCAATGTCACTATATTATAAGGCAAGGTTCCATCAACATGTAGAGATTATCATACACCAGTTCATAAATCAAAATATCATGATAATAACTTTATGAATTTATGTGAAATGATCCATAAGAAATAATGAAAAATTGTAAAATCAGAAAAAGATTCTTATGATTCAATATGAAGATTATCACAAACATATCCATACACTGTCATCAATTCTATGAATCAAAACTCATCACATATCATAATAATTCAAAAGAGAAGAAAATATTACCTTTTAATATAGGGTGAAGATGTTCTATTTTGAATTTGGATAACTTTTCACTATCTTCAATATAAAATCAACCAAAGATAATCCTTAGCTCTCCCCTTCATCCTCCTTTCTAAAACCATCCTCCCTCCATCTCCACTAAACAAATCCTAAGTGACAAATTTCTCTTCCATTACGATGATAAATATTGAGGGCCAATTAAAAAACTATGTTCTAAACAAATAGTATTGAATAAAATAGAATGGGTGTAAATGTAATCTTTCATATAATGACTAAGTTATATTGAATGCAAGCCATTTAGGTGAAAACTTGATGGGTATTTAAGGATAAAGGATTGAAATTGAGATTAATTTCCATTTAAAATTTAATTTAAATGCATAAATAAATTCAATTAATGTATGTATGTATATATATATATATATATATATATATATATATATATATATATATATATATATATATATATATATATATATATATATATATATATATATATATATATATATATATATATATATATAATTTAAAGCCATATTCATATATATTTGTTACATGACTAAAAAAGTTTGAGTAAAATTTTAGAAGATCTTCATATAAATGAATAAGGTTCGAACACTAACTTACTTTCCCATTCATATTCATTAAAATGTGTATTTATTATTTAACAAGTGACTTCCTCTGAACATGATAAAATGCTCATTTAATTATAGTTTTTTTTTTTACTTGATGGCTTATTATACATAATTCCATCAATTATTTTCTAATTTCTATGTTTTAAGAAATTATGTATATAATTAGATATATCTGTATAATAAAAATATCAAAAAATCTATATGAAGAAATTTAATTTCTTATTATTTAAAATTTATGAAACAACATAAACAACAACTGATAAATTATGATATTCATTAGTTAATTTATAAATCTTATTATGTCTAATAATTAGACAATATATTTAAATAATTAGCATAAAAAATATAAATAGTTAGGTTTGATTAAAGCTTGATTTTTGCTTGAACTTGATAATAAAACTAATAATAAGCTTGAACAAGGTTTTAAAAGTAAGATTTTATTAAACCTCAACCCAAACTCCATAAGAAAAAAAAAATAAACAAACTTGAACAATTTAGTACTTAGCTCGGCTCGGCTAACTTATAATCCTATACATACATAACAACTAAAACTATATTTTTTGCATATTTAATACTTAACCCTCATTATTTATTCACATAAATATTAAAACTTTAAATTATAATAAAAATATTACTTATCATTAACTTTTATAAAAAAATTCACTCCATTGATCGTGTGGATGCACTTCCCCATGAGTTCTCAATCCTCCCATCAGATCCTATTATGACTTCTTCATCATAGAACTTCACATGTTGTTAGTCCCATCTCTATGACTACATGTCATCAGTCAATCCCAATACTCACGGTGAGATATAATATCGGCTTCCTCACATCAACATCAGCATCCTTCACATGTCATTGATGACATCAACAATAAGATCCCAACATGTCTTCCACACTTTTTTGGCATCTAGGGTTTTAGGATTGAGCAATGATGATATTAATGGCACACAAGGTGAGTACATAGTGAAATTTAGGATTAAAGTATGTAAAAAAGTAGTTGGAGCTTCTATGCATATAAATCCACCTAAGAATATAATAATAATAACAAAATTAATTAAACAAGGCATATGAGTTATTACACAAGACATCCTAATAAATTAGGATTCATAACTAGTAGACATTAGATGAAGGAATCATATGATCATTATAAGATTGATCATTCCTTCCCTTTGTTTCTTGAAATCTTCCATTCCTTACTCCCTTAAATATTCAAATATGGCAAACTTTCTCATATGTTTGAGTTAAACAACCACCTAATTTGAGAGTTTATGCTCTCCCATAATCAAAAGGGGTAATTAAATCTGGGAGTTTGAATCCATTTGGAGTCTCTAACAACTAGAATAAATTAACACTAATTCAAAATAATAATAAAATAGTTAAATCTAAGGTCAAGTCTCTAATAAGAGCCCATTATGAGTTTTACAATTAATTCTATGCAATTGCAAGTTTTCAATTTGGTTGCTTCAAGATATAAAACAATTATTTATGAAGTAATGATTCAATTCACTCAATTTGGGTGTTAATTGAAAACATAATATTCAAAAATTTCAAAGTTATTTGATGGGAAAAAAATACTAAACTCTAAATACATTTAAGTAAAACACATTAATATTTTCATTTGAAAAAACAATTTCTAGCTTAAAGCTACCAAAAAAGCTCTATGTTTTATGGTGTTAGGCTAAGACTCAAAAAGTAATATAATCCTTACTAAATTATTATTTATATATATCCTACATTGTTTTGCCGAGTACAAGCTATTTATGAAGAAATAAAAAAAAATTATATAGATGAATTATGTCGAGATCAAATCGAATCATTTATCGAGACTGAGTTAACAAAAGAGAAGCAAACAAACCCTCAAGGAGTCCCTTCTCTTGATTTAAGCTTTGTTTTGGATAGCATTCTTACAATTTTGTTTTTCAGACTACAACCACAATATCTATTTGGCCACTGCATTTCTTCGCTTCTTTCAAAAAAAAAAAGTATACTAGGAAGTGGTTTTCTACAACAAATATTTAAAAAGTTTTTTCTCTACAACTTTACAAATTAATAGAAAGCTATCTTAAATGAAGCCTTCACCTAAATAAATCCTTTAAAACATTTTAAGCAATAATTTCAAAAATGATTTTCCAAGAACAACATTTTAAAGGGATAATTCTAAAATAGTAGTGAAATGGCTCTCTTCCAAAGACACTTTATTTTTTATTAATTGATTTACCTACCACAAAATAGCCAAAATTTTGTTCTAAAAAAAGCCTAAATGAAGCAATTTTGAAATTTTAAGGTTTAATTTGATTAAGTTTTTCATCAACTTGACTCTAAGGAAAAAAAATCATTTAATTTACAAGAAAAAAAATGCTTATACAACTAGTATTTTGCACATAAGTATTTCTTATACATTCATTTGCATATAAATTGAACCACGTAACTTTCTTTATATGATATATATGAATATTATGAATATTTTTCCTTTAATATTATTGAATTTTATAATGTAAAATGAAAGTTATAAATTTTTTAAAGCTATAGACTAATATATAAATTTTCCTATATACAATTACTCTATAGCTCTACTGATTCTTGTATCGACTATTGATTCATTAAATGATTTCTTGCTTTTGTTATTGATCATTTTGAGCCTTACAAATGATAAGTGATCATTGGTGAGATTTAATGCTATTGACTATATTGAATAAGCATGTATAGTAATTCATTAACCCCTATATTGGGATACTTAGTGAATTTGGGTTTCTATTGAGCTTTTTAGTTCACTATGTAGATTTTAACGAATTTCAGGTCAGAAAAGGGATCAGGACTAGGTGGAGTGAGGTTATCAGAGATCCTCTAGTTTTTCTTTTATATTTTTTTTTTAATAATTATTTTATTTTTTATAGTCAGGAGTTTGAGATAGATTATGGATTATAAGTAATCTCTTAGTTGTTATAAATTTAATTTTAGAGAATGAATAGTAAAATATTTTAATGTATATAATTTTAATTATTTTTTCTAGCTAAATTTATACTAATGAATTCTTAGAAACTCTAGTTGATTATTTAAGTGACTAAAAAGATAATTCTTCTAACTTTTATCTTTGGGCATGATAATTTGATATCTTGGCAGTTATTAAAAGAAATAGAATTATAACTAGAGCTATAGAAGATGATGAGTGCGGTAGAAGTTGGGTACTATAATTTTCATCTTTTCTTTTGATTAATTAATTTGCATATGTATATATGTTATTATAATTGCATTTGAATTTATTGGTAATTATCACATAGTATATTGAGTACTTGAATGACATGTGTGAGTATAATTATTTAAATGAATTCATGATTGATAGCATGCTCTAATGATGAATTAAGAATCAATAATGGGTTGATTAAATTTAAATGGATTTTTTGGTTTTAAACTGTATTGATTTGTTTTGGTAAATTTGTGTTATTTTTATTAATTCGCCTATTTATTTTTATTCAAGGAAATAATGAGGATGATTATTTTCAGGGTGGGTAGATTGAAATAATCCAAAGACATGAAAAGCATTTTTAAAAGGAGAAAATGAACATTTAAACTTTTATTTAAACTAGAGTGCTTCGATACTATTCTTGAAAATATAGAGGTGCTAGAATTCATCATTATGGCATTTAAGTCTTCGTTCTATTGTAATTCTAGATTTAGCAAGCAATGCTGTAGCACTACGTTTGAGCGCTGTGGTGCTAGGCACAAAAAATATATATATATATATATATATATATATATATATTCTCCATCATCGTGACTTGTTCGAGAAGGAAGAATGAAATGGGAGAGAAAGAGAATAGAACGCATTCAAGGAAATTTTGTCCATTGATTCCATTTTGAGATCTCTTTCGATCATTGTAATTAATCTAAATATCATTTTAGTTTTCAATGATTTTAAGTTTGATAGACTTATTCTCTTCTAAGTCGATAAATATATATTTCTCTTGATTTACTACACTTTCACTGTGTAACTTATTATATGTGATAGATATAAATTTTTGAACATTTTGCCTATAGTGTTATTAAATTTGATTGGATAAAATAAAGGTTATGATATTCTAAAGTTATAGACTAATATATAGATTATTTTTACATTTTGTAGAATTGAGGATTTCATATTGTATTTCATACATTAAAATGCATTTTAAGAAATAAAGGAAAGTTAATTGTTAATACTATCAATTAATACAAGTTGACTCTTAAAATATAATACACTACATAATAGGATGGGTCGATGCCATCCTATAAAGTTGATTTGTGGTATTATCCAGGTTGTTGCCTATAAGTAATTTAAATAAAAATAAATCTTCCAAATGTGACCTTGGGGCATGACAGATGGTGTGCATCAATATTGAATGACAAAGTTGCTAGGCGTCAACCTTTAAGGTGACAAAATACAGCAACCTTATAGGTGATGGCATATACTGATGTTGGTTGAAATAGTAAGAGATGAATTCAGTGCTTATCTATGTTATCAGGTGGCAATGGTAAGAATATATAGTAGGGTAATAGTGATCAGGAGACTATAGTTAGGTGACGGTGTTTGGGAGAACATAGATGATGAAGGTGGTTAAAAGATCATATTCAAGTAATATATTGGGAAGACTATTGTCAAGAAACAATATCAAAGAATTATATACTAGCAACAATGGAAGCATTGGTTAAACAATGATGGTTTGATGGTGATGCTTAAACTATAGTAGCTTAATGGTTGAGAATAAACATCGATGGTCTAATAATGATAATCTAACATTGATGGTCTAATCATGAATAAATAATAATGGTGGTTGTATAATGGAACTGGACGTATGTTGGTGTTACAATAATGGTATGGCAAAGCTCTAAGAAGCTTATGAGTTCTCACCTTGTTCTCTCTTGACCCACTTCAAGACCCCCTTTATGTAGAAATATTTACAATATGTAACCACTCCTTAGTTGTTAACATGGACTTTCCCTTAGAGTCACAAACCAAGTGAAATTCCACAATATGATTACCAATTGAGATAAATTGCATGAAAGTTATTCTCTTTTTTTTTTTTTTTTGAACAAAAGGCAACAAATTGCATTAATAAAGAAAACCAAAAGAGCAAATTAAAAGCTAAAGACAATCAACTCCTCCTTTAATAAAGACAAAAATAAAGGAGAAATCTTGTAAGAACTAATATCATCCCAAATAAAAGAGCTAAAAAGAGCATAGTTAGCACAAAAGTCTGCTAACTTATTAACACTTCTATTAATACTATTAAAAAGAACATGATCAAACTTATTAGAACCTTGAAAACTATCAAAGAATGAGGTACCTTTTGATTTCTCTTGTTGAAGGAACTTGATAATATTATCATTATCCCCCTCTATAATTATTCCCTTGAACTTGAACATCCAATCCTTAATGACTTCCTTGATAGCTTGAGTAGCCAATAACTCCAAATAAGAGACATCCCAATGAGTGCCAGTCATACCAAATGCCAAGAGAAATCTTCCTTTACAATCCCAAAAAACACCTCCTATTCCAGCTTTGTATGATGGAAGCAAAGAGGAATCTATATTAACCTTGATCCAATCGGGTGGTGGAGGGTGCCAATGAAGATCACACAACCTAGATGGTCTATTAACACCCAATAAACCCAAATTTTCACAATCTCCAAGAGCACCAACAAAAGTATAGCTTAAGGCTTTTATAGCTATAGTCAAAGCTGTATCATCTATACCTTTATGAATAAGATTGTTTCTGGATTTCCAATTGAAGAAGATTAAATAACATAAAAAAGAAACCAAGAATGATTTCTCTGTGAACAGCTAGTTATAACATTCTGCTAGATTAGAAAATTTTGGGATAAAAAAACCCCATTTATTTAATACCCGAATTGTTTCCTGTAGTTTACTGCATTTGACCATGATATGTTGAATATCTTCTACTTCATTACAATTTCTAGGACATCCAGGATACATGTGCAACCTTCTATAAACAAGGAATTGACAGGTAGGCAATGCATCAATGAAAATCATCCACCAGAACATTTCCACTCTTGGAATAAGCTTAATCTTTCCAATTCAGTTCAAGTATTTAGCTACATGGAATCTATACCGTAGCTTCACACACCATGGAGGATAAAGATCTTCCTGTCCTCTGCTTAATCAACTCCAAAAAATATCTATCCTTTTCAACTTTAATATCAACTTGACAAACAAGTTTGACAATCTCAGGACCCATAACTTGCTTCTGTTTTTCAGAGTTCCAGCAACCATTTTCAATAAAGCTATCAACCATAAAATCACCAATATCATTAGTGATGAAAGTTGGCCATTTGCTAAGGCTTCTATCCAGAATCCAGCAGTCATGTAACATATTAATTGATTTGCCATCTGCAATTGACCATCTTAAAATAGTTTTCAAAAAGTTCCATCCATCTGAAACAATTCTCTAAGAAAATGAACCGATAATATTTTCTATTTCAGAACCAAACAGGTTACCATATTTAGGAAAAAGAACTTTGTGAAGTAAATATTCTTTGTCTTGAATATATCTCCAAGAAATCTTAGCTCTTAAAGGGCCAACCTTGTTAGCACAAGAATGTAATCCTCTACCTCCCAATTTAAGAGGTAAGCACATGACTTCCTAATTTACATAATGGATTCCATGCTTCCCATTTGATTTGTTCCAAATAAAACTTCTACCGATTTTATTAACTTCATCAAGAATACTTCTATGAATCATTGAATTAGTGCAGTGGAAGATGGTAAAAGAAAGTAACACATTTTTAACAAGCATTACTTTCCCAGTCAAAGACATCAATTTACCTCCCCAAATGTTTGTAATTTTAAGAGCTTTTTCAACAATGAATTTGAAATCATTTCCAACCAATCTTCTAAGAGCTAGTCTTACTCCAAGATAATTTAGCTCTTTAACAACTTTGAACTTCAAGATCCTGGCTACTTATTTTTTCCTTCTTCTATTCACCATCTTACTAAAAGACTAGAAGATTTAGAATCATTAATATTAAGGCCCATCCAAACACAAATTTTTCTCAAAATTCTCTTAATCTTCTTAATGTTTTGTAATTTTATATTAGAAAAAATGATCACATCATCTGCATACAGCATGTGAGAAATTCTTGGACTAGTATTGTTCACCAGAATGCCTAAAGATTCATCTTTCTCCATAAAAGCATTGGTTAATAATTGAGAGCATAAAATAAAAAGATAAGAGGACTATGGACACCCTTGTCAGAATCCATTATTAGCATGAATCCAATTTGAAGCATTTCCATTAATTAAAATAGAGAATTTTGGGTCTTTGACACACTCCAAGATAAGATTTGAAAATTTGGATGGAAATCCTAGATACACCAAGGCTTTTTTAAGAGTTGGCCACCCCATCAAATCATAAGCCTATTCCATATCAATTTTAATAGAAACAAAGCCTTTGGTAGATTTAGAGTACCTGAACATGTGCATGATCTCTTGAGCCACCAAAACATGATTCGTCAATGATCTCCCCTTCAAGAATGTCACCTATTCATTAGAGATGATTTTTGGAATAATAGAATCCATTCTATTCATGAGAACTTTAGCCACCACCTTATAGATTGTATCACAATGACTGATTGGCCAGAAGTTGCAAGGATCCAACGGATTTTCCACTTTAGGAATAAGAACAATGAGAGTTTCCTTCCATCTAGGATCCATCTCAAAATTTTCAAAGAAAAAATTCACTGCATTCCCAAAATCTTCCTTGATGATCTCCTAATAAGCCTTGAGGAAGGAGTAGGTGATACCGATATTACCTGGAGAGATATAATTGGCACTTTGCTTGATAACATCTTCAACTTCTTCAATAGAGAATGCTTTGTTTAGCAGATCTACATCATGCTCATTTAAGCTTCCTCTCGATTATAGCCAGCCTTGCAATTTACAATATCTAATTTTCCATTTAGCTTGGAAAAACTGAACAATTATGTCTTCAATTTTATGTTGATCTTCTACCATCTCCCCATTGTCATTTTTGATTTTATTGATGAAGTTAGAATTCCTCCTAGACGTTGCAAATGACTGGAAATTTTTTTTGTTATGATCTCCCTCCAATATCCACTTTACTTTAGCTCTTTGCCTCCACCAAGAGTCTAACCGGGCTAAAACAAAGTTAAATTCTATCAATTTTACTTTCAGCTTCCAGATTTCTTCTTCTGTGAGACTGAATTCTCCAGCTTCTTTAGATTGCAAATCCTCTATTTCCTTTAGCAATGAATCTTTCAACATAAAGAGATTTAAATTCTTAGCTCTGCTCCAGTAGTGTTAGGCCTTCAAGGATCTATTTAACTTAGAATTCAAAATATTGAAGCTGATGCCCGCATATTTCTTTAGCCATACAGCCCTTACAATCAACAGCTGATGCTTTGATAGCAGCCCTATGGTCTTTCGAATCTGATAACTTTTCTAAAAGTAGATTGGATACCCATTAAGTTTAGGAGAATAGGGCAGTGGTCAGAAGCTACCCGAGGCAAATGCCTAATCATCAATCTTTGAGAGGAAAAAATAGCGGCTAAGTTCAAATAGCATCTATCTAATCTTTCAAGAATATGATCCTTCCCTGATTTATTATTACACCAAGTGAATCTTGAACCTAAAAAACCAACTTCATGCAAATCATTGTTAGTCAAGAAGGTTTTCATTTCCTTGGATCCAAGGGAAAAACTGAATCTCTTCCCTCCCCTTTTGTCTTCTTTGGAAAGAATACAATTAAAGTCTCCTCCTATTACCATAGGTAAGTCCTTAGAAGCATAAGCTTCAAGTCTATCCCAAATCTCTCTTCTCTTGTATGCATCCTTGTTCCCATAAATAGGAGCAACATGCCAACTCCCTTTGTTATAAACTTCCATATCACCAATCACAAATTGGTTAGAAGTTTTTAATACACAAAATTTAGCAACCTTTTTTCTTCCATAATAGAATAATCCCTCCAGAAAGCCCTTCAGAAGGAATATGAAAGAAATTCCAGTCCGGACCAATAAGATTATCCACATCTTTCCTATCCATAGTAGCAACTTTGGTTTCTAATAAACCAATAAAGAAAACATCATAGTTTTTCACAATATCTACAAGATACAGAGAAGCATTTTTCTTCCTGGCTCCTCTACAATTCCAAAATGCAATTGATGACATTAATGGAAATGAGGGGATGCCATCCCCACCTTATCCCCATCCAACCTCCTACTCCTTGGAGCCAAATTAATAGGCCCCAAACATTTAAGTTGTTTGGTACCTTTTTTCTTTGTAGAAGCTTCTACCATATCACCTGATACATTTTTGGCAATATCTATATTCTTCTCAGCAATACAGATAGGCAAATCTTTCTTCTCAACCGCAGAATGCTCAATTGATTCAAGAGGAAAAGTAATTTCCCCTTCTTCTAACAGGCTATTCAATACAACAAATTTATTTTAAATTACAATAGTAGCAAAAGTTTTAGGCTCCATACCAATGTTGCTTTTTTCTTCCTGTTCCTTGATTCAACCCTCCAGCTGCAATTCTGGAATTATTTTACTGCTTTTACTGAGATCCAAATGCCCATCAGACAGAATAAAATCAGTTTGAACTGAATGCACTTCTTTTCCCACCTCCTTGAGATCAGCTTTGGTGTTCAATTCCATAGATTTATTATCTATATCTGTGTTTTTTATAACATAATTGCTAGCTGAACGTTGGAAACCTTTATTATTGTTCCTGTAGTTTTTCCTCCCATAGTTAACATGGACCCAAGGTCCATAGTTCTCTTTAACTTTTGAAGAACCATCAGTAACTAACTTACAGGTGATTTCTACTTCTTTTTGCTTTGAAGGAACTTCAGCCTGGCTAGAATTGACTTTAATATTCAAACATTCTTTTTTGAGGTGGCCAATTATACCAAATTCAAACCAGAAATTTGGAATCCTTTCATACTCTATATTCTGAAAAAATCTTCCTGTGCTACCTTCCACCCAAACTTTAAGAGGGAGTTGTTCATCTAGTTTAATGCGCACACAAACCCTTCCAAACTCTCGTCTACCCCACCAAAACATGTTCCCATCAATGAGGAGGGGCTTCCAAACTAAAGTCGATGATAAAAATAACATTATTAATAGATAATGTAAAAGCTATGATTAATTAAGCCTGAATAGTTATAAAGTACTTGTCATTTCCTCAAGTGACCTCCAACGTGATTACACCTTCCCAAAGTTGCTTCATCATTTAGAATCCCCCCAAAGCTCTCTAATAAACTTTAAAAATCTCAACATCCAATCTGGCCTTTTTAATGAGGTGGCAAAAAATCACATTATCCTAGATACTTTTTTTGAACTCAAAGGAGTACAATGTCATGCCCTAAGATCTAAATGTGGAAGCATTTTTTATCTCAAAATTTATTTACCAAACTACTTAAAAAATTATACAGTTATGAAAATAAATTTAAAATTAAATTTTTAAATATTGTTAGAATTAGAGCATTGCAGCACTGAGCATATCAACATTGCAGCTTTCTGCCTATGAGTGTAGTAGCGCCAGAAATCACCACCATGACATTTGAGGCTCTTCTCTATAGTAATTATTAATTTAGCATGCAGCACGATGGTGATGGATTAGGACTTTATAGTGCTAGTCTACTAAAAGTGTTTTTATTTATATTAAATTCTAAAAGCTAAGCACTAAGCCTCCACCAGCCATTCCTCCTTTTCAATTTTGTGTGGCTTTCTATAGAAGAGGAGAGGAAAATGGAGTAGAAGAGGAGAGTGTGAAGAGAGTAAAAGTAGAGTTTTGGTCATTTTTTATTTGTTGTTTTAGTTAGAAAAAGACTTTTGATCGTTGTTAGTAACTTGAATCACACTCTGATTTTCAATGATTTTGAGTTTGATGAATTAATCTCTCCTTTACCGAGAAAAATATTTTCTTCTAATTTATTAAACATTTATCATGTAATTTTTTTGTATACGATAGATATAGAGTTTATGGACATTTTGATTATAATATTATTGAATTTCACTATGTAAAATAAAAGTTGTGATTTTTTAAAGTTATATACTAATATATAGATTTTCCTATATTTTATGGATTTAAGTATTTCATGTTGAATTTCGGACATTAAAGAGATATTGATATAATTAATATAAAATAATTACATCATTTGCATTTAAGCAAGAAAACCTGGCTGTAAATAGTATAATAAATATGAGGTTCTTAAAATATAATAATTTATGCATGAGGGTGGACCAACGGGTTTTCATTTAAAGATAGTTTATAATGGTATCCCAATTTTAGCCTATAACTAATGAATGAATACACTTACCGGCAAAGGGTGATGACCCTTAATGATTTATATAAAACTACCAATATTGATAATATAAGGATTATTTGATGATAATAATAATGATGATGATGTAATGATATAATGAATATAAATAAAATAGTGAAAATAATATATTAAAACTTGATGTCCTACCTTATGAAATCATACTAATGCATACATATATACAATAATATCAATGATAGATATATCAGTAATGTGTGTGCATATATAGCATATAAATGGTTACATATACTGATTTTTTTAATAGATAATTGATAAGATGGATAAGACTAATGACATTGACACTTGTTTGTTTAAGCTATAAAGTACTAATTTATTGATCACTAATGTATTGATTACTTATATATTTATTTTCTCACACCTATTATCAATTTATGGATTTAAGCATGATAATGTTTACTTCTCATTATTGATCATATTGAATTGTACCAGTGATGAATGATCATTGATAGTATTGAACACATTGATTATATATATTGACATGAGTGTGTTGATTGATTACTTAAATCTTTTATTGGAATCTTTAGTGAGTTTTGTGTTTCTACTGGGCTTTATAAGCTCATTATATGATGTATGGATTTGAGGTCCGGGAAGAAATCAACACTCTATGGAGTGAGGTGAATTGACATATTCAAGTTTCTTCTCTTATTTTATAATTTTATTTTATTCTTTTGTAGAAAGGAGTTTTTAATAGATTATTGATTGTTAGTGATTTTGTTATTATAAATATAATTTTAGTGAATGAAAGCAGTGAAATAATTTAATGTATATGATATTTAATTACTTTTGACAAATCTATTAATTTATATTGATGAATTTTAGAAGCTCTAGTAGATGATTAAAAACATAAATTAAATAAATCTTCTAATTTAGATCATAGGGCTTGAACTACTAAATCCATTTATCTAATAAAACTCAGTAGAATAACCTATATACATCAAATCATTCCACTTAATCATTATTCATTAAAATATATTTTCCATAGCTAAAATTTTAATTAGTTCACCAATATATCTTTTAGTACTTCCAACTATAAAAGAATAAAATAGAAATAACATAGATCTAATCCTAAAATTCTAAAATTAGATTAGCCTCACTCCACTGTATCCTAAATCCTTCCTAAAAATATATATTAAATTTTAGAGTGAGCCAATAGCTTAGTAAGCAATCAAAACTTCTAACTATAATCAATGTAAGGCAATAAAAATATCATGCATGTAACCATTAAATCCAAACCAGTATTAACATGTAATAGTAAGAACATGTGATGGTCAATATGAATAATATAAATTTAGATAAGTAGTGAGAATCAATACAAGCAATGTAACTTAGATATTAGTGATTGATAGTCAAATAAAGGATATGTATATTCTTTCATTCTTCTTACTGTGTGAAATATTGTCTTCAAAACCAACTCTAAGAAAATCTTCATACTTTCATTGAGAAAATTTTATAGATTTTAACACATAAATAGTAATCTCTTGACCTTGAAGCCTCAAAGTTATTTCCTCTTTTTACAAATCAATCATGGCTTTCCCAATGGCTAAGAACTATTTTTCTAAAATGAGAGGTATTTCTCTATCTTCTTCCATATCAAGCATAATAAAGTCAATAGTGAAAATAAATTTATTAATCTTAATCAACACATCTTCTATTACACCTCTTAGATAAGTTAAAGATCTATATGATAATTGAATAGTAATAAAAGTAAGTTTATCCTCTCTTATATCTAATCTTTTGAAGATTGAAAGGGGCATGAGATTAATGCTTAATCCAATATCACATAATGCTCTCTCATATAATTTATCACGTATACATAAAGGAATTATAAAACTAACTGGATGTTTAAGTTTCTCAGAATTTTTTTAAATAATAGCACTACTCTTTTTAGTTAATACTACAATTATAAATTGCCCTATATTCATTTTCTTATTCAAAATATCCTTCATGAACTTTACATAGCTGGGCGTCTACTCTAAGGATTCATAGAAGGGTAAGATGATATTCAGTTTCTTACACACCTTTAAGAAATTACAGAATTATTAATCAAGATTTTATTTAATCAACCTCTGAAAAAAGGTGGTGTAGGTGTCTCTACAACCTTCCTAATTTGTTTTTTTATGTTCCTTTATAAGGTCAGGTGGTTCAATAGAGGTTTCACTTTCTAAATGTTCTTCATCACCATTATTCTTTCAAGGTAGATCTCTATCCTTGTATGGGTTTCCCAAATCTCTCCCACTTTTAAGTTAAATATTATTACTTTATTATTCAAATTTTAGGTTGCTAATCAATCCAGCAAAATGCCTTATATGATCTTCTATTTTTCTAAAAGCATTAGCTTTATATTGCAGTTGAATTCCTGATTGCATAGCAACATCTTTTAATGGTATCTTCCCATTCCTAACATGATTAAATTGTTCAAATGCTAAAGGGTAACCTTATATAGCTGCATGATACAGTCTCGAGCATTCATACATCTAGGATCACCAGCTAAGTTAGGGTAATTTTTATTCCTATTTGTTCCGGACCTAACTTCCGTAGTGTATAATTTCTTTGAAATGATAGCCACCTGAGCTTTATGAATTTACAAAGCATCAAAATCTTAAACTTCATATGCTTTTTTAGGATCCAAAATTCATAAACTTTAGCTACTCTGTTGGGATCCACTCTTTCAATAGACCACTAAAAATTATTATTATTCATTTACTCAATCAATTCATAAGCATCCTTAAATGTCTTAGACATAAAAGATCCCCTAGCTACATCATCTATGATTGAACAAACCAATCCTAAAAATTTATTATAAAAGGTTTGAATAACCAACCAATTAGGTATAGCATAGTGAGGGCATTTCCTAAGCATATCCTTAAATATCTCCCAATTTTCATAAATAGATTCTCCTTCAAACCGGGCAAAGAAAGTGATATCCTTTCAAAGTTTAGCAATTCTTTAAGGTTGGAAATACTTTGCAAGGATATTATGGGACAACTCAATCCAAGTGATTATAGAGCTTCGGGGCAAAGAATTTAACAACATTTCACCCTTATTCTTTATAGAAAATGAGAACATACTAAGTCTAATGGCATCATTATTGATAACATTGTACTTAAAAGTTACACAGTTGTTTAAAAAAACTTGTTAAATGTAAGTTAAGATCTTCATACAGAGTTTCTCCAAACTTAGAATTTTATATCATTTAGATAATAGACTATTTTAATTCAAAATAATTTGCTTGGTTAGTACGTCTATTGATACTCTGATAAATTCCTTCCACTATAAGCCTGAATAGGTGCGTCTCTTAGTTAAGTCAGCACGACACTATGAAATGTGAACCATGTGATGCTTGGAATAACTTTCTAATGCAACAGGTAAACTTATGAACTAATAATGCATGTTTATAATTTATATCTTGTTTTTATCTACATGTCACCCCATATATATCAATATACTTATCATATCAAGCAATTTCTCTACATCTATTTATATATGTCATATTATATTAATGCATGTAAATCATGTTTTATATTAAGCATAATATATCATTTATAAGTAAGGTAGGATATATGGTTACTTCTAGTGTTTTTCCTATATTTAGTTGCACAAATCCTTTAGACAAAATAGAATTAGTCTTGAACATTATTGACCTTATTATTATATGAGATCATCAGGACCTAGCTAGACTCCTGCTTGGTAATCTAATTATTGATAATCACCCACTTGTCAATTATAGAGATCCTAATCAATCCCAATCCAATATTTGATTCTAAACATTCAATACAAACCTTTAGTTGACATTCAAATCATGTTCAATCAACCTGAATCCTTCAATTGATTATAATTGGTAAGAACAATTCAAGATTTAGTCAATCACATTTAAATATCCATTCAAATCCAAACTCCTAAATTCAAAACCTTTGGCCAAAAGCCTGAGTCCTGAAACCCTTTATGGGTGAATTTTCTATTACAAGGAAATCCAATTTAATGATCTCTACTCATGAACTGTTAGTTGCATATCGACCTGGCATATCTCTAGAGCTAGTCTTCCAAATTTGAGCTCATTCTGAGGCCTCTTAACCATAAAACTAATTTTATTTTCATGGGTTACAAAATCTTTAAATATTTATAGCCTATGCCACTAGATGTTCCACCTTATGAAATTTAACCTTTACAACCTCATAAAGCCCTTTGACCATGTTCATGGACTCTAATATAGCAAGATTACTAATAAACCACACTTATCTAGACACAGTTTGACCGGGTTAACCAGGGGTCAAAAGTACTAAAATGACTTTTAAATTCATTTTTTGGCCTCCTTCCCCCCCACCCCCACCCCCAAAAAAAAAATCAGTATGGCCTCCCCATATCAACCTTCAATACCTACCCCAATGGATCCTAAATATCATCAGAAACACAGTGGACCCAAACCCACACTAGGGAAGAGGCCTGGTTGATTAAGTCAACCATGGTTAACCAAAGTAGCCCTTAAGGTTTCAAACACCCATTTTAAACCAAATGACTTCTCTTTGAGATAAAACCACCTCCATTGGGTTCATATAATCAATTGGAACTCAATGGACCCAACCCTTGACCCTATGTCAACTTAGTTGACCTAGTCAACCAAGTATGACCAAGTTCACATAAACCTTCCATGCACTTCTACATTTTGGAACCGTTTGACAAAGACTCCCCCAAACCCATTCAAACCTATGGGGTGAGCCATTGGGTCCTCAAGAGACCCCTCATAAAGACCTAAGACTTGGTCCCACTTGGGTTAGCAACTTGGCTAGACCCAATTTTCCAAAAGAAGATTACCCTTGAGTCAAATTCCAACCCTAGCATACTTGGATAAAACCAATTATGGCATTGGGTTCCTCTTGACCCAATACACCCTCCCTAGTTAACCCAACCCATGGGTCAACTTGGGTTAGGAATTAGGCTAACCCAAAGTGGCCAAAACCACCTTGGGTTAAACCATTTCTTAACCTAAACTCAATTAAACCCAACCAACCCTTCCATGGGGTAGCCCTAGGTCTAACCCACCAACCCTAGTCAGGCTATCCTTTAGGTTGACTTGGGTTAGCCTTTAGGCTAACTCAAAGTGGTCAAAACCACTTTGACTTGAGCCTATCCTCTCCATACTTTGAATTAAACCCAATTGGCTCTTGTTTTGGAATGACCTTAATCTAATGCACCTCGCACCTCAAGCCTAGGGTCTGGCATGACCTGGGTCACACCCAATCAAATCCAAACCACCTAGATTTGGTTAAACCTGAGCCATTTCCAATAATTGGATCTCATCATGCCTAATTGACCTCATGGATTGACTCACCAGACCTCCAGCAAACTTTCCAACTCATCCTGACCTGACCCTTGGCCACCATTGATTAGAGCAAAGGAAAGTGATCTATTGTAGACCCGTCCGTCTTGAGCTCCCTCCAAAGGCTTCTATAGCCTAGTTTCGCTAGGCTTAAGCTCATGAGGCATTGGGGACATCTCCACTTCTACCTTGAAATCATTCGATAGCCTACCCAATTGATCCCATTAGTGCTTGGTTGTAGGGATGACTTAATAAGGGTACCCTCTCCCAGTACAACATTTTAAAAATCCTTCCCAAATCTCTCTGAGCAATCCCATAGTTTCCCCCAGTCTCCCAGCCTCTTCTAGCCATTTGTTTGAGTGAGTTCTGGTGAAACCCATCCATATTTTGCTCAAAGTCATACCTCTGGCCATCCACTAGTCTTAGCTTCTAAAGGAGAGCTGCTCATCTTCTTACCCTCAGGCTTCTTATGAGAAAAACCCATCCATAGGGTCTTTCTCCATGGAAAAAACTTAACCTAAGATCCATAGATATGTAGTCTAGTCAAGTGTGAAGGAAACCTTCACTCCAACTGGTTTCCGTCGTTGGATTGAAGGATTATAATTTCTTGATTATTTTTGTGAAGTTTGACGGAGTTTTACCGACAAGATTCGTCAGATAAAATCAAAAAAGCTTTATGGGCTTAGTTGGCCATGGGAGGTTGGAAACATAATAATATCCATTGAATTAGATCATTAGTGCAATTTAGTTCCCGTGGTTTTGGAGCCCTATTGATCACAATTGTCCTATTCATGATCCAACGATTAGTTTTAAACTTGTATTTATACTGTCAGCAGACAATCATTTTGCTTGCTAATCGAAGTGCACCGCGTGTGAAAGTGCAATCCAATTATGCAATTTAGGGTTAATTAAAATAAAAAATCACAAAAAAAAACTTCCAAATTTCATATCTCCCAATCCACTTTACTGATTTAGGTGTTCTTAGGCTCATTGGAAAGATCTAAAAGAGATCTTCAAAACCTCTATGGTCAAAAGCCTCAATTACTTCAAAACAATTTTCAATTTCCATTTGAATGACTATGGATATTATGCTTTTGTGTGTTTAATTGAAGTTACCATGGCTTGGTACTTCTGGAAGATTGAGTTTGGGCTTGTTTCTAACATTCAAATTTTTCCTTCACTATTTGTTGAGTTTAAGGGTGCCATTTATTTAATTTGGAATCAAGGGCCATGGTTTGACCCTTGATTTCAAATTTCTTCTATTACTTTTCCAATAAAACTTTGGGTCTAATTTTTGGAGTCATGATCATGCTTAGAATATGGAGTGTAGAGCCACTAATTGTTTCCCCATCCAGTCCAAAACTCCTTGGATTTGGGGCCCATTTGGTCGACCAATTAGGGACCCCAAAATCCTATCTTAGATTTAACCTAGAACATTAATTAATTCACTAAAAATTTACCTTAAATCTAAAAAATTCAATTAATCCCATTAATTGGCCATAAATTAACACTTAATCAATGAAATATAAAATCCCCATGATTACAACATTAATTTAACATTAATATAATTTTTACAAAAAATTTACAATTAATTCAAATAATTAATTAAAAATATTTAAACTTCTAAAAATTCCTAATTCTTGTGACATTCCCTTAGGCAATTTTAAATATTTAAAAAAACAACCTAACTTTAAAAAATCATTAATAATTCTAGAAAAATCCAATTCAATCAAACTAAAAGGCCATTTAACCCTAATTAAAATTTAATATTTTCCAAAAACATCCAAACTCCAAAATCAAGTTAGAGTTAACAAGTCAGTTTTCCAATCAATTGTAGTTCAAATCTAAGTTCAAAACTTCAAAAATAATAAATTTTTGTAGAAAACTCAAAATTAGGACAACTAATAGTCTAGTTACTTATATCAAGGTTTAATATTTGTTAAAAATCTAAAATTTCAAAATTAACTTTATTTAACAAATCATCTTTTTTCCCTTAATTAACATATTAAAAAAATTCCAAGAATATCAAAATTTTAATAATTTATTTAAAATTTCATAAAACTCTATTTTGGTTAAAAAAACCACTTAACCAACATCCTAATATATAACAACCACAATAAATATGAAGTTTTTATGATGGACTACTCTGGCCTATGGGGCTAAGTGTATTAAGAAGATTTGGTTCCTCGAGCTTGGTGGTACAATGCCACAAATAAATTTAATAGAGTGTAAAATTTTAAAATCAATCTTAATTACTTAACCAAACTAAAATCTTTAATATAACTACATCAACCAGGTCTTTAGGATGGACTACTCTAGGTTGCATGGCTAACTGTCCTATGGAAGCCTGGTTTCATGAGCCTGGTGGCACAACGCCATGCACTGCTTGATGAAAAATCTAAATTAATTAAACTATTTAAATTAGAAGCTAATCAAATTAGTATAAATTTCATCGATCTCTTAATCTTTAACTAAAATCATCCCTTAAAATGTATCGTACACAAAACTTTATTGCACTAATACTTAGGCTCAAACATAATCTTATCCATTAACCTCAAACAAACCTGAACATTATAAGAACATAATAAAATACCCAGTGTAGGATCTACCCCAGCCACATAGCCTTTAACATAGACTTTAGATGGTTTGTTAGGATAACCAACTCTAGCCTAGGCCAGGCCGGTGTTTACTTTAACATTGTGTGCTTGGGTTTTCAAGGTTTCATTACATGTTGTGATTAAAATTCATTGATGTGTTTGTTTAATTTTACTACACTCTATGAATTAAAGATTTGATTTAATATTATATTTCTCTTAGGCTAGGAACCATTTGGTTGCTCACTGAGTTTTTTATAGGTGACTACGCTCTTGAAGGGCAATAAAAGGGAGATAAATTAATAATAAATATAAATGTTATAGGTGCTTCAGCTACTTAGCCTCCAAATAAATAAGAGCATGGTCAAGTGTAACTTATTTTAATGTAAATATCTAACTGCTTGGGATATTTATTTATAATTGATTGCTCAGGATAATCTTGCAAGGAGTCTAGATTTTTCTTTTCAGTATAAATTTAATTTATTTAAAGTATTGAGTATGAAAGAGTCTTTGAGTTTTGGATACTTAGATCCAAAATTTAACTCCAAAGAGAAAAGGATACCCCATAGAGGGATAGTTTTTTTTCCATTTGGAAGCTAAATTTTAGAACACTCCACTACCCAAAGTAAAAACAATAACCACCCTTTTGGGGGAAAGATTTTTTTTTCTATTCAAGTATCCAATCATGATGGATCTAAGGAGCTCGATGAGGAGAAGACCAAGGAATTTAATATATAGAGTATCCCACTCAAAGTCTACTTATGTATGTCCTAGAATTACAAACTGAGTTTGTGGTTAGTGGTGCTCGACCACTTTTAATTTCTAAAATTCTGGGTTATAATAAATGGGGCAGTTTTCTACAAACTTTACTTTAAGGAATTAATTTTATTGATTGATGTATTTTATTTGATTTGATTGCATATAGGATTGCCTATTTTTCCTAGTTTATTAGCATTTGTGTGTAATTTTTTTTTTACCCTTAATTCGATCAGAGACTCATGTGGGTACTTATAAATTTTTTTATATTAAATTAAAATAAAATTATTAGATAAGTTGGAAACTCTAACAATCTAATAAGTAATCTTAGGACTGCCAAGAGTCTGCATATAATATATCTACCTTCTCTCCCATTATAGGCACCTCCCTGCTTGGGAGTTCTAATAGACAACCTAGCCTTGTAGGGTGCAGATCTGTCAAGGAGATGTTGTGTAATCTTTAGGGAAAAATTTTATTAAGCCTTTTTTAAAATTAATTTATTTCATTTTATGCAATTAATCAAGTCAATCATCATGCATTATATTAGAAACTAATTAAAATTGTCTTAAATTTTAATTGCATTTGAGTTGTGCATTTTCCACCCTACATAAGTTAAAGGACCAATTAGGATCTGCTATTGATGTCGATCTCAATTGTTAAAAACTTTAATAACAACATCACCACAACTTTTTCATATAGATCGGACTCATAGATTTTAAATTAACTAGGTGATTAGCTGGCTCCCTAATCTAGTTTAGGGTAAGTCTAGATTTTGCACTACATTAGTTAGGTTCGAGTCATCATTATCCAGTGCCCAATTTAGATTTAGGATCTGGGGTATATTTTAAATTATAGGACCTCAACCTCTGAGAATATAATCCAAAAATTCTAATAATTCATTCAACTCAAATTAAAGCCTCTTTTAATCCAAAATTTAATGCCCAACACTTATATTATGTTGGGACACTTTTGAATTATTTTATTACCTCAAATTGTCTCCATCCTTTTAATAAGTGCTCAATCTTACTCCAATCTCACTTGAAATTCCAATTTCACCTCCTTTGATATCCACTCCTTAAAATCTTTAAATAAAATTTTTTATCATTGTATTTATTTAGAGTTTTTATATCAAAATTTGGTTTTCTATGATGTATTTAACTACAAGTTCTTGCGCTCATAAGAGATTTAGAACCCAAGTAAATTTTTTAAAACACAATTAATATTTCTTTGGGAAATCAAATTTATTATGATCATCATCGTCAAAATTGAATAATTGCTAATGGATGAAACTTTCTAACCTTGGGGAGATATATCATGTGTTGACATAAATTCGAATATAAAATTAATAACCACTTCTCTTGATTATCATAGATGGATATCTGACTGAACTTCATTTAGACTCTCTGGGTTCATATGTGATTCTCCCTTAAATCAAGCTACGATATTTAAGAGAAAATCTCCAATTTTTGGTCTAACACCATTAGGAGATTTTATCTCCGCCTTCTGAGGTGGTATATTATCACTAATGGTCAGTTTGACTCCATAGTTTAAATTTAAACTTAATTTCTAATTTTTTCAAAGATATTTAACTTAGATTTATTTTTCTCCTTGCAAGACAAATCTTCTTTTCAAACCCGAATAAACATATCACAATGCAAACATGAATTAGTCTTATATTACATGTCACAAGTCACATGGCTTTCATTTAGAAATTATCACTTCTTACTCATCAGTATATTATATATTATCAGTTAATCTCTTTATACCTATCATTTTATATCACTTAATTTTACACCACAAACTTATTTCAGGAAAGTTCATTCAACCCACCCTCTTATATATGGCAATATATTTTTAACCAAGCTAAATCAATAAATTATTTAAAGTTAACCTTTCTTATTTTTACACACATTTCATATCATATTTATTATAATAACAATCATCTTACCTGGGTATTTTAGCTTATATAATTATAATTATCATAGCAATTAAATTTATCAACTTTACTCATCAATATTTATGTATTATTTCAAAATACATTTTAAACTATATGAATAATAATTGTATATATATCTTGTAATCATATTCAAATTTAGTATGCTGGCTCGTAATTATTTTATATTTGGTATTACTCTACTCATTTCTTATATATATATATATATAACTGATAAAATTTCAATATGAACTTATAAAAAATTTTAGGAAGATGGGTATCTATCATATATAAAAAATTATGAGGAAAAAGATCACTTAAAATGAGAGATGTTTTAACTTTTATCAAATTTAAGAGAGAGAAATTTGATAAACTCAAAATGATAAAAAAATAGATGTAGGATTAAGATTGTAATTGGAGTGATAGGAAATGTTAGACAAAACCCCATTTTCTCTCTCTTCTCCTTTCTCTCATCTTCTTTTTTTATTTGTCACTAAGCCATTATAAAGTATAAATTATGTACTACTTATTACGTTAAAGTTTTATGAAAGTATATTATTTTAGTTGTGTTTGTACAAAAAATATTTAGGAGAATGCAAAAATTCATGATTGTTAAATAAGCACTATAGAAACCATAAATTTAGCATTACATCATTGTCATTTATAATGCCCCAACACTTTAGTGAGGCATTATAATGCCATTCACAATAGATCCAAGGTCACCACTACAACACTCCATAGCACCACAACATCATAAGTCCACGCCACAATACTTAAGTTTTGGAATTCAGCTGGAGCATTTATCATCACAACATAGCATTACTGAATTGCACTTTCAAGCATCATATCACTCAACCTTTTCAGCACCATAATGAAGCAATTTTTAAAATGAGGAGCCACATCGACTCAGCAATATGATGTATCAATTTAACCATTAATTATGCTAGATCAGTACAATAATGTAGTAGAGAAAAGTTTAGCATTATTGAGGCACTAATTCATTTTATAATAACACAATGCCAACACTCCGTGCACCACAGTGCATGAGACCTTTTTTGCACTTATTGTAAATAGTTTTTGATGCACTGGTTGTAAATAGCTTTTGAGTTCATTAATTGGGGAGTAAGATCATCTTTAGTGAAGTATTGTACTATTGAGTGTCTTTCTTTAATTCTACCTTAGAGTAAAGTCTAGGAAGGCTAGGGAAGGGTATGATACTTATATTTTGATATCTTAATCTATATTGTGCAAGAAAAAGATGTTATTGAAGGAATAACAAGTGTGAAGAATATCTATTGATCCATCTATTGACATTTGTCTTTTATATTTTTCTTATATGAATGAAATGAACATGAGTTTATTTTTTCTTATTATCCATGTTTGGCTAAATCTCTGAGTTTTACAGTTTTGATGTAAATACATAACAAGTATTAATGTAGACTCTTGTGCCTTAAAATAGTTTATAGATCTTTCAATAACTCATGTTCTTAATTTAATGCATATAATTGTCATGTTTATAATTAATATCTTGTGTGAAAGTTTGTTAGGGATGTTAAGCCCTTATGAACTAGCCCAAAGCTAACTAAGAGGGGGTTGAATTGGTATTTTAAAAATTTCTCAATAAAAAAAAAAATCTTAAACCAAACAAAAATTCACCACAAGAAAATTGAAGTACTAAAAAATAGTAAGAAAGAACACAGCGATTTTTAGTGGTTCGGTAACTTGACCTGCGTCCACTCCCCAGAGCCTCTCCCTTAAGTATTGCACTAAACTCAGTGACTCTCCTTTTTCTCCCACAGTAAGGTAGAGAAGCCTGTATAAACCTCCTTTCCACCGACACTGATGAGGTAGAGAATCGAACTCCTTTTGCTTACTCCTGAAGCAAGCAGAGAACCTGACTCCTTTTGCTTCATCCTGAAGAAAGCAAAGAACCTTGATCAATTGATGAAGTAGACCTCTCTCAAAATAACAAGGAACAAGGGATGATGACTCAAATCCTTACTTGGAGCAACCTTTATAAAACCCCTCACAAACTCCCCCTCACAAGATCCTCTCTCTCTCTCTCTCTCTCTCTCTCTCTCTCTCTCTCTCTCTCTCTCTCTCTCTCTCTCTCTCTCTCTCTCTCTCTCTCTCTCTCTCTCTCTCTCTCTCTCTCTTTTACTCTCCCTCTTCTCTTGGTTCTCTCGGGTCAAGATAGTAGCAAAAGATATGATCTTGGGTAACAAGTGGTCTTATATAGAAGAGCTTAAAATTTGTTCTTAATTGAAATAAACTGATATATTCGTCCAGGACAATATTCAGATTGTCTTACATGATTAGTTTGAATCATTGAGTCTCATCCAGAACATCACCCTGAATGCATGTCTGGATGATGGAAAAGTAAACTGATAATCCATGATAATTTCTCGATAATCCATGATAATTTCATGATCATCCTGGATAAATAGTTTAAAATGATAAATATCATTCATCACATCACTCTGATTGCATATGTAGATGATGGAAATATAACAAATTATCTATAATGATTTAGGATCATCCTGGAAGATTAGTGCAAAAACCAAACACATTGTCCAAAACATTATTCTGGTCATCTAGGAAGAAACAAAGATTTATTTAACTAATCATCCCGAATGATCCTGCGATCATCCCAGATGAGATAATTAAGCAATCAAACCTTAATCGCTTTCCTTAATTACCAAATTAATTTAGGCATAATTACACTACATCATCCAGGATGATGTCTTGGATAATGACAAAAAAATAAACATGCCTAAACAGATCTAGAAATTAATTTTTTTTTTATTGGAGTTTATCGTCCCTGACAATACTAACATCATCCAAGATGATTTACTTAATTGCTGCTATCTTAACCAGGATGCCCAAATTAAGGTTTTTATTTTAATTGATCATCCAGGATAATATGAGATCATCCCAGATGATGTGATCAAAAAAAATATACTCTAAAAATTGATAAAATTTCTCCCCCGAGTATGTATGTACAAGATTACTTAGCATTAGGAACCACATCAATATAATTGACTTAAGAAAAGGTAAAACACACTTGACATACATTACAAACTGACTCAATCCTAATCTACCTAATCTTAAGCTAGTTTGATTTGCAATTTGATCTTATGGACCTTAAACGTAAGTAGGCAAGATAGACATAGAAAAAATAGAAGTATCAAAAAAGTTTATTATCATCAAAATTATAATTCTTGAATCTATATTCATAATAATCTCCCCCTTTTTTATGATGGAAAATAATCAAAACTAAATGAAACACAAATAGAAGTAAAATAGTTCGATAAAGCAACTCAAACACTACCCACTACTCGCCGTTTTGACATCATAAAAAAGAGGTGGAAGCTAGAAAAGAAAAGTAGAATAGAATATAATAAAATAAAAATGAAAAAAATAAGAAGAATGAAAGCAAAGTTTTTTTTTAATCAAAGCATGAATATGATAAATTCTCTATATAATTGAATTACAAATTTATAAGAATCAATAAGTTAATATCAATGAAATCTGAAAATGATAGAATAGCCGATCATGTTAGCCCTAGCTTAGACTTCTCTTAGGGTAAATAATCTTTTAAAAATAAATATCTAACTCAAAAAAACCAATTGGATAATAAAAAGAGATCTATTTTAAATTTGGTTCTAGAAAAAAATATCTTATAGAATAATATACCAAAGTAATAATTCATAATCACAAAATTCAAAATCAAGCCTTTGAAAGTATCAAGTGACACATGAATTCTTCTAAGATTTAAAGGTTTGAAAGAGAAGGAGGCTTGCTTTCTTGTGGGCTCATTTTATGCCTCTTCTCAATTATTTGGCACACTTTACGCATCTTTTGATTTTTAGATACACTTTAAGTATTTTTTGTTTGGCGGTTATTGAGCATCTTTTTAGTTTTTTCTTCTTTTGGGTCTCATTTTATGCCCTTGACATTTTTTCCAATCTAGATCACTTTAAAAACTCTTAAATACTCTCAGTTGTGAGTATATCTTCTAGATATTAAAGAATAAAAATTCACTCTCTAATATAAGGAAGAATAAACCACAAAGCATAATCAAATATATATGATAAAAGTAATGACAATATTACAAAAGCCTGAAAGTGATCTAATGACTTTGAATATTATTTATGTAAGATAGATTACTATAGCAAGATAGAAAAGTTCTCAATCATAAAGTTCAGTTATTAATTTGAGATAGACTTTTGTTTAGAAAAAAAAATAACACCGCTAAAAGAAGTTATAGGAAGGGAAACAATCAGTTGTGTTTCCCCCCTTAACTTATTTAGGAATATCAAACATTAATTACAAATTTTCAAACATAAAAAATAAGGCATAAAATATCATTTCAGCTATGACCAAAAAGAAAAGATGAAAGAAAAATAAGAACATTAGAGATGAAAACACTACAAAATAACAGCAAATAGAAAATCAACACTCAAAACTAAAAAGAAAGAAATGAAAATAACAATGAGCAATAGATCAGAAAGCATACAAATCAAAATTTGTTAAGCAACAAGTTCATGCAATTATGTGTCATGAGCCTCTGCTGTCCAAGTACCACATGCTCTAAAGAGGTCTTTTGTGAGAGCATGCCTATAAAATTACCAAACATCAAATTTTGGAACCCAAACAAGTTTGGGTTCCTTCTAATGGAAAGACGCATGCAATGCATGAGTGTTATGTTATGAATCATGCAATTTGGATTTCCACACCCAATGTGTACTACGGTGAATAATATAAGTGTGTGAAATGTGTCCTAACATGCCACATAAAAAATATCTAATACCAGGAAAAGGGTTTGCTAATCTACTCAGGTGGTGATGCTTCTTCTTAAAGTTATGTGATGCATGCAATGTTGGTTTATCATTTTCAAATGCTTTGAATTTTTCTAATTTCTTAAACTCCTTTCTAACTCAACATGAGATGACTTCAACGAATCATGTGCATCTGATAATTCAATATGTTTTTCCTTTAAGACATCAAAGTCATCAAGTAATGATATATGATTGCTATCAATTATAGAGTTATCTTAAATTAAAACTTCATGCTATTTTTATAAATTTAAAAACTCCAATTTTAAACTAGTATGTGAATTCTTAAGTTTCCTATATGATATATGAATTTGTTTAGAAACTTCAAGTAATTGTTCGTAGGATAGTTCACATATCTCTTCTTAGTCAGACTGACATAGATGAACGTCCTCCATTAAGCACAAGTTTATAATCTCTTCTTTAGCTTCTGCCTTAGTGGAGTCAGATGTAGAATCTACCCAGAATACCTTTTGGAACCACTTCTTATCCTTGTCCATTCTAAACTTTGGTTTCTCCTCATCTTTCTCCTTGCTTGGGTGAGCCTTAAGTGTAGGGCAATCAGTTTTAATATGTCCAGACTTCCTGCATTCAAAACAAACCATATCAAAAGTACTTTTAAAATTTTTTCTACCCTTAACTTTGTTGCATTTCTGATGTGCTAGTGATTCTTCCTTATGAAGCTTTTAAATTTCCTGGTGATTAAGGAAACATCATTACTTTCAGACTTGGAAGAATCAATATTCATGTCATTGGCCTTCAGCGCAATAGTATTATCCTTATTTTTCCCACCTGCATCAAGTTGTCTTTGGTTTACCCCTTACTTGTAAGCAATGAGTGATCCAAGTAAGTTATCAATAGAATAAGTATTAAAATCCTTAGATTTAGTAATTGCAATAATCTTAGCATCAAAGGAAGAAGGCAAACATTGCAAAATTTTATTAAATTTTTCATAATTCATGAGTTCTCTTCCTAAGGCATGCAGTAAAGTGATAATTTGAGTAAACATTATATACATGTCAGAAATCAATTCAATAGGTTTCATACAAAAAGGTTTGTAGTCAAGCAGTAAAATATTCAACCTAGATTGCTTAACTTCATTTGCTCCTTCTTAAGTAATACACAATATAACCCAAATTTCTTTAATAGTAAAATAAGTTGAAATACGCTTATATAATCTTCTGATTTCAAAGCACAGAAAAAATAATTTAAATATTTTGTATTGAGCTGTGTTAAATCCTTATCATCAAAAGTCCATTCAGTAAAAAGAAGTTTAGTTTAATTGCCATTAATTTCATGTGATGGAGGTGAATAACCTTCTTTAACAAGCAACCCCATATGATAGTCAATCAATTGTAAAAACATAGACATGTGAGTTTTCCAAAAATCAAAAGAAATATTGTTATACGAAGGTGGTCGGGTAATAGAATACTCTTCAACAGTATTACATTTTTGTAGATAGTCATAGATCAAAATTCAAAAGTTTTCAAAAACTCAATTTTATGAATCCCGCTCTGATACTTCTTGAAAGTTCATTAAGGATGTCAATCCCTTGTGAACTAACCCAAAGCTATCCAAAAGGGGGGTGAATTAGTATTTTAAAAATTTCTCAATCAAAAACACAATCTTAAACCAAACCAAAATTCGACCCAAGAAAATCATAGTGTGGAAATTAAATGCAGAAAAATAGTAAGAAGGAACACACAGAGATTTATAGTGGTTCGGTTAACTTGACTTATGTCCACTCCTTGGAGCCTATCCTTCGTGTATTGCACTAAACTTAGTGACTCTCTTTTTTCTCCCAAAGCATGGTGGAAAAGCCTTTACAAACCTCCTTTCCATCGACACCAATGAGTCCTTTCAGTTCCTTCTGAAGAAGGCAGAGAACCTCGATCAATTGCTGAAGTAGACCTCTCTAGAACAACCAAGGAATAAGGGATGACGAGAGGAGAAGAAGAGTCAGATCCTTGCTTGGAGCAACCTTTGTGAAACCCCTCACAGAATCCCACTCACAATATCCTCTTTCTCCCTCTCTCCCTTAATTACTCTCCCTCTCCTCTTGGCTCTCTAAGGTCAAGATATCAGTAAAAGATACAATCTTGGGTAAACAAGAGATCTTATATAGAAGAGCTTCAAATTTTCTCTTAATTGCAACAAATCGATATAATCATCCAGGATGATATTCAGATCATCTTATATGATTAGTTCAAATCATTGAGTATCATACAGAATATTGCCCTGAATGCATGTCTCAACAATGGAAAAGTAAACTAATCGTCCAAGATGATTTCACGATCGTCCAGGATGAATAGTTCAAAATGATAAATATCTTCTGGCACATCACCCTGATTGTATGTCTAGATGATGGAAATCCAACCGATTGTCCAGGATGATTTGGGGTCATTTCAGATAATTAGTGCAAAAACCATATACATCATCCATAACATTGTTTTGGTCTTCCAGGAAGAAATTACTGTTTATTTAACTGATCATCCCGGATGATATGATTGAGCAATCAAACCTTAATTACCAAATTAATTTAGGCATAATTGTAATGTATCGTCCATGACAATGTCCAAAAATAAAGCATGCCTAAATAGATCTAGTTGCTGATTCTTTTTTATTTGAGCCTATCATCCTAGATAATGCTAATATCATCTAAGATGATTTGCTTAATTATAACTTCCTTAACCAGGATGCCCTAATTAGGATTTTTATTTTTAATTGATCATCTAGGATGATTTGGGATCACCCTGGATGATGTGATCAAAAGTAGAAAACTTTAAAAAATAGACAAAATTTCTCCTCTGAGTGTATGTGTGCAAGGTTACATATCATCGGACCCACATCAATACAATTGACTCAAGAGAAGGTAAAAGACACTTGACGTACATTACAAACTAACTCAATCCTAATTTACCCAATCTTGAGCTAGTTTGATTTGCAATTTGATCTTGTGGACCTGAAATGTTAGTGGGCAAGAAAGTCATAAAAAATAGAAGTGTCAGAATAGTTTCCTATCATCAAAATTATAATTCCTAAATCCAGATTTGCAATATAGTGTGATATATATTGCCTTGATGAAGGAAATTGTGAATAAATAGGAGAATTAAAATAAAATGTTGGCATACCTAGACATAGGATGAAACTTTCTAAGTTCTATAGAAAAGTTATAATTGTATGACGGTCATAAACCTCCCTTTTCACATCTACAAGCTTGATAGAGATTTAGAGATGCGTATACTCTAATCCATATCTAAAAATTAGGAGTCTCATTAGAAAAATTATGTTGTTTTGTATTTATTAGTCCAAAACACTTTATTTTCATTGGTATATTTGTTTCTTGTAACTCTCTATTAATTAGAAAAATCTTAGAAATAACCATTTTTATTCTGTAGGTTATCTTATGTATCTATATTAGATAGTACTAGTTTAATTATAATAAGCAAAATACTTCCTTGTGAGATCAATATTCTTCTCTATTACTTCATTACTTGATTAACATATTTAACTACATATCTTATGGCCTTTTATTATTTTTTATAATAAAGAAAATTTAATCATAATCATATTGCATGATATCTCTATGTGTAACTCACCATATCTAGGCTAACACACAATCCTCACACCCCACACAACATCAATTTTCTAGCACCATTAATGGAGAAATAACTTGCATATTATAATTTTAAACTATATTATTGAACTAATTGCATAATTAGACCTACTTATATCATGTATCTTTAGTTTATAGTTCTTGTTTAAACTTTTGAAAAAAAAATATTGATTATTTATTTCTACTTTTATGTTTTTGTTATATTGTTATTGCATGCCTAGTAGATCTAATATGGAGACTATATTATTTAATTCTGAGATAGAAAGGATCCATATAAAAATTAAAAAATATATATTTTAGAGATGTATGAATTAGTATAAGATGAAGACCATCCTAAACCTCTTAGAGAGTACATTATTCATGTAGTAGAAGGAATCTATCAGAGTATCAATAGACCTTCTATCATCACCAATAATTTTGAACAGAAACCCTCTATGATTAGATTGGTTAAAAATTTTTAGTTTGGGGGAACTCCTATTAGGGATTCCAATCTACACATAGCCAGCTTCATAGAAACTTATGCAACATTTAAGTATAATGGTGTCAACAATGATGTTATTAGATTTAGATCATTCACATTTTTTTCAAAGGGACAAAGCTAGCATGTAGTTAAATTATTTGCCCCTAGGCTTTATAACCACTTAAAATTAGTTAGCACGCAAATTTTTAGCAAAGTATTTTTTACCTTTAAAAATTTTTTGAATGATATTATATCTTTTTCCCAATTTGAAGGAGAGTTAATTTATAAAAGCTAGGTGAGATTTATGAAAATGTTTAATAAGTGACCTTATCATGATTTACTCTATTGGTTAGTCATTTGAACTTTTATAATGGATTTGTAGGGCCCCTTAGATCAATCATAAATATAGTAGCTCATGGATCTTTAATGTCTAAGCCAATTGAGATAATTTATGAGTTTATTATGGAAATAAATACAAATAGTTTCTAGTGGCATCTCATATGGTGAATCCAAAGAGAGTAACAAATTTATATAAATTAGATGCTTTATTTTTTTTTATTTCCCTGCTAGCTACAATTTCTAAGAAATTTGATACTGTTGGAGTTAATTTAAGATCAGGATCTTTTAAGCAATTAGAAGAGAATTATTTAAATTTTATTAATAGCAGTAATATACTAGGCATTAAGAATATAAATTGGATTAGAAGATAAAATAATACCTATTCCAATACATATAATCCAGGTTGAGAGAATCACCCTAATTTTTGCTAGTCAAATAATAATATTAGTGGTAACTGTCAATGGAATACATGCCAAATTAATCAAGGAGAAAATTAAAATAATCTCCACACTTGTAGTAAATCCTAGACCTTTGTATCCCTCATGTTTTAATCAAAATAATCAATTTAGAGAGAGAAAAATACCTTTGGAAAAAGGTTATGATTCAATTAGGAACCAAGTTGCACAGTTTGGCTACATCAAATAAAGATTTAAATAATTAATTAGGACAGCTTGTAATCTCTTTTAGTAGTAAATTGTGTAGAACTTCATCGAGTAATACTGAAATTAATATAAAGGATAAATAAAAAGAGCATAGTGGAGACCACTTGAGAAGTAGTGGTGATTCATTACACCCAAAGTGACATATCTAGGTAAGTTTAGTAAAAGGCTATAAATTTAGTGTTGTATTGGGAGATAACCAAATTTTTATTTATGTTGTTTTGATTTTTTTATAATTTATATTATGTGTGTGTTGTATTATTTGTGAAAATAATTATTGATTAAGACTAAGTTATGAAAAAAATTTTGAGAAAAAATAGTTGTATTAGAAATTGAACTAGTGCCATAGCATTATTATTTGAAGCACAAAAACATTTTCATACCAAGCACCATAACATTCAATTAGAACATTATAGTGTTGATGTCTCAAGAAAAAGTTTGGATTACACTGCTATGATAATAAAATCATCAAGCCTTTGTTCAACTATGTGGGGTTGGCTACATGAATCCTTTTTCTCCATTGTATCCTGTTAAAAGTCAAATTCTCATTTAAATCTAATAAAGAAAGATCATTTCTAATATTTTCTAACCATATCTTTTTAGGTCTACATCTTTGATGTTATATCAATAAATGTCATAGTGCTATTTTGCCTTACTGAGTGCCTCGATGATATTCTATTAAGCACTGTAGCATTGTTTCTTTATTTCTATAGTACTAATGGCAGTGCAGTCAAAAATTCATACTTTAACTTTGTCATTATGACACTTTATTGAGAACCATAGCTTTAATGCCAGTGACATAGCTTTAGGTCAAAATCATTATTATCTTAATTAAAGAGTCATGGCGGTAGCCTTTTTAAGCTCTTTAGCACTCAAACATGTCAATCGCCACTATGTTTCCCAAATAAATAAGATGGTGCTTCATTTTGCATTATCTATACTACAGCGCCAAATATCTTGTGCCACTGTAGAATTTGTCACTTAAATATTTTTTCATTTTTTATATTGTTAAGCATCGTTGTGCTTCTCTCTTGAGCATTGCAAAGCTCATGATGTTTATATATAGTATTATTTATTTCAAATTTTTTTCATTGCATTATCTCTCCCATTCTCTCTAGATTTTTTACATTTTTTGTTATTTATGATGTGTAAGCAATGGCCCCAAAAATGTGTGGCAATAAGAAGCTTGCTTCATCATCCCCCTAATAAGAGCATATTCATTTCTCCTTAGGCAGAGCAAAGGTATGAGATGATAGTGGTAAACAAATAGTTGATCCTTGAGATAGGCTTTCAAAACCTAGGTGTGCAAGTAATGCAAATGTTAGGAAACGAGGGTTGGGAGTAGTTATGTGAGGAGACCAATGTAGTAGTGGTTAATGTAGTAAGGGAGTTCTTTGATAAATGGAACAAGGCCATGGAAAATAGGTGTTATGTGCGAGTTAAGTGGGTACTCTTTGATTTTATAATCATCAATCATCTATATAAGGTTTATAATTTTTAGTTTGATGAGCACACACAATTTTTTAGATCCTGTGATTCTAAGAAAATTTTGAGAGTTTTTTGTGAACCTAATAGTGGGGGTATGTAAAAGTAGAAGGGGAACAAAATTATGTTTTTTTTTCTGTATATTGCTTAACCCAACTATCAAAGGTTTCTCATTACTTTATTTCTTCTTGACTGTTACCTAGCAAAAGTATTAGTGAGGTAACCAAAGATTGCATTATTTTTAATTATACTTATCATATTGGCTAGATAACTAATGTGGGAAAGTTACACATTCTTTCTTGACTTGTATTATTATAGGTACTACTTATGAAAGTTCATGAATGTTATTAAACCTTTAAAAACTAGCCCGAGGCTAACCGAGAAGGGCGGCGAATCGGATATTTAAAAATTAATTTAAGAAAAAAAATCCTTTAAAAACTTTTCACACCCACACACGAGAATCAATACAGCGAATGGGAAAATAAGCAAATTTCAAAACAATGAAATAAATTAGAATTTTCAATTACATATATATTTGTAGAAAAATAATGTGTAGAAAATAATCAAAATAAACATACCAAAATTTCTAGTGGTTCGGTCAACCTGACTTACATCCACTCCTTGGAGACTCCCTCACCAAGTATTGCACTAAATAGTACTGACTCTACTTTTGCTCTCATAATAAGACAGAGAAGCCCATGCAGACATTGTTTCACCAACCTATTATGGCAGATAACCATGACTCTTATATAGGCAGAGAACCTCAACTCTATTTTCACTCTCCAGGTGATGGTCATAGTACCAAAACTCTATTTCACCCTCTAGGTGATGGTTAAAGAACCATAGGTATATTTTTAACCTCCAGGTGATGGAGAACCACGATCTTTGCTAAAAAACTTCTTCTCCATAGCCACAAGGAACTAGGTAGATATATTTAGATACTAAATAAGATTCTTACTTGGAGCAACCTTGTGAATCCCTTCACAACTTCTCCCTCACAAAATCTCATTTTTTTCTCTCACAAAGCTCTCCTTCTTTTCTTCTTCAAGGCTCTCTCTCTTGAAGTCTAAACAGCCAAAGATATTCTAATAAGAGTATTATAAAACCTTAAGTAGTGTACTTTAAGAAACCTCAATTATCACGAGTTATGTCTTCTATTCATACAATATGATATATGTATCATACCGTATGATAAGTTTAATTTAGACTTGTTTGACAAGTTTGTGCAGTTGAATTATTTAAACTTTATAATACTTCATATAGTATGATAAAAAGATTATCTGATTTGCACTATAAAAGTTCTTTCTGTTCAATTAGGATGACTCCTAAGATGGCCAACTTCGTACACTATCGATCGTCCAGCATTGTGGACATCATAAAATATAATCAGCATAAGAACCATGGATTTTATTTTGTATAATCTCTGGGATAACCAATTTTGTATAGTATGATTGATGATAATAATTGTCCATGATTTGATTGATTGATATTGAGGGGTTAATTAAGAAAGATTTTAATTAGGGCATACATTGTAAACCAAATCGTATCGTATGATTAAAATATAATTAGTATCTTTTTAACCTCTGGCATCTAGGGTTTTGACAAATCACAAAAGAAATACAATAAGAATTAAAGTCTTATGGTATGAAATAAAGTCGTATAGTATGAACCCAAAATCATATAATACGATTTACTTAAACAAAAACTCTCTCAAAAAAAAATTTTCTCTCTCCCCATATGTGTGTGCAAGGTTACTCAGCAATGATATCCCCCTAATTATATAATACAACTCAAGAAAGGAAAAAATATATAAAATCAATTGAAAATTATAGATTGTAACCCTAGTCTTCCTAGTCTTGAGCTGATCAAAATTATAAGTGAATTGTGGATTGATTTCTTGAAATGTAAGTACAAAAAAATAAATAAAATATCATAGAATTAGGATAAATTAGTAAATGACATAATAATATTTTATTATCATCAAAACCATAGTGTTTGAATCAAATTTGGAACAATCTCCACCTTTTTTATGATGCCAAATATTATTATTTAGAATTTTTAAAAAGTTTCTTTCCTCTAAACTCTCCTTTAGATGATAACCAAATCTAAGAAAAAGGAGTGTAAACAAAAATATATATATTTAATATTCAAAAAAACAACAAACAAATAATAAAATAATACTCTCCTTTTGACATCACAAAAAGCAGGCAAAACACAGAACAACAAAACACAAGAAAAAATGAGATACAAATATGAATACAGCTTAAAAGAAAGAAGATGAAAATAAAAAGAACAAACATAAAAAAATGACAAATATTAATTAGAAGACAAAATCACAAGTTTTTTTTTTTTTTGAATTGATTTTCTCCTGTAAATAATTAATTTACCTTATTATTAGAAGAAATCAGTAAGAAATGAATTGACCCATTGAAATTCAAAAAGGTTAGAAAATTATTCTTGTTAACCCTAGCTCAGACCCCTTACGAGTCAAAAATCTTTTTTGAACAAAAATTTAATTCAGAAAAGAAATTAGATAGAAAAAGTGATTATTTCAAACTTCATTTCATAAAAATATCTAATAGAATAATATTACAAAGTAATCAATAATAAATCAGGATTTTTAAATTTAAGTGTATGAGATATCAATTAGCATAGGGATACTTCTAAGATTTTAAGGATTTGAAAGAAAGGTAAGCTAACTCATAGTGGGCTCATTTTATGCCTCTTTTTTCAGCTTTCGACACACATTTTGCATCTTTTGATTTTCTGATGCACTTTGTGCATCCTGCAATTCTTTGGCGGTCATTGCATATTTTTTTAGTATTGGGCTTATTTTATACCTCTTTTTTATTCTGACATGCTTGCTTCCTTTCTAAATCAACAAAAACTCAGTTGTGAGATTATCTTCTATACATAAGAGAAAGCAAACTCAGATTCTTATAGAAGGAAGAATAAACCATAAAATATATTCCTATCAATATGATAAATGCAAAAACTTGATTAAGAAAATATGAAAGAGTTTAATTGACTTGGAATAAGATTCATATAATATAGATTACTGTAGGTAGATAAAATAGATCTCTATTTCAAAGTTTAACATTTAATTTGAAATATATTTTGATACATGAAGAAAAATGTGCCACTAAAGGAGTTGAAGGAAGAGAAATAATCATCAATGTTTCTTCTTTAATTATTTTAGAGGAGTCAAAAACTAATTACATGGTTGTAAATAAAAGAAAGGTAAAAATGTCATTTAAAAAAATCAACAGTAGAAGTGAGTGGAGATCTGATTCTTAAAAGACTGAAGCAAAACATCCAAGAAATGAACACCTAAAATAAAAACCCATAAACATACAAATAGAAAAAGAAAATATGAAACATAAAATATCAATTTCAAACATGAATGCCGATCACACCTAATCTTGTTCTTAAGGTGCTGAAGGTTTCAAAGGCTAGTGGTTTTATAAAGATATCAACAAGTTGATTTTTAGTGCCTATATGGTGTAGCTCTTTGTCTTTTTTGGTAACATGGTCCCTAATAAAATGGTGTCTTATGTCTATGTGTTTTTGTCTTGGAGTGTTTGATTGAATTCTTTAAAATTTAAATGACACTAGTGTTATCACATAATATTTGAATGGTGCCATATGCTTTCAACATCTGTTATCTAGGTACCACGTGCTCTCATGAGGCTTCTATGAGAGCATCCCTTTAAAATCATCAATGGTTAGATTTTGGAACCCAAAAAAGTTTGGGTTCCATCTTATGGAACGTGGGATGAAATGCTCGCATACTATACTTTAAATTATATAATTTTGGTCTCCATAACAAATGTGTTCTTTATTGGATAGTGCAAATGTGAGGGATGTGTCCTAGCATGCCACAAGAGAAACATTTAACTCCCGGAAAGGGATTACTAATATATATGGGTTATGGTGTTTCTTTTTAGGTTTGAATGCAAATTATTATGGTGTATTATGAAACTTTGCAAGTGTTGGAGGCATTTTATTTTCTTTGTAAGCATTTAATTAAACTTGTAAAGAATTATTTTTAGTTTTGGGAATTGAATTTTTAATTTTCAATGCATGCTCACTTACATCTAGTTTACATGCAAGAGTTTCTAATTCTTTGAATGTACTTTCTAATTCAACATGCAATATTTTCAAGGAATCATATTCAACAATTAAATCAATATACATCTTATTTAAAGAGTTGAATTATCTTTTAAATCCATATGATTACTATTCAAAGTGGAATGATCTTTCATGAGCCATTCATGCACTTTCTACATATTTTAAAAATTAGATTTAAAGCTTGTATATACTTTATTAAGCTTCATATATAGAGTATGAATTTTTTCAAAAACTTCAAATAATTTATCATACAAAAGATCACATACTTCCTCTTAATCAGAATGATGAAGAAGATTATATGCCATTAAGCACAGGTTAGTTTCCTTCTCTTCTGCTTCCATTTTAGATGTATCTGAAGTAGAGTCTGCCCAAAATGCCTTCTGAGTCCTTTGCTTGCCTTTTTTTATGTTTAGCTTTTTCCTCACCCTTCTTAGTGCTCAGGTGAGCTTTAAGACTTGGACAATCAGACTTCAAGTGCCCTGATTTTTAGATTCACTAATATTGATAATTTTTGCATCATAGGAAGAAGGTAAATAATTTTAAATCTTGTGAACTTTTTCATAGTTAAAGAATTTCTTCCAAAGGCATGCAGGAGAGTAACAATTTGAGTAAACTTTGTATACATTTTAGAAATATATTTACTAGTTTTCATGTGAAATAGTTCATAATCATGAAGCAAAAAATTCAACCTAGATTGTTTTACTTCCTTTGTTCCTTTATATATTATGAAGAGTTTATCCCAAATCTCCTTAGTAGTAGTACTAGTAGAAACACATACATAATTTTCAAATTTTAAAACGTAGAAAAAAATAGTTCAAACATTTTGCATCTATTTGGCCTAAATCTCTATCATCAATACTCCATTTATAAAAAAGTATTTTTAATTTTAATGTCATTTACTAAACATGAAGGTGCAGAATATCCCTCCTGAACTAACTTCCACACGTGATAATTAATTGATTATAAAAAGTAGACATAAGAATTTTTTTAAAAACAAAAGGAATATTATCAAATAAAGGTGGTCGTGTGATTAAATATCCTTCCATAATATTATGATTTCTAAAGTTAGCCTTTGAATGTTTTTTTAAAAAAATATAAAACTTAATTTATGAATCTCGCTTTGATACCACTTGACAGTTCATGGAGTTTATTTAACCTTTAAGAATTAGCCTGAGGCAAACCAAGGGGGGATGAATTAGATATTTAAAAAATTATTTGGGATAAAAGAGATCTTTTAAAAACTTTTCATACCCACATATAAGAATTAACACAACATATGTGGAAATAAGAAAATTTTACAATAATAAAATAAATCAAAATTTTCAACAACACATATTTGCAAAAAAATGAAGTATGAAAAATAATTAGAATGAACACACCAGAATTTATAGTGGTTTGGTTAACCTGACCTACATCCACTCTTTGGAGACTCCCTCTCCAAGTATTGCACTAAATAATAGTGAATCTCTTTTTCTCTCATAACAAGGCGGAGAAGCCCATACATATCCTATTTCACCAACCCAGTGCGGTAAAGAATCGTGACTGTTTTATTGGTAGAGAACCTCAACTCTATTTTCACCCTCCAAGTGATGGTCAAAGAGCCACAACTTTATTTTCACCCCTAGGTGATGGTCAGAGAACCTAAACTCTATTTTTGCTCCATATGTGATGGTTAGAGAAACACTATCTTTGCTGGAGAACTTCTTCTTTAGAGCCATAGATAATCCAGGAAAATGGTTGTAGATACTAGGAAAGATTCTTATCTTATGAATCACCTCACAACTTCTCCCTCACAAAATATCCCTCTCGTTTCTCACAAAGCTCTCCTTCTTCTCTCCCTGAAGGCTTTCTCCCTTAAAGTCTAAACTGCCAAATATTTTCTAATAAGAGTATTAGAAAACTTTAAGATGCAGGCTTCATGAAATCCTAATTTTTAAGAGTTTTGTCTTCAATTCATACAATATGATACACATATCATACCGTACAATCAATGTAATTTAGACTCATTTAATAAGTTCGTGCAGATGAACTGTTCAACCTTTATAACACTTTGTATAGTATAAGGAAAAGATCATCGTTTATGAACTATGGAAATTCCTTCTTTTTGTTTGGGATGACTCCTAGGATGACCTACTTCATACACTGTCAATCATTTAATATTGTGCACATTGTACAGTACGATCAATATAACAATTATGGATTTTATTTTTTACAATCTCTTGTATAACAAATTTCATACATTATTAATCATATTATATGAACTGTATCATACAATATGATCGGAGATAATAATTGTCGATGATTTGATTACCTGATATCAAGGGTTAATTAAGAAAGATATTAAATAAGGCGTACTTTACAAACCAAATCATACCATATGATCAGCATATAATTAGCATCTTTCCTAACCTCTGGCAGCTAGGGATTTTACAGAGCATAATATATTGTACTGTATGAATTAAAGTCATACAGTATGAAACAATGTCATACAGTATGAAGCCAGGATCGTATAACATAATTTACTTTAAAACATTTCTCAAAAATATTTTTCTCTCGCTGTTGTGTGCGTACAAGGTTACTTATTAATGAAATCTACCCACTTATAAATACAACTCAAAAAAATAAAATATACAAAATAAATTGAAAAATATAATCAATAACCATAGTCTTTCCAACCTTGAGCTGATCAAAATTGCAAGTGAATGGTGGACTGATTTCTTAAAATGTTAGTAAACAAAAAATTAAATTAAATATAATTGAAAAAGGAGAAAGTAGTAATAAACAAAATAATATTTGTTATCATTAAAATCATAGTGCTTGGATAAGATTTGAAGTAACTTATATGGGTTTGGGGCATCCTTCACTTATTAATGCTTTATGTATAAATGCTGATGTGAGGAGAGATCCTAGGGAGAAATAATTTTTTTTCTATTTTAGTCCTTACTAAAAGAAAAATTAAGAGGTTTAAAAGAGTAAATGTATAGGAAGGTGGCCCTATTAAGTCTCATTTATCTAGTTGTCCGAGCAGCATCAATAGTAGGAGTTTTAGGACTCTTAAATCTTTAATTTAATAGATGGCTGAGTTGATGGAGTAGATTGAGGGTGTGATAGAATTCTATAAGGAAAGTAGGGAATGGTAAGCTCACTATTTAGGTATGTAGGAAATACATTACTACTATATAACTGAATTTAATAAGGCTTTAGTGGTAGGTTTAGGAAGAGCCCCTTTCTGGAGAATTCAGAACAACTGCATTTCACTACTGCTCTAAAATTTCAGTCATTTGTTTATACCTAGTCTAATGATGATGATGGTGATTAGGAGGATGAGGTTTGTGACTCAAAGTGATGGGAGACATTTTTTGTTGGTTGTTCCTGATAGGCTTGAGAGAGGAAGAGGAGAGAGTTGGACATTGTTTCTTTTATTTAGCTAATTTTTCATTTATTTATTTTTTAATTCTTTTTCTTTGGGGATCCTCGTGGTGTTGTGACTATGATCATATTGTGATGTTGATGTTATGTGATGGCAATAAGAGCCATTATTATTTAATGATGAGAATAGATTTTGTGGATCTAGGATGGAGATGGTTCAGGAGAATAGTGCTTCATGCACTAATTATCTTATTTTTGTTTACAGTTGTTGTATTACAGAACCATTGAGCTTATTTTTAATAAATGAAAAGGAATGTTTATTTTATATTCAATTTTTAATTATTCTTATATAATTTCTTATTTTTGTTTCATTTATATTTAATAATATTATCTTATGCTTAAATATTAAAAATTATTCTCTATATAGCGCTTACACTTTGATTGCTTATTTAGCCAAAATAAAAATGATAACTAAAAAATTATATAAAAATAAGATAATAATAAAAACCTAGATGATAGTTTGGAAGAACAATGCATAATAATTCATAATTTGAAAAACTTAATAATTAACTAATATAGATAATTTAAGTTATTAATTTTTAATTTTAAAAACTATGCACTTATGCACTGACTACTGAATTGAAGAATATATAATAGAGTTTAGCGAAAAAATTGGGTAAGCTTAAGTCAAGAAAATCATAATAAACTTAAATATGGAATTAGTAATCTTACCAAACCCTAATATAAAATCAATTAGAGTTACTAGAAGTTGAAAGCAAAACTGATATTCAAAATTATTAATTATGTACTCTACAAGTAAAAAAAAGTAAAAATAAGAACAATCAAATAAAATTTTGAAAAAGAAAAAAGATTAATATATTCAAATATTAGTATAAGTTAAAACTCAAGTCAATAAGAATCCTAATACTCTAAATCAAATTGGATAAGGTAAGTGAACTAATACATATTATTATGCACTATTGAACATCTAATTTAACTACAAACATAATTAATCCCAAAGTAATATATTATTCATTTTTTAAATTAAAAATCAATCTTACACATACACTCACAGTGGACAGGTCAATACAAGCAAGAATAATGGTGACTAATTAGGATAATTATTATGACTTTGATAATTTTAAATATCTTCTATACTATGAAGTACTATCTTACGTTTTAGTAAATTTAAATTATCAATTTTACTTTGACTATTAATTTAATTAATAGGTGATTAACCATTGCTTGAGGATACGTAAGAGCTTAAAATGGGAGAATTTGCTAAGTCAAAATTATGTGCTATTTATTATGTTAAAATTTAGTGAAAATTTTTTATTTCAATTATGTTTATGTATGAAATACTCAGGAGAAGGTATGAATTATTAAGTGTTAAACAAGCATCATAGCGCCCATACATTTAATGTCATAGCATTGTTATTTATAATGCTCTAGCTCATTATTCAGACATTGCAATGTTGGCCACTTAAAAATTTAAGGAAAAAATAGTGCCTCGGTGGATCCAAGGCAAACACCGCAATGCTCCATAGTGCCGCAGTGTTAGAAATCCATGCCATACCACATGAGTTTCAAGAACTTGAATGTCGGAGCATCAATCATCACAATTCCACAATGCAATATTGCAATTGCAAGCTCCGAAATACTCAACTTTTTTAGTTCCATGGAGGAGCACTTATCAAAATGAGGAGCTATGCTGACTCAGCTAAATGGCACATTGAGTCAACTATTAACTATGCCAGGTCATCATAGTGCTGCAATGGTGAAAGTTTAAGTAGTTTATTAGACCTAACAGAATATGCCCAAGGCTAACAATAAGGGGGGTAAATTGATAACTTAAAAAAATCTCTCGAATTTTAGAAAACAATTTTAAGATATATAACACTGATAGATTTTCACTAAAGAATTTTCAATTATAAAAAAATAAAAGTGCAGAAAATAAAGAAGCAGTAAAAACTAAATAATAGATGAACACCAAATTTTATCCACTCCCTTAAGACTCCTTCCTCAAAAATTACACTAAATCAAAGTGACTCTCATTTTACTCCCACAACAAGGTGGAGACCATGATAACAATCTTTCTTTCACTAAACTAGCATGGTAGAGTACCAACATCCTATATCACTCTCCTGGAGATGGCAAAGTATGAAAGTCCTTTCTCACCCTCTTGGTGAAGGCATAGTACTAATGTCTTTTCTCGCCCTCCTGGTGATGGTAGATTACAAACATCCTTTCTCACCCTCCTGGTGAAGGTAGAGTACCAACATATTTTCTTACTCTGCTGGTGATGATAGAGTACCAACTTCCTTTTTCACCTTTCTAGTGATGGTAGAGTATAGTATTATTCTTTGAAAGTCTTCTGTCAAAAGACTTCAAGGAAGTAGTGAAAAACTTGAAGAATAAATAATAGATCCTTACCTTTGGGCAACCTTATGAATCCTCTCACAAATTCAACTCAAAAGATTTTTTAGTCATCACTCTTAAAACACTCTCCTAAATACTCTCCTTTTCAACTATTGAAAGAAATTTGCAGCAATAATTTTAGAAGATTATATGTGATTGTTTTTAGGACCTTTATATATGAAAGATAAGAAAAAATCATCCATAAAACTAAAAATTTCAAGTTCAACGAATTCAGATCGTACAGTATGATTATACTTTGTATGCATGAAAAGTTTAAAAATCAATTTACGATCTTGTACTAACCTGATTTTATACTTTGTTAGTCGTCTGCACTAACAGATATCGTACATTATAAATGTAGAGAGAGTTGCTAATTGCATGTTTTACATTCTTGCAACTTGTATTATTTTGATGATTTCTAATATTATTGTTTTTATATATCTCCTAACACTTTTTGGAAGCTTTATTTTTGCTCTAGTGTGTACTAACATTTCAGGAAAATCAACTCCAAGCGATGAAGACTTCAAATTATTCTTTTGTAAATTACAAGTTTTTGAAATGAAAGGGAGTGGTTGTAATTGAGTGAAAAATTACAACACACACTCTTGGGGGACAAATTTTATGAACTGATCGTATGGGACAAACTTTGTTCGTACGGGACGATCATATCAATTAACCCTCAGAAGAGCAATGAATCGAATAGGCGAGGAGAAAATTTTCTAAGTCCTGATCATCTAGGAAGAATTTAATATTCATCCCAGGACGAACGTCTCGGGATTCTCACTTTCATTGTTCGTCAGAACAAAATTAATTTTCGTACCGGGATGAAGCTCTCTTGATGAGATCGTACAGGACAAAATTAATTTTCATCCAAGGATGAAGCTCTCTGGATGAGATCGTACATGACGAAATTGATTTTCATCCCAAGACGAAGCCCTCTGTATGAGATCGTACAGGACAAAATTTATTTTCGTCCCTAGACGAAACGCTCTGCATAAAATCGTCCTAGGACAAAACCTGTTCGTCCCAGGACGAACCAAACCGACTTACATTAATTGGCTACGTCCTGTAAAATTTTGGGAACCGACCTATGAAATAACCGTTTCGTACCAGACGAGCCTAGTTCGTACGGGACGATAAGCGTGTACGAACATAGTTCATACTAATATACATTAGGTTCATTTCTGACACTTTAAGTAAAATCGTCCAGGACGATCCACGATCGTACGGGACGATCCACTGCGTACAGAATTGAAAACTTGCAGTTATTGGGCAGTTTTTCTTGTCTTTTATACAAATAGTTCAAATTTGACGGCCACCCAATCTTTTTGCTCATTGAACTTCGTGCCTATTGGAAGAAGAGTAAAGGAGAGAGTGAGAGAGAGCATTCAAAGAAGAATTTCTACCATTGGAGCGCGAAGGCTTCACATGGTCTTCAAAGGTAAGATTTCCAACTTGTGATTTGAGATTACTTCACTCTTTTTCTTTCCTCCTTCTAGATTTCTAGTGAAGAGATTTGTCAAGGAGATCCAGTTCTCTACCGACACTTGGAGAGTGTGAACAGCCGAAGGGTTCTCTGCCCACACTTAGAGAGTGTGAAAGGATGAAGGGTTCTCTGCCCACACTAGGAGAGTGTGAAAGGACGGACGATTCTCTGCCAACACTGGGGATCGTGTAAAAGGACGACGGTTCTCTGCCGCACCGTGTAGTGGTGAAAAGAGTGTTTGTAAAGGCTTCTCCGCCTTGCTGTGGGTGCAAAAGGAGAGATACTATTGGTATTAGTACAATACTCAGAGGGTGCCTCTGGGGAGTGGATGTAGGTCTGGTTTAGACAGAATCACTATAAATCTTATGTCGTTTACTTTATTTCTTTTTATTTTCCGCATTTTGTTTTTGTTTTAAAAATTTGTGGTTGAAAAACATTTCTATAAAAATTTCATTAAAAGTTTAATTTCGGTTAAACAAAAATTTAAAAGAGGGTTAAGTTTTAAAATTCTAATTCACCCCCCTCTTGGTAGCCTTGGGACATTAACTTAGGTTTAACAACCTATTCACTAGACTCAACAAGTGATATCAGAGCTCCGTTTCAAAATCATAAGTTTGAACTACTTTTTGATTAACGTAGATGGCTACATTTGGAAACCGAAATACACCTGAGGGTTACTCTATTACTAGACCTCCACTGTTTGACAATATACCTTTTGATATTTGGAAAACACGCATGTCTACTTTCTTACAGTCACTTGATTATCGTATGTGGAGCCTAGTCCAGGAAGGTTATACAAAACTAACTAGAATAGTTGATGGAGTTAGGATAGAAACATCTTTTGTAGATTGGATTATAGAAGAACGTGACTTAGCTCAACTAAATGCCAAATATTTAAATAGCTTCTTTTGTTCTTTAAAATCTGAAGACTACATGCGGGTTTCCACTTGCAAAAGTGGAAAGGATATATGGTATAGACTTTGTATAACTTATGAGGGGACAAATGAGGTTAAGCAATCAAGACTTAATATCTTGTTACATGATTATAAGTTGTTTCGCATGAAACCAAATGAATCTATTTCTGACATGTATACAAGATTCACACAAATTGTCACTTCTTTGCATGCATATGGTAGGGAATTAACTAATGCTGAAATGGTTAATAAGATTCTTCGTTTTTTACCTACTACTTATGATGCTAAAATTACTGCAATTACAGAGTCTAAAGATCTAAACATTTATTCTATTGACAATCTTCTTGGTTCACTCATTGCTTACGAGCAAGGGGTTAGTCAAAGAAAGATTGATGCAGGTGAACCACGAAAGGAGAAGATCATAGCACTAAAAGTGAAAGAGTCTAAGTGTGAACACTCAGAACCTGAGAATGAAGACAATATTGCATTAATGACTAGACAATTCAGAAGCTTTCTGAAGAGGAAGCAGAAGAGACGCCAGCAATGGAATAGAGGTAAGTTTAACAGAAATTGCAAGGTTTCGAATGAAGTAATTTGTTATGAATGCAGGAAACCAGGTCATATCAAGACTGAATGCCTAAAACTCAAAGCCACTCCTAGCAAGGAGAAGGTAGAGGAGAAACCAATTATAAAGAAGGGCAAGAAGAAGTTTCAAAGAGCTTTTTGGGCGGACTCAGCTTCAGATTCATCAGAGACTGAAAAGGAAGAAGAAGTCACCAATCTTTGCTTGATGGCGGATAGCATAAATAAATCAGATCAAGAAGAGGTATGTGACTTAAGTTATGATGAATTATTTGAAGTTTCAGAACACATGCATGATGCATATAGGAAAATGAAAAAGATGCATGGTAGTATAAGTTTAGAATTGGAAGAACTTAAGAAAGAACATGAAATCCTTAGGAAAGATCATGCTTTAATAGATGACAACCACATGAAATTACTTGATGAATATGATGATCTGAATAAAAATCATGAGATTTTAAAATCATCCTATGTTGATCTTGAAAAAGAATTTAAAATATTTAAGGATGAATCTGAGAGCAAAATATATCGAATCAATTATACAAATCGAAACTTGGAAGATATGAATTCATTTTATAAGTTGAAAATAAGAGCTCTTGAGGATAATAGGATACCCCCCAAACTTGAAGATTTTACAAATCCTAAATTTTATCCTAAATATATAGAATCCCTTAGAAGACAAACAAATGGTAGAAGTCTTAGGAATAATTTTCCTAATATCAGATGTAATAATTATGGATTATTTGGACATATACCTCACACCTGTACTTTGAAAATGAAATCTAATTTGGTGTGGAGACCTAAGATGCATAAACCTAGACATATCATACATGCATCTGATTATAAATTACTAAAAGGTGAACCCAAACTTGTTTGGGTTCCCAGGTCTAACATTTGATATTTTTGCAGGATTGCTCTCACACAATACCTCGTGGGAGCATATGGTATTTGGATAGCGGATGTTCAAAGCATATGACTAGAGATACTGCTCATTTCATAATGCTGGAAACCAGGAGTGGAGGCAAGGTTACACTTGGAGATAATACCACAAAGAAAGTGGTTGGTTCAGGTATGATTGGAAATTTGAAAAACTTTTTTATAGACAATGTGTTATTGGTTGAAGGCTTAAAGCATAATTTGTTAAGTATAAGTCAGCTATGTGATAAGGGTTATAGTTTAAAATTTTTACCTACTAGCTGCATATTAAGCCTAAATGGGAAAGATGTTTTAAATGGAAAAAGGGTAAACAATGTTTATATGCTAGATTTAAATTGTATTCAATCTCCTACTGTTTTTTGTTTGAAAATTGTTTCTGTTGAATCAAGGCTTTGGCATAGAAGAATTTGTCATTCTAGTATGAAAAACTTTAGGAGAATTACCCAAAAGAACTTAGTGAAAGGTATACCAAAACTAGACTTTACTAAGAATCACCTTTGTGATGCTTGTCAATTAGGAAAATAAGTGAAGTCCTCTTTTCAATTCAATAAGGATCTTAGGACTAGTAAACCATTGGAAATTTTACACATGGATCTTTTTGGACCAGTAGGAATTGTAAGCCTAGGAGGGAAGGTATACGTATTTGTTATAGTGGATGATTATTCAAGATTCACTTGGGTTATATTTCTATTTCATAAGAGTGAATCATTTGAGGAATTTAGAAATTTTTTGACTTGGATTCAAAGGAAATTAAGTTGTGAAATAATTTTTATACAAAGTGATCATTAAGGAGAATTTGAAAATGAAAGATTTGAAAATTTTTGTAAAGAGAAAGGAATTGATCAAAATTTTTCTGCACATAGAACGCCTCAACAAAATGGGGTAGTCGAAAGGAAAAACAAAATATTAATAGAAGCCGCCCGAGCAATGTTGGCAGAATACTCATTTCCTAGATATTTTTGGGCTGAGGCGGTTAGCACTGCATGTTATGTTCTGAATAGGGTGAATGTGAGATCAAATTTAAATAAAATACCCTATGAGTTGCTAAAAGGTAGAACACCTAATTTATCTTATTTGCATGTTTTTGGTTGCAAGGTGTTCATTCATAATAATGGAAAATCTGCCTTACAAAAATTTGATCCGAAATCAGATGAAGGAATTTTTGTTGGATATTCAAGTGTTGGAAAATCTTATAGGGTATTCAACAAAAGAACTTTGGTCATTGAAGAAACCACACATGTTGTATTTGATGAATCTGGAAATTTGGAAGAGCCAAATGTTGTTAAAGATGAGATTGAGGAAAACTCCCAAAAAATTGATAGAATAAATTTGGAAGAAAATGTGGAAGAAAATTTGAAAATAGAAAACCCTTTGCCTAGAGATTTGAGATTTTCTAAAAACCACCCAAGGGAATTGATTATAGGTGAACCTAGTGAGGGTGTTAGAACTAGGCGTGGATTAAACAAAGAAGTCAACCATTCAGCCTTTATTTCAACTATAGAACCCATTAATGTTGATCAAGCACTTTCTGATGAATTTTGGATATTGGCCATACAAGAAGAGTTGAATCAATTTGTAAGAAATAAAGTTTGGGAATTAATTTCAAGGCCAAAATATCAAACTATTGTTGAAACCAAGTGGGTGTTCAAAACTAAAATGAATGACTCAGGAGTAGTCATTAGAAATAAGGCTAGATTAGTTGTTAAGGGGTATAATCAAATTGAAGGAATTGATTTTGAGAAGACTTTTGCCCCTGTAGCTAGACTTGAAGCAATTAGGGTTTTATTAGCCTTTGCCTGTTTTAAAGGATTTAAATTATTTCAAATGGATGTGAAAAGTGCCTTTTTAAATGGGGTAATTGAAGAAGATGTTTTTGTAGAACAACCTCTAGGTTTTGAAAAATTTAAATACCCAAATCATGTTTTCAAGTTAAAAAAGGCATTATATTGATTGAAACAGGCACCTAGGGCTTGGTATGAGAGGTTGAGCACCTTCCTACTTGAAAGATCTTTTGAAAAAGGAAGTGTGGATACAACTCTCTTTTTAACGAAATTTGGAAAGGATATACTCATTGTTCAAATTTATGTGGATAATATCATTTTCAGATCTTCAAATAAAAATCTTTATGATGAATTTTCTAAAATAATGAGTAGTTAATTTGAGATGAGTCTAATGGGATATTTAAATTACTTTCTAGGTTTTAGCATTAAGCAACTTGAGGGAGGTACATTTCATAGTCAAACTAAATATGTTAAGGACATCCTCAAAAAATTTGAAATGGATAATGCTAAACTTGTTAATACACCAATGAGTTCCTAAGTTCAGTTGGATAAGGACCTTAAGGGAAAATCTATTGATCAAAAGAAATTTAGAGGGATTATTGGATCTTTACTTTACTTGACTGCTAGTCAACCAGATATTATATTCATTGTTTACTTATGTGCTAGATTTCAATCAAATCCAAAAGAATCACATTTGACAGCAGTGAAAAGGATTTTAAGATATTTACTAGGAACTCAGAACTTAGGAATTTGATATCCTAAGTTTAGCTCTTCATTTGAAATTATTGGTTATTCAGATTCTGACTTTGCAGGCTGTAAAGTGGATAGGAAAAATACTTTTGGAATATGTCAATTCATTGGAAATTCATTAGTTTCATGGTCTAGTAGAAAACAAAATTCAGTGGCCCTATCTACTGCAAAAGCAGAATACATTGCATTAGGAAGTTATGTGACACAAGTACTTTGGTTAAAACAACAATTGATTGATTTAGGATTAACTATAGGCACTATTCTAACTTATTGTGATAATACTAGTGCTATTTGCATTTCCAAAAATCATATTCAACATTCAAGAACCAAACACATTGACATAAGACATCATTTCATAAGGGATCATGTATCCAAGGGAGAAATTGAACTTATTCATGTTTCAACTGAAAATTAACTTGCAGACATTTTTACAAAATCTTTAGCCTTTGATACTTTCAGTGCATTAAGAACAAGGGTTGGTTTAATTGATTTAAATGCTTAAATAAAAATATTTTTGCAACATTGATGTTTTGTTTTCGTAGTTTATATTTTTATGATTTTGTTTTTATGATTATTGTTTATTTTTTGAGTGTTTTTTATTTAGAGTCTGTACATTTATCATTGTCTATTGTGCATTGTGTGTTTATATTTATTTTCTTTGATAAAAATATAAAAATTCAAAAATTTGTGTTAATCGTCCGGGACGAAAAAAATTTTCGTACGAGACGATGTGTGTAAAATGTCAATTTGCGTGATTTCAAACTGTCTTAAGAGCAGTTTTTAATGTAGTTCATCTGTACGATCTTCAAGATCGTCCAAGATGAATATGTTTTCTCAAATGTCAGGACGATTGAATATAGCAGTTGAACGGATAAGACAGTTTTTATTATGAAATTCGTCCGTAAGTACCTTTGGTTCGTCCAGACGAACAGATGTCGGTTCATAGCGGGGGACAATTTTCAACTGCCATTAAAATGAATTAAAACTCGATCGTCTGTACAAACACGTGTTCGTCTGTACGATAGTCTTGGTCAAAAGTCTGTACGAAAGGATGCTTTGAAAATTGTGTGATTACGAAAAGCTGTTAATTTTTAACTCACTCGTTCGTCCATACGAAATATTTTCGTACGGGGACGAATCAAATTCGTACGGGACAAACCAAAATTTTGTCTGGTACGAACTGTCATTTTTCTATAAATTGACGCCAATTTTTACTGAACAGTCACTCTCACACATCACTTTCAAAGCTTTCATCATTTTAAATCCTTCAATGGCAAGTTCTAGCAAGCGCCAAAAGACTTTGGTTAAGGGCCCTCCTAGGAATACATCCGAAAACTTCCTGTCTAGAGCTAATGAAGAATCTTTTCCTAGGTTTGTCTCTGCAAAAAACACTCCATCTAGAGTTCTCCTACAGGATCATTTAACCTTCAAGGTAATGCACTTGTTTGCCCATACTCAATTTAGTTTGATCCTAACTTTAGAACACTTCTATAATAAAGAAACCTTCCACTATTTTCTGGCAAACATGTCATTCAACTCCAACCACTCTATTATCAGTTCTTTTGTTTTCAAAAAGAAAGTTGAAATCACCAAAGATGACTTTGGTATTTTTCTAAACTTAAGGACTGAAGGCTTAAGAGCACACACTTTAACAAACTCAAGTTTTGACTGGACTAAAGTCAATAGGGTGATTAGAGGAATAAGAGTTAATGATCATCAACCTAAAGTTTCAACTTTATTGCATGAAGCCCGTATCATCCATCATGTTCTAAGAACTTCCATTATCCCTAAAGCTGGTGATAGAATCAACATCACTCCTCTTCTTTCTACTGTTACCTACTTAATTATGACTAGACAACCTATAGATGAGGCTCAACTCTTAATTGACTACATTTATAGTCTCTCTGAAATTAGTCATGTTGATCACAAAAGGAAGAAGAACATAGCCTTAGGACATCTGATTGCTTATATTCTGGAGAAGAAGTATAATTTAACTCAACCTGAACAACACTTTGAAGAACCGTTCTACTACAATGATGCATCCATTAGAGCTATCTTCAATAAGGATGAGCCCAGCAGCACTCATGTAGTTCTAAGTGAAACAGAAGAAGAAGTCGGACCTTCACATGCTGCTGGACCAAATTATGAGTATTTGGTTCAAAGGTTCGAAAATTTAGAGGCTCATTTTGATCAAAGATTTGATCAAATTAAAACTCATCTGCATCAGCAAGATTTTTAGCACAATCAGGATATGGGATATATGCCTGAACAAATAAATGCCATTAATACCAACATGTTCACGATAAGTAGTTACTTCAGCTTTTTTGGTGCAGCACCACCTCCTCCTCCAGATCAGGGTCCATCTGAGTGATTTGTTCAGTGTTTGTTCACTGTTTGCTCTATGTCTGTTATGTACTTCAGTATTATTCTTGTGTTAGTGATTTTCTTTTGTGTGTTATCTTTCCATGTTTTAGTTGTATTAATATTGATATCAAAGAGTTTAAATTGTAATAGTTTTTATCCGATATCAATATAAGTTTCAATGTTTTGTTATTAAATGTTTTAGAAATGTGTATTAGATTTTATGACATTCATTTTATTTTAATCTTAATAGTGCTTTATTTAACATGTAAATTTAAATTAATTTCATTAGAAAATATGATTTTTCAAAATTTAAGACATGCTTATAACTTGATATTCTTAGAATTTTAAATTCCATGTCTCTTATTTAGACTACATTATCTGGGTATTATTATTGCAATTTAGATGTTTTCTTATTTTGTATTTCTCTTTTCAATTAGTATTTATGCACTTAGAAAAATTTGAAATTTTATATTATTGATTTTGGAAAGAATTCAAATACTCTTGAAAATTCTACAAATGTACAAAAATCAAAATAAATGTGCAAAAAAAAATTTGCAATGACAAAAAAAGATGCACAAAATAAGCCCAAATTAAAAAGATGCACAAAACTGTGCTGGTATAAAAATTGAAAAAGATGCGCAAAGCGCCACATGTGGTAATTACTTCTTTCCAGACTCTTTTAATCTCTTAATTCAAATTGTTCTAACATTCATTTATAATTTAAATTAAAATTTGAAATATAAAATTTTTATTTATCTTTAGTGCAATGATTTTCTTTATCTTCATGTCTAAATTAGCACATACCTTTGATAAATTCTTATTATTCTATAAGTTATATCACTTCTTAAATTATATGAAATTTTGTGATATTTCTAATGTTGTCGATTTTATTTACATATATTATCTCAATCACTTTCAAGCTTAAAATATATAGTGAATTTTATAATTCTGGTTACATTTCTAACATTCTTTTCTTCTTCACCTTTTGATGTTGTCAAAAAGGGGGAGAAATTGTTTGTTTTTGCATTTGTTTTGATTTTTGTAGTGTTTGATTTGATTTCGTAGTGTTTGATTTTCGTATGTGTTGTATTTGTAGTATTTGATTGTTTTCTTTATTTTATCTTTTGTGTTGTTTTGTGTTGTATAAAATTTTTGAAAAATAAAAAATTTTTAAGTAATTCAAATGCCTCCTTATTTTCATGAGTTCATAAATTCAAGGGGAGTTTAGGAGATACTTAAAATTTGAAATCCTACAAACAATAATTTTTTTGCCATCATCAAAAAGGGGGAGATTGTAGAGAGAGTTGCTAATTGTATGTTTTACATTCTTGCAACTTGTATTATTTTGATGATTTCAAATATTATTGTTTTTATATATCTCCTAACACTTTTTGGAAGCTTTATTTTTTCTCTAGTGTGTACTAACATTTCAGGAAAATCAACTCCAAGCAATGAAGACTTCAAATTATTCTTTTGTAAATTACAATTTTTTGAATTGAAAAGGAGTGGTTGTAATTGAGTGAAATCACAACACACACTCTTGGGGGACAAATTTTATGAATTGATCGTATGGGACGAACTTTGTTCGTACAGGACAATCATATCAATTAACCCTCAGAAGAGCAATGAATCGAACAGGCGAGGAGAAAATTTTCTAAGTCCTAATCGTCCAGGATGAATTTAATATTCATCTCGGGATGAATGTCTCGGGATTCTCACTTTCATTGTTCGTCAGAACAAAATTAATTTTCGTACCGGGACAAAGCTCTCTGGATGAGATCGTACATGACGAAATTAATTTTTGTCCCAGGACGAAGCTCTCTGGATGAGATCGTACATAACAAAATTAATTTTTGTCCCAGGACGAAGCCTCTGTATGAGATCGTACATAACAAAATTTATTTTCATCCCTGGATGAAACGCTCTGTATAAAATCATCCTAGGACAAAAACAGTTTGTCCCAGGATGAACCAAACCAACTTACGTCAGTTGGTTACGTCCTGTAGAATTTTTGGAACCGACCTATGAAATAACCATTTTGTACCGGACGAACCTAGTTCGTACAGGATGATAAGCGTGTACGAACATAGTTCGTACTAATATACATTAGGTTCATTTCTGACAGTTTAAGTAAAATTGTCAGGACGATCCACGATCGTATGGGACGATCCACTACGTACAGAATTGAAAACTTGCAGTTATTGGGAAGTTCTTCTTGTCTTTTGTATAAATAGTTCAAATTTGACTACCACCCAATCATTTTGCTCATTGAACTTCATGCCTATTGGAGGAAGAGTAAAGGAGAGAGTGAGAGAGGGCATTCAAAGAAGGATTTCTACCATTGGAGCGTGAAGGCTTCACTTGGTGTTCAAAGGTAAGATTTCCAACTTGTGATTTGAGATTACTTCACTCTTTTTCTTTCCTCCTAGATTTCTAGTGAAGAGATTTATCAAGGAGATCCGGTTCTCTGCCGACACTTGGAGAGTGTGAACATCCGAAGGGTTATCTGCCCACACTTGGAGAGTGTGAAAGGACGAAGGGTTCTCTGCCCACACTAGGAGAGTGTGAAAGGACGGATAGTTCTCTGCCAACACTGGGGATTGTGTAAAACGACGATGATTCTCTGCCGCACTGGGTAGTGGTGAAAATAGTGTTTGTAAAGGCTTCTCTTCCTTTCTGTGGGTGCAAAAGGAGAGACACTATTGGTATTAGTTCAATACTCAGAGGGTGCCTCTGGGGAGTGGATGTAGGTCTGGTTTAGACCGAACCACTATAAATCTTGTGTCGTTTACTTTACTGCTTTTTATTTTCCGCAATTTTCTTTTGTTTTAAAAATTTGTGGTTGAAAAACTTTTTTATAAAAATTTCATTAAAGGTTTAATTTCGGTTCAACAAAAATTTAAAAGAGGGTTAAGTTTTAAAATTCCAATTCACCCCGCCTCTTGGTAGCCTTGGGATATTAACTTAGGTTTAACAACCTATTCACTAGACTCAACAATAAATATTTCAAAATGGAACAAATTTGTTTGGTACGATTCTGTATGAACCCAATTTATATACTTTGAATGATTTATTCAAAACATATATCATATAGTATAAACTATTTAATTAAATCATGGTTTGTTTTGTTCGAATGTGGATGATCCCAATTAGTACTCTATAAGTTGTCTATACAAACCCAACATCATACACTGCAATCAGTCAAAAATTTATAAGATCATTTTGGACGAACTGGTATGTATCCAATTCCTACTCTGTTAGCCGTCTGTATGAACTTAGCATCGTACAATATGATCATATCAAAAATTGATGAGTTCATTTTAAAAGAACTGGTATGCACCAATATTATACTTTGTGAGTTGTCTATACAAAACATTATCGTACAATATGAATTGTATAAAAAGCTTCCCATGCATGATTTGATTAACTTCATTTTGGAGGAACAACTATGAAAAATCATCCTATATGATAAGAAAATCATACAATATGATTAGTTTTAAGGTTTATAGTTTTGACTCACTCCCCTAGTGTGTGTGTGCTTGCTTATCTAATTTCAATCACACTATCTCAGACTCAAGAAAATTAGAAAAATTATAGACTCTATTACATGAAACCCTAATCTAATTTGTCTTGAAGTCTTCGACATTCTAGATTGTGATTTCCTCGAAAATTTTAGTACATACAAATAATACAAAGAACATATATCCAACATATGTTAGGAGAAACAGTAATATAATAATATTATTTTTGTATCATCAAAATCTCACATGATATAAAACTTAATCAAGAAATCTAAGTTGTAATAATCTCTTCCTTTTTTATGATGGCAAAATAATTATTATTTGTGTTAACACTTAAGGGAATTTTTCTCCTAACCACCCCTTCAATGATAAGCAATTTGAAATAAAGGGATTACAATGAAAATTAAAACCACAACAAATTAAAAAGATTCAAACCCACCTTAAAACACACACAATACGAAAGGAACAAAAACAAACATACACAACACAAAACACACATAATACAAACATCACATAAGTCACACAAAAATAATCTTACATACATCAAACACAAAAATAATTATACACACATAATACAACATCAAACAATAACTAATGACTCCCCCTTTTGACAGCAACAAAAAGGGAAGTACCTCTTGAAAAGATAAGTTTCTACTGATAAATCAAAAAGATAATGAAGAAAAATATTTTAAACTATTTGAAAAAACAACATTAATAACCTAATGCGAAAAAGAAAGTCTAATCTTGTAAACCAAAGAACAATTAAGATAAGAAAAGTCAATCAGGTTCACTGTTTATTCTAGACATATCAAATAAAAATAATTATTACAAAAATGTTGAAATAAAGATTAATTAGTTTCTAATTCAATAGTAGAGATTATTGTTGATTATATAGATTTGTATAAGAGATAAAAGATAAAGGAAAAATTTGTATGAACCTTTCGATTGGTGACATTACGCATCCTTTCAATATTTGTGGCACACTATGTGCATCTTTTTAGTTTTGGCTAATTTTATGCTTCCTTTTACTTTGGCAAACATTGCACATCTTTTTTATTTTTTGGTACATTTTGTGCATCTTTTCAATCCTAGCACACTTTGTGCATCTTTTTATATTTTTGATCTTTTTAATATCAATAAATTTTAAAATAATAACTAATAATTAAAAACAAATCACATTGGAAAAGAAATAAAAAATAAAACATCTGTTTTGCAATAATTATAGCTAAATAATATTTGTCTATAAGAACATGAAGATGATCTTCTAATCTATACCCAATCATAATTTAATTTAAAATTTTAAGAAATTAAATTTTATGAGAAAACCAGTTTATAGAGCAATGTATTTTAAAATTTTATTCTAGAGATCAGCTATATTTGATTAGTCTATAAAAAATTAAACAATTTAAGAAGAATAATTTCATCATAATACAAAACATCATTTCATTTAATACTTATAACACATACAACCAATACGTCATATCAGAAAAGGAAAAACCACAATATACAGAAATAAACATATAAAATCAAAAGAAACATCTCAAAAGTACAAAATCTCAACAAAAAGTACAATAAAGAAGTAAAAACTAAAATCTCGAGGGACTCTGATTTGGAGGTGGATGAGGGGTGAACAACATAAATTAATTATTTATCATAGCTACTTACGTGTTGATAAAGTTAAATTTTCCTCTAATCCACCCCATATTTTTATTGTACCTAGAATCCTACAAATTTAGGTGATTCTCAATTTGATCAAAACAATGTTCAAAATGAGATTCCAATCTATCAAAATACTGAACCATTTCTTAATAGAAATTCTAATCGGGTTCAAGAGTAGGTGCAGGTGTTGGAGTAGGAGCTCCTTCTTCTCCCTCAAATTATTCTCCCTCAGATCCTTGATCTCAGTTAAAAAGTCTATGAATAAAAGCATCGATAAAGTAAATAGGAAGCTGAGTAGGAGGATCATGATGGAATAGGATGTACTTATTTTTCAAAATGTAGGCAACAAATATCCTAAAGCCACATTTTTGTTTCTCATATTATGAGGAACTCCAATATCAGAAAGCTTATAGATATAGTCCATAATTAGTTAGGCTTCTTCTATAGGAGTGTTAATCATGATAAGGTATGTGGCTGTAGATAATAAAGGAATCAAGTTGATATGATCACCAGCATTAGGTATAATAGAAGTTCTCAAAACATTCTGGATGATCCTAACATTTTTGTTTAGGGTGTATAAATAAGAAAGGTGATTAACTTGAGCTATACCTCTAAGTGTTTGATTAATTTTAGAGTAGTTAAAATCAGATCTAGATGTCATAGTGTGCACCCTAACCCCTTCAGTTCTAAGATGAAGGAAGTTTCCTAAATATTTCTTGGATATTTCTACTTATTTCTTAAAAACATATGAGGTCATCCTACTGTGATCTTTATTCACTCTCATGTTTGTAAGGAAAAGATGAAATGTTTTATGATGATAGGCAGAAATCAGGGTGAGGATGAAAGAGAATTGAGTTGACGTAAAAAGTGGCATAAGTGAAAAGTTAATGTCTCTTTGAATTAAGAGATGAGATGGGGTAATTTTAGCTTCAAAATAATGACCATAGACTTCCTCATTATCTTTATAAAGAAAATTCTCATCGATTCTACTAGAACGAGATTAAGATGAAAATAACTAGATGCGCCAAGAGGGGGTGAATTGGATGATTAAGAACTTCTTTAATGAAAAGAAATATCTTTTTATGAATTTATGCAGAAGCGGATTTCATTCACAATAAAAAGATAGATAATCAATTTCATCCACTCAATTAATCACAATAAAAATAAATGCAGAAATAAAGTGCAGAAAAAATAAATGAAAGAACACACCAATTTATAGTGGTTCGGTCAAACCATGACCAACGTACACTCCCCAGAGGCACCCTCTGAGTATTACACTAAACCTTTAGTGATTCTCCTTTAGCCCCCATAGCTAGGCGGAGAAGCCCTTACACAATCACTTCCACCTTCCCCGGTGAGGCGGAGGAGCCGGGTCCTTTGACACCAACGAGATCTTCTTCTTCCCAAAACTTCCTTCAAGACGAACCTTGAATCCGATGGTACTGAGGTACAAGCTCACCGGAGCAACCGTGTGAAATCTCCTTCACACTCCCTTGAAACCCCCTCCAAGGTTCTTCTCCCTCTCTCAAACTCTACCCTTTCCTCTCTCCCTTTCAAGTCCTCTCTTCAAGTTTTCTCTAGAAAAATGAAGCTATAATGGCTGCCAAAAGACTCTTACAAAGTCTTATGAGAGTGCTTAAATAGAGGGCCCAAAAAACCCCAAAAAAACTCAATTCGGCCGTCAAATATCATACCGTATGATAGCAAGATAATCTAGTATGATGTGCAGAAATTAACCTGTTAGAACTGCACGATGTCTAGTTAGTAATATACGAACAGTTCAGTTGAAGTTTGTACTGTACAATTTCTTATACAATGTGTTATACGAATAGTTCAATAAAAGTGCAGTTCGTACAGAACGAAGAATGGGACGACCGGAGTTGTCTTTGTTGATCATATAGTACGATCCAATTCGTACAGTACGACCAAAATATCAAAATTAAGCCATTTTGATTGATCAATCAGTGGATTAAAATAGGCAATATTTTAAACATCGTATAGTATAATCATGATCGTGTAGTACGATTAGAACAACTTTTCAAATTCAAATCTTTGCCTAATTTAATGGACGTCAAGCTTTCTAATTATAACAGATTGTACGGTATGATGTGGTGATCGTACAGTACAATTAGTTATATTCAAAAATAATTTTTCCAGGAAAAATAAAATATTTTAATTTATTTCTGTTACACCAGATCGTACAGTATGATGAACATAAATGTTAAAATATTTATAAACATTTTTTGCTCCCTCTATATGTCTGCATGATCAACAAACTAACATATATCATTACAAGACTTGACTCAATAAATGAAAATTATAGACTCATTTAATACGACCAATTCTATGCAATCTTGAGCCTTGAATCTTCAAAGAACGATGCATGTACCTGAAATATTAGTCAACATAGAAAGAAATATGCACTGCAAATACCAGGAGAAAATACCAAGAATTTTTTTGAAGCTTTCTTGGTGTGACTCGTGTTTGACTCGGAAACGCTTCTTGTTTTTGAATTTTCCAACTCCCGCGGAATTTCCTCCGGCTGGTGGCACCGTCGCCGTTTGCGTCGCGGCGTCTTCGGCCGACGTCATGATTTCTCCTCATCATCCTAGCTCTCCCAGAAAGGAAAGAGGGGGGCAAATGATCAGAGAAGGCCAACGTTCGGTAATCAAGCCATTGATGGTTGAAGGCAAAGGTAAGAGGATTGTAGATGAAAATTCTTCTGATTTAACAGTTGTGGATCGCTCGGAAAACATCCGGAAATGCATTCCGGATTCATCTAAGACCAATTTGAAGGTGTGCGGTTTTTCTGGATTATTCCGTCAAGAACAGAACAGGGGATCTTTAAATCCGGTGGAAGATGGAGCTATTGGTTCTTTCAAAGATCATTTGAACGATCCTTTGAGTAATAAAGAACAAAACGAAGTTGAAGAGATCAATGGAGCTTGGTCGAAGCCAAAGAATATCAAGATTGATTTCAAGAAAGATCAAGTTGAATTTTCTGAAGATGGCATTGCAATCAAACTGAATCCTGTAGCTGAAGGGAAAAATTCTGAGGTGCTGAAGAACTCCATTGTTTTAAAAGTATTGGGAGGTAATGTACCTTATTCAACATGTAGTTTTGATTTGAGAAAACAATGGAACCAATTTGGTGGATTTCACATGACTTCAATTGGAATGAATTGGATACTTTGTTCATTTAAAAACAAAGATGTGGTGGATGAAATTTTAAATGGTGGACCTTGGTATGTTAATGGATTCATTGTTGGAATGGATCGTTGGTCTCCTGCATTTGATCCATATTCGTTCAAGGGTATCTCTGCCCCAATTTGGATTAGACTTCCATGCCTTCCTCTATATTGCTAGGATGAAGGCAACCTTGCTAGTATAGCTTCTCGGTTTGGTACACCTCTCTATTTGGATGGAAATACTTTTAGGTGGGGGAAGAAAGAATTTGCTCGCATTTGTGTGAAAGTTGATCTGGAAAAAAAACTCCCAAATGGTGTGTGGATTGATGGTATTGCTGGTAGATTCTTCCAAAGAGTTGAATATGAAAAAATCAACTTACTTTGATATCATTGTGGTTGTGTAGGACATGAGCTCAACACATGTCCTGAAAAAGTTGCTCAAGGTATCAAGGATCAGTCTAAGAACATGCCTGAAACCATCATATCTGCTGAAAATATTTCGGTTGGAACGAAACATAATGCTGTGACAAAGGTGGAGTATGGCCCCTGGATTCATGTTCAGTTCAAAAACAGACAGAACTATAACAATGCTAATGGTTTTAGAAGTAACAAAATCAGCAACATTAAAGAAAAGATAGAGGTGGGTAAACAAAGCATAACTGTTGAGCAACAAGTGCAGATTTCTGAGCATAATTCAATATTACTGGACATATTACAGAAATTAATGGAAAAGCTGCTATGGAAGTCAGTCCAAGATCCAATAGAGAGGAAGTTCAACTGAAAAATGCTTTTGAAATCCTTAGTGATGAGAAGGATTGTGATAATTCTGAACCAATGGAAGATGACAGAAATCTGCTATATAAAAAGATGGAGGATATACAAAATAATGCTATGGAAGAAGGTAAAACATCTTTGTCTAATTCTGTTAAAAATAAACTTGCAAAGGAACTCAAGTCATTGGGGCCGATTGATCATAATACTAAGAAGAAGAAGAGAGAAGGACATTTTGTGTCCACAAGAGGGGTTAACTCCCCTTCACTCATTTAAATGTCTTCTCTTTTATTCTGGAATTGCAGAGGAGCTAGGAAAAGAGAAGCTGCTCTGTACTTAAAGGAAGTGGTTAAAGATCAAGATGTTTTTTTCATTGGTCTTATGGAAACAAAAATCAATAGTATCAATAGATTGGATGTTGATATGCTCATTGGAAAAGATTGGGATTTTTTTCATCTACCCTCAGTGGGACTTTCTGGGGGCATCCTAGTTCTTTGGAACTCAAAAATTGTTAACTTTGTAGTTAATGATTCTTCTTCTCAAATGATGGTGGGAGATCTTTCTATCCCTAGTATGGGATCATGGAGAATTGCTACTGTCTATGGTAGTAGGTGTTGCAAAGAAAGGGAAAGGTTATGGAGCTTGCTCAACAATTGTATGGATAGTTCTACTCCTATCATTGGTGGGGACTTCAATTGTGTTCTTAGCAAGGATGAGAAAAGAGGTGGCAAAAGGTTCCTTTTCTCTAAAGGACCTAGAGATATGAAGGAATTCATGACTAGCAATGATTTCCACGATGTGGGTATCATTGGACCAAGGTTCACTTGGTGCAACAATAAAGCAGGTAATTCTAGAATCTGGGAGAGGCTTGATAGATGTATTCTTAACTCTAAAGCCTTGAGATTACTTCCTACTGCTACTACTATACATCTTGCTAGGGTGGCTTCGGATCATAGCCCCGTCATCCTCAAAATGATTGATAAAGTTCGGTTGAACTCCAAAATAATTAGATATGAGGACACTTGGAGATTGTATCCAGCGGCGAGAAGTATTGTATACCACTCTTGGAGAAAAAAGGATGGTGGAGAGGAAGGTTTGATTCTTCAAAAGAAAATTAATAGAACTCTAAAGGCTTTATTTTTTTGGAGTAGAAGCAAATGCAAAGAACTTAATGATCTTAAAGTTAAGTTGAAGATGGAAATTCTGGATCTTCAAACTAAAGAAGCCTTGGGGAATGGATGGACGGATCAAGACTTGCTTATGCTTAGAAGCAAGATACATGAGCTCAATATTACCTTGAAGAGACTTTCTACTTGGTGAAATCAAAGAGCAAAGGCAAGATGGATTGAAGAAGGTGATTTTAACTCCAAGCTTTTCAACAATTTTGCCTCGGCTAGAAGAAATGGTAATAGAATTAACCAAATCAAGGATACTCAAAACAATATGCATATTGAAGAGGAAGAAATTGAAAATGTGTTTATTCAACATTTTGAATCAAAATGGAAGAAGAGGAATTGCCAGCTCACGGGTTGGCCTGAAATTTCTGAAAATCAAAAACTCAACTTTGATGACCTAAAGGCTTTTCATCAGAATTTTACTGCTATGGAGCTCAAGGAATCAGTCTTCCAACAAGGCAATAATTGGTCCCCTGGTATGGATGGTCTTACTTCCTCATTTTATAAGCACTATTGGGATATTACTTGGAAAGAACTATGGAATGCTGTAAATAGTTTTTTTTACTAAAGGGCAAATGAATAAAGAGTGGAAAGATACTCTTATTGTTTTGATTGCTAAAATAAAAAATCCCTTGCTTCCATCCAACTATCGCCCTATTAGTCTTTGCCAAACAAACTACAAAATTGTTGCTTCCATGATAGTCAATAGATTGAAGACCTGTATGTCTATAATGATATCTGAAGAACAAATGGCTTTCATTCCTGGTAGATCTATTTCTGAACAGTCTTTTGGCTCAAGAGATAATCCATAAGTTTAAAATTTCCAAGAACAAAAAGGGTTTGATGGCTCTTAAGCTTGATATGGAACAAGCTTATGATAGTATGGGATGGCCAACTCTTGAAAAAGTCTTCATTTGGTATGGTTTTCCTTCTCACTTTACTAATCTCATTTTGGAATGTGTTATTGATGCTAGATTCTCCATTATTATTAATGGAAGAAATTCCAAATGGATTAAAGCTCATAGTGGTTTTCGTCAAGGATGTCCCTTATCTCCCTACCTTTATATTTTGTGCTCTCAATTGCTTTCTAATGCTATTCTTCAAAGGGGTAATAACATTGGTATTCATATCTCTCCTAGAGGTCCAAATATTACCCATCTCTTATATGCTGATGATGTTATCATTTTTTCTCAAGTCTCCAAAGCTATTGCTAAAGAGGTGAAAAACATTGTAGAAGATTTTTGTTGTTGGACCGGCCAAAGAATTAACACCAATAAATCTCAAATTTTGTTTGGGAATGCTGTTAATAATCGTATGAAGAAAAAGATCTCTCAAATTTTGAAATTCAAAGCTGTCAAGGAGATGAGCTATCTTGGAATCAAATTATCTCTTAACCGACTTAGAGCTGCAGATTTTCATGATGTACTTACTAATATGATGGATAAGCTTAATGCTTGGGGAAAGAAATTTCTTTCTTTAGGTGGTAAGATTACTCTTATCACTAGTTCTTTTTTAACAATGCCTAATTTTTTGATTACTCATTCCATGATTCCAAAGAAAGTGTTGCTCACCATGGAAAAAATCTGTAGAAATTTTATTTGGAATAAACAAAATGGTAGTCATGGCATTCACTACATTGCTTGGGAAAATTTATGTAAACCAAGAAGTATGGGAGGCTTTGGTTTACATTCTCCTATTATGAAAATGGGCCCTTTAAGAGCCAATCTTGCTTGGAATTTCCTTATTAAGCCAAATACTCTTTTCCATAGAGTGATGAGTTCTAAATATGGCAATTATATCTTGAAGGATACTAATAATAAGAACTACTCTAAAGCTTGGAAAATCCTCCTTGATGGTGGTAAGTTTCTCAAGAGCATTTCTAGATGGAGCATTGGAAATGGCAAAGATATCAATGTGTTGAATGACATTTGGATTTATGACAAATGTATCAACCAATGGCCGACCTTTATTGACTGTACAACATTGGAAGGAAAATGTGTTCATCATCTTATGAAGAATGGCCAATGGGATTATTCTCTTATAGAGAAGTGGTTCCATCCTGAACTCATGAATGTTATCAGCAAAATACAAGTGCATCCCGACTGTGCTGACAAGGTGGAACTGCAGAAAATCTGTCACGGTAAAACAATCTCGGGTTTGGCTTTTGAACAAGTATTAAATAGAAGATTTAATTTCATGGAAGAAGGTTATTACAAGTGGCTCAACAAACTCAAACTTAGCAAAAAGGTGGAAACGTTTTGGTGGAGACTTGGCAATGCTTCTATTCCAACCAATTTATATCTTAAGAACCGAAATATTTTTGATTAGGATTCTTGTGCAAGAGGATGTGATATGGTGGACGATTATGAGCATATTAGCGTCAATTGCAAACACTTGGTGGACATCATCAATCAACTCAATGCTTGGGGTATTCCTATTCCTACTTTTAACTCCTTGGATCATTTTTTAATTGAACTTAAACAAATTTCTGGTAAAAATCTGGGAGTGGTACAGATTTATTGTACCATTGTTTACTTCTCTTAGAAGAATAGGAACGAGATAAAGCATGGAAAATCTGCTCTTCCTTATTATGCTGTAGCTGCTAATGCTTTATTTGTAGCCATCACTAAAGCTACGTCTTATCTTTCTTACTGGAGCACTAATCTCCTTAGGGAGTCTTCTATTTCTTGGTGCCCCCCACCAAAAGATTGGATGAAAATCAATGTTGATGCTTCATTAACTCCTTCGGGACTAGCTGGTTTTGGTTGAATCTTCCGAGATTGCTTTGGGAGATTCATTTTTGCATTTGGGAGAACATTGATACATTGGGATATTGCTCATTTGGAGTTGGATGCTATACTCTCGGTCAAAGATTATGTCAAAAGCTGGATGAAAGATTACAAAGGAGTCATTATTGAAAGTGACAATTTGAATGTTATCAAATACATTCAAAATTCTTTGAAGCAAGACAAAGGTGCTATGACCCTCAAGCTAGTAAGTGATTCTTTATTTGTAAGTGATTTCAATAAAGTAGGTTTTGTACATGCTCAAAGAGAATGTAATAAGGTAGCCAACTTATGTGCTACTATGGCTCTAGATGATAGCTTTTACTTTGATAGTTTTTTCTTTTGATGATATCCCTCCCTTGATGGTTAATTTAATCAAGGGTGAATATCATCCCCCTGCTGATTGTAATTAGTCTTTTCTTTTTTTCCTATTAATGCAATTGCATTTTCCTCAAAAAAAAAAAACCAGGAGAAATAAAAAATTAATAAATATTATTTGTTATCATCAAAATCATAAACTCGAAAGCCTGAGTTGCAACATAAGATGCTTCTAAAGTACGTAGATGCTTACTACTATTGGCCATTTCTAGAGTAATGACACAAGAGGGTTTAAGATTGAAGATGATTATGAAGAAAAACCATCAAATACTTTTAAATTTAAAGAAAAAAGACCTATCATACAAAAAAAATTTGGTCATACGTACTATTTTAAAATTGTACGGGATGAAGATAATTTCGTATATATGATTGGAAAAAGCCAAAGATGAAATGACTTTTGTAAATTGCCATACCTAAGGAGTCATTTTGTATAGGATTTTTGACCAAACACTCATATAGATGAACATCTATTCATCTGGGATGTTCAGAATAATAATGGTTGTATTTGGCGATTAGGTTCATTCACATGAGAAACTGATAACAAGATCGCACAAACAAAATAGAATTTTATATGTATAATCTGATAAAAATAATTTAATTTAGAAAATGTCCCCAATCATACAGATGAAAAATAATTGATTGAACAAATGATGACAACATTGTACAATATGATATGCATTAAATATCTCAGTTTTGTGTCCTCAACTCAAAAAAAAATCATGTACAGTCTATAAAATTTGTACAATACAAAAAGTTTATATATAGTGAAAGAAAACCAAACTTAAGACATGATAAATAAAAACTCTATTCGAAAACAATTCACATAAGATCTATGAAAAGCAACAATGAAAACAAAAACAACAATAATACTAACGAAAAAAACAAACAAACACAAACTAGAGAAAAAAACAACATCTAACAAACAAATAAAGAAACAAAATAAACACATTAATACATAACAAATCCAATTTGCAGAAATTTAATTTTAAGCATTAAGATCAGTGACGCCTAATATAGTTCTTAAGGTGCTAAACTTTTCAAAAGCCATTGGTTTTGAAAAAATATCTACAAGTTGATTCTCAGTAGCAATATGTTGAATTTAATTTCTCTTTTAGCGACATGATCTCTAATAAAGTGATATTCTATATCTATATGAATCGTTCTAGAATGTTGAATATGATTCTTTAAATGCATATGGCACTTGTATTGTCACAAAAATTGGAATAGTTCCAATAAATTTCCTAAATTAATTAGTTATTATTTTAAACAAAGAACCTATGCCACGCAACTACCTAAAGTAATGCATTATGCTTTAATAGTAGAAAAGGCTAATGAATTCTATTTTCTATTAGACTAAGAAGCTAAAGAGTTTCCAATGAATTGACAAGTTCTAAAAATATTTTTTCGACCAACCCTACATCCTACAAAATTTGAATTAGAATATCTAATGATTTCAAATGAATAATTGTTCTTAGGATACCAAATTCCTATTTTTTGAGTTCCCAAAAGATATCTCAAGATTCTTTTAACAGCAGTTAAAAGTGATTCCTTTGAATCAGCTTAAATCTAGCATACAAATAAACACTAAACATGATATCTAGTCTGCTAGCAATTAAGTAAATTAATGATAAAAATATTCATTTAAATTTCTTTTGATAAATAGATTTTCCCTTAGAGTCCTTATCTTATTGCACTAGGGAACTCATTGGTGGACTCACTAGTTTAGCACTATCTATTTTATATTTCTTAAGGATATCCTTAATATACTTTGACTGATTGAGAAATGTTCCATCATCCTTCTGCTCTATGCTAAAACTATGAAAATAGTTTAAGTCTCTCATCAAACTCATTTTAATTTTACTACTCATTATTTTTAAAAAATCATCATAAAGATTTTATTGGTGGATCCAAATAAGATATCATCAATATATATTTGAAGAATATGTATATCATCTCTTACCCTTTTGAAGAAAATATGGGTGTCCACACTTCATTTAATTAATAACGTTTCTAGTAGGAAAGTGCTTAGACTCTCATACCAAGCCCTAGGTGTCTATTTTAATTCATACATTGCCTTTTTCAATTTAAACATGTGATTATGGAATTTTGAATTTTTAAAACTCGGAGGTTGCTTAATATAAACATTATCTTATATCACCCCATTAAGAAAGACACCCTTAACATTGATTTGAAATAATTTAAAACCTTTAAAACAGGCAAAGGCTAGTAATACCCTTATCGATTCAAGTCTGGCTACAGTGGTAAAAGTTTCTTCAAAATCAATTTCTTCTATTTGATTATATCTCTTAGCCACTAATATTACCTTATTTATAACCACTACACCTAAATCATTTATTTTATTTTTGAATACTCACTTAGTTCCAACAAAACTTTGATCTTTAAGCCTTTTAATCAATTCTTAAATATTGTTTCTAACAAATTGATTTGATTCTTCTTGCATGACCAAAATCTAAAATTCATTAGAAGATGTTTGATTTATATTAGTGGGCTCAATCATTGATATAAAAGCTGAGTTGTTCACTTCTTTGTTAAGACCATATCTAGTTTTAACACCCTCACTTAATTCACCTAAAATCAATTATTTAGGGCGACTCTTAGAAAATCTTCATTCTCTAGGCAAAATATTTTCTATTCTAACATTTTCTTCCAAATTTGTCTTTTCAATTCCTTGGGAGATATCTACAATATAATCTTCCTCCATCATCAGCTCATCTGAAATACTATATTCATCAAAAACTACATGTGTTGTCTCCTCAACTATCAAAACTCTCTTGTTAAAAAACTCTATAGGATTTACCAACACAAAAATATCCTAGAAAAAATCTATTATATTTAGGATTAAATTTTCCTAAAGGAGTTTTATCATTATTATGAATGAACACCATACATCCAAAAATATGCAAATGTAAAAGATTAGGTGTTCTCCCCTTAAGAAGTTCATAGTATGTCTTATTCAACTTGGATCTAATATTCATCCTATTCATAACTTAAGAAGCCGTACTAATCGCTTCAGCCCAAAAATATTTTAGAAGTAAATATTTAGCCAACATGGCTCTAAGGGGTTCTATTAAAGTTCTATTTTTTCTTTCAACAGCCCAATTTTGTTGAGGGTCCTAGGTTGCTAAAAGTTGTGATTAATTCCTTGCTCTCTATAAAAATCTATAATTTTTTATTTTCAAACTCTCCACCATTATTACAATGAATTGATAAAATTTCACACACTAGCTTTATCTGAATTCCAGTAGAAAAATTTCTAAATTCATCAAATGATTCACTCTTAAGATATAAGAATTTGACCCAAGTGAATCTTAAAAAATCACCAATGATTACATATTTAAAAACTTTACCTCCTAGACTTACAGTGCTAACTGCTCCAAAAAGATCTATGTGAATGATTTCTAGTGGTGTGCTAGTTAATTCTAAGATCTTTAATTGAATGAAAGGAGGACTTCACTTATTTTTCCAATTGACATACATCACAGATGTGATTCTTAATAAAGTCTAGTTTGGGTATCCCTCTAATAATATTTTTCTGGGTAATTTCCTAAAATTTTTTATGCTTGCATGACATAGTCTTCTATGTCATAACCATGATTTATTAGTGATTATTTTGAGATTAAAAGCATTAGAAGACTTAATGAAACTTAAATCAAACATGTATACATTATTTATCTTTTTTACATGCAACACATCAATTCCATTTTGGCTTATAATACAGCTTATAGGAAAAACATTAACATTATAACCCTTACCACAAAGCTGACTAATATTTAACAAGTTATACTTTAAGCCATCAACCAATAACACATTTTTAATAAAAAAAAATTATTACCAATCATACCTATCCCTACCACTTTCCTTATGGTATTATCTACCAATGTCACTTTACCTCCATTTCTGACATCCAGTGATATGAGTTAAGTTGTGTCTCCAGCCATATACTTTAAACATCTGTTATCTAGGTACCAAATGCTCTCATGAGGACTTATATGAGAGAATTTCTACAAAATTATCAAATGTTAGACTTAGGAACCATATGAATTTGGGTTCACCCCTTTGTAATGAAAATCTAGATGCATGACTGATATGTTGTATTTTATACATCCTAGGTCTCCATACTAGATGTGTTTTACTTTGAATTATACAAGTGTGAGAGATATGACCAATCATTCCACATAAAAAAAGCATTTGGGAAAAAGATTTACCAATCTATGTGAGTTATACTATCTTTTCCTAGGTTTTAAAATTTTATGCTTCTAATCAAGATTGGAGAATTATTCAAATGTAGGGGTATCTTGTTTTCCTTCAAAGATTTTATTTTTTTCTTTTAAAAAAGAGTTTAAACTTTCTAGGATGGCATTTTTAACTTTTAACTTATGTTCTCTTTGATTTGATTCATCTATATACACCTTACATTCATTCTCAAGTTCAATATAAGATGCTTTCAATAAATCAAGATTCTTATTTAAATCATCAAATTCATTCAATAATGTTATGTGGATGCTATCAATAGATGTGTAATCATTCCTAAGGATTTCACGCTCTTTTTGTAAATTTAAATATTTTATATTCAGTTTGGCATACAATTTTTTGAGTTTCTTATATGTAATATGGATTTTCTCAGAAACTTCAAATAACTTGTCAAAGATAAATTGCATACCTCTTCTTGATCTGACTGATCAAGTTTGTCTGCCAAAAGAACAAGTTTGTGACTTTCTCTTCTGCTTTTATTTTTTAGGAGTCTGAAGCTAAGTTAGCCCAAAAATCTCTCTGTAGTCTTTTCTTGCCCTTTCTAACATTGGTTTTCTCCTCAACATTCTCCTTGCTAGGATTAGTTTTGAGATTAAGGTAATTAGATTTAATATATCCAGGCTTCCTGCATTCAAAACAAATTATGACATTAGAAACTTTTGTATTTTTGTGGAACTTACCCTTTTTCCACTACTGATGTCTCCTTTGATTTCCTCTTAAAAAACATTTGAATTGCCTCATCATTAGTGCAATATCTTCTTCATCCTCAGACTGTGACTAATCACTTTCCAAGTCATCCACTTTCAACGTAAAGTTTTTCTACTTCTGCTTGTCATCTGTATCAATCTATCTTTGAGTTACTCCTTACTTATAGGCAATTAGTGATCCAAGCAGATTGTCAATAGAATGAATAGTTAGGTCTTTTAACTTAGTTATGGCAACTATCTTTGCATCAAAAGTGGTAGGTAAATAATATAGAATTTTATTAACTTTTTAGAATTTGTTAGTTCCTTACCTAAAGAATGCAATGAGATGACTATCTATGTAAAATGAGTATACATGTTAGTGATTTATTCATTCAATTTTATGCAAAAAAGTTAACAGTCATGTAATAGAATGTTCAATTTGGATTATTTCACCTCATTTATTCCTTCATACGTTATGCAAAGTCTATCCCAAATTTATTTTCCACTTTTACAGGTTGAAACACACATTAAGTCCTCAGATTTTATGGCATAGAAAAATTTGTTTAAACATTTAACATTTAACTGAGCTAGTTCTTTTGCCTCAAATGTACAATCAGTAAATGGTGTTTCAGTCCTAATGCCATCAACAAGTCTAGTGAGTTTACTATAGCTTTCATGTACTAAAATTTACATGCTATCCTTTAAGAGTGTTATTAAATAGACATATGATTTTTTAAAAAGTTGAAAGAAATGTTATTAAATAGTAGTGATCTAGTGATCGAATATCCTTTAAGAGTGTAACAATTTCCAAAGGTAGCCATTATCATTTTTAAAAAGTTGTCTAAATCTTAATTTTTGAAAATAGGCTCTAATACCACTTGAAAGTTTGAGTAGATTGTTAGACCTAACATAATTAACCCAATGCTAACCAAGAGGGGGGTGAATTGGTAGTTTAAAAAAATTTCTCAAAATTTAGAAAATCATTTTAAGATATATAATATAATGATAGATTTTCATAAAATATTTTTCACCCATAGAAAATTAAAAGTGCATAAAATAAAATGCAGTAAAGAGTAAAGAACATATGAATACCAAATTTTAAAGTGGTTCGGTCCAACTAGACCTACATCCACTCCCTGAAGACTCCTTCAGGTATTACACTAAATAAAAGTTACTCTCCTTCTACTCCCATAATAAGATGGAGAAGCCCTCACAATAACCTCTCTTCCACTAACCCGATGCGACAAAGTGCTGATGTCCTTTCTTACCCTCTTAGTGATGGTAGAGTGCCTACATCCTTTCTCACCCTCCTAGTGATGGCAGAGTACCAATGTCCTTTCTCATTCTTCTAATAATAGCATTGTACCAATATCCTTTCTCACCCTCCTAGTGGCAGCAGAGTACCAACATCTTTTCTCACCCTCCTTACAATGGCAAAGTACCAACATCCTTCTCACCCTCCTTGTGATGGAAGAGTAACAACATCCTTCTTCACCCTTCTGGTAACGACAGAGTACAGTGATCTTTATTGAAATCCTTCTCTCAAATGCCTTCAAGGAAGTAGGGAGAAACTTCAAGAATAAATAAGAGATCCTTAACATTTGGCAACCTTATGAATCCCCTCACAAATTCCTCTCAAACGATCTCTCAATCTTCACTCCTAAAACACTCTCCCAAACACTCTCCTATTTTAGTTTCCTAACTTTTGCTTTTGTGGGGAAACCTAGTGAGAGAAACCTAGTGAGAGAAGCTCTGAGAAAAAGACTCGTATTCTGAACAGAAATTCAAATTTTGTCTCATCGCGGGACTTACGGAGAAGGATGGCGACTAACGTCCGCTGGCCTCTCAACACCAGCGGAACAACGGAAGATCGTCGTTCCAGTATGAAGTCAATAAATGGTTCATCTCGTCCAATGCTCTCTCCACCAGCATTTGGAGACGGAAAGGTTGCATTTTCAGAGATTTACAAGTCAACTGGTAATAAAGGTATTGTGATCAATGAAGGAGGATTTGTTCCAAGGAAAGAACCGGAGGCTACTGGTAAAGGAAAGACTATAGTCTTGGAAAATAATGGTATAGAGATTCTCAAGAGAAGGACATCTTCGACTCCAACTGAAGGGCATGATGTAGCTACGTCTTCGAAATCGATTGAGAAGATAAAAGTTAGCAACTGGCAGGAGAGTCCAAATTCTAATATGAAAGAAAAACTGGAGGGGAGGAAAAATGTTGAGGATTTGAAGAAAAATTTTGAAACAGAGAAAATTCTCTTCTCCGATTTGTTTAAAGTCATAGAAGTGGATTCAACTGAAGAAGGTGCAAATGCTGACACTGCTCATTTTCTTAATGGAGAAGTTGGAGTAGAAAAGAGTAATGTGTGGAGTAAGAAGGAGAATATCAAGGTTTCTGAATTACAACTGGGCAATTTCATTGCAGAAGATGGATTCACTATTAAATTACCTGAGCAAAATGAAATAGAAAATGCTGAAAAACTGAGAAACTCCATTGTCATCAAGGTGTTTGGTGGAGAACCTCCTTTAAGAATCATCAGTTCTGAACTTAGAAGAAAATGGATGCAGTTCGGGAAATTTCATTTAACCATGCTAGGCATGGGGTGGGTGCTATGTTCATTCTATGAACCAGAGCATGTGGAAGCTGTGATGACAAACGGTCCATGGTTTGTCAATGAGAGAATAATTGGTATGGACAAATGGACACAAAATTTTTCAACAAATTCTTTAAAAGGTTTGACTTCTCCGATTTGGATTAGATTACCAAATCTACCTCTCCATTGCTGGGACAATATCAATCTTTGTATAATTGCATCTATGGTTGGAAAACCTTATTTAATAGATGGCAACATGTATCAATGGGGGAGGAGAGAATTTGGAAGAATATGTGTTCGGATCTAGCTGGATAACAAGCTACCGCTAGGTATTTGGGTGGAAGGGAGAGATGGAAGATTTTATCAAAGAATTGAGTTTGAAAGCATACCAAATTTCTGTTTCAAGTGTGGTTTGATTGGTCATAATTCTGAAGAATGCAAAGAAGGGAAAGAAGTTAACACCAAAACAGATAAAGTTGAAGTCTCTGGGAATGTTAGTTCGAGAAATATTTCAGAAGAATTAGGATATGGGCCTTGGTTGATTGTAAACAGGAGAAGGAAGAAAATTATTCACCCATCTCAAAATCCTGTTATCTTCCATCAACAACAAAAATCTATTAATAAGAGTTGGAAAAAGAAGGAAGATATAAGAAGTCCTGAAAAAGCTGAGAAGATGAACTCAGAAAATGTTCCTACAGCTAATGAAGCACATATGATAACAGTTATTGAAGATGAAGTTTCAGTTAAAAGTTTGACAAAGATTGACAATGAATCTGTAACTCATGATGAAGATAGCAATGTTACAACAAATAGAAAAAATAGATTCAGTTTACTCAGCAATCAAATAGAAGATGGGGAAATTGTGCCAGATTATTCGGCTCCAGATCAGAACCCGGTGGACCCTCCAGACAAGAGTATTAAAGAATCCAGCAATGTTAATACCCCTCCTGATATTCAATGCAGTGAAGATGTTAGTATCATAGTTAAGAAGAAAAAATCAAAACAACTGAAGGACTTGGGACCTGTCAGTTTAAACTTAAGGAACAGGAGGATGGAAACGGTTGCAAAAGGTAATTTGGGGACTCAATCCCCTCAAATTCATTAATATATTCATTTGCTTTTTGGAATTGTAGAGGAGCAAAAAAGTGGAGTGCTTCTCTATTCCTCAAAGAATTTGTGAGATTGAATAATGTGGTTTTAGTTGGTTTATTGGAAACCAAATTAACTTCAATTGATAGGAAAGAAGTTAATAATCTTATTGGAGAAGGGTGGGACTATACTATGATATCATCTAATGGATTATCAGGTGGCATAATTATTTTATGGGATTGATTCTTCCAATCAATGTATTATTGGAGACCTCTTGATCAACAACAATAAAAAATGGAGGGTAGCTGCAGTTTATGCAAATAAAGAATGCAGTAAAAGGAGAGAACTTTGGGATAAGCTGGTTATCCATTCATCCGTTGAAGACCCAATGGTTATTGCTGGAGACTTCAACTATCTTACTTCAAGAGAAGATAAAAAAGGAGGAAGAAGGTTCAAATTTACTCAAGGATCTAAGGAAATGGAAGCATTCTTCACCAACAATGATTTTCATGAGGTGAATTTTATTGGCCCCCATTTCACTTGGTGCAATAACAAAATTGGTGGAGCTCATATTTTAGAAAGGCTAGACAGGTGTTTTCTTAATTCAAATGCCTTAAATTTATCTTCTGACGTGGTGGTTAAGCACTTAGACAGAATTGCTTCCGATCATTGCCCTATTATTCTAAGCATTCTCTTATTAAAACCTCCTCAAGTTAAAAGTATTAAATTTGAGGACGTTTGGACCTCTTATCCAGCGGCTCTTAAGGTGGTCAAGAAGGCTTGGGCTATTAATTATAAGGGAAGTCTTGCTCACATATTAAATTCCAAATTCAAAAGATCTCTAAGATCTCTTTTTTTCTGGAGCAAAGCCAAAAAAATCAGTCTTAATCTTGCTAAAGACAAACTTATGGAGGAAATTTTAGAACTTCAAAATCTGGAAGCTGAGAGAGGACAACTTTCTAATGAAGATTGTTGGAGACTAAAAACTAAACTGTTGGAGCTTAATTCTACTTTAGCTAGACTCAACACATGGTGGAGACAAAGAGCTAAAGTCAAATGGATGAATGATAGAGATTGTAATTCTAAATTTTTTCACTCATATTCAAGTGCTAAAAGAAGATTGAATAACATAGTGAAGCTAAAGGATGATGAGGGGAATGTTATGGAAGATCAAAGTCAGATTGAAGATATACTTATCAAATTTTTCAAACAAAAATGGAGATACAGGGGTAGTTCAAGAGCTGGATGGCCCAAACTAAACTACAGCTTGAATGAAAGTGACATAACTTGGCTGGATAGAGGATTTACGGTGGAGGAGGTGGAGCTAGTCATCAAAGATTTGGGATCCAACATTGCACCGGGTTGTGATGGTATCACATATTCTTTCATAAAATCTTATTGGGACATTATTAAACTTGACTTTAAGAATGCTATCAATTTTTTTCTGATGCAAGGAGAAATGGACAATACTTGGAAAGATACTCTGATAGTCTTAATTCCCAAGATTTTAAATCCTTTGTTGCCTATAAACTTTAGACCAATAAGCCTTTGTAACTCCATTTACAAAGTGGCGGCCAAAGTTCTTCACAATAGGCTCATTATGATCATTCCCAAAATCATTTCTAAGGAACAAGCAGCATTTATACAAGGGAGATCTATTTCTGACCATTTGTTAATTGCTCAAGAGGTATTTCATAAATTCAGATTCTCTAATTCCAATAAAGGTTTGTTAGCTTACAAAATAGATATGGAACAAGCTTATGACTCTATGAGTTGGGATACTCTTGAAGGAGTTTTAAAATACTTTGATTTCCTTCCTAAATTCTCTAAATTGATTTTAGAATGTGTTTTAAAGCCAAGGTATTCTATTATTATAAATGGAAATCAAACTGATTGGATTTCAGCAATGAGTGGTTTTAGGCAAGGATGCCCATTGTCACCATTTCTTTATATAATGTGCTCTCATCTTCTTTCTAATGCTCTTGCAATGACATCTATCGGAGTGAATATCTCTTCTAAGGGGCCTCGAATTTCACACTTGCTGTATGCAGATGATGTTATGATGTATTCAGAAGCAAGCAAGAAGATGGCGTTGGAAGTGAAATGTATTCTATCCAAATTCAGCAATTGGACCGGGCAGAATATTAATCTGGGGAAATCAGGAATTTTATTTGGGAAAAAGGTTGATAGAAGAAGGAGGAAGTCTATTACCAAAATGCTGGGAATCAAGGAGGTTAAAGAAATAACATACCTTGGAATCAAGATGGCTTTAAGAAGACTTAAGGCTGATGATCATAAATTTATTATTGAGAAATCTTTGAGGAAGATCAACACGTGGGGAAGCAAAATTCTTTCTTTGGCTGGGAAAATAGCTCTTGTAAAGTCGATTACTTTGGCTATTCCTACTTTTTATATCACTCATTCTTTGGTTCCTCATAGTATTCTTAAAGAAATTAATAAAATATGTAGAAATGTTATTTGGAATAAGCCCAATGGTGAAATTGGCATTCATTATGTTAAATGGGAGGAGCTTTGTAAACCGGTAATTAAGGGAGGTAGAGGTCTGTTCTCCCCTTCTTCTAAGGTAGTTGAATTGAGAGCTAGAATTTCATGGAGGTTCTTAAATAGAAACTCATTCTTATTCAAAATCTTGGTCACAAAATATGGCTACATGATTGATGAAGGAAACTACAAGAAGAACTTGTCTCCCTCTTGGAAAATAATTAAAGATGGTAATAATCCTCTTCAACCATTTTTAAAATGGAGTGTGGGAAATGGTTCTTCTATTAAAGTTTTCGATGATATATGGCTACTTGATAAAAGAATAAATGAGTGGCCTACTTATGTTGTCCCTCAAGAAGAAGATATGTTATTATTGGAGAAATTTATAGACGAAATTAATTGGAATATGGCTGAATTGAGAAAAGTTTTTAGTGAGGATATGGTGGAACTTATTATACGTACAACTTCCATAAATTCCCAATTGCAGATGGACAGACAAGAGCTCATTTTGGGCGGGGAAGACTATTTCTGGAATGATAGCTGAATCCAGATTTAAAGATCTGCCTGATTGCAGATTCTCAAAATGGCTAAAAAAAGCAAAGCTGAACCCGAAGATAGAAATCTTTTGCTGGAGATTATTCAAAGATGCTATTCCAACAAATCACAATCTGGCTTATAGAAGACTGCAAGAGGAAGAAAATTGTCCTAGATGCATGAACGGTATAGAAGATATAGATCATATTATTTGCAAATGTTCAAAAATCAAATAGGCCTTCAATCAAGTTAACAAATGGGGTTTTGGAATCCCTCTCTTTGATAATTTATATGACTGCTGCAATTGGATGGATCAAATTACAGCTCCTAATGGTATGATTCTGAATTTATTCTTCAATGTCATGTTTTTCTCTTGGAATGCTAGAAACAAGTTTACTCATGACAAAGAGAATGTGGGAGCAATCTCAGTAGCAGCTGAAGCAGTTTGTTTTTCTTCTATTTCTAAATTGATGTCTAATCAATATTCGGAATAATGGGATGTTAACCAGCCTGTTAGGCTGTCAAATTCTTGGCATCCCCCTCCACCCGAATGGTTAAAAATCAATGTAGATGCCTCTCTTGATAGTACCTATAGAGCTGGAATTGGAGGAGTCATTCGCGATAGCAAGGGAAGGTTCTTATTGGCATTTGGTAGAAGATACACTCATTGAGACATTTTCCATTTGGAATTACTTGCAATCAAATCTTTAAAAGAAATTATTAAAGATTGGAAGTTCAAATTTAAAGGAGCTATCATTGAAGGAGACAATTCGAATGTCATTAAAAGGCTTCAAAAGGCAAGGATCAATGGGTTCAAGAATGAAGATGAGTTTGATTTTTTCTCTGAATTTAATTTTGTTATTTTCTCTCTTGTTCATAGGAGTAGAAATAAGTTAGCCGATTGGTGTGCTAAGCATGGATCGATTAACGATTACATTTGGGAAGAATTTTTCTTGAATAAGATTCCTCCTTCATTTGTAAACTTGTTGAAGGAGGAATCGAGTTTGTAGTCCTTTATTGTGACTTTTGATTTTATAAATGCATTTATTGCTCTTTTCAAAAAAAAAACACTCTCCTTTTCCACTCTTGAAAGAAGTTTGCAGTAATAACTCTAGATGATTGTAGGTGACACCCTTATATATGAAAGATAACAAAAACCATCTAGAAAACTTAAAATTTCAAGCTGAACGAATTCAAAATGTACCATAATATTATACTTCATATATATAAAAAGTTCAATAAATCTATATAGATCTTGTACAAACCTAATTTCATACTCTGTCACTCATCCAAATGAACTGACATCATATAGTAGTAATAGTTCAAAACTGAACAAATTTGTTCGATACAATTTTGTACGAAACCAATTCGTATACTATGAATCATCTATATAAACAATATATAATATAATATAAATTATTTCAATAAATCATGCCTCATTTGTATGAACGTGGACGATCCCCTTTCGTTCTATGTGAGTCATCTATACCAACCCAACATTATACAATATGATGAGATAAAGAATTTATAGGATCATTTTGAACAAACTAGTATGCACCCATTTTGTACTTTATGATTCATTTGTATAAACTTAGCATCGTATAATATTATCATATTAAAAAGTTATGAGTTCATTTGGGATGAACTAGTACGCACCCATTTTGTACTCTATGAGTCGTCTGTAAGAAACATTATCTTACAGTACAAATAGTATACAAAATTTCCCTTGAATTATTTGATTAACTTTATTTTTTAGGAACTACTATGATAAATCATCGAGTATGATTAGAAAATCATACAGTATAATTAGTTTTAAAATTTAAAGTTTTGACTCACTCCCCTAATGTGTGTGTACTTGGTTACCTAATTACAATCACATTATCTCAAACTCAAGAAAATTAGAAATATTATAGACTCCATTACATGAAATCCTAATCTAATCTTTCTTAAATTCTTTGACCTTCTAGAGTATGATTTCTCTAAAAAACTTAGTATAGACAAAGAACATATATCCAATGTATGTTAAGAGAAATAATAATAATAATAATAATATTTTGGTATCATCAAAAACTCATAAAATATAAAACTTAATCTCGAAATCTAAGTTGCAACAAGCAGAACACATGTAATAGTGCTCATACAATAGTTCATTTTATAATGCTGCAACACCAACACTCCGAGCGTCGTGACACTTGAGACCATTTCTGCATTTATTATAACAGTTTTTCAATTCTTTTATTAGAGAGTTTTGTCATCTTTAGTGGACTCTTATATTATTGAGTGTATTTCTTTAACATTACCTTAGAGTAAGGTCTAACAAAGGCTAGAGAAGGATAATTGTATTGTGTAAGCGAATTCTCTTATTGGAGGAAGAATGAGTGTGAAGATTATCTATTAATCCTTCTCTCTAACATTAATATTATATCTTTTTCTTATATAAATGAAATGAGTATGAGTTTACTTTTGGTATTATCCATGTTTGGCTAAATCTTTGAGTTTTGGTCTCATGATGTAAATTCATAGCAACTACTAATGTAGACTTTTATGCCTTGAAATAATTTATAATTTTTTTCAATAACTTATATTCTTAATTTAATGTACATAATGGCCATGTGTGTAGGTAATATCTAGTATGATATATTACATACACAAAGAAATATTAGAATAAATAGGAAAATTGAAATGGAATTTTGGTAGACCTAGACATTTTTTTTAGAATTACAAATTGCATTAGAAGAAGAACTAATTACAAGCTATAAAAGGGCTCGCATTCCTTCTTTAACAAACTAGATAAAGGAGAAGGAATGTCACCAAAAGAAAAACTATCAAAAAATAAACTATCTTCTAAAGCCAAAGTAGCACATAAATCAGCTACTTTGTTACATTATCTATGAACTTGGTGGAAGATCACCTTATTAAAATCATTTAAAAAAATTAATCCCTTATACACCAAGTGTCAAATTCCCACTTTGCTTTATTCAAAGAATCTTGAATAAAGTTGATGATGTTGAAGTTATCACCTTTAATTATTACTCCTTTGCTATACATCATACAACTTTGAATGAATTTCCTTATAGTTAAAACAACTGCCATCTCAAGTTGTGCCACATCCCAATGAATTTTTTCCCCAAAAGCAAGCAATAGTCTTCCTTTATGATCTCTAAATAAACCTCCAATTCCAGCAAGGTTTGATTCCAAAAGGGATGCATCCACATTGATTTTAATCCAACCTAGCGGTGGAGGATGCCAAACATTTTTAAACTCCCTAAGGAGATTAACACCCCAGCTATCTAGTATTGGATATGGATGCAACATGGATGTAGACAAAACATTTGCTGCAACTATTAAATTTGGAAGAGTAGGCTTTTCGTGTACCAATTTAATTCTATTTTTCCAAGATAGAATACAATTTTACCATATTAGAAGAATAAGTTGAAAGATTTCTAAGTTCTCGTATACAACCTTCCCATGATTGAAATGTAGGAATCCCCAATTTCTTAACTTTAAAATAATCTCAATCAAGGATTTACAATGAACCACAATATGAACGTAACTTTCCACTTCTTGATAACCTCTTATGTTGAGATAGTTGCTACTTAGTTCTTGCCTGTTTGATATTCTTGCAACTTATATATTTTTGATGATTTTAAATATTATTATTTTGATTATTATTTATCTTAACATATTTTGGAAGAATTGTTTTGCTCTTTTGTGTACTAACATTTTAGGAAAATCATACTCCGGATGGTTAAAGACTTCAAATCAAGATCAGTCTAGAGTTTATTATAATTGAAGTCTATATTTTCTATTTTATTGAATCTCAAAGAGTGTGATTATAATTGAGTAACTGAGCACATACACACTGGGAGAGAGTTTTAAAATTCACATTTTTAAACTGATCATACTATATGATATCCATTCGTACGGGATGATCTAGTTAGTTATTTTCCCCAATGAGTAGTCGAATGAACCGAAATAGAATTTTTTTCTAAGTATGGATCGTACTATACAAACCTAATTCGTACATGCATTCCAAAGTACGACATGGATGGGTCCTTAGTCGCTTAAATAAATTTTTTCTAAGTATGGATCGTATTGTATGAACTCAGTTCATATATGCCTTCCAGAGTACAAAATGGATGGGCCCTTGTTCGCTCAAATAAATTTTTTTCTAAGTATGGATCGTACTTAAAAGTTTTTTAGGAATGTTAAGCTCTTAAGAACTAGCCTGAGGCTAACCAAGAAGGGGGGTGAGTTAGTATTTTAAAAATTTTCTTAAGCAAAGCACAAATAAAAATCAAACTAATATCACAACAAATAAATCAACATGCGGAAAAATAAAGGCGGAAATAAAACAAAGAAAAATCACACCGGATTTATAGTGGTTCGATCAAACCTTGACCTACGTCCACTCCTCGGAGGAACCCTCCAAGTATTGCACTAACTAAGTGTCTCTCATTTAGCTCCCACAGTTAGGCAGAGAAGCCTTTATAATAGACACTTTTTCACCAACCACGGTGCGGCAGAGAACCAACTCTTTTTGCTTCCTCCTGAAGTGGGTAGAGAACCCGGACCATTTGCTGAAGTAGACCTCCCAAGAACCTCTCAAGGAAAAAAGATGAAGAATGGAGAAGACGATTTGGAACCTTGCTTGGAGCAACCTTTGTGAACCCTCTCACAAACTCCCCCTCACAAGTTCCTCTCTCTCTCTCTCTCTCTCTCTCTCTCTCTCTCTCTCTCTCTCTCTCTCTCTCTCTCTCTCTCTCTCTCTCTCTCTCTCTCTCTCCCCCCCCCCCCCCCCCCCGCTCTCCCTAGGCTCTCTCAGGTCAAGACAACAGCACTAAAGGTCTTAAGCATGAGAAACTTTTGTTTCTTTAAATAGAATTTCAAGAACTGACATTATCATCCAGGATGATATTTCTATCATCCTGTATGATCAGTACAAATTAAGCTCAATCAGCCTGGGAAATATGGGACGATCATAAGAAATTTTGTTCACATCATCCAGGATGATAAAATATCATCCTGTACAATTAGTTCAAATAATAGATTATCGGCCAGACAATCGCTCTGAAAGGAGGTTTGGATGATCCAAAATTAGCTTGATCATCTGGGTCGATCTCACGATTATCCCGGATGATTAGTTTAGAATGGAGGAAAATCATCCAAAACATCGCTCTGAATAAGAGCTGGCCGATGTTGATCATCCAGGAGCAAACAAGGGTTTTTGAATTGATTGTCCTAGATGATCCTACAGTTGTCCAAGATGATGTGATAGTATTAATCAAGCCTTAATTACTAGATTAATTTAGGCATAATTATTTTGAATCATCCCGGATGATGTAATGGATCGTCCTAGCTGATGTCCAAAAATAAATTTTACCTAAATAGATCTGGCTGCTGATTCTTTCTGATTTGAGCTTATCATCCTGGCCGATACAAGGATCGTCCAGATGATGTGCTTAATGACAGCTTCCTTAATCAGGATGCCCTAATTAAGGTTTCTATTTTTAGTCGGATCATCCTAGATGATATGAACATCCTCCAGGATGATGTATTCAAAATAGAAAATAACAAAAAAAAAAAAACCTTCAAGTGTGTGTGTGCAAGGTTACATAGCATCAGGAACCACTTTTATAATAGACTCAAGAAAAGAATAATTACAAACTAACTCAAACTAAATCTATCCAATCTTGAGCTGGCTTGAGTTGCACTCGATCTTGTGAATATGAAATGTTAGTAGGCAAGGCAGTCGCAGATAATTATGAATATTTGTTATCATCAAAATTCTAATCCATAAACTTAGATTTGTAACAATCTCCCCCTTTTTTATGATGTCAAACATAATCAAAAAAGTTTAAGCAGTTTCGACAGTCTAATGAAAATAGTGTAATGAAAAGCAGTTTACTAAATTCTAGAATCAAAGTACAAGGTACAGCAGACTACTCTACCTTTTGACATCACAAAAATGAGGAAACTAAAAAATAGAACATAAACTAAAACAACCATAAGAAAAATAAACTATAGAAAAATAGCATAATAAAAAAACTAGTAAAATGAGGGATCCTGATCATCAGACGGACAAGGTGGTGGTGGTGGTGGTGGTGGTGGCGGAAAGTAACTGGTCAATGTGTGGCAAACTGAGATCCAAACCAGGCCATGTCCTGGTCATGTTGGTGCTGCATGTCGATAATGTCCTCTGTATGTTGCTGCTCCTATGCAGTAACCTAAGCCTCAAAGTGGGTCTCCCACTGATCAAATCTCTCCACCAACTGATCCAGCTTAGAGTGCTAGTAGAGAGGAATAGGTGCAGGATGAGGAGCAAGAGCCTCCTCCTTCTCTGCCTCCTGGGCTTCCTCATCCCCTGGGTAGAGATGAGTACTGTGAAGGACGTTGAAGGAACTATTTGAGTAGAAGGGTGGCTGAAGGTTGGGAGGAGCAGAATATTGAAGGTTGTATTTGGATTCTAGAACATAAGCAATGATATGTCCTAGAGCATGATTGGGCTTCCTTCTATGACCTGGATCTCGAATTGTAGTCAAATGTTCGATGTAGTGAAAAATCAGGTTGGTTGCATTGAATTCATGATTGTCCATGATATAAAAAGTGGTGAGTGAAAGAAGGGGAGTGATATAAATTCAGTCGCCGGCTTTGGGAATTATAAAGGTACGAAGGAAGTGCTGGATCGTCCTAGCATCTTTAAGTAAAGAGCTAGTCTCTCCAACATAAAAGGGGGCATTGGTGTGACGAAGAAAGTGATTGGTTGTAGCCTAGTTAAAATTAGGATCAGAAATCATGATATGCAGCTTATCCCTAGTGGTGGAAAGATATAACAATTCTGCACAATCCTGGTATGTGATCTCTACAGGGTGTCGATTCACATACGAAGTGAGAGAAATGTAGGCAGAATTGATTCGGAGGTTGGCATAAAATTCAAAGAGAAGTTCTGAATTAAAAGCTTATTGGAGAAGGCTTCAAGTAAACTAAATATTTGGGGAAACAAATATATTTCATTTGCTGGGAAGTTATTACTCTTAAAATCAGTTTTTTATTCTCTCACCACTTTTGTATCTACTCATTCTCTTGTCCCTATGGGGGTATTAAATGACATTGATAAAATGGGAAGAGATTTTTTAATGGCAAAAGAAAGGAGGGGAATTCATCTTTCATTATGTTGCTTGGGATGTGATTTTTAGACCCAAAGTATATGGTGGACAATGAGCTATTTCTTCTTCTCAAAGAGTTGGCCCTTTGAGAGATATATTTGCTTGGAACTTCAATAATAATCCTTCAACTCTCCTTAATAGATCCTTAATTTCCAAATATGGTAGAGATATTTGGAATTATGGATATAATAGTTCTATTTCTTCAACTTGGAAGATTCTGTTAAATGGAGCTAGTCATCTAAAACATGTGGTGAGATGGAATACTTCTAATGGTCTAAGCATAAATGTAAATGAAGATGTCTGGTTATTGGATAAGAAATTTGTAAAATGGCCTACATTGATTGCTTGCTTAAACCATAATTCTAGTGGCCTTAATGATTTTATTACTAAAGGTGTATGGAATATCCCAAAACTGATGATGTTCTTCGGACAGCATTTAGTGGAGCTAATTACAATGGTTCCAATCATTCCAGATAATAGTGAAGATCAATTAGAATTGATGTACAAGCTCTCGGGCAATTCATTATCGGCTTTGATAATGAGAAAAAAAATCTGATATGCTGGGGGAAGACATTAACTGGAAGTGGATAAAGAAACTCCATCTTCGGCCTCGGGCTGAAGTGTTCTGGTGGAGATTAAATTTTAAAGCAATTCCAACTAATGAATTTCTATTTTAAAGAAGGATGTTGGATTGGAATGGATGCCCGAGAGGATGTTCAAGTATAGAAGATACGACTCATGTTGCTACAAGTTGTTCTTTCTTGATTAAAGTTTTAAAACTGCTTATCTCTTGGGGTTTTCAGGTTCCAATTAATCATAACTTGGAGGATTCTTATAAGATCTTGTCTGAATTATCTAGCTCAAATTCTTTTTTGGCCAATTTGTACTGCTTAACTGTGTTCTTTACCTGGAAGAGTAGGAATTTGTTAGTTCATGAGAAGAAAGAAAAAGGAATTTCTTCCATTGCAACAAATTCAATTTGCTATGATATGTCCTCCTTTAAGCTTAATATATATTCGAACTACTAGGATACTAACCGACTGAATAAGCTATCTTCTTTTCGGTATCTCCCTCCTCCCGAATGGATCAAGCTTAATGTTGATGCTTCACTATCAAATTCATATATATGTGGTGTTGGAGGTGTCATTAGAGACTATAAAGGAAGATTTTTATGTGTTTATGGCTCCTCTTGCTTGCATTAGGATATTTCACAGCTAGAGTTGTATTCTATTCTTTTATTGAAGAATTTCTTACAAGGATTGATGTTTGAAGATAAAGGTATTATCATAGAAGGTGATAATTACAATATTATCAAATTCATTCAAAACTTGGTGAATAAAGGGGAGTTCAAATTGGATCTCAACAAAGGTATTGATTTCTCTTTTCTTAAGGAATTCAATCAAATTTTATTTCATTGTATTAGTAGAGATGGTAATAAGTTAGACGATCCTTGTGCTAACATTGCTCGTTCTATAGATTTTTTTTGGGACGATTTGTCTTGTAATAATATTCCTCCTCATTTTATTTCTTTATTAAAGGAGGAAGGTGATAGAATAGATATCACTTAAGTCTTGTAATTTGTTTTTTCAATAATATTAATATATTCATCTTCTAAAAAAAAAGGGATTGAGAGAGTGAGAATAAAACATAAAGAGGTGTGAGTGAATAGGTCAAGTACTGAATATGAGAGGTGGTTTGGATTGATTGATCTGGAGAGAGTAATGCTGCAATCTTTGTATCGGTGGTAGGCAGCCTGATCATCTGCCTCTCGAAATCGAGGGTCCAACGTGGCCCTCGAGGAGCTTCCATATGTGTGATGAGAACGCTTACCGCCAGCCATTAGCAGAAAAAATCAAGAAACAGGAAGTAGAAATCCAAAGATAGAGATTGGTGTTAAAATAGATGGCTAGATGACTCAAAATTTAAAGGATCGGCCTGATCATCTAGGCCGAACTCAGGATCATCCAAGCCGATCTAGTGCAATTATTTTGACTGGCCGATTGGTCAAAAAGGTGGTTCGATCATCCGGGATGATCAGATATCATTCGGGATGATTAGACACAGGTGATCGTCCCGAAGAGTCAGGCCAGATGACCGTTGAAAAAGAAGATCGTCCAGGATGATTGTGTGGATCGTCTAGGACGATGCTCAATAATGGATAGTTCCGGCCGAATTTAAAATGTTTTAAATTATATTCCATGTGTATCGTCCAGAAAGAATAGTGGATCGCTAGGACGATTGTCCAAAAATGGATAGTCCAGGATGAATTTATAGATTTTAAACGTACTGGCACGCATATCATCTATGATGAAGAGGTGTATTGGACGGAACGATTACCAATAAATGCATCATCCAGGATAAAAAAGTATCGGCCATGATGATTAAGATGATTGTAACCGAAGATGATCATATCATCCTGGATGATAATGGATTGTCCAGGACGATGAAGAGTAGAAAAGTCAAAATATTCAGTAGATGGAGTTTTTTTAAGAAAGATAAGCAGATCGTCTAGGACGATATGACAAAAATTTGAAATCAGGAGGATGGAGATGACCAGAGAAGGCCCAAAAATAATAAAATCAACAAAAAAACAACAACGATAAAACACTAAAAAGGCATAAAAACCAATCATGTTAACCCTAAGCTCGGACTTCTTTTAGGGCAAAATCTGAAAGTTCGTTAGGGATGTTAAGCCCTATGAACTTAGTCCCAAGCTAACCAAGAGGGGGGGTGAATTGGTATTTTAAAAACTATTTTCACAAAGAAAGAAAATTGCATAAACCAAATCACACCATAGAAATAAATGCGGAATTTAAAAGCGCGGAAGCAAGAAAAAGAACACATAAATTTATAGTGGTTCGGTCGACTCGACCTACGTCCACTCCTTGGAGACACCCTCCAAGTATTGCACTACAAAACGTGACTCTCCTTTAGCCTCCACAGCTAGGCGGAGAAGCCCTCACAAGAACCTCCTTTTTTTCACCCCGGCAAGGCAGAGAACCTTCCTCCTTTTGCTTCCTCCTGAAGCTGGCAGAGAACCAAAACCAAAAGCAAACTCCTTACCTCTACCGACCCTTCCACAGACGAAAAACTCTAGACGAAGACGAAGCAGAGCGATCCTTGAAGCAACCCTTGTAAATCCCCACATAAGCTCCCCCTCACAAGATCCTCTCTCTCTTTCTCTCCTCAAGGTCTTCTTCAGGTCAAGGCAGTAGCCAAAGGTCTTTAAAAACATTGAACAAGAGCTCTTTAAATAGAAGAGCTTCAAAGGAGCTCATTAATTGTAAGTTGCCGACTATATCGTCCAGGCCGATTTGGACATCGGCCTGGCCGATTAGTACAAATCAATGAAGATCGGCCAGAGCATAGCCCTGGATGCAAAGCTGGACGATTGAAAATTGGCTTGATCTTCCCGGCCGATCTCACAATCGTCCTGGCTGATCAGTTCAAATAAGAGAAAAATCGTCCTGACAATAGCCCTGGATACGGGCTGGCCGATATTAATCATCCTGAAGTAACTTAAGATTTTTGACTGGATTGTCCTGGCCGATCCTGCGATCGTCCAGGACGATATGATCGTATCAATCATCCTTAATTACTCCCTTAATTTCCTGAACAATTATGGCATAATTTGTGAATATCGTTCAGGCCGATCCTAGGATCGTCCTGGCCGATAATTTAAAAATACAGTATACCATAATTGACTATGGCGGCTACTTCTTTTTGTTTTGAGCTTATCATCCTGGCCGATACACGTATCGTCCAGGATGATATGTTCATGTCGGCTGCCTTAATTAAGAATCCTTAATTAGACTTTCTATTTTAAGCTGATCGTCCAGGCCGATCCAAAAATCGTCCTGGCCGATATGAGTAAAAAAGAAATTCTAAGTCTCTCAAGTGTGTGTGTGAAGGGTTACATAGTATCAGTCTCTTTGACCATTACAAGTAGACTCAAGAGGTGAAAATCAAACGTACAGACTGACTCAACCCTAAACCTACGCAATCTTGAACTTGGCTCCTTCTTGATCGTCCGATCTTTGATTCCTGAAAATTAGAAGCAACAAGTAGTCCAAGAGAAATAGTGTTTGTCAATCATCAAAATATAATAGATAAAAACTAGGTTTGCAACAATCTCCCCCTTTTTGATGATTGCAAAACACTACGAAAACAGTTAATAGCAAAAATTCAGGATTGATGAAAAAGGAACCTCATAAACTTCTCCCCCTTTTGGCATATCAAAAAGGAGGGTACAAGAAAGTAAAGCAAAAGATATCCCCTTTTTTTTTTTTAATCAAAGCAAGTCAATGATATAGTATTCCATGTGATTGACTTAAAAAATTTGTGAATTAATGAGTTACCAATCGCATTAATCCATAGAATAGTAGAGTATCCGTTCATGGTTTACCCTTAGCTCAAAACTTTTTCTTAGGGTAGAATCGTCTTTGGAAACCAATGACCTATTTCAAATAATTAATTGTATATGAGAAAAGGAATCCACCTCCCACTTGTCGTAAGAAAAATATCTTTATGAAATAATGAAGTAAGGTGGATTTGTCACAATCGTACGATAATCGAGATCAAGTCTTTGAGAACCAAAACTTCTAAGTTCTAAGAGATTTAAAAAGAGAGAGTAGCTTGCTTTTGAGTGGGCTCATTTTATACCTCTTGTCAATTTTGTGGCGCTTTGCGCATCTTTTTTATAGATTTTTCTATTTTTGGCGTCTTTGCGCTTCTTTTGTTGGCATCATTGGCCAATTTTTTTTATTTTTGCAAGCTAGATTCTCTTTTATAATCCCTTAAAAAAAATCTTAGTTGTGAATATATCTTCTCAGATATTAGAGAATAGGAGCTTTCTCTAACATAAGGAAGAATTACCACAAGCAGGATTAATAATTAAAGACAAGAGTAACGAGGGATCTTATTGATGTAACAAAAAAAACTTTAATCATTATCAATACAAGATATATTTTCTTAAGCAAGCTTAAGAAAAGATCCTAATTTCATAAACAATCATCAATTTGAGATAGACTTTTGATTAGAAATGAAAACCATGCCACTAAAATAGGTTAGAGAAAGAGACACAATCACAAAATATTCCTACTATCTAAGAGATTAAGTAGATGAAAACATATTGACTACAAATTTCCAACGGCAAGGGCAAGGAATATAGTATCATATTAGCGATGATTTTGAAAACTAAGAAAAGAGAGACAAAAGGGAAAACTAAAACTAAAAAAAAGATAAAGCAATAAAAAAGGAACCAAAAGCAAAAGAAAATAAAAAGCAAAAAAAACAAAAAAAAAAGTTTCATGCATTTATGTCAATCACACCCAACCTGGTCCTTAAAGAGCTGAAAGTATCGAAGGCCAGTGGTTTAGTAAAGATGTCCGCCAGTTGATTTTCAGTTGTCACATGGTGTAACTCAATGTCTCCCTTAGTCACATGATCTCTAATGAAGTGATGCCTAATGTCGATGTGTTTAGTCTTTGAATGTTGGATAGGATTCTTAGAGATGCATATGGCACTAGTATTGTCACAAAAGATTGAGATGGTACTTACATATAATCCTAAATCCAATACATGTTGTTTCAACCAAAGGACTTGGGCCACACAACTTCCAAGAGCAATGTATTCAGCTTCAGCAGTGGAAAGTGCAACAGAGTTTTGCTTCCTACTAGACCAAGAGACCAAAGATTGTCCAACGAATTGATAAGTTCCAGAATTGCTCTTTTTATCCACCTTGCATCATGCAAAATCAGAGTCATAAACCAATAATCTCAAAAGAAGTGCTATGTCTAGGATACCAAATCCCTAATCCTTGTGTCCCCAAAAGGTATCTAAAAATCCTCTTAACAGCAGTCATGTGGGATTCCTTAGGGTCAGCTTGAAACCTAGCACAAAGGCAAACACTAAATATGATGTCAGGTCGGCTTGCAGTCAAGTAAAGTAAAGATCCAATCATGCCTCTATACTTCTTCTGATCAACAGACTTACCACTTAGGTCCTTATCCAATGGAGCACTAGAAGTCATGGAGGTGTTAATTGGTTTGACTTTGTCCATCTCATATTTCTTCAAAATGTCCTTTATGTATTTTGTTTGATTTAGAAAAGTTCCATCTTCCAATTGTTTTATGCTAAACCCCAAAAAGTAAGACAACTCTCCCATCAAACTCATCTCAAACTCTCTACTCATTATTTTAGAAAAATCATCACATAAATTTTTATTAGAAGATCCAAAGAGTATATCATCAACATAAATCTGAACAATGAGTAAATCATCTCCAACTTTTCTAAAAAAAAAGGTGGTGTCTACGCTCCCCTTGACAAACTCCCTCTCTAGTAAGAATGTGCTAAGCCTCTCATACCAAGCTCTAGGTGCCTGCTTTAAATCATACAAAGCCTTTTTTAATTTAAACACATGATTTGGAAATTGAGAACTCTCAAAACCTGGAGGTTGTTCTACAAACACATCTTCTTTTATTTCCCCATTTAAAAAGGCACTCTTGACATCCATTTGGAAAAGCTTAAATCCTTTATAACAGGCAAAGGCTAATAGCACTCTAATGGCTTCCAATCTAGCTACAGGGGAAAAAGTCTCCTCAAAGTCTATCCCTTCTATTTGATTGTACCCCTTAGCTACCAATCTTGCTTTATTCCTCACCACCACTCCTGAATTATTCACTTTGTTCTTAAAGACCCACTTTGTCCCAACTACACTTTATCCTTTAGGTCTTTCCACAAGTTCCCAAACATCATTCCTAACAAATTGATTCAACTCTTCTTGCATCGCTAAAATCCAAAACTCATCAGAAATGGCTTGGTTAATGGTGGTGGGTTCAGTCATAGAAATAAAGGCAGAGTGGTTCACCTCCTTCCTAAGTCCATGTCTAGTCTTAACTCCACTAGAAGGGTATCCTAAGATCAAATCCTTGGGGTGACTTGTAGAGTATCTCCAATCTCTAGGCAAAGTGTGTGAAGTTTCTCCTCTTTCAACTAAGTTCTCTACTCCTTGGGTGACTCCTTCTACTCCTCCATTATTTAGAAGCTCATTCTCCTTCCCCAAATTTTCTAACCCACTTGTAATCTCTCCAACATCATCATCTTCTACTCCATGTTTCTTAGGATCAGACTCATCAAAGACTACATGGGTTGTCTCTTCCACCATCAAAGTTCTCTTGTTAAACACCCTAAAAGACTTCCCAACACTAGAATATCCCAAGAATACTCCTTCATCAGATTTAGGATCAAATTTTCTCAAGTGAGACTTCCCATTGTTGTGAATGAAAACTTTACAACCAAAGACATGAAGGTGGGAAAGATTGGGTGTCCTACCCTTAAGGATCTCATAGGGTGTCTTTTCTAATTTGGCTCTAACATTCACCCTATTCAACACATAACAAGCTGTGTTAACCGCTTTAGCCCAAAAGTATTTTGGAAGTGATTATTCAGCAAGCATGGCTTTAGCGGCTTCCACCAAGGTCCGGTTCTTCCTTTCAGCTACCCCATTCTGCTGAGGGGTCCTATGGGCTGAAAAATTATGGCTAATCCCCTTGTCCTCACAGAAATCTCCAAATCTTTCATTTTCAAACTCTCCCCCCTGATCACTATGGATGGTCAAAATCTCATAACCTAGCTTCTTCTGAATCCAAGTAAAAAAAGTTTTAAACTCCTCAAAAGACTCATTTTTATGTGAAAGAAATCTAGTCCAAGTGAACCTCGAGTAGTCATCAACAATCACAAAACCATAGACTTTCCCTCCCAAACTAGCTATGCTAATGGGTCCAAACAAATCCATGTGAAGGACTTCTAAAGGTCTAGAGGTGCTAATGTCCTTTATGGGGTGAAAAGAGGAGTGGACTTGCTTTCATAGTTGACAGGCATCACAAAGGTGGTCTTTTGTAAACTTATGTTTGGGGACACCTCTAACTAGGTCCTTTTGGGTCACTTTCCTAAGGGTTTTCATACTTGCATGACAAAGCCTCCTGTGCCACAACCAAGAATCATCAATCACAGTTTTTAAGAAAAAAGAAGCAGCACATTCAATATTATTTAAATCAAGCATGTAGACATTGTTGATCATCTTTCCTTGCAAAATAGTGTTGTTACTTAAACTTATAATGCATAAATCTGTGAAGAATTGCACGATGAAGCCTTTGTCACAGAATTGACTGATGCTGAGCAAGTTGTGCTTCAATCCATCTACAAGCAAAATATTTTCAATCATAAGGTTCTTGGAATTACCGATTATACCTGCTCCTACCACCTTCCTGGTGGTGTTGTCTCCAAGAGTAACCTTGCCTCCAGTCCTGGACACTAGTACAACAAACTGGCTAGCATCACCAGTCATATGTCGAGAGCATCCACTGTCCAGGTACCACATACTCTCACGAGGTCTTTTGTGAGAGCCCTCCTGCAAAATTTATCAAATGTTAGATTTAGGAACCCAAGCAGGTTTGGGTTCCTTCTTATGAAGAGAAGAATGAAATGCATGTGTGATATGCTGTGGATCATGCACCTTAGGTCTCCACACCCAATGTGTACTATGGTGAATTGTGCAAGTGTGTGAGATGTGTCCTAGCATGCCACATGAAAAACATCTAACTCCAGGAAAGGAATTTCTTAAGTGATTTGAGTTATAATGCATCTCCCTAGGTTTTGGCAATTGATTAAAAGTAGAAGTCATCCTAGTTTTCTTACATGCTTCTAAATCATTTTGAAACTTCAAGTTTGTGCTTTTTAAAACTTCATTTTCAATCCTCAAATTTTTCTCTATCTCCTTTGACTTTTTAAAATCAGATTCAAGAGATGTGTGTGATATTTTCAATGCATCATGCTCTTCAACTAACTCACCATGATTTTTATTTAACTCATCAAATTCATCAAGTAAAGCCATGTGATTTGAATCAATTGTTTGATGGTCTTTAATCAAAATTTCATGCTCTTTTTTGTAGATTTAAGAATTCTAATTTCAAGCTAGCATAAGTTTTCTTTAATTTCCTATATGATGCATGAATTTTTTCTGAAACTTCAAGAAGTTGATCGTAGGAAAGTTCACATACCTCTTCTTGATCACTTTGATCTTTTTCCATGAAACACAAGTTTGTAGTCTCTTCCTCTAGTTCAGTCTCAGAGGAATCAGTACCAGATTCTGCCCAAAAGCTCCTTTGTTTTTCCTTCTTGTCCTTCCTAGACTTAACTTTCTCCTCACCTTTTTCTTTGCTTGATCGATCTCTAAGCGTAGGGCAATCAGTTCTCACATGTCCAGGCTTTCTGCATTCAAAACAAACAACATCAGAAGATCCTTTAACATGTTTGTGATCCTTACCTTTTCTCTAACTTTGATGATGCTTTTGTTTCTTCCTTAGAAAGCTTTTGAATTGCCTTGTGATGAAGGCAATTTCATCGCTTTCAGACCCCGAAGATTCAGAATCCGATTTGTGTGCCTTCAGTACAATTGTTTTCTCCTTTTTCATTTCACCTGCATCGACATTTCTTTGATTCACCCCTTGCTCGTAAGCAATGAGTGAGCCAAGTAAGTTATCAAAAGAATATGTATTCAAATCCTTAGATTCAGTGATGGTAGTAATTTTTGCATCATAAGACGAAGGCAAGCATCTCAAGATCTTGTTAACTTTTTCATAGTTCGAAAGTTCTTTTCCTAGTGCATGCAATGAAGTAGCAATCTGAGTAAACCTAGTGTACATGTCAGAAATTGATTCATGAGGTTTCATACGAAAAAGTTCGTAGTCATGCAAGAGAATGTTTAAACGGGATTGTTTAACTTCATTAGTACCTTCATAAGTGATGCACAATTTATCCCAAATTTCTTTACCAGTTTTGCAAGTTGAAAAACGCATGTAATCCTCAGATTTCAAAGCACAGAAAAAAACAGTTCAAACATTTCGCATTTAGTTGAGCTAAATCACGTTCATCAAAATTCCATTCAGTAAAAGCAACTTCAGTTTTAAAACCATTAATTTCACGAGAAGGTGGAGAATAACCTTCTTGAATAAGCATCCACATACGATAATCAGTAGATTGTAAAAAAGTTGACATGCAAGTTTTCCAAAAATCAAAAGGTAGGTAATCAAACAGGGGAGGTCGGGTAATGGAATACCCTTCCGTAGTGTTGCGATTCCCAAAGTTAGCCATGGATCAAATTCAAAGAGTTTTCAAACTTTAATTTTCGAATCCTGCTCTGATACCACTTGAAAGTTCGTTAGGGATGTTAAGCCCTATGAACTTAGTCCCAAGCTAACCAAGAGTGGGGGTGAATTGGTATTTTAAAATCTATTTTCACAAAAAAAGAAAATTGCATAAACCAAATCACACCACAGAAATAAATGCGGAATTTAAAAGCGCAGAAGCAAGAAAAAGAACACAGAAATTTATAGTGGTTCGGTCGACTCGACCTACGTCCACTCCTTGGAGGCACCCTCCAAGTATTACACTACAAAACGTGACTCTCCTTTAGCCCCCACAGCTAGGCGGAGAAGCCCTCACAAGAACCTCCTTTTTTCCACCCTGGCAAGGCAGAGAACCTTCCTCCTTTTGCTTCCTCTGAAACTGGCAGAGAACCAAAACCAAAAGCAAACTCCTTACCTCTACCGACCCTTCCACGGACGAGAAACTCTAGACGAAGACGAAGCAGAGCGATCCTTGAAGCAACCCTTGTGAATCCCCACATAAGCTCCCCCTCACAAGATCCTCTCTCTCTCCTCTCTCTCTTTCTCTCCTCAAGGTCTTCTCAGGTCAAGGCAGCAGCCAAATGTCTTTAAAAACATTGAACAAGAGCTCTTTAAATAGAAGAGCTTCAAAGAAGCTCATTAATTGCAAGTTGCCGACTATATCGTCCAGGCTGATGTGGACATCGGCCTGGCCGATTAGTACAAATCAATGAAGATCGGCCAGAGCATAGCCCTAGATGCAAAGCTGGACGATTGAAAATTGGCTTGATCGTCCCGGCCGATCTCACGATCGTCCTGGCCGATCTCACGATCGTCCTGGCCGATCAGTTCAAATCAGAGGAAAATCGTCCTGACAATAGCCCTAGATATGGGCGGGCCGATATTAATCGTCCTGAAGTAACTTAAGGTTTTTGACTGGATCGTCCTGGCCGATCCTACGATTGTGCAGGACGATATGATCGTATCAATCATCCTTAATTACTCCCTTGATTTCCTGAACAATTATAGCATAATTTGTGAATATCGTCCAGGCCGATCCTAGGATCGTCCTGGCCGATAATTTAAAAATACAGTATACCATAATTTACTATGGCGGCTACTTCTTTCTGTTTTGAGCTTATCGTCCTGGCCGATACACGTATCATCCAGGACGATCTGTTAATGTCGGCTGCCTTAATTAAGAATCCTTAATTAGACTTTCTATTTTAAGCTGATCGTCCAGGCCAATCCAAAAATCGCCCTGGCCGATATGAGTAAAAATAGAAATTCTAAGTCTCTCAAGTGTGTGTGTGAAGGGTTACATAGCATCAGTCTCTTTGACCATTACAAGTAGACTCAAGAGGTGAAAATCAAACGTACAGACTGACTCAACCCTAAACCTATGCAATCTTGAACTTGGCTCCTTCTTGATCGTCCGATCTTTGATTCCTGAAAATTTAGAAGCAATAAGTAGTCCAAGAGAAACAGTGTTTGTCAATCATCAAAATATAATACATAAAAACTAGGTTTGCAACTAAATCATCTTTTAAAATCAAAAGGCCTAACTCAGAAAAAATCAACTGGATAAGAAAAATAGATATGATCAAGACTTGGTTTCAAAACAATATCTTATAGAATAATGTATCAAAGTATTTTGTTACAATCGTGAAATTCAAAATCAAGTCCTTGAAAATCTCAAGTGATACATGAAATCTTTAAGAGTTAGAAGAAATGAATATAGCTTACTTTTTGATGGGCTCATTTTGTGCCTCTTGTCCATTGAATGGTGCACTTTGCACATCTTTTGATTTTTGATACATTTTGTGTGTGTGTGTGTGTTTGTATTTCAATTTGGCGTCATTGCGCATCTTTTGCTTTTGGCATCATTAGCCACTTTTATTTTATATTATTTTTTGCAAGATAGATTATTTTCCAAAAACTCTTAAATATTCTTTGTTATGAGTATATCATCTAGATATTAGAGAAGAAAAACTCACACTCTAATATAGGGAAGAACAAACCTAAAAATAGAATCAAAAATCATATGAGAGATGCATTGACAGGATAATGAGAAATCTTGAAGTAAAAAAAACTTTGATTACTATAAATATAAGCTAGATTACTATAGTAAGGTAGAAAAGATCTCAATTGCAAAATCTAGTTGTTAATTTGAGATAGACTCTTATTTAGAAAAGAAAATTTCACCAGCAAAATAGGTTAGAGAAAGAGATACAATCAATGGTGTTTTTACCATTTAGCAGATTAAGAGATATAAAACATTAACTATAAATTTTTAAAAAGATTAAAATAAGGCATAAGATATCAATTCAGCGATGATTAGAAAAACAAATTAAGGCATATGAAAACTAAAGTACTAAAAGCAAGGAAAACAACTGCACAAAAAAAATTAACAATTAAAAAAAACTACCTAAAAAATAAAGCAACGTAATCAGCAGATAAAAAATCAGTAGAAATCAAGTTTATGCATTAATGTCAATCACACCCAATCTGGTCCTTAAAGTGCTGAAAGTGTTGAAGGCCAGTGATTTAGTAAATATGTCAGCCAGTTGATTCTCAGTCCCCACATTGTGTAACTCAATATCTCCCTTAGTCATGTGGTCTAAAATAAATTGATGTCTTATGTCAATGTGCTTAGTCCTTGAATGTTGGATAGGATTCTTAAAAATATATATATGTCAATAGTATTGTCACAAAGAATTGAGATGGTGCCTACAGGTAATCCTAAATCTAATACTTGCTATTTTAACGAAAGGACTTGGGCCATACAACTTCCTAAAGTAATGTACTCAGCTTAAGTAATGGAAAGTGTAATAGAGTTTTTCTTTGTACTAGACCAGGAGACTAAAAATTGTCCTATGAATTGAAAAGTTCCAAAAGTACTTTTTCTATCCACTTTACATTCTGTTAAATTCCTATGTTTTGGGTCCCTAAAAGGTATCTAAGAATTATCTTAACTGCAGTTAGGTGGGATTCCTTAATGTCAGCTTAAAATCTAGCATAAAGACAAATGCTAAACATTATATCAGGTTGGCTAGCAGTTAGGTAAAGTAAAGATCCAATCATCCCTCTGTATTTCTTCTGATCAACAGACTTTCCACTTGGGTCCTTATCTAACTGAACACTTGAAGTCATTGGAGTATTAATTAGCTTGGCTTTATCCATCTCATACTTTCTTAAAATGACCTTTATGTATTTTGATTAATTTAGAAAGGTTCCATCATCTAATTATCTTATGTTAAATCCCAAAAAGTACGACAACTCTTCCATCATACTCATCTCAAACTCTTTACTCATTATTTTAGAAAACTCATCACATAATCTCTTATTAGAAGATCCAAAAAGTATATCATCAACATAAATCTGAACAATGAGTAAATCATTTCCTACTTTCCTCAGAAAAAGGGTGGTGACTACGCTCCCCTTAACAAATTCCTTTTCTAGTAAGAATGTGTTAATCCTCTCATACCAAGCTCTAGGTGCCTGCTTTAATCCATATAAGGCCTTTTTTTAATTTAAAAATATGATTTGGAAATTGGGAACTCTTAAAACCTGGGGGGTTGTTCTATAAGCACATCCTCTTTTATTACCCCATTTAAAAGGCACTCTTAACATCCATTTGGAAAAGCTTATATCCCTTATAACAGACAAAGGCTAATAGCACTCTAATGGCTTCCAATCTAGCTATAGGTGAAAAAGTATCCTCAAAATCTATCCCTTCAAATTGGTTATACCTCTTAGCTACTAATATTTCATTATTCCTAACCACCACTCTAGACACCTTATTCTTAAAGACCCACTTGGTTTCAACTACACTTTGTCCCTTAGGTCTTTCTACAAGCTCCCAAATATCATTCTTAATAAATTGGTTCAACTCCTTTTATATGGCTAAGATCCAAAACTCATCAGAGAGGGCTTGGTTTATGTTCGTGGGTTCAGTCATTGAAATAAAGGCAGAGTGGTTCACTTCCTTCCTAAGTCCATGTCTAGTCCTAACTCCATCAGAAGGATCTCCTAAGATCCGATCTTTAGGGTGACTCGAAGAGTATCTCCAATCTCTAGGCAAAGTGTGTGAAGGTTCAACCCTTTCCTCTAGATCTACATTTTTTACTTCGTGGGTAACCACTCCTACTTCTTCAATGTTCTGGTGCTCTACCCTCTTCTCTAAATTTTCTACTCCAGTGGTAATGTCTCCAACATCATCATCATCCTCAACTCTAGGCTTTCTAGGATTAGACACATCAAACACTATATGAGTAGTTTCCTCCATCACACAATTCCTCTTATTAAACACTCAAAAAGACTTCCCAACACTAAAATGTCCTAAGAACACTCCATCAAATTTTGGGTCAAAATTTTCCTAAGTGAGACTTCCCATTACTGTGAATGAAAACCTTACAACTAAAGACATGAAGGTAAGAAAGATTAGGAATCCTACCCTTAAGGATCTCATAGGGTGTCTTATGTAATTTGGCTCTAGCATTCACCCTATTCAACACATAACAAGCTGTGTTAACCGCTTCAGTCCAAAAGTATTTTGGAAGTGAATACTCAGCAAGCATGGCTATAGAGGCTTCCACTAAGGTTTGGTTCTTCCTTTCAACTACCCCGTTCTGCTGAGGGGTCCTAGAAGGTGAGAAGATGTGGCTAATCCACTTGTCCTCACAAAAATCTCTAAATCTCTCATTTTTAAATTCTCCCCCATGGTCACTATGGATGGTCAAGATCTCATAACTTAGCTTTTTCTGAATCCAAGTGAAGAAGGCCCTAAACTCATCAAAAGTCTCATTTTTGTGTGACAGAAATCTAATCCAAGTAAATCTCTGTTGCAAATCTATTTTTCATGTCTTATGTTTTGATGATTGACAAACACTGTTTCTCTTGGACAGCTTGTTGCTTCTAACTTTTCAGGAATCGACGATCGGACAATCAAAAAGGAGCCAAGTTCAGGAATGCGTAGGTTTAGGGTTGAGTCAGTCTGTATTTTTGTTTTTTACCTTTTGAGTCCACTTGTAATAATCAAAGAGACTGATGCTTTGTAACCCTTCACACACACACTTGAAAGACTTAGAATTTCTGTTTTTACTCTATCGGCCAGGACGATTTCTTTGATCGGCCTGGATGATCCGCTTAAAACAGAAAGTCTAATTAAGGATTCTTAATTAAGGCAGCCGACGTTAACAGATCGTCCTGGACGATACGTGTATCGGCCAGGACGATAAGCTCAAAACAGAAAGAAGTAGCCGCCATAGACAAGTATGGTATACTGTATCTTTAAATTATCGGTCAGGACGATCCTCGGATCGGCCTGGACGATATTCACAAATTATGCCATAATTGTTCAGGAAATCAAGGAAGTAATTAAGGATGATTGATACGATCATATCGTCCTGAACGATCGCAAGATCGGCCAGGCCGATCTAGTCAAAAACCTTAAGTTACTTCAGGATGATCAATATCGGCCAGCCCGTATTCAGGGCTATTGTCAGGACGATTTTCCTCTGATTTGTACTGATCGGCCAGGACGATCGTGAGATCGGCCTGGACGATCAAGCTATTTTTCAATCATCCAGTTTTGCATCCAGGGCTATGCTCTGGCCGATCTTCATTGATTTGTATTGATCGGCCAGGCCGATGTCCATATCGGCCTGGATGATATTGTCGGCAACTTGTAATTAATGAGCTCTTTTGAAGCTCTTCTATTTAAGAGCTCTTGTTCAACATTTTTAAAAACCTTTGGCTGCTGCCTTGACCTGAGAAGACCTTGAGGAGAGAAAGAGAGAGAGAGGAGATAGAGAGGATCTTGTGAGGGGGAGCTTGTGAGGGGTTTTCACAAGGGTTGCTTCAAGGATCTCTCTGCATCGTCTTCGTCTAGAGTTTCTCGTCCGTGGAAGGGTCGGTAGAGGTAAGGAGTTTTGCTTTTGGTTCTGGTTCTCTGCCAGCTTCAGGAGGAAGCAAAAGGAGATAGGTTCTCTGCCTTGCCGGGGTGGCAAAAAGGAGGTTCTTGTGAGGGTTTCTCCGCCTAGCCGTGGGGGCTAAAGGAGAGTCACTTTTTGTGTAGTGCAATACTTGGAGGGTGCCTCCAAGGAGTGGACGTAGGTCGAGTCGACCGAACCACTATAAATTTCTGTGTTCTTTTTCTTGCTTCCGCACTTTTAAATTCCGCACTTTTTTGGTGTGATTTGATTTATGTGATTTTATTTCTTTGTTTAAAAAGAAGTTTTTAAAATACCAACTCACCCCCCTTCTTGGTTAGTTTGGGACTAAGTTCATAGGGCTTAACATCCCCAACGAACTTTCAAGTGGTATCAGAGCCTGATTCGAAAATTAAAGTTTGAAAACTTTTTGAATTTGATCCATGTCTAACTTTGAGAATCGCAACACTACGGAAGGGTATTCTATTACCCGACCTCCTCTGTTCGATAACCTACCTTTTGATTTTTGGAAAACTCGCATGTCAACTTTTTTACAATCTACTGATTATCGCATGTGGATGCTTATTCAAGAAGGTTATTCTCCACCTTCTCGTGAAATTAACGGTTTTAAAACTGAAGTTGCTTTTACCGAATGGACTTTTGATGAATGAAATTTAGCTCAATTAAATGCGAAATGTTTGAATTGTTTTTTCTGTGCTTTAAAATCTGAGGATTACATGCGTGTTTCAACTTGCAAAACTGGTAAAGAAATTTGGGATAAATTGTGCATTACTTATGAAGGCACTAATGAAGTTAAACAATCCCGTTTAAATATTCTCTTGCATGACTACGAACTTTTTCGTATGAAACCTCATGAATCGATTTCTGACATGTATACTAGGTTTACTCAGATTGCTACCTCATTGCATGCACTAGGAAAAGAACTTTCGAACTATGAAAAAGTTAACAAGATTTTGAGATGCTTGCCTTCGTCCTATGATGCAAAAATTACTGCAATCACTGAATCTAAAGATTTGAACACCTATTCTATTGATAACTTGCATGGCTCACTCATTGCTTACAAGCAAGGGGTGAATCAAAGAAATCTTGATGCAGGTGAGAAGAAAAAGGAGAAAACAATTGCATTGAAGGCACACAAATCGGATTCTGAATCTTCCGGGTCTGAATGCGATGGAGTTGCCTTCATCAAAAGGCAATTCAAAAGCTTTCTAAGGAAGAAACAAAAGCATCATCAAAGTTGGAGAAAAGGTAAGGATCATAAACATATTAAAGGATCTTCTGATGTTGTTTGTTTTGAATGCAGAAAGCCTGGATATGTGAGAACTGATTGCCCTAAGCTTAGAGATCAATCAAGCAAATAAAAAATTGATGAGAAAGCAAAGTCTAAGAAGGACAAGAAAAAACAAAGGAGCTTTTGGGCAGAATCTGGTACTGATTCTTCTGAGACTGAACCAGAGGAAGAAACTACAAACTTGTGTTTCATGGGAAAAGATCAAATTGATCAAGAAGAGGTATGTGAACTTTCATACGATCAACTTTTTGAAGTTTTAGAAAAAATCCATGCATCATATAGGAAATTAAAGAAAACTCATGCTAGCTTGAAATTAGAATTCTTAAATCTACAAAAAGAGCATAAAATTTTGATTAAAGACCATCAAACAATTGATTCAAATCACATGACTTTACTTGATGAATTTGATGAGTTAAATAAAAATCATGGTAAGTTAGTTGAAGAGCATGATGCATTGAAAATATCACACACATCTCTTGAAAATCTGATTTTAAGAAGTCAAAAGAAATAGAAAAAAATTTGAGGATTGAAAATGAAGTTTTAGAAAACACAAACTTGAAGATTCAAAATGATTTAGAAGCATGTAAGAAATCTAGGATGACTTCTACTTTTAATCAATTGCCAAAACCTAGAGAGAGGCATTATAACTCAAATCACTTAAGAAATCCCTTTCCTGGAGTTAGATGTTTTTCTTGTGGCATGCTAGGACATATCTCACACACTTGCACAATTCACCATAGTTCACATAGGGTGTGGAGACCTAAGATGCATGATCCACAGCATACCACACATGCATTGCATTCTTCTCTTCATAAGAAGGAACCCAAACCTGCTTGGGTTCCTAAAACTAACATTTGATAATTTTGCAGGAAGTCTCTCACAAAAGACCTCGTGAGAGTATGTGGTAGCTGGACAGTGGATGCTATCGACATATGACTGGTGATGCTAGCCAGTTTGTTGTACTAAAATCCAGGACTGGAGGCAAGGTTACTCTTGGAGACAACACCACCAGGAAGGTGGTAGGAGCAGGTATAATCGGTAATTCCAAGAACCTTATGATTGAAAATGTTTTGCTTGTAGATGGATTGAAGCATAACTTGCTCAGCATCAGTCAATTCTGTGACAAAGGCTTCATCGTACAATTCTTCACGAACTCATGCATTGTAAGTTTAAGTAACAACACTATTTTGCAGGGAAAGAGGATAAACAACGTCTATATGCTTGATTTAAATAGCATTGAATGTGCTGCTTCTTTTTGCTTAAAAACTGTCATTGATGATTCTTGGTTGTGGCACAGGAGGCTTTGTAATGCAAGTATGAAAACCCTTAGGAAAGTGACCCAAAAGGACCTAGTTAGAGGTGTCCCCAAACTTAAGTTTACAAAAGACCACCTTTGTGATGCCTGTCAACTAGGAAAGCAAATTCACTCCTCTTTTCACCCCATAAAGGACATTAGCACCTATAGACCTTTAGAAGTCCTTCACATGGATTTGTTTGGACCCATTAGCATAGCTAGTTTGGGAGGGAAAGTCTATGGTTTTGTGATTGTTGATGACTACTCGAGGTTCACTTGGACTAGATTTCTTTCTCATAAAAATGAGTCTTTTGAGGAGTTTAAAACTTTTTCTACTTGGATTCAGAAGAAGCTAGGGTGTGAGATTTTGACCATCCATAGTGATCATGGGGGAGAGTTTGAAAATGAAAGATTTGGAGATTTTTGTGAGGAGAAGGGGATTAGCCACAATTTTTCAGCCCCTAGGACTCCTCAGCAGAATGGAGTAGCTGAAAGGAAGAACCGGACCTTGGTGGAAGCTGCTAGAGCCATGCTTGCTGAGTATTCACTTCCAAAATACTTTTGGGCTGAAGCGGTTAACACAGCTTGTTATGTGTTAAATAGGGTGAATGTTAGAGTCAAATTGGAAAAGACACCCTATGAGATCCTTAAGGGTAGGACACCCAATCTTTCCCACCTTCATGTCTTTGGTTGTAAGGTTTTCATTCACAATAATGGAAAGTCTCACTTGGGAAAATTTGATCCTAAATCTGATGAAGGAGTATTCTTGGGATATTCTAGTGTTGGGAAATCTTTTAGAGTATTTAACAAGAGAACCTTGATGGTGGAAGAGACAACCCATATAGTTTTTGATGAGTCTGATCATAAGAAACATAGAGTAGATGATGATGATGTTGGAGAGATTACAAGTGGAGTAGAAAATTTGGGGAAGGGGAGTGAGCACCTAAGCAATGGAGGAGTAGAAGAAGTCACCCAAGGAATAGAATTTTTTGATGAAAGGGGAGAAACTTTACACACTTTGCCTAGAGATTGGAGATACTCTACTAGTCACCCCAAGGATTTGATCTTAGAAGATCTTTCTAGTGGAGTTAAGACTAGACATGGACTTAGGAAGGAGGTGAACCACTCTGCCTTTATCTCTATGACTGAACCCACCACCATTAACCAAGCCCTCTCTGATGAGTTTTGGATGTTAGCAATGCAAGAAGAGTTGAATCAATTTGTTAGGAATGATGTTTGGGAACTTGTGGAAAGACCTAAGGGACAAAGTGTAGTTGGGACAAAGTGGGTATTTAAGAACAAAGTGAATGATTCAGAAGTGGTGGTGAGGAATAAAGCAAGATTGGTGGCTAAGGGGTACAATCAAATAGAAGGGATAGACTTTGAAGAGACTTTTGCCCCTGTAGCTAAATTGGAAGCCATTAGAGTGCTATTAGCCTTTGCTTGTTATAAAGAATTTAAGCTTTTTCAAATGGATGTCAAGAGTGCCTTTTTAAATGGGGAGATAAAAGAAGATGTGTTTGTAGAACAACCTCCAAGTTTTGAGAGTTCTTAATTTCCAAATCATGTGTTTAAATTAAAAAAGGCTTTATATGATTTAAAGCAGGCACCTAGAGCTTGGTATGAGAGGCTTAGCACATTCTTACTAGAGAGGGAATTTGTCAAGGGGAGCGTAGACACCACCCTTTTTCTTAAAAATGTTGGAGATGATTTACTCATTGTTCAGATTTATGTTGATGATATACTCTTTGGATCTTCTAATAAAAATTTGTGTGATGATTTTTCTAAAATAATGAGTAGAGAGTTTGAGATGAGTTTAATTGGAGAATTGTCTTACTTTTTGGGATTTAGCATAAAACAATTGGAAGATGGAACTTTTCTAAATCATACAAAATACATAAAAGACATTTTGAAGAAATATGAGATGGACAAAGCCAAGCCAATTAACACCCCCATGACTTCTAGTGCTCCGATGGATAAGGACCCAAGTGGTAAGTCTGTTGATCAGAAGAAGTATAGAGGCATGTTTGGATCTTTACTTTACTTGACTGCAAGCCGACCTGACATTATGTTTAGTGTTTGTCTTTGTGCTAGGTTTCAAGCTGACCCTAAGGAATCCCACATGACTGCTATTAAAAGGATTTTTAGATACCTTTTGGGGACACAAGGATTAGGGATTTGGTATCCTAGACATAGCACTTCTTTTGAGATTATTGGTTTTTCTGACTCTAATTTTGCAGGATGCAAGGTGGATAGAAAGAGCACCTCTGGAACTTGTCAATTCATTGGACAATCCTTGGTCTCTTGGTCTAATAGAAAGCAAAATTCTGTTGCACTTTCCACTGCTGAAGCTGAATACATTGCTCTTGGAAGTTGTGTGGCCCAAGTTCTTTGGTTGAAACAACAGGTATTGGATCTAGGATTACATGTAAGCACCATCTAAATTTTTTGTGACAACACTAGTGCCATATGCATCTCTCAAAATCCTATCCAACATTCAAGAACTAAACACATTGACATTAGGCATCACTTTATTAGAGATCATGTGACTAAGGGAGACATTGAGTTACACCATGTGACAACTGAAAACCAACTGGCAGACATCTTTACTAAACCACTAGCCTTCGACACTTTCAGTTCTTTAAGGACCAGATTGGGTGTGATTGACATAAATGCATGAAACCTTTTTAGCTAAATTTTCTTTTACTTTTTTTGCTTTCTTTTTACCTTTTCGTGTACCTTAGTTTTAGATCTTCACTGATATGATATTATATCTCTTGTCTTGTCTTTAACAATTTGTAGTTAATATGTTTTCATCTACTTAATCACCTAGATAGTATGAATATCTTGTGATTGTTTCTCTTTCCCTAACTTAGTATTAGTGGCATAGTTTTCTTTTCTAATCAAAAGTCTATCTCAAAATAAAAGATTGTTTATGAAACTAAGATCCTTTCTAAAGCTAGCTTAAGCAAATCTATCTTATATTTACAATGATTAAAAGTTTTTTTGTCACATCATGATCCCTCGTTACTCTTGTCTTCGATTATTAATCCTGCTTGTGGTAATTCTTCCCTATGTTAGAGAGAGAGCTCCTATTCTCTAATATCTGAGAAGATATATTCACAACTAAGTTTTTTAAAAGAGTCTAAAAGGGAATCTAGCTTGCAAAAATAAAAAAAATTGGCCAATGATGCCAACAAAAGAAGCGCAAAGACGCCAAAAAATTGAAAAATCTATAAAAAGATGCGCAAAGCGCCACAACATTGACAAGAGGCATAAAATGAGCCCACTCAAAAGCAAGCTACTCTCTCTTTTTATATCTTTTAGAACTTAGAAGTTTTGATTCTCAAAGGCTTGATCTCGATTATCGCTCGATTGTGACAAATCTACCTCATTGTTTTATGGAGATATTTTCCTTATGTCAAGTGGTGGGTAGATTCTTTTTCTCATATCTAATTAATTATTTGAGTTAGGTCATTGATTTCAAAAGACGATTCTACCCTAAGACAACGTTTTTGGCTAAGGGTAAACCATGAACGGATATTCTCCTATTCTATGGATTAAATGAGATTGGTAACACGTTAACTCACAAATTTTTAAATCAATCACATGAAATACTATATCATTGATGTGCCTTGATTAAAAAAAAAAAAAAGGGGAATCTCTTTTATTGTGCTTTCATGTACCCTCCTTTTTGATATGTCAAAAGGGGGAGAAGTTTATGAGGTTATTTTTTAATGGTTGCTATTAAATCTTTTTGTAGTGTTTTGCCATCATCAAAAAAGGGGAGATTGTTGCAAATCTATTTTTCATGTCTTATGTTTTGATGATTGACAAACACTGTTTCTCTTGGACAGCTTGTTGCTTCTAACTTTTCAGGAATCGATGATCGGACAATCAAAAAGGAGCCAAGTTCAGGAATGCGTAGGTTTAGGGTTGAGTCAGTTTGTACTTTTGTTTTTTACCTTTTGAGTCCACTTGTAATAGTCAAAGAGACTGATGCTTTGTAACCCTTCACACACACACTTGAGAGACTTAGAATTTCTATTTTTACTCATATCGGCCAGGACGATTTCTTTGATCGGCCTGGACGATCCGCTTAAAACAGAAAGTCTAATTAAGGATTCTTAATTAAGGCAGCCGACGTTAACAGATCGTCCTGGACGATACGTGTATCGGCTAGGACGATAAGCTCAAAACAAAAAGAAGTAGCCGCCATAGACAAGTATGGTATACTGTATCTTTAAATTATCGGCCAGGACGATCCTCGGATCGGCCTGGACGATATTCACAAATTATGCCATAATTGTTCAGGAAATCAAGGAAGTAATTAAGGATGATTGATACGATCATATCGTCCTGGACGATCGCAAGATCGGCCAGGCCGATCTAGTCAAAAACCTTAAGTTACTTCAGGACGATCAATATCGGCCAGCCCGTATTCAGGGCTATTGTCAGGATGATTTTCCTCTGATTTGTACTGATCGGCCAGGACGATCGTGAGATCGGCCTGGACGATCAAGCTATTTTTCAATCGTCCAGTTTTGCATCCAGGGCTATGCTCTGGCCGATCTTCATTGATATGTACTGATCGGCCAGGCCGATGTCCATATCGGCTTGGACGATATTGTCGGCAACTTGCAATTAATGAGCTCTTTTGAAGCTCTTCTATTTAAGAGCTCTTGTTCAACGTTTTTAAAAACCTTTGGCTGCTGCCTTGACCTGAGAAGACCTTGAGGAGAGAAAGAGAGAGAGAGGAGAGAGAGAGAGGATCTTGTGAGGGGGAGCTTGTGAGGGGTTTTCACAAGGGTTGCTTCAAGGTTCTCTCTGCGTCGTCTTCGTCTAGAGTTTCTCGTCCGTGGAAGGGTCGGTAGAGGTAAGGAGTTTTGCTTTTGGTTCTGGTTCTCTGCCAGCTTCAGGAGGAAGCAAAAGGAGATAGGTTCTCTGCCTTGCCAGGGTGGCAAAAAGGAGGTTCTTGTGAGGGTTTCTTCGCCTAGCCGTGGAGGCTAAAGGAGAGTCACTTTTTGTGTAGTGCAATACTTGGAGGGTGCCTCCAAGGAGTGGACGTAGGTCGAGTCGACCGAACCACTATAAATTTCTGTGTTCTTTTTCTTGCTTCCGCACTTTTAAATTTCGCACTTTTTTGGTGTGATTTGGTTTATGTGATTTTATTTCTTTGTTTAAAAAGAAGTTTTTAAAATACCAATTCACCCCCCCTCTTGGTTAGTTTGGGACTAAGTTCATAGGGCTTAACATCCCCAACGAACTTTCAATCTCGAGTAGTCATCGACAATCACAAAATCATAAACTTTCCCGCCCAAGCTGGCAGTGCTAATAGGTCCATACAAATTCATTTGAATGACTTCTAAAGGTCTAGATGTGTTAATATCCTTAATATAATGAAAAGTGGAGTGGACTTGCTTTTCTAATTGGCAGGCATCACAAAGGTGGTCTTTTAAAAACTTAAGCTTGGGGACACCTCTAATTAGGTCTTTTTTGGGTCACTTTTCTAAGGGTTTTCATACTGGCATGACATAATCTCTTATGCCATAACCATGAATCATCAATAATAGTTTTTAAGCAAAATAAAGCAGCACATTCAATGTTACTTAAATCAAGCATGTAAACATTATTGATCCGCTTTACCAACAAAATAGTGTTATTATTTAAGTAGATAATGCATGAACTTGTCAAAAAATTTATGATTAAGCCTTTGTTGCAAAGCTGACTAATGCTGAGCAAGTTATCTTTCAGTCCATCTACAAGTAAAACATTTTCAATCAAAAGGTTCTTGAAATTACCAATTATACATGATCCTGCCACCTTCCTAGTGGTGTTATCTCCAAGAGTCACCTTGCCTCCTGTCCTGGTTTCCAGCAAAATAAATTGATTGGCATCGCCAGTCATATGTCAAGAGCATCCGCTATCCAGGTATCACATGCTCTCACAAGTCCTTTTATGAGAGGTTACCTACAAAATTATCAAATGTCAGATTTAGGAACCCAAACATGTATGGGTTCCTTCTTATGGAAAGTAGAATGCAATGCATACTGTGAATCATGTAACTTGGGCTCCATACCTAATGTGAACTATGGTGAATGGTGCAAGTGTGTGCTATGTGTCCTAGCATGCCACATGAAAAATAACTAACTCCAGGAAAAGGATGCACTAATCTACTCCTATGGTGATGCTTCCTTTTAAAGTTTTGAAAAACATGTAATGATTTATTTTCAAAAACTTTATGATTTGTTAATTCTTTTTCTAACTCAGTATGAGATATTTTTAAAGATTCATGTGCATTGGTTAATTCAGTGTGCTTTTTTTAATGAATCAAATTCATCAAGTAAAGTCATGTGATTGCTATCAATTTGGGAGTGATCTTAAATGATTTTCATGCTCCTTTTATAAATTTAAAAATTCCACTTTCAGACTGGCATGAGATTTTTTGAGTTTTTTATATGATGCATGCATGTGCTCACAAATTTCTAATAATTAATCATAAGTTAGTTCATATACATCTTCTTGGTCACTTTGACCAAGATTATTGTTTGTCATTAAACACAAGTTTGTTGTCTCCTCTTCAGGTTCAGTCTCAGAAGAGTCTGATTTAGAATTCACCCAGAACGCCTTTTGGAATCTCTTCTTGGTCTTCTTATACTTGGGTTTCTCCTCACCCTTTTCCTTGCTTGGGTGAGACTTGAGTTTAGGGCATTTAGCTTTAACATGTCCTGGCTTCCTGTATTCAAAACAAATTGTATCATTAGAATTCTTGAAATTTTTATTACCCTTACCTTTATTCCACTCCTGATGATTCTCGTGCTTCTTCCTTTGAAAGCTCTTAAATTGCCTCTTGATTAAGGCAACATCATCGCTTTCAGACCCGGAGGAGTCAATGTTTGAGTCGTTCGACTTAAGTGCCACTATTTTCTCCTTCTTCCTCTCACCTGCATTAAAATTTCTTTGGTTCACCCCTTGCTCGTAAGTGTTTCAATACATTCGTATTAGGCCTTCAAAAAGCAGATAGAAGGCGTCTACAGTAAGAAATGATTGAACCAAGTAAGTTATCAATCGAATAAGTATTTAATCTTTAGATTCAAAAATTACAGTGATTTTATCATCAAAAGAGGAAGGCAAACATCTTAAAATTTTGTTCACTTTTTCATAGTTAGTAAGTTCTCTTCCTAATGCAAATTAACAATCTGAGCAACTCTTGTATACATTTTAGAAATCTTTTCATTAGGTTTCATACGAAAAAGTTCATAATCATGCAATAAAATATTCAAACAAGATTGCTTAACTTCTTTGATTCATTCATAAGTGATACACATTTTATCCCAAATCTCTTTACTAGTTGTGCAAGTTGAAACACACATGTAATCTTTAGATTTTAAAGCATAGAAAAAGCAGTTCAGACATTTTGTATTAAGCTGCACAAGATCCCTATCATCTAGAGTCCATTCAGTAAAAGGAAGTGGAATAGTAATGCCATTTAATTTTCCAGTTGGAGGTGTATAACCATCATTAACAAGCATCCACATGCGATAATCAATTGATTATAAAAATGTAGACATACGAGTTTTCCAAAAATGAAAAAGGATATTATCAAACAAAGATGGTCGGGTAGTAGAATACCCTTCCATAGTATTATGATTTTCATTGTTAGCCATGGATCAAAATTCAAAAAGTTTTCAAACTTAGTTTTTATAAATCTCGCTCTGATACCACTTGAAAGTTCATTAGGGGTGTTAAGTTGTTAAGAACTAGCCCGAGGCTAACTAAGAGGGGGGTGAATTAGTATTTAAAAAAAAATTAAGCAATGCACAAATAAAAATCAAACCAATATCACCACAAAGAAATCAACGTGTGGAAAAATAAATATGGGAATAAAACAAAAAAAGATCATCGAATTTATAATGGTTAAGTCAAACCTTAACCTACGTCCACTCCTTGGAGGCACCCTCTGAGTATCGCACTAACTAAGTGTCTCTCCTTTAGCTCTCACAGCTAGGCAGAGAAGCCTTTATAATAGACTCTTTTTCGCCAACCCCGGTGAGGAAGAAAACCAACTCCTTTTGCTTCCTCCTGAAGCAGGCAGAGAAACCGGACCGTTTGCTGAAGTAGACCTCCCAAGAACCTCTCAAGGAAGAAGGATGAAGAACGGAGAAGATAACTTGGAACCTTGCTTGGAGCAACTTTTGTGAACCCTCTCACAAACTCCATCTCACAAGTTCCTCTCTCTCTAGTCTCTCTCAGGTCAAGACAGCATCACTCAAGGTCTTATGCATGAGAAAATTCAGGTCCTTTAAATAGAATTTCAAAAACCAACATTATCGTCTAGGAGGATATTTCTATCTTCTTGTACGATCAATATAAATTAAGCTCAATCAGCCTGGACGACATGGGATGATTAGAAGAAATTTTGTTCACATCGTCCAGGATGATAAAATATCATGCTATATGATTAGTTCAAATCATAGATTATCAGCCAAACATTCACTCTGAAAGGAGGTCTTGATGATCCAACATTATCTTGATCGTCCTGGCTGATCTCATGATCGTCTTGGACGATTAGTTCAAAACCGAGAAAAATTGTCCAGAACATCGCTCTGAATAAGAGCTGGCCGATGTTGATCGTCCAAGAGAAAATAAGGGTTTTGAACTGATCGTCCCGGATGATCATGCAATTGTCTAGGATAATGTGATCGTATTAATTAAGCCTTAATTACTTTCCTTAATTACCAGATTAATTAAAGCATAATTATGTTGAATCATCCCGGATGATGTAATGGATCATCATGGCCGATGTCCAAAAATAAATTTTACCTAAATTGATCTGGCGGTCGATTCTTTTTTATTTGAGCTTATCGACCTGGCCGATACAAGGATTGTCCATGACGATGTGCTAAATGATGGCTGCCTTAACAAGGATGTCCTAATTAGGATTTTTGTTTTTAGTCAGATTGTCCTGGATGATATGAATATCGTCCAAGATGATGTATTCAAAATAGAAAATAATAGAGAAAACCTCAAGTGTGTGAGTGCAAGGTTACTTAGCATCAGGAACCACTTTTATAATAGACTCAAGAAAGAAAAAATTACAAATTGACTCAAACTAAATCTACCCAATCATGAGCTAGCTTGAGTTGCACTCGATCTTGTGGACCTGAAAAGTTAGAAGGCAAGGCAATCGTAGACAATTATGAATGTTTACTATCATCAAAAGTATAAACCATAAACTTAGATTTGTAACAATACTGTACGAATCCAGTTCGTACATGCCTTCCAGAGTACGAAATTGTGAGGTCCCATTTTGTCCTGACATTTTATTCAGACGAATTTGAAATTTTTTATAACTAATCATATTGGACGATGACATCATCTTTTATATGTCATCTAGAGTACAAAATTGTGGGGTTCCTTTTCGTACCGATGAACTCAAAAAAAATTCTAACTATTTGTACCGAACGAACATGGTTCGTACTAGATGATGATCATATATGAAATGATTTCATTCCTATTCACAATAGGTTTATATGCAACAATTTTTTAATTGTTCATATGTACGAACTTTGATCGTACTGTATGATCGTGGATGCTTAAAATTAAAAAATTCAGTTTTCTAGACAGTTTTTCGTGTCTTTTATATGAAAGGTCCACTAAAATTGACATAAAAAAAAGTCTTGTCTTCATGATTTTTCAAGAAAAATTGAAAGATAAAGTGTGAGAGAGTGTTTGAGAGAGATTTCTTACAAGTGGAGTGTGAAGGTTTTACAAGGTTACTCAAAGGTAAGGATCTCTTTGTAATTTTTGTTATCACTCTTCCTCTTATCTTTCTAGATTATTTGTGTGAAGATCTTTGATGAAGATATGATACTCTGCCAACACTTGGAGGGTGTGAAAGGATGAAGGTTCTATGCCTATACTTGGAGGGTGTAAAAGGATGAAGGTTCTCTACCTATACTTGGAGGGTGTAAAAAGATGATGGTTCTCTGCCGACACTTGGAGAGTGTGAAAGGATAATGGTCTTTGTCGCACCGAGGATTAGTGGAAGAGAGGTTTTTGTAAAGGCTTCTCCGCCTTGCTGTGGGGGCAAAAGGAGAGTCACTTTGGTAATAGTGCAATACCTGAAGAGGGAGTCTTCATGGAGTGGATATAGGTCATGTTTGACCAAACCACTATAAATCTTTATGTCTTTTTAATTTTGCATTTATTTACTATAAGTTATTTATCTGTGATTGAAAAGTTATTTTGTAACTTTAATTAACTTGCTTTAAAAATTTCAATGGCTTTAAAATTTTAAATCTAAGAGAATTTTTTTAAATTACCAATTCACCCCCCCCCCCCCCCCCTCTTGGTTAGCCTTGGGATAATAGCTTAGGCTTAACAACCTAATCTAGTTTCAACATCTTGCATATAAATCATTTTGACTTAGTTTCTTATGTTTAAGAAACTCATTTGTTGGAATGGAAAACTTACTCATCCTCCACCAAAACAATTCAACTCGAGAGTTTAATTTCAGAATCCTTAACCACTTTGAATATGCAAAATCTCCCTCCATAGAACAACGGTTTATTGACTCTTCATATGAGAGAGCAATAATTGATCTCTCGAAATGATGATATATAGCTTCCATATGATCAGATTCAGCAATAGAATTGATATGAACCTGCAAGATCAATGAAATAAGATCCTCATAAAAAAAACTGTTAAAGCTCCTTCACATTCCAGCTACCATCTATTGAGAAGAATTGGTGAAGCATTACATCTTCCAATCTCACACAATCAACAAGTGTTGGCTAGTTACACAAGCATTAATCTAACAACCATATATCTTTTAGAACATTAATTTTCCTTCCATCTACCACTTTCCATCTTACCAATGGTTTGAGGAATTTTCCACGATCAAGCAGAATTTTCCATGCCATAGAAACTCCTCTCTTGGTTTCACCATTCAAAATATTATCACCATACTTAGCAATAATATTTCTCTGAAGTAAAGTATATGGATTCTGAATAAATCTCCAAGCCAAACTCTATCTAAGAGGGCCAACTCTTAGATTAGCTGAATGCAAACCCATGCCTCCAACATATTTTGGTTTACATAATTCATCCCACAATATATAATACAACCCTTTCATTCCATTACTTTTGTGCCAAATGAAATCTTTGAAACATTTATCCACTTCATACAATACTTCCTTTGGAACTAGGGAATATGTTGATAAGAAGTTTGGTAATGATAAAAGAGAAGGCTTTACAAGAATGATCTTACTAGCTATTGAAAGAGATTTACTTCACCAAGCATTAAGTTTTTCCAAAACATGATCCAGCATACACTAAAAATCAGATCTTCTCAATCTTCTCAAAACAACTTTAACACCCAAGTAATGACCACCTTGAAACCCAATTTCCTCATAATTTGATTCTTCCTTGGATGTTTAAATTCCTTACTAAATAAGATTTGAGATTTGGAATTATTTACTCTCAGCCCCATCCAACCACAAAATTCAGCAACAATACACTTCACAACTTGGGATAAACTATTAGATGCTTGAGCAAATACTATGACATCATCGACATATAATAGATGTGTAACCTTTTGAGCTCTAGGTTTAATCTGAACTCCCAACTCTTTTCCTCCTTGTTTAATTGCACTTGATAATAATTGAGAACACATGATGAATAAATAAGGAGATAGCGGGCATCCTTGGCAAAACCCACTTTCTGCCTTAATCCATTTTGAAATTTTCTCATTAAAAATGAATGAAAACCTGTCATTCCTCACACATTCCATGATTAACTTGGAGAACTTAAAAGAAAATCCAAACACTTTTAAAACTTGATTCAAAGTTGGCCTACCCGTGCTATCATAAGCCCGCTCCATGTATAGTTTGATCGCCATCATACCCTTCTTATTTTTTGAGATCCTAAATTTTTTGAAGATCTCATGAGCTAGCAAATAGTGCTCAGACATCGATCTCCCCGAAATAAATGTTGCTAGTTCTTTAGAAATTGTTTTTTGGATACACCCTTTCAACCTATTCATTATCATAGTTGCCACCAACTTATAAGTAGTTTGACATAAGCTTATAGGTCTCTAATTCGCTGGAACAATTGGATTTTTCATTTTTGAGACTAAAACAATTAAGGTGTCTTTCCATTCATCATGCATAAAACCAATTTTAAAAATCTATCAATTGCTTTTCATGTTACTTCTTTAATAATGCTCCAATAAAATTTAAAAAATAAAGTATTAATACCATCCAAATCGGGAGATTTATTATTACCTTGTTGAAAAATAGCATTTGTTAACTCTTTATGTGCAAACTCTGTATTCATGAGCTCAACATCTGATTGAGATAATTTCTAGTTTTCAGCAATCTTTGACCAACCCTTCATATTATAGTCTCTAGCTTTCCATTTTTACACAAAAAAACTTCTGAAAAATAGCCTCAATGTGCTCAAACTCCTTCAATAAATTGTTATTTTCATCTTTGATTTGTCTTATCAGGTTTCCATTTTTCTTTGCTGAAGATAAAATATGGAAAAAGTTGGAATTAGTATCACCTTCTTCATGCCATCTAGCTTTAGCTCTTTGATTCCACCAAGTAAATAACCATCATAAAGTAACATTGAGCTCATGTACTTTACTTCTAAGCAAGTTTAACTTTTCCAACGTAAGACCACCTTCTGAAGCTTCCTCCAATTGTTGTTCAAAATTTTCTTTTTCAATTCTTCCTTCAACAGGTTTAAACATTTACACTTGTTCTTATTCCAAAAGAAAAGGGCCTTCATCGTTCTTCTATGCTTCCTTTGCAAGACATCCACATGACTACCAAAATTTGATTTCTTCCAAGACTTTAACACAATACTCCACGTTGTAGTATATGAATTCAAAGTATCCTCAAATCTAATGATTTTAGAGTGGTTATATTGAGGCACAAACAACTTGAAAGCTATAGGACTTTGTTCAGACGCCACCCTTGCTAGATGTCTAACCTTTGCCATAGGTGTCTTTAGCAATGCAGTAGAGTTCAACAAGCATTTATCCAACCTCTCCCAAATTCGTAAAGCACCTTCTTTGTTGTTACACCAAGTGAATCTTCATCCAACAATACCTACATCATGAAAATTAATGTTGGTCATAAAAAACATCATCTCCTTAGGTCCCTTGGAGAAAAGAACCTCTTTCCCCCTCTCTTATCATCTCTAGATAAGATGCAATTGAAATCACCTCCAACAATTTAAGGTCTACTACCAGCCACAAACTTTTTAAGCATATCCCACAAACTTCTTCTTACATAAAAATTTTTGTTACCATAAACCATGGCCACATTCCAAGTACCCAACATAGGAATATTAAGAACCCCAATAACCGCTTGAGAAGAATGTTCAACAACCTCAAAAGACACAACATTCTTATTTCACAATACCAAAATCCCACCCGAGGTTCCCTCATCAGGATGATGAAAAAAATCTTAGTCACTCCCAATAAGACTATTAACATCCCTCATATCAACACTAGATAGCTTAGCCTTAGTAAGACCAATAAAAAACCTCATATGGTCCTTCACAATATCTCTAAGATACAAAGAAGCCTCCCTTTTCCTAGCCCCCATGTAATTCCATAACACAAAGGAAGCCTTTAATTACCTAAAGGGCAAGAGTCCCCACCTATCTTGCCACCTTTCACATCCCCTCTTCTCTTTCTATGTGCAGCTTCAACAGGACCCAAGGACTTCAATTCCTTATCCAGCTTATGTTTACATGAATTTTTACTCACATTATCAAAATCTGTTGGATCTCCATCACTTGCTTTTACTCCAGAAGGATTGGCAGACCCTACTGGATAAACGCTTGCATCTTCATGAACTATAATAGCACGTATAGAAGCATCTTCAATCTTGTTTAGAACTTCAACTGCAACAACTTCATTAACTTCAAAATCTTCATGTGAATCAGCCAAAATGTTATACTATTTCATTAAACATACATCAAAGATAATTGAAGGTTGTAGCATAACCTTTGTACTCCCAGATTCTTGAATATCCTATTGTTTTCATTAAGAGCTTCAATAATTTCAACATTATCATTATCAGACTGCTTCTGGACATCAGTACCAAACTCATAAACCAAACCATTTTCCCTCCATCCTTTTTGAATATTCTACTATTTTCATTATCGGACTGCTTCTGGACATCAATACCAATAGGTTAATATTCAGCCATCTTCTATTTCCTTCGCTCCATTGTCCCTCCACCCTTTTTAACATTTTTAAATCTATTATTCCTGAACTTGACATGAATCCAAGGGCCATATTCATCATGTTGCAATTGATTATCTTCAATTTTATCATGAATCTCAGCCCCCTTTCCTTCAGTAGGTAAAACAACATTCTTCTTATTATGAATAGTTTTATCTTCAGGACAAAGTGATATAACATGACCAACTTTACCACAATGGAAATAAAGAGAAGTAATCTTCTCATACTCCACTTTTTGAAATGATCTGCCTTGTAGATCTTCTATCCAAACTCCGTTTGGCAATTTATTTTTCAAGTTAATTCGAACAGACACTTGTGCAAATTCTCTTTTTCCCCATTTGAAGGAATTGCCATCTAGATACATTGGTACTCTAACCATTAAAGTAATTCTAGAGATATTTTCTTCATCCCAACAATCCAATGGTAGAAAAGGAAAGTGAATCCAAACAGGTGCTGTGAGACCTTTTAATGATTATGGAGAGAACAAAGTAGACCATTTATCCATGCCAATAATATGTCCTCCAATATACCAAGGATCACCACTTAAAACTTCCTCCATTGATTCAGAACATTTAAACGAGCAAAGAATCCAATAAATTCCATATGTTGTTAATTGAAAATTTCCAAACTTACTCCATTGCCTACGGAGCTCCAAGCTACATACAAGAAATGGGATATTATTCCCTAGCACTTTAACCACAAGTGAATTCTTCAGAATTTGTGAATTAGCACTCTCTAAATCAGAATTCAATTAAACTGTGATTCCATCTTCATTCATCTGTGTTTAGGGCTGCAAACGAACCGAGCCGAGCCGAGTATGCGAGTGTTCATGTTTGTGTTTGTTTAACATTAGCTTGTTCATGTTTGGTTCGTGTTTGATTCGAGCTTTATTATTTGTGTTCATGTTTGGTTCGTTTAATTTAAGGGTGTTCATGTTTGGTTCATGTTCGTTTGTTTAGTGCTTATCGAGCTTTAAACAAGCTATGTTCGTGAACATATTTCGCAAACAATCTATTGAACAAACAAATCATAAATTTGTTTATGAACATCCTAAACAAACAATCTAACAAACATGGACAAATATGAAATGTTTCTTGTTATTAATAAAAAATAATTATATTATTATGTTATAATTAAAGTTTTTATATTATGTATGTTTATCATTTTTATAATAACGTATTATTTAAGTTTTTATCGAGCGGTTTTAATCGAACCCGAATCGAGATTTTTATCGAGCTTGTTCATGAACATCAACTGATGTTGTTCGCGAACATAAACGAGCTGAACGCATTAGTGTTCAAGCTTGTTTATTTAAGAATCGAGTATTTAAAATATTGTTCAAGTTTGTTTGTTCGTTAATTAAACGATCACGAACGAGCTTTAATCGAACCGAACAACGAGTAGTTCATCGAACGTTTGGTTCGCTTGCAGCCCTATCTGTGTTGATTCCATCTTATAATTCAATTTGATGTGTTGTAGTTTCTTCCAAGCAGCGATGAAATTGTCTTTAGGTGCTACATCTTCATTGCTCACAACATCTTCCTTATTAACATTCACATCATTCTCAAAATTAACCGATAAATTCCAACTACTATGACTTTGATCATCTTCTTTATAGTTACCCATGAACTTATTAACCTTTAAAATCAAACCTGATAAAGAAGACTCCTCCTTACCTGTACTATGTAGAGAGTCAGGTTTGGGTTTTTAAAGACCTACCGCATCTGGTAGAACTTTCATCACACTTTTTTCTTTTCCTTTTACCATAGCTTCATGACGCATCGAAGGTCTAAATCCTTCTCTAATAACCAAATTTATTTGAGGTCTTATAGCATCCTGACCTATAGAATCCATCTTCACCTTGTCGCCTTTAACACCATTTGATTTGACGGACGAACTCGAGATGAAAGTAGAATGTTGAACACCGATGGCAAGAAGTTGCCGACGATCAGTGACAACCATTTTCTCCGTCCGTGGAAAAACCAAGAAAAGGAAATTTAAAAACAAGACGAAAATTTTCTCTCACTACAACACAGACGTTCTCTCAGTACTCAACGGTTAAATTTCCCACTCGTTCAAAGACATAAGACATAGGATGATAAACCTTTTAGGTTATATGGAGAATTTATAATTGTATGAAGGCCATAAACCTCCCTTTTCACCTTTATAAGCTTGATAAAGATTTAGAGATGCATATTCTCTTATCCCCATCTAAAAGTTGAGTCTCATTAAGAAAACATGTTATTTTGTATTCATTAGTCCAAAATACTTTATTTATATTGATATCTTTTTTATATTCAAAGTTTCCATTAATTTGCAAAAAACACAAAATAACCATTTTTATTTAGTAGGATATCTTGTGTGTCTATTTTAGATAGTAGTAGTTTAATTATAATTAACCTAAATGCTTTCGCATGGGACCGACACTCTTCTCTATTATTTTATTACTTGACTGACATGTATACTTGCATATATAGGGTGCATTTATTATTTTTTATATTAAAGAAAATCTAAGCATATTCATATTGCATGATAGCTCTATGTGTAACTCACTGTATCCAACCTAAGTAAGACGCATAACCTCCACACCACACACAACATCAAGTTTCAAGCACCATTGTTGGGGAAGTAACATGCATATTATAATTTTAAACTATATGGTTGAACTAATTGCATAGTAAGGAGACTTTATTATTTGATCAGCTAGTATACTTACATATCTAGTTGGCTTTTATTTTTTTTATATCAAGGAAAGCATTAGTATATTCATATTTCGTAATGATTACAAAGTAGAGGTTATCATGTAGTCATAATTACCTCAATAATTTCCTTATAACTAACCATCATAGTGGATATGGTCTAACCAACACTTATGAGGATGGTCAAGAAACCTTAATATGTAAGACTTACACTTTAATCTAAGTAGTGAACGAAGAAGTGAAACTACAAGGGAAAGCTAGACAACCTTATTGATGTATTTTAGCACTTTGTAGATTAGGCCAACTATAATAATCAATGGGTTATTCATTATAGTGAATTTTGAAGGGGAATATCTTAGTTTGATTGAGAGGGTCTACTTAGTGACTTATAGGTCAAATTTAGTGATCTTATGGGTTACTTGAATAAAACTAGAAATAAAATGTAGGGGAATCCTTCCCATGCAACCTAAAGCACAAAAAAGGAATGTAAAATATATATGGTCTTTGAAAGCCAAAGAATTATGCGATGATCTAGTAATACAATGCATTTTGTTAAGAAGATGATAAGAAAACATCCTCCATATTTAGTCATTTATGATAATTAGGAAGACTTGATAATTTTTGACACCAATGATAAGAATAAGCTTCATGGCCTTATAAAATCTTGCTAGGTGCTTAAAAGGTTTAGTCACTTCCTTAAATATCTAGTTGAGACGGCTTAAACTTAGGTGGAATGGGATCCTCTAGGATTTTGTTGGAGAATGTGAGGAGAATGGAGGAATGTTGGAAAGAGGATAAGCTAGCTGATTAACCATAATAACATTCATAAGGTGTTTTCTTTTACTAATTGAGGCTATGAGTAAGGATCAAATTAAAAGAGTTTGAATATGTCTAACAATGAAAGTAGGAATATACGAATTGATGTGAGTAATAACATGCACTTGGAAGTTGAGATTCTCATAGAGCTCAAAGAATTATGCATGAGTTGGGAATGTTGTTTGTGTTAGTATATATGCAAAACTTTCGTTAAGTGGTAAGTTGACTAGTCATTTTTATTCCCTAAAGGAGTGCAACACCAAAAGATGTGAAGACATGATTGGCCTATGAAATCCATAATATGACATATGGATTGTGCACATCCATAGCTCAATAATGAGACTTGATGAGCTAATATAATTTTAGATAATGAATGAATCAGCATATCATTGAGAGCACATGAACACAATTGGCATTAAATTTAGAATGTTTTGAACTAGAAACCTATATTTATTATAACATGAGAAAGATTCCACTAATAAATAAAATAAGTTAAACATTTTATAATGAGACCCACTTGTAATTTCATAATAGATAGAAGGTCAACCCAATAAAAAGGTGAATAAAAAGATGATTGTGTGGCAATAAAAAGGATCCTATAGTGTTAAATAGATAATCAATTTGCTCGAGGTTTACTCATAAATAACCATTACTTCCCAAGATGAATATCTTCAAGATGACTTGATGGGAAAATATATAGTTGTTATATGGCGATAGTTGGCAAAATTCACTAGTAATATTTGTCAAATTTACTAGTAATTAAGTGATAATTGGTATGCAATGCAAGTGAGCGTTGATTGAAGATAGTTAGAAAACATCTAAGATTGCTAGGTGTTGACCATGAAAGATTGCATGCACATGGTATCCACATTAGATGTGAAAGGATGGCAATTCAAGGTCGATAGTAAAGGCTTGAGTCTGACTAAAAGAACAAAATGAGACCAATGGTGGTTGGGCCCTAATTCAAATGGATTGTGTTGTTTGTTATCTAAATATTACTTATACAATCCTATCCAAATTATACTAAACAACCTAAACATAAAAAAAAAAAAAAATTAATTGCAACTAACATAATAGCAACTAACATAATAGTAATTAATGCATAACTAGCAACCTAAGAAAAATATTAAATAAATATATTCAAACCCTGCAAAACCATGCGTTTCGCCTAAATTAAGCAGCAATTTCTAGATTATAAGCAACACATGAGACCGTCTAGATTGGTTGAAACCTTCATATATATATTAATCATGGATGACTATTATAAGAGTATGACTTCAATCATTGCCAAATATAAAAAAGGCATGTTACAATCATTAAATACAAAAATGCCATTACTTTAACTATTCTATTAACAATTATTTTGTGTTTGCATTTGTTAAAATGAATATGATCACATGCATATTAATTAAAAAAAAAACATTAGAGAAAGGTTTTACGAGTTGTCTTTAAATAAACGTCTAGGTGAAGTACTCACCATTGAAGAGGCATCTTAGGCTAATTAATTACAACATTGAGGTTTATGATGACATTTTGGTCATCAATCTCTCCAAAGCAAATGATGCCTTCATCAACTCCCACTTCAAATTAAATAACAAGCCATTCTCTTTCTTTTCTTAGGCTTCATTTGGGACTGTTTTCTCATTGTTTTTTAAAACAACTTTTTATTACGAAAATTTTTTGAATTAAAAAATTTTATACTAAAAAGCTGCTTTAGACAGCAATAAGAAAACTATTCCAAACAAAGTCTTCGTTTAAGATGACTTTTTTATTATTTCTTAAAACAGAAATTGTTGTACTAAAATTTTGTTTTAAAAATCAATAAAAAAATCGTCCCAAACGTTGCCTTAATTTTCTTTGTTTCAACTCTCCTTAAATTATTCAATTTTGTTGATGTTTGTACAAAAAATATATTGGTAAATCAAAAGAGCAAAATTTTATCAATCTTTATTTCTGGTTCTTTCGTTGAGATAGACAACGATAGAAAAGTAAGAACTGTTAATCACAATGAGACAAGAAAATCCTCAATCTATTTGAAAGAGAATCCTCATACAGTGCTCGTCGAAGGAGCTCAATGAGAGATTTGAGATTTGATAGCAATATTGGGCGATCGTAGCCACTTTTTAGAGAGACAATATAATTAGAATCTGCTTTCAACACACTTCCATCACATATAAAATTAATGAGTCTAAAAATGGCCAAGTCAGCCAAGTTTCTCAACCTCAATAAAAGTCACTTTACAACATAGCAATCTCAATTTGATATAATTTTATTCTAACATTATACTTTATATCAATATGTCTCTATCTATTTTTGATAAGAAAATATATTTTGATGAATACAAAATTTAATAAAAAATTAGTGAAATATTTTGAATGTTATTCTTTTTAAAGAAATCTTACATATATGAATATATTAAACATAACATTTTACGGGAAATTTATATGCATATTATAAATTCTCATCAATTTATACATACAACATCTAAAATTTTACATTCAATGATATTTACGCTGATCTTATATAAATAAATATAAAAAAAATTGATATTTAAATAGTTATGAATTTAGTGCTATGCATAGAGGTTGTTTAGTTTGCTTGAAAAAGAAAGTGTAAATAGGATGAATGCATTTGAAATATATGAAGTTGTTTGGATTAGTGTTAAGTAAATATTAAGGATTATTTTTTTAATTTGGTTTGAAATAATATGAATATAATATAAAATCTAAAATGTGGCAGTGGCAGGTGAACGATAAGTGGTGGTGTCAACGATAGCGATAGGTGATAGTGGGTGGAGGTTGCAGGTGGTGGTTGGCGTTAAGTGGCGGTAGTCTGTGGTGGCCGATGGTGACGACTGACAATGGTGGGCGACAGTGATCCACAGTCATCGCCGCTAGTAAATGGTGGTCAATTCCAATTGACAAGCAATCACAACCAATGATGGCTAGCAGTCAGAGTGGTCAGTGGTGGTTTGCGGGAGCAACAGTGCTAGCGGCGACAATAATGAGTTGATGTGGTGGGTGGTGGCAGCCAATGATAATTACAAAAAAATTATAATATATATTTAAAAGTCCTCAAATTCTAATGAATTTCAAATACATAAAAATTTTACTTTGCGCTTTTACTTTAAATCAAATACCAATATTTTTAAAATTAAATTTACACTCATTTAATTTCAAACAAAACAACCCCTAAATCTTACTAATTTTAATCAAAATAAATATTATGTGCTAAATGTATCAAATGTTTAATTTGATGTTTACAATTTTTTAATTTGGTCCAGATGAATGTTTCGTTTGAGATGATTTTCTTACTGCATTCTAAAGCTGCTTCTTAATATCAAATTTTTAGTTCAAAATATTTTTTTACTAAAAAAATAATTTTTTAAAATAATAACAAAATTTTCTCAAATGAATATTTTATTTGAGACACCTTTCCTACCGCTTAAAATAAGATTTTAATAAAAAATTTATTTTTTTAATTAAAAAATTATTTTAAGAGAAAGAAAGCCAAAATCTTTTATTAATCCACGTGCTGACGGCAGGAGGACTGGTTCGATACTCTCAAACAAAAAGACGGCCACAAAGATATAAAGAATCCCAACGCCAAACCCAAGACATCCAGGTTTCCAATAGCGTGTTCCATAACGGCCGTCACGTAACGGAATAGTTTTTGCTGATGCCGTTATCGGCCGTCACGAAGTAGCTTCCAACGGGATGAGACTTGAGAGCCCAGACAGGAAAGCGAGAGGCCTCCATGGCCTTCTATTTCCGTGGACGAAAGCCCCATGAAAGCCTTTCTCAGATTTCTGCTACGTGTGAAATTTGGCAGATTCTTTGGTAAGTGCTTCAACTTTTCCATTTTTCTACTGGAAAGTTTGAAATTTTTTGTTGTTCCAAGGTTTATACGTCTTAGGTGTTTTCGTGTTTTCTTTTTGATAGTCAAATATCGGTGAAGTTCGTTCTTTGATAGTTCTGAATTGGGAATTCTGCGGTTTTCTGATCCGAGCATTTCTCTTGCTCTATCTTATTGCATGTTTGATTCGAATTTTGTGGCTTTCTTGTGTTATAAGGTGATTTACGGTATGAATTGATTGAGGTGGGGTTTGGATCTTTGTTCTTTTGGAATCTATTACTTTTATGAGAAGTGAGCTTAGAGGACGCGATGGGCCATAAGTACTTTTCCCATCTCTACAGGTTTCTGAGGATTTATTACGTCATTTATCTCTGTGTTGTTGTTTGGTGTATCGTTCTATGGAAATCCGCTCCGTCTTCTTTTGTGGATTTCCATTTTCCCTATTGGATTCGATCCTCTTCGTTTTTGATAACTTGGGGACTGAAGCTTTCTTTTTACATCGTTTTGAGTCGGCAGCACATAGAAAGAACGGCAAAGTCTGTTCAGTAGTGTTTGAATTATTTACTATTTTGCTGTCCATGACTTATATGTTGTTCTTTAGTACTGTCGTATCTCACTTTTTGAAGTTCCTCTTGATGCTTGATCCGGGATTTATGGAACATGTATGTGATAACCTTTCTCTCCAATCTTACATGTATACGGTTAAAGTTGTTCAAAATACTTTAAGCTTTGATTACTTGATTTTTGGAACATCAAAATTATGTAGAGTTGGTAGACTATGGACACTCACTCGTGGATAGAAGATTGTAATTCATAAGCAAGTCTAGATTTCATGAAGCTTCACTATGATGGAATGATGATATTCTCTTGAAGGTAGCTGAATGCTTCCTGTTCTTGCTTGAATCTCTTCCTTTGTGATGCTTACTTGCTTCTTGATGAACTCCTCTCCTTCTTGATTGCCTTCTAGGATATGTTTTTTTTTTTTTCTACTCTCCTTGAATAGCACTAAGACCCTACTCTCTTCCTCTTAATTTTTGGTTGAGTAAAATTGGAGAGTGAGAGATGGATGAAGCAATTTATTGAAAAGATTTGGTCTGTTTTTATTTAGGCAACAATCCTTCTCGATCCAAATAGGTTGGAGGTAGTTTAAGTCATTCAAGCTTGATTTTCTCCATGCTTGTACAACCCCTCGTTGTAAGATTTGATTTTACAAGTTGCAATTAAGCTATCCAACTTTATTTTTATTTCCCTCCATGACATCTCCATATGTACCTTTGTGCTCCATGGAAATATCTTAAACTTTGTCGAGAATTTTATTTTGAACTTTGGGTCTACATTCGGGCTTGAGGTACTAACTCTAATGCTAGCCCAGTATTGGTACACTCTTCTAGTTCTCCAATTTGGCTTGGTTGGATGATTTTCCAAGATCAAATTTCTTGGAAGTGTGACCCGGATCAATGCTATATTTTGTTTTATATCTTAAATTTATGAACTTACATGCTTTAACAAGCAACACTTTCTTTTCTTTCTTCTCTTTATTATTATTTTTACGCACTAGAGCTTGGAAAGATGGCAATACAAAAGGTGTACTTCAGTTTATGATTTTTTGCTAGGGAATTCTTCTCTTTGGAATCAATGCTCCTTTACTAGGGAATTCTTCTCTTTGGATTCAATGTTTTAGGTATTGTTTGTTATGATTTTTCATATTTTTGTACGTTACACTCGTTAGCATGAGTATAATCAAGGTGTACTTTAGTTTTTATAGGAGTAAACCTCATTTACTGTCTCATAAAAAGAAAAAAATATTTTTTCCTTTATATTTTTCTTAAGACTATTAATGAATCTTTATGGATTAATCCATTGAATTTTCAACCAAAAATCATTTTTCATGTAACTCTCCAGACCTTTCTCAATATTCTTTCACACTTCAAGGTTTTTCTTCTAAACTTTAGGGTATGCTTGGGGCAGGTGTAGCTTTTTATAAAAGTGATTTTAAAGTTATTGTGGGGTAAGCAAGTTTTTGTAAAGTTATTATGGATATCATAAAATTTTTTTTAGAAGTTAGACACTTAGACATTAGCCTTCCTATAACTATCACACTCTAGTTTAACTAATTCTTAAAAGGAACTTCCCACCACAAAATTTCTGAAAGCAACAAGAAACTAGTAGCCAAATAGGTGTATGACTTGCATTTAAAAAAAAAAAAAGATTTTTGATAGCGGTCTGAAAAGCGAAGTAGTGAGAAAACTATCCTAAATAGATCATCAGAAGTTGTTAAATTGATTGTCATAATATTATAATGTCAAATATTTTTGTTTGAATATTGTAGTAGTTTGTATTCTTTTCCAAAATATTTGAGCAGAATATACAAAATTTAGTATAAACAAATCTTAAATGTCTTTCTGTAATTAAGTGGTAGTTACGATGTTATCAAAATTAGCTAAGTTGTCTAATAAAGCATTGGAATTTTGTTGATCATTAAATGTAAATACTTAGGTCATATCACTATAAACATTATCAAAATGTGAATCAAAACTATTTCTATGTTTTCAATCCTCTATAAGTGACTGAATAAGGTCTTGACATTTGCCCATATTTCTAATGAAATCATCATGGAGGGTGATAAAACCTTTATTAGAAGTATCCATGATCATGATGATATGTTTATTATAGCTTTTTGTTCGATCTAGTTGCTATAAAAATGTTATGAGTATTCTCCAGATAAGATTGTATTGACCTGAAAACAGAATGTACTTGCATTCACTATTCAGGTTTATTGACTATTAATTAATTTCATGCAACTGTTAAAATTACTTCAAATTCAGTTAGATTTTAGTAATATTATAGTTATATTATGCGGTTGACAATATATTTTGGATATATATAATTTTGAACGTTTTCTATTAGTTTTATTGAAGGAAATCAAGGATGAGACTTACAAGATATGATATAGCTTTGTGAATAATTTCAAACTGAAATCGAATTTAAATATAACTAATTATGTATATATACAGTAGATTTTATGGAGGGTTGTTGGAGGAGAGAGAAGAGGGTTTGTTAGGGGATAGACAATTTTATTGGTGGAATTATTGTTTGTATGAATAATAGCTTTATTAGGTTATCTAGATGACACCACCTATCAAAGTCCATGTACTCGGCACTGCTCCCTGAGGATCAAGATCTCCCCCAAAAATTTTATTATGGCAAGCTTCAACCATTCATTGATTAGATTGAGTTGTACATTCTTTTCTATATAGCATATTATAGTTCACTCTGAGCTATGCTTAGCCTTTAAGATGTATGATTTAAGAGCTAAAGTTTCCAAACATCGTTTATCAAGTGATGCAACATTATTCCAAACATGGTCTTGATATTGATTGTCATCATTCCCTTTTACTTCAGGTTTCTGTAAGTAGAACAAATGCAAACCCATAGATAATCATGTGCAGTAGCTTGAAATTTGTCTCGTTCATATTTTAGATATTTTATAATTTTTGCATTAAATTTATATTAAAAGAGTTTAATTCCTTACATGTTTAATTTTTCATTGCTCATCTTTAGGCTAATTTTGATGAGATCAAATTGCATTTAATCTCTCTTTAATTATACTTGCATTTAGGGCTTTTTTATTGTAAGTACCTGAAAATGATTTGATCCCACTTCTCAAAATGAGTTTAAATATTTGTTTAATTTGAATCGGATGGAATTGAGTTCCGATTATTGAAGTCACCATAAAAAGACAATAGAGAGTTTCAACCATGAGGGCTAAGAGCTCAACTTCAATTTTACTTTTGTTATATTATTATTAAATTAAGGGATTTGAATACTACTACTCTTGCTTATAATAATAATAAAATAATGATAAATTAATGAGTGTAAAAAAAAGAAGAAGCTCATGGTAGCTTAAATAATTGGGTCGAACACTAAAAGGGGATACCACCTCCTTCAGGATGATGGCATGCTCATGCTCTCTTGGGGGAGGTAGGCCTTGAGGCAGCTGGAACACCTCACTGAATTGTTGGAGTGGTTGGATTATTTTTCGAACCTCGTACTCTTTCTCCATGCTTCTGCCTCCCTCGAGGCTCTGGAGCTCCTCATAGAATTTCATCCCTGCTCCCTAGACTGTCCTCACAATAGTCTTAAGAGAAATCTTGGCTTTAGACAGACCAAGATCTCCCCTGATACTCACCTTCCTCCCTCTCACCATGAATTATATAGTCAATGCTTTCCAGTCCACATTGGTTTACCTCAATGTATGCAACCATTTCATGCCCAAAATTACATATGTGCTCCCTAATTCCATGGGAAGAAAATCCTCCTTCATTTGTATCTCCTGCAGTGTCAGCTAAACCATTGGCAGATGCCTCTACTTTTCTCCATCTTACTTGTTCCCACATCACCAAAAAATAACCCGTGTCGACTAGCTTCAGCCCTAATCGGTTCAGCACCTAGTTCTAGATCAATTTGTGGGTCACCCCACTATCCACCAAAACTACCACTCATTCTCCTCTTATCTATCCCCTCACCTTCATGGTGTGATTTGAGGTAAGCCCCATCGTTGAGTTTAGGGAGACCTCTGCCACATTTGAGTACAAATGCACCTCCTCAACCACTTCCTCCTCTGGAGTCTCTTCCTTATCATTGATTGTAAGCACTTGCAGCGAACGGTTATTGTAGCAGTGGTATGGTGCAAACTTCTCATTACAACGGAAACACAAGCCCCTAGCCCGCTTCTATTGAACCTTTGCCTCAGTCAGCTTCTTGAAATTTCACCCTAATTGTGCTCCAATCCCCTATTCTTGGGTACTTCTCTCTGAATGGGCACAGGGCTGTACCTTTGGTGCAAAAAAAGTAGTCGTTATTCGGTATGAAGTTCCCAAACTACTACCTTTGTTGTTTCTCTCAAGTGAGTTATTGTCCTCCACCAACTGGGTTAGCTCCATAGCCTCCTCTAACCCTCGTGGCCTCAATAACCGGACAACAACCCTGATCTCTGGCTTAAGTCCCTTCATGAAATTCTCCTCAAACATTGTCTCAAAAAGCCTCCCCAATCGGCTAGAAGGGTACTCAAACATCTCTCAATAATCCATCACTATCCCTTCGTGAACCAGCTCAAAGAATTTGTGGTAGAAGTCTACTTCCCGACTGATTCGAAAACGTTCTAATAAACTATCTATGAGCTCCCTCCACGATCGTATTGGTTCTCCTCATGTCTCTCCACTGATACCAAGACAAGGCCTTTCCCTCTAAGCATAAAGCCACTGCCGTGAGTCTCTCCTACTCTGTCAGCCCATTCACCTCAAATTATCTCTTCATCTTATAGATCCACTCGTGAGCATATCCCACCTAAAAAATGAGCATTTTCAGCTTTCTCACTCTCGGATTCCCTCAGCCCCAACTTCCTCTTCCACCTCCAGCTTCTCCATATAGCGATTGTTGTGATCTCTCTATTGTTCTCTCCCACCCCTCCTTTCATAGATATCATCTTCCTCAAAATGAGCCCTCATTATTTCTTCTTCCCAATTTATCCTCATGCTGTACCCTTCACCTATTTCCCTCTTGATCATCGGTAAGAGGTGTCATATTTTTCTGTCGCCCAAGATTCCTACCTGTCGATCATCCCTCATTGGTCGATATTAGGGTTTCCTCCATTTCCTTGGCCACCCATCGGTGCCCTCGCTTTCGATGTTGCTAGTTGGGTGTGAAGCTCCAATATTTTCTTCATCATGTCCTCTAGGTTAGAAAACCTTCCTTCCATGGATGAAATACTTTCCTCAACTTCAGATTTGAATTGACCAACTTCTCATTCTAGTTTTTCTTCCAAAATATCAACTTTTTTCAATGTCATAGGTCGCGAATCTTACTCTGATACCAATTTGATAGGACTTGATAATCACAATAGCACACAACAATGTAAAAAAAACAACTTACTCCAAACAGATCCAGAAATAACACAAAGAAAGCTATTTTTATTAATTTCCAAGCAAAGTAAGACAAGATACAAGTTAATTAATTGTTCGAGAGGTGAATCATCTCTCCCACAATTCCTAGCAGCTACTAGGAACCCAAATACCTCATAAAAACTGCTGCAGAAATTCAAAACATAACATAAAACCTAGCCCTCTATAATCTCTCCCTTTAAACAGCCCAAATTCCTTAATAAATGCCCCTTACATCTTTCCCAAAGAGTTTCCCCCAAAACCACTTCTCCTATAGGTGATAAAGGAGGTCTTGGGTCCCACCAGGGCAGCTGGGCTGCTTCCAGCCGCATCAAAACCCTTGTTATTTGTCAGTTTCTCCCAACTCATGCTTGGCGTGCAATCTCACTTAAACACCGTTATATATAGCAGCCAAAAATGTTTTAATCTCGCTATTTCTATGCGTGCAAAAAGAAGAAAACATCACCTCTATATGAAATTCATTCCTTTTTGTAATTTAACATAAAAATGTTCATTTTCTCAACGATTTTGTAATAACTGGGACATACTGCGCTTTGGCTGATTGCAGTGTCAGAGTGTTGTGGGCCGAGACATGAAGATAGTGTAGCGTTATGCTATCTAGGCCAAACCTTGTACAATTTTCTCTTTTGATTAGACTTGATGTATTAATTTTAAGATTTTATTCCCATACTATTGACATTTTATACCTGCCACGCACCCAAATGTGCTGCCTAATTATTTCAGTTCATTGATTTCATTTAGGATGACAGATGTATCAACGTCCTCTTTCTAATGTAAGCTTAGCAAGCTGCTTTTCAATAGCTCATGATCAGCATATAGAAATGAATAGCAGTGTTGCATCCCCACATGCTGGAGGAAATAACCTAAATAATCCTGGTTCAACCGCTAGGCAGAGATTGCGCTGGACAAATGAACTTCATGAGCGATTTGTGGATGCTGTCGCTCAACTAGGAGGACCAGATAGTGAGTGTTCTTTATTTCAAACTTGTCATACATTCCCAATTTAATTTTGTTCCTATTTTTATTTTGTTTGAAGAATCTTTGGCTTAGCCTGTCAGGCTGTCATCAATGCCATCATTATGCCTAACTAGCTAGACACTGAAATACAATATCTTATTTAAGTCAAGACGAAATTGTTATTTATTCTATAAACTTGATGACATATAACACCCTTAGATAGGGTATGTCCTCTCTTCAATTTTCAAAGTTATTGCTTTTAACTATTGTATTACCTTCCTGAATATATATCAATTTACAGCAATGGTATACATTGGATATCTTTCATCAAATGAGTTTCTTTAGATGCTAATAAATGTAGCAATTGCTTAGAATCCCCTTTTATTTTGCAGGAGCCACTCCTAAAGGTGTCCTTAGGGTTATGGGTGTGCAAGGCCTGACCATATACCACGTGAAAAGCCACTTGCAGGTATTTATTTAGAGGATAGAAATGGTTTTTAAACCTATATGCTATTTTTGACTATGCTTTTTGGTTTCGCTTAGTTGTGGTTAACACCATTAATTTGATTCATGCAGAAGTACCGTCTTGCAAAGTACCTTCCAGATTCTTCAGCTGAAGGTAGAGCCATACACTTTGTTTGTGTAAAACTATCTATATTTGGCAGATTTATCCTGAAAGGTTTTTTAATTATAGGTTCCCTTCCATCCTAAATCTTTTCCTATTTGTTTAGGTGCAAAAGTTGAAAAGAAGGAATCCGATGATGTTCTTTCCAACCTCGAAAATTCCACGTGAGTGCAGATACTCTCTTATGCCAATTCCGAGCTTTAGAATTGCCGTGTCTTTTTGTTATGCTTATGGAATTTTTATTGCACATATGGTTCTCTATATTTCTGGCCCACCAACAGCGATAGGAAATAAATAACGAAATGGGAAGTTTTTAACTAAAAAGTTCTGCACTGTAGTAGCACTTGACAGACTATCCAAGGTTTGTAGAGCGCGTTCCATGTGAGGGATCATTTCATGTTCTTTCTCTTTGAATTTGTGTGTTTTACCGGAGCTACAAAGCTTTGTCCTCAATAGAAAAAGGAAAAATCAAACTTCTTTTCCTTGATTATAGCTGCGGTATTAACCTGCTGTTTGAGAAGACCGTTTATGCATTTCATGTAACAAAATGTTATGATTACAAACTTGATTTGAGTCCATATAATACTAACCCTTTACAATCCTGGCTTTAAGTTGCCACATCTTGTTATGGAGCATGAACTAAAGGAAGATCAAACTCGGGTATGATATATCAATGGTCAAATACGATTCCAACCTAAAATCTTCACTTGGTATTTCTATGCCAGTATATTTTCCCATCATCTGATGTAAGAATAAATCTAGTATTGGCACATGCTTTAACTATCTTCTCCCTTAACATGAGCAATGTTTAAAATTGCGTATTCGGGTATTGAGGCGTTTTCATTCGTGAGGCGAGGTGTAAGCCTCAAGGCGTTTGAGGCGAAAGCCTCAAAATCAAAAGATTGCGTAACATTAAATGATAAATTTTTTATATACTAATGAGTGAATAATATAAAACATAAAAAAACATAAGATATGAATTGAAATCAAAATATCTCAATAATAAGACAACATGAAATATAGTTCAACTCAAAATTCTATCTTTCTCAAATCTCAGTATTCTTTTCATTAACATATAATTCAAATTTAAAAAAAAAAAATAGCAATGACATATCACATAAGAACTCATAAGTCATCAGCACTGTCATCACTAAGGGGTTCTTCATTTGAATCATCATTATGATGAACTGCTCTCTCCCCTTCCTCCTCTCCTATATAGTCCAATGTCGGGCATTTACTTCAAGATTTATGTAAGTTTTAATAGATATAACGTGAGGCGTAAGCCTCATCCCAGTGAGGCGAGGCATGCCTCAAGGCGGGCCTCAACCAAGTTGAGGTGCAAGCCTCATAAAAAAAACTCAAGGCGTAAGCATCGAGGCGTTTTTTACTGGAATTGCACAAAGGCGGGCCTCAAGGCGAGCCTCATATTGTGCAATTTTAAACCATGCGTGCTCTCCACATCAGCCAAATAGCACTACTCCTTAAATGCATGATTCCTGATATTATCAAGTATCTGATGTGTCTTGGAAGTAAAAACAACAAGTAGATGAGTAGAAAAAATGTAGGAACACAAAGATAGGGGCTAATTTTTAATTTCTCCTTCAATAATAATGTAAGATACAATTGATTTACTATTTAAGAGACAAATCAGCTCTCCCTCAAACCCTAGAAATAAAATTCAGCAAACAAAAATTCGTAACCCTAGACAAAGCTCCTTACATATAATAAACACAATTGAAACCTTCCTAAATAGCATAAACACAATTAGAATTTATTCCTAAGCAGCATAAACACAATTAGAAAACCTTCCTAAATAATTAAAATTTTCTTAAATTGCATAAACACAATTAGGAAACATTCTTAAAAATCTCCCCTTTGATTCCTCCTCCTTATATAATGAATAATAACTCTCTTAGGCCCCACAATGGGCCTTATCCTTGGCGTATCAATACTGTTTTGATTATAACTGCGGTATTAAATTGCTGTTTGAGAAGTCCGTTTATGTGTTTCATATAACAAAATGCTATGATTAAAAACTTGATTTGTGTCCATATAATACTAACCCGTTACAATCGTGGATTTAAGCTGCCACATCTTGGTATTGAGTATGAACTAAAGGAAGATCAAACTTGGGTATGGTATATCAATGATCAAATACGATTTCAACCTAAAAGCTTCAGCCTATTGGAGAAGGGTAATCACTTTGTAATTCTATGCCAATATATTTTCGTATCATCTGATGTAAGAATAAACCAAGTATTTCATATGCTTTAATTATCTTCCCTTAACATGAGAGCTCTCCACATCTGCCAACTAGCACTACTTCTTAATTGCATGATTTCTAATATTATCAAGTATCTTATGCGTCTTGGAAGTAAAAACAACAAGTAGATGAGAAGAAAAAATGCAGGAAGACAAAGATAGGGGCTGATTTTTGATTAACCTTCAATATTAATGTTAGATACAATTGATCTACTATTCAAGAGGTAGATCAACTCTCTCACAAACCCTAGAAATAAAATTTAGCAAACAAAAACTTGTAACCCTAGACAAAGCTCCATAAATAGCCCTCACACACAATAAACACAATTGAAACCTTCCTAAACGGCATAAAAAACAATTAGAAAATCTTCCTAAATATCATAAAGACAATTAGGAAACCTTCCTAAATAATTAAAATTTTCTTAAAATACATAAGCACAATTAGGAAATCTTCCTAAAAAGCTCCCCCTTGATTCCTCCTCCTTAGATAATGAATAATAACTCCCTTGGGTCCCACAAGGGGCCCCCTCTTGCCGTATCAATACCCCCACCCCTGAAATAACCTCCATGTCTTCTATCAAAGTCGAAGGTAATGAAGACGGTGTGTGATCTCTTATTGACTGCCTCAGTTGTGAGACATGAAATATTGGGTGTTAAGCTGATGAAGATGGTAATCCTAATTGACAGTCCATTGCTCTAATGTACTCCAAAATCTCATATGGCCCAAAGTATCGTGGGTAAAATTTCTCATTCCTTCTCCTGACTTATGTCTTTTGTTGGTAGGGTCTCAGCTTCAAGTAAACTATGTCTCCTGGCTTGAAGTGTACTTCTCTTTTGTACTAATCAACCTTCTTCTTCATGATCTATTATGCCCTCAACAGATGTCCCTTGAGTTCTTCCAATATCCTATCACTCTCCTCTAAGTAATAATCTACACTTGATACCGAGGTAGTGCTATGCCCATAATGTATCAAATGAGATGGATCTCTCCCATAGAGAATCTTGAAAGAGGTGGTCTTTGCTGCTGAATTATATGAAGTGTTATACCAATACTCGGCCCAAGCAATTCACTTTGCACAACTCTTTGGAGTATCCGATACAAAACATCACAAGTAGGTCTCCACGCTTTTGTTTACTACTCAGTTTGGCCATCTATCTAGGGATGATATATCGTGCTTCTCTTCAGGATTGTACCTTGTAAATGGAACAACTCCTTCCAGAAATGGCTAAGAAACATCTTGTCTCTAACATAATAGTCATGTACTTTGATGCATCTTGGAAGTAAAAACAAGTAGATGAGAAAAAAAAAAAAAAAAACAGGAACACAAAGATTTGAGCTGATTTGTTATTTCTCCATCAATAATAATGCAAGATACAATAGATCTATTATTCTAGAGGTAGATCAGCTCTTCCACATACCCCAGCCATTGCTAGGAACCTTGGACAAACCTTAGAAATAAAATTCTGCAAACAAAAGATCCTAACCCTAAACAAAACTCTCCCTTAAATAGCCTTCACACACAATAAACCTAATTGGAACCTTTCTAAACAGCATAAACACAATAAGAAAACCTTCTTAAACAATTAAAACCTTCCTAAACAATATAAACACAATTAGGAAATCTTCCTAAAAAATTAAAACTTTCCTAAATCGCATAAACACAATTAGAAAATCTTCCAAAACAGCTCTCCATTTATTTTTCCTCCTTACATAATGAATAATAGCTCCCTTGATTTTAACCAGGTAAATAAGTAGCAGTGATTAAAAATTTGCGAAAATTGATTGTTTGAGTATCTGAACGTTGATTTCCAAATCACACCTTGAACTGCACTATGTCTTACTGCAATGCGATAGAATGAGCTTCTCAATTCAATATGGTGTCTAACGAGTGAAAACATAAACTGATGCTTTAAATCCCACCATAGCAGTTGCATATTTATCTTTATTACGGCTTCATAAACAAGGCATTTATTGGTCAAACTCTTGGAGCATTTGCATTTTGTGGCCTTCATATTTTTACCCTCGCTAAGCAAAGTCGCTTTGCTTACTCAAAGTATAAGTTCCTTGATTACACTGGCTCAGATTGCAGGCCAAACCGGCTTGCATACCTCATGGCAACTTCATCCAGTTAACCGCTCATTTACCCTAAAATCTCTTACGTTTTTCTGCAATCTACTGCTGCTTCTCATTCAAAATCATTGCAAGTTGATGCATTCAAGATACATTATGCTTCCATGGTGCTGTTGAAGGTTTAAAAGTTCTCTCACTCCAAGTATTGAGGCATGGATAATAAACGTTTGTTAAAACTAGAAACTGCACACTTCTGTTAGAAAGGGTCACATTTTTTATTATCATAGAAGTTTACGTCCTACAGTGATGCTGTTTTATAAGTTTAAAGTTGGTTTCTTTCTCACTCATATGTAAACAAATTAGTTTTAATGTACGTATCTTACTGTGTGATCGTGATTTCATCTCTTTCTTTTTGATATCAGAGGGATGCAAATAACTGAAGCACTAAAGTTGCAGATGGAGGTGCAAAAGCGGCTACACGAGCAATTAGAGGTAAGGCAAGCTTTACTGAGATCTAATGTTTTATCTCGTGATCAAACATTTTTCATCATTTCCAAGCCTGACGCCAAATCTTTACCCCTGAGCAAAACAATGCTATTGCATCAGGATACAAACAATTTTGTCTCATTTTGTGTCATGCTTTTGTTCCGTTTGATCATGGAAAGTGCTCCTTTATGGGCACAAGGAAGCATGCGCTTATTCTTATTATGTAATCCAAAAAGCTCTGTACTCACTGTGTATTTTAAAAAGATGGAGTAAAAGGCTGTTTTATTTTTAAAATTGCACAATATAAGGGCGTCTTAAAGCTTTTTGGAAAAATTCTCCATGATTCACATGCCCCATGAAGGCCATGATGAGGCGTATTCTTGACATGGTTGAGGCATCTCTATGTAATAAACAAGAGGTGTGTGCCTCAATCTTAGGCTTCATTTGGGACGGCTTCTTACTGCTTCTTGAAGCAATTTTCTAGCACAAAAAAAAAGAAAAAAATTTACACTAAAAAGCTGCTTTGTGAAGTAGTAAGAAAGTCATCCCAAATGAAGCTGTTGACCCTCATGCTATACCCAAAGGAAAAGAAAGGAAGAAGAAAGCAAACTGAAAATCCCTTGTACATAGCTCTAACCTCGTATCCCTTAAATCCCGCACCTCGGACTGTCGAAGGATCCCCGAAATCCTGCGAGCTGCTCTGATCTACGATCAAATCCCGCAAATCCCGCTGTGCAGCGCCGTTCGCGTCGCTTCTCCGCATCTTCTGCGTAAATCCCGTGAGCTCGCCTTGATCTCGCCCCTTCCTTCGCCTTTAAAACGCGAACGAAGGGTTCGTTCTAGGAGCACTTCTCCCATTCGCTACTTCTCCTTCACAGACGAGAATCCCGTCGGTGATCTCATCCTCTGCCTTTACCGACCCCAGGCCGAGAGAAGAAGAGAGAGGGAGAGACCGATCCACATCCCGCCGAACACCCGAGCTCTTGCCTTACCCGACGCCTCCTTTCCACTCCAAGTCGGAACCCCCTGTCGAGCTCACCACCGTGCCCTATCTCCCCTCTGTCCCGACCTTCTCAGCCCCGAGCTCCTCTTACCGAGACCTCCTTCGGCGGCTTTCCCTTCCTGTTGGATTGGGTGTTACGACATTTTGAGCCAAAACAAACACGAGAGCTCACTGGCTATGAAGGTATCTTTCTCCCCTTCGTGCGCTTAGTCGGCCAAACCCAGTAAGCTCGCCGAACTCTTGGGAAACAGAGAGCTAAGTTCTCTGTTTTAACCTAAACCTCACACTAATCTTGCTCAAATCATTTCATAATTGGGATTAGTTATAATTAGTGGTAATTATTTATAATTAATTATTATAAAAATAATTAATTGTGATTAATTACAATTGATCATATTTAATTATTATAAATAATAATTAATTATTTTTATTTATTGCTAATTATATTTAATCTTAATTATTTATTAATTATAATCAACCATTACTATTTATAAACAATTATAATTAATTGATAGTTATAATTAATCTTAATTAATTATATTTAATTTTTTTTAATCTTAATTATTAATTATTTATAATTAATTATTGTTAATTAATTATAATTAATTACTAATTATCATTAATTTTAATTAATTATATTTAATTAGTTTTTAATTTTAACTAATAAATTATTTATGATTATTTATATTTAGTTATCGATTAATTACAAATATTGTAATCAATTGCTCTTGATTATAATTGGTTGTCCATATAGAATGCTTCTCCCTTCCCTAAGATCCTCGAGCCAACGCCGTCGACCCCGCGCAGGTATAACTCCTAAACCCTAAAACTCCGAGAACTCGTTTCGATGCATGCGGCGAGACAAAACGACCACCTATACACGCTTTTCTTAGCGTGGTGGGAGGGAGTGCGTCCCGACGCTTGCGACGAAGCGGGTAATCACCTAATTCCTTCTTCGAAGTTCGTATCGCCTTGGAAACCCCGCCTATACACGCTTTTCTTAGCGTGGTGGGAAGGGATCCCGGTGCGATGCGCACGATGAAGCGGGGATACCCATAAGTACCCGCTTGCGGGGAAATAACTGTTCTTTTATTGCAAAATATTTTCAAAAAAATAAAAAATACTTTTTACACACAAAAAATACCCATACACACTTTTCTTAGCGTGGTGGGGGATCAAAAAAATACACGGTCGCGGTGTCCTCGAAAGAGGGCACCTACCATACACGCTTTTCTTAGCGTGGTGGGAAAGGCCCAGTTTTCCGTAGTTTTCCCCTAAACAGGGGAGACGTCGGGAGGCTGCCGAAATTTTGGGTGAAGACGGACTGTACTTGGACTTTATTTGCACATCAAATGGACAAAAATGAGACTCGTACCTGGACTTGGTTGAACTCAAAGGACGATCGAATTGGACTCAGCTTGTGAACGGTGGACTTGTGGGACCGGACTTAAATGAACAATGAAATGAAATTGAACTAAAATCAATCCTGAACTTGCAAGGATTTTAAATGAATCTGAGACCTGAACAAGACCACGAAAATTTGAAATTGAACTTGTAAGCACTTGAACATCAAAAGATCTGAGAACAAGAACTCATATTGAACAACAGGGGACTTGAATCATTCTTGGACCGCAGAGAACTTGAATTTGAACATGCAAGTGAACTTGATTGAACTCAAAGAACAATATGGGACTTGTGCACTTGGTACAATCAACTAAGGTCATACTACAAGGGACATAAAACTTGAATTTGATATAAGAAAATTGTGAGACTTGAATCGTATGCAAAAGAACACAAGTGGGAATCGTGGCAAATTGAGAAAATTTACAAATACCACTTATTCATAAATGATGAGGAAATTCTATACAATTGAGTTACTTAAGATAAGCAATGAATGATAAAGAGATGCATTCATAGAGCTTGATTCAAATTGAACTCAAGCAAAGAATTTGTACTTTGATTGCAAAGAACTTGTACCCAAATTTATAAGGGAACTACGATGAGCCTGAACCAAACTAGAACTTGAACTTTATGAGGCTTGAATAATCTATAAGGAGCATGAAAAGATTGCAACATCCCACATGCAAGTGGAGGGACTTGGTATGCAAGCAAATATATCGGTCTCTTATAAGCACGATGAAATTGGCACCTAAGTGAATGTGGCAAGTGGGTGGCTAATACATATGAAGCAATCAACAATGAACACAATCAGCCTGATGGTCAATAAAGATATGCTTATAGACACATCGACCTTTTATGGATTATTGAAGTTCATATGTCATGAATTCAACGAATCACTAGCAAACATGAATGAGAGGGTCGTAGTGAGTTTAACCCACCTACGAGTCATTCATATAAGCAAATACATCTCTCCCCCCACTAGCAAAATGATTCAACATGCAATGAACGTTATAACACTCCTACGATCAACAGTGAACCAATGTTAAACAAACATACTAGCTCCTTATAAGCAAGGGTCCTTATATGCAAGAGTGGATAGTATATGACAAAGTGCAAATATTTGCAAGGTCGTAGAAGATTCATCATATGCACTATATCACATTTACAAGTAAACGTTGGATGACATGTAACAAATGCAAGTACCTACAGGCCACTGTAGAAGACTCGTAGTACACCCATTCTATTGTCCACGAGCAAGATACAAAGTGACTATATCAAGTGCAAGTGAGAAATTCATCGTGCATACAACAAACTATCTAAGAGCATCTACAAGTACAAGGCAGGAGATTAGTTAGTGCACTATGACCCGCCTATAAAAATCAACAAATAGTGCACGACAGTCTACCTGTACAAAGCAGCGAACAACTCCATTTAGAAGCTGCTACGCCACGCCACCGGATCTGCAACATTCCGTACAAGCAGACAGAAGGCGTCTACAATTATTTCAAAGTACCCCTGCACGTGCACTATAAATTGTATACACATAGGTACACTAAAGGGGAAAGTACAATTTCAACCCGCAAGGGCCCCGGCGAGCGTGTTATTGGTACACACGTGACGTCTAGGGATGCTGCGCGGGCTGACTAGTGAATTCTTGTTCGAACCCGATCCTCCTATATGGATCAATAGGAGTCGACAAGGTTTGAACCAACAAATAAATATGTGGCCGTGGCGACCAGAATATTTATTTTAATACATTCATATTAAGGCCTTCAATGCCTAAAATCAAAAGAATTCACTTTCAAGGGTACAAAGCCTACGAAACCCGATCCTCTGTCGACAGTCCGACAGAGTTGACAATGTTCAATCCATAAAAAGAAATGACCCCCAAACACCCCGATGATGGCCGTGTTGAATGCAGATCTCAACCGGAGGGGTTTCGCAAATATTTTCAAATATCTCCCAAAAGTTTTATTTCAAATATTCCAAAGCTCCACTCAAAATTCCAAAAATCCCAAATATTCTAAAGCTCCATCCAAATATCCACAAAAATCCAAAAATCCCCAAAATCCAAAGCTCCATAAAAATCCCAAAAATATATTTAAAAATGAAATAAATCCATCAACGCACTTAAAGCAAAAATCATCCGCCCTCCGCAAAAGTTTGTCGAGGCGGACAAATATGAAATATTACTTCAGCTCACAAAGAGCGAAATGCCTAGTCGAAAATATCACTAGGATCCATTCTCAAACAATCTCTTGCCAGTAAGGGCGTGGTACGTGTCTTCTAACCGGCAGTTTCGCCGCCAAATGGCACTGCAGGTAAACGGTTATGACCCGGGGCCCTCTGAACCGAGTGATTTTTCCGCCAAATGGCACCACAGATAGCGGTTATGGCCAGAGCCAATACGCTCCTTAATGGCGTTAAATCCTTGAGATATGAATCAATAGGATATGATCGATAGGGCACAAAGCCCTCTGTAAGCTAAGGTGGATTAAAATTTGTCCCCTTAGACAAACATTCAACCCCGGTCTACAAGGTCCCCTTGGACGAAGCAACCCATGGCTGCCGACAAGGATCCTTCTGTCAGGTTGGGTCGACTACCTCCTCTGACTAAGTAGACCAGGGACCACGATGGTCCGGGACGATGGAACCATGGGATCTTGATCGGGTCTATCATCCATTCCCCCACCATCCGCTTTAAGTGTTAGGTGGTGAAATTTCACATTTTAAATATCAAACTTTTCAATGCTTTCCAAATTCTCAAATCCAAACTCAATTTCCAAATCCAATTTCTACCAATATCCAATCCATTGCTGCTACTATATGCCAGATACACGTATTTCTATACAAATATGATTGACGACTAGCCTTAATCGAAAGTTCTCTCTCGTGATCGGGAGGGGTAATTAACTATAGGGGCTTGCGTCTATAGGAAACCAGAACTCAGATCATAAAGTCCTCGCAAAATGAGGGCGAAATCTCTGGGTAGTGTCTTATCTACAAACCCATCTGCCTTCCAAAATTTACCCCGGAACTTAGTTCATTAAAACTCCCTCGCCGAATAAAGAAGCGCGAGCGGAGGCCGGGGCCGAATTTTCGGAGCCCACAGAAGCCTTAGAGTTAAGGGTGATTTTGAAAAGTACTTTTATAAATAAAATATATTCTTAAAGCCTCATTTTTTTATTTCACCCTATCTAAAAGTAAACCCCCGTTTCCTCTCCATTGACTATCTGCGATCTCGCATGCACACTTTCACTTGACTATGCCTGCTTCTCATCCATATGCCGTTGCTCAACCACTATTGTTATGCCATCATCGTTACAGCTACTTTGCCAAGTTGTCCTTCACATTTCCCTATTTTTGCTAGTTACAATAGCTTTTTTTGTTTTTGCTTCCCTAAATTTTAAATTTCTTACTTTTCTTTGTTTAGAGTTTAATTTTTCTTTGAATGTTTATACTTTGTAATACTTCTTTTAATTAAAATATTAAATTTAGGGTTTTCTAAAGTTGTTAGAGGTCACGTGAGAAGCTTAATGAGAGATAAAAAAGATACTGCATGGAAACGTAATGTGCAAGTGCAACTTGGAGGTAGTGAAATATATATATCTATTTGAAATGTAACTACCATAATAAAGTTATTAACGGTGGTATAACGAGAATGGAAGAACATCTTTTTGTCTCTCATAAGAATATTGTTACTTATGCCAAAGTGCTTGAGGAGATTCGTGCTTACATGAAGCAATCATGTCAAAGGATTTGGTACAACGTCAATTTAATCACTTATTAGATAGTGGATCTTGTTATAATATTGGGCATAATAGCAAAGATTTCTCATCTTCTTTGCTACCGATGTCAAATAATGGTGCAAGGGGACTTACAAAATGTTAGTTTTAGAGTAGGAGAGAATTATTGTTCTTATTTTATTTTGACTTACTGTGATCTTACTTTGATGTTATGGAACATAAGACATGGATCATGATATGACATCAAACTCTAGCTCCCGGGAAGTATACTTTTTTATTCAAATTCAACTCGAATAGTTAAACTAAGATAAGAATGTGTAACTGGATCATTTAATTTTGCATTATTGATCAGATTTGGCTATGCAAATTAATTTGATTTCAATTTTTCTATTAAGATTCGGATTGGTTAACAAGTAGGAATCTTTCCTGTTTAATTAAATTAATCCTTGCCCAGTGCATAGAAATAGAGGCCTTATCACAACCAACTTCTTATATTCCATTTTTCATGACTAGCTTATCATCTATTGACATATTATGTAAACTCGTGCATTGACGTGCATGAAATAATGAAATTACACAGTTTTTGTTGATTATCTGTCATTTCATTTTAAAGCCACTCATGAGTTTGCTGAGGCTAATTAATGGATGGATTTGTTTCGCATAATATTTTCCATTTTAAACTGGATCTATGATCAAATTTTACTTAGTAGTTAGAAATAGCCATGGAAAATCACTCTATTCAGTCCTTTACATTGGTTTTATCTGATGACAGTCCTCCCTTGTAGACCGAGCTCTAGAATTTTATGTATTGCCATGTTCTAGTTCCATTTCTAATTTTTTTATGCACAATTTTTTTTTTTTATTTAATTTTGTTGTTCCTTCCTGGCAATAGCATTTCGGAAGATCATTTGCAATGGTGAACTACATTTTCTACTGTATTACTACTCTTCAATCATTTTTCTTGCATCTCTTTTTTATTATTTTTTATTTTATAATTATATATATTTTTATTTTTTTTTTCATTTTTCTTGCATCACTTGGATTCATACAATAATTGCTATAAGGGCATGCCCAGCTCCAATCAATTATGGGCTTGATGTAGGGTTGACCTACAAACTTAACCTTGTACTCTTAGAAATTATTTCCCATGATTCAAATTTGCAACCCATGGACCGAAATGGAGACAGGCCTAATCATTCTGGCGCAAATTAAGATCTAATCTTAAAATGTGCTTTTAAGCTTCTTCTGTCTGAACTTAAAGATGCATTTTGTTGATCTTTTCCTGAGCTTTGATGGCAAGCTATCCACATGAACTCACTTACAGGTTCAAAGGCAGCTGCAGCTTAGGATAGAAGCCCAAGGTAAGTATCTGAAGAAGATCATCGAGGAACAGCAGCGACTTAGCGGTGGATTAACACCAACCTCAACCAACCAAAGCCTAGAAGATAAGAGTGATCCCTCAACCCCTGTTCCAGTCACCAAGTCTTCTTTCCAAGAGAAATCCAATGGTAGCCTCTTTAATAGCTTTTCTTTTGAGGACTCTCATCATGGACCGCTCACGCCGGAGACAGGCTCTCCATCTGCAAGCCCGAAGCATGAACGCTCGGTTAGGAGGCAGGGAGACAATGATAGCCCTAAGCATGAGCTGATGCTTGGCCATCACATTCTCGAGTCAAGCTCGAGCTCCTTATTCCTGGGCGGTGGACTTTAAGGTCACAGAGCCCCTTCCAGTAGTGAAAATATGCTCAGCAACTGTGATGCTAAAAAGTGCTTTATATGATCATCTTTTTTAGCTGCTAGGTAGGCGTTTGTTCTTCATTGGATTGTAGGCGTTTCAAAGTCATATGGCAATGTTTGTTGCACCTGTAGCATTTGTAGCACTATTTACTGAGGGGCGTTTATTCATCCTCAGATGTATTATTTTTTAACAGTGTTTCAACAATATAAAAACTACACTTGTTGAAGAGAGGGCATCTATATGCAGCTCCATTTATCATAACCAAAATTCTGTGTGGTTTTGAGTAGAACTACTTATGTCAGTGTTAGTGATGCGGTTACCAGCTGAGAGAGGGAGCCCCGGGGGGCGTGGGAAATTATTGGATTCGAACACCAGACACAGCTTACCGTTCGGTACTTCACAGTACCAGACGGTACTGATCTCGGTACTGTGAAGTACCGAGCTCGGTATTGCTTGATATTGCTCAGTATCGAGTTTAGTACCGAGTAGAGAGTGATGTGACGCATTTTCATTGGCTCCGGACGGCGTTCGGTGTCCGAACCCAATAATTTTTTCCCAGGCGTGGTGGCCGGATTGCTAGGGGATTGGCTCTAGGTGTAAGTAGGGTTAAATCGGCACGGGGTGTATCAGTCAAGGTCTGTCTTGTACATTGGTGGCAGGCAGCCTTATTTTGTTATGTGGAAGAGGACATTATACTTCATGACTTACCTGCTCCAAAGAAACAGAAATCTTAGTGCAGTCTAATTAATACTCTGTGAAGAAATATCTAGATGCTAGTTGTATACATGCATGAATGGCATATAAGTCCTGCCCTAAAAATTTCCATTGAAGGATAAGCTTTGGTTTCATGGAATATCATCACAGGAAGTTTCACCAAATCAATTACAGGGCATCACACCAATTCTAGAGTACAAAACCTTGATGGTTATCCCCATTGGAAAAATATGGAAGAGAAATAACATCAAACCCTTAGAATGAAATCATGGTAAATTTTATAAGCTTGATATCTGTTTAGATTTCAATCAGACACCATGAAAGTTTTGGCTTTGTGGATCGGCTTATTTATAAAAAAAATGTAGGATGGCTTCGAAAAGTTTAAGAAGCTATATTAAAAGTGTTTGTTGCTGATGAAAATCATAAAAACAATTCAAACAAAATTAAAATTATGGTTTGGGCTTTGGAAAATTCAACCTCAGCCCTAGTATGGTGCCGATAAGACACTCCATAGAGATTTTGTCCTCATTTTATGAGAACGTATTAATCGGTTCCTTGTTTCCCATAAGCGCAAGCCTATATGAGTTATTACCACTCTTAATGACTAGAGAGAACTTTTAATTAAGGTTAGTTATTAGAAGCTAGGTGCTTGATATATAGTAGCAATCAAATTTGATTTATGATTGAGAATTTGTCATCATTTATTTAAAGTAAATGGTGAAGAAAATGATAACAAACCCAATCAAAATCTTATAGTTTAGTTATCCTAGTTTATCAAGGACCCTAGAGTAATAACCTATTTTTTTTAAATAACTTTAAAATGAAAATTTGAATTTCTATTTAAAATAGAATGTTGCGGCATTGAGCTAGCGGACTTAGTACACTGGCCTTCGAGCACAGTAGCGTCAGAAATCGCCACTTTAGCATTGAAGCTTATGTTGTATAGTAATTCCAGATTTAACATGCAGTGTTGCGATCCTGGGTGATGGCGCTACACACTAAAATTTATTTTTATATTTAATGAAACCTATTTTCTCTCCACTCATTCACCATCACTATCACTAGCACTGGTTGTTGAAGAAAAGGAATGGGATAGGAGGAGAGAGGAAAAAAAGTTCGCATTCTGGTAGTCGGTCCACTTCTTTGTTCATACAAAAATTGCTCAAATTGAGGTAGGTGATTTTTCTCCTATTTATGTTTTCAAATATTTTAATTTTGATAACCCAAATCCTTTTAAATTTAATTTATTATATATATATTTTGAATTTTGTGAATTTCTATCAAATAACTTTTTATATGTTATAGTACTGATTGTTCTGGACTGATTGATTGTGTGATTTTATTGAGTAAAACAAATGTTTTTATATTTGAATGATTTGCAAGAATAGAGGTTTTAGTTTTAACTATCTTCAAGAATAGAGATTTTGGTATTTTTAATATGAGCATAATATTAATATAAGCATTGTGAATGAATACGAGCATGTATTTAGATAATAGCTGGTTGTTATTACTATTATAATACTGTGATAAACGTATGCATGAGGACAAACAAAAACTAGTTTTACTAATGTTGGTTGAAGACTGACTGACCTGTACAGAATGATGCGCTGACGAGCTATTTTGAAAATACTATTATTTGGTTTTATCATCAACTAGTTCACATGATTTACTGATTAGGAGTTATAAGGAGTTATCATTATGCAGACATAGAATGAGTGATGACTTTGTTTATCGAGCTAATAATTATTGATTATTGATTACCGACTACTAAAAAAATATCGCGCAAGCTAGAACTCCTTACTTGTTTAGCGTGATTACTGGAATGCATATTACTACACTATTATTATTACAATGTTTAACTATTCTACTGATTACTATTACTGTATCGTTTTACTGATACTATCACTAGTTTTATGGATACTGATGTTGTTATCGATGATACTAATATTATTACTATTACTAATATTAATTTACTGTTATCGAACACATGATTCCCTTACCAAGAAAGTGATATTGAGTATGTGTGTAAGATACCGATTGGATATTGATATAGAATGATTGACCCTCATGTGTATACTGATTTGATTACACTGCACTGTTAAAGGTTCTGTTAATTTCTTAGATGTTTTTTGGTTTTTTGATTTACATGATTTCTTTATTGCTATGACACATGACGTGAAGGATTATTTACTACTTATTGATTTAACCTCCATAATAATTTATTAATTTAATGATTTATTATTTTACTTATTTATTGATTCTACTAATTATGTACTACACCATTTTACCGTGCTTTCATACCGTACTATTATACTGTTTTATAAATTTTATTGTTAATACATGTGTTTACTGTTTCTAAATAAATTCATGATCATATTGACTGCTACTAGTATGAATTAACTAATAACATACGTACAACTTCTTTATCGTGCTTTGAGTTTACTTGTAGGATTTAGTGTTCTAGCATAGGTAATAGATGATAAATAGAGTAAGACATCTAGGAGTAAGGAGAAAAATTGGACAAACATTTATAGATATTTCATAAACTGAATGCCCCACTACTTAATGGAGCTTTATGACCTAAACCTATAGAATATTGGTTACTGAGGATAGGTAAGATCTTTGACAACATGTAGTGTCCATAGAACGGGAAAGTGACACTAGTAGTGTTTTTATTTGAAGGAGAGGCTGGTAGAAGGTGGATAGGACAACAATGAGAGAAGTTCCAATGGAAGGTAAATGTAGAGATTACTTTGGATGAATTCATTACATTGTTTAAGATGTGATTTGTTCCTCCTTCAGCCAGACGATAGATGTAGAACTCTTTCTTAAGATTGGAATAAAAAATATTGATGCAGTATGAAGCTGAGTTTACTGCATTGGTTAGGTATGCTCCTCGTTTAATTTCCACTATTGAAAAAATGTTGTAAATTTCTTCATTGTTTGAATAGGGAATTGAGATATCCTTAGTGCCTCTCTGAATTCTAGAGTTTTTTGAGTTAGTGAAGCAAGTCAGACTAATAAAGATTGATTTGGCAATATCGACATCCATGCATGATATGAGCTCTAAATATGATGAACAGGAGGAGGACCAGAGATGAATCAAGCATGGATAGAGAAAGTGTTAGTGATGAGAAAAGTAGATATAATGGTTTGAGGGGTCTATATCAACAACATCTAACAACAACTACAATAAATGTATTTTTTATAGAAGAAGACATTCGTGTTAGTGGTACCTTCTGATAGGATGATGTTTTGAATGATTGATTGATATAATCTTTCATTGCATAAGTGAAGGACATATGATTGAATAAATTATATGATATATATAGAATATTGATTTGATGTGAAACATTGGACAAGCTTTTGATTTGTCTTTTACTTGATTTAAATATTTATATTGATTTATTTTAGAATGGATTTATTATTTACTAGTTAGTGGACGAATTTTAAGAGAAATATTTAAGGTGGGTAGATTGTATCAACCCATTTTTTTTTTAAATGACTTTAAAATGAATATTTAAAATTTTGTTTGAACTGGAGCACTATGACACTGAGCTAGCAGACACTACGGTGCTAGGCCTTCAGGCACATCAATAAAATAAATTGTTGTTATGGAATTAAAGTCTTTGTTCTACAATAATTCTTTATTCAACATGTTGTACTATTACGCTAGGTGGTGGTGCTACGATGTTACATACTAAAATTTAATTATATATTAAAACCTATTTTCTCTCCACTCACTTACCCTCACCACCACTTGTGTTGACTGCTTAAGAAATGGAATATGGGAGGAGGGAGAAAAAAGAAAGTTTGCGCTTTGGTCACTGATATACTTCGCCATTTTTATGAAAATTGCTCAAATTGAGGTAGGTGACTTTTATCATATATTGATTTTCAAATATTTTGATTTTGATAGTTTGACTCTTTTTAAATTTTAAAAAAATTGACACATCTATTACCAGGTCCCAAGTCTTAGATGAAAAAAGTGGAGGGATGTGTTAGGTAGATAGCCAGTATAAATTTTGTCGAATAATCATGACATGAATCCTTTAAAAGATTATTTTAATAATAGGGCCTCTCTTGAAAGTGACACCATATATGACCTAAATACAATGACAAGTGTGCAAGGGCCACTATATTGGCTCCCAGATGCAGTGTTAAATAAGCAATAATTTCCATGTTAAGGATAGATGTGGGTAATGAAGCTAGTTCATGAAACATAAATTAGGATAGGAACTTAGAATATAGGTTCCCTAACAAAAATATTAATGAAATTAATATATATTATGATTCATAGGAAGATAAATATTTTGTGCATTTAGAAAACTAAATTGGTTGGAGAGAAGGCTAAGGAGATAGATAGTTTAGGATTTAAACTATGGTATTCGGGTAGGATTCATACTATAAATGGTATATGTGTGATTATAAATAAGAGTTTAAAGAATTATGTTATAAAAATTAATAGAATTAGAGAAAAGAATATAACTTTAAAGATTATTGTTGATGCTAAGATTATTAATATTATAAGTGCTTATGCTCCTCAAGTAGGTTTGGATATGAGTTTAAAATTAAAATTTTGGAATGACTTAGAAGAACTAGTATAAAAGATACCTGTTAGAGAAACAATTTTTATTGAAGGAGATTTAAATGGATATGTTGGTAGAGAAATATATAATTTTTAAAGCATTCATAGTGGCCATGAGTTTGGAATGACAAATGATGGTGGTAAGATCATATTAGGTTTTTATTTAGCTTATGAGTTTTTAATTGCTAATATCTTATTTAAGAAAAGAGATGAGTATCTCATCACTTATAAAAATGGATATTGTAAAATTTAGATTAATTATTTTCTTATAAAAAAATTAGATCATTTAGATTGCAAAGATTGTAAAGTTATTATGAGTAAAAATTTATGTACCCAACATCGATTATTAGTTTTTAACTTTAAGATAAAGGTGAATAAAAAAAAATAAAGTAAATTGATATTCTAGGATTTGATGAGGGCATTTAAAGAATATTAAAAAAAAATTTTTGAGTAAAATTTTAGATCATAAGATTTTTTCTATGCATGAAGATGCTAATGTTATGTGGGAAAAAGTGGCTAGTGATATTAAGAATATTATAAAACATGTGCTTAGAGTATCAAAGGAAAAACCTCCTAATAATAAAATAGTTCGTGGTGGAATTCAATGTATGAGAAAAGATAAAATAAGAAGATTTATTACAAAAATTAGAATAGATGAAAAAATTATAATATGTGGGAAAGATATAAAGAGGCATATAAGTAATCTAAGAAAGAAATATGCAATGCAAAGATCATAGCTTTTAATGATTTATATAATAGATTATATACTAAAGAGTAAGAAAGATATATGTATATGTTAGCCAAACAAAGAGATAAGAGTAGTCAGAATTTAGTTCAAGTGAAGTGTATTAGGGATAAAGATCAAAAAGTACTTTTCTTAGAAGATAATATTCAAGAAAGGTGGATGAGATATTTTGCTAAACTTTTTAGTGAAGAATGTGAAAATATGATTTACTTCAGTGACCTTAGCATTATAAATGAAAGGAAACATTCATGTTTTTATTTGCGTATTAATAAAATCAAAGTTAGAGATGCTTTAAAGAAAATGAAGTATGGAAAAGTTGTTGGATTTGATGATATCCCAATAGAGGTGTGAAAGTGCTTAGGAGATGAAGGAATTCTTGACTTACTAAACTTTTTAATACTATTTTGAAGACTAAAAAGATGCTAGATGTGTGGAGAATGAGTGTGTTAATTCCTATTTTTAAGAATAAAGCTCATGCAAAAGATTGTGTGAATTATAGATGAATTATGTTAATGTGTCATACTTTAAAACTATGGGAGCAAGTTATGGAGCATAGGTTGTAGCATGATACTAATATTTCTCAAAATCAATTTAGATTCATGCCGGGTAATTCTACTATGGAAGCCATACATTTATTGAAAGGTTTGATGGATAAATATAAATAGAATATGGATGATCTACATATGATATTTATTGATTTAGAGAAAACATATGATAAAGTTCCAATAGAAGTGCTATGGAGAGTTCTTAAAAAGAAAGGAGTTAATAACACTTATATTCAAATCATTAAAGATATGAATGTAGGAGCTATTACTTATGTTCAAACATAAGGTGGTTTGACCATGTATTTTCCTATTTTGGTTGGATTACATCAAGGATCAACCTTAAGCCCATAAATTTTTGTTTTAGTTATGGATGTTCTCACTAGACATTTTCAAGAGGATGTTCCTTGGTGTATGCTTTTTGCTGATGATATTCTTCTTGTTGATAAGATTAGAGAGGGAGTTGAAAGTAAACTTGAAGTATGGAGGTCAACCTTAGTGTCTAAAGATTTTTGCTTGAGTAGATCTAAAACTGAATATATTGAGTGCGATTTTAGTAGTAATAGGACTTGTAAGGGGATTATGAGTTTGGGCGATCTAATCGTTAATAAGAATACATGTTTTAGATACCTTATATTTATTATTCAGAGTGATGGTGAAGTAGATGGGGATATTATCAACAGATTTCAAGTTGGATGGTTGAAGTTGAGGAATGAATTGGGCTTGTTGTGTGATATAAAAGTCCCCTCAGACTTAAGGAAAAAATCTATAAGATGGTTGTGAGACCTGCAATGCTTTATAATGCTGAATGTTGGCCATTAAAAGAGAAGCATAATACTAACTTAAGTGTTGTAGAGATGAGGATGCTCAGGTGGATGAGTGGCTTTACCCTTAGAGATAGGATACAAAATGAGCATATAAATGAAAAGGTTGGAGTAGTGCCAGTGGAAGATAAGATTAGAGGGAGTCACCTTAGATGGTTTGGTCACATAAAATGACGGCCTTTCGATGACCTGGTTAGGAAAGTAGAGGTATTAGATTTAACTTATGTTAGGAATTGTAGAGGTAGATCTAAAAAGACTTGTCTAGAAAATATTATAATTGATCTTCCTTTATTAGATTTAAATGATAATTTGACTTTTAATAGGACACAATGGAGAAAAAATATTTATGTAGCCAATCCCACGTAGTGGGACAAAGGATGGATGTTGTTGTTGGCTCTTTTTAAATTAAATTTATTATATTTTATCTTAATTTAGTGAACTTATATCACATAATTTTTTATATGTTATAATACTGATTGTTCTGAATATTTTGACTGGTTGATTATGTGATTTCATATAGTATAGAGATTTTAGTTTAAATTATTTACAAGAATAGAGTTTTTGATATTTTAATATAAGCATACTATTAATATAAACATTATGAATGAATATGAGCATATGATTATGTAATAACTGGTTGTTATTACTATAATAAAATTATGATAATAGTATTCGTGGGTACAATTAAAGACTGATTTATTTACATTAGCTGAAGATTGATTAACATGTATATTAAATTGGGACGACAAAATTTCCTTTAAATACTATAGTTTGGTGTTATCTCGATTGATTCATGTGATTTATTCCTTGGGAGCTATAAAGAGTTATTACTATACCAATGAGCAAAGAGAGATAACTCTATTTATTATCCCAATGGTTATTGATTACTGATTATCGACTATTGAAAAAATATCGTGCAAGCTAGAACTCCTTACTTATTTAGCATGGTTACTAGAATGCATATTACTGTGTTACTATTAATGTACCAACTTATTTTTCAACTGATTATTACTATTAATATACTATTTTATTGATACTACCATCAATTTTATGAATTTTGATACCATTTCTGATAATATTGATGTTATTATTATTAATCTATTAATTTATTTTTTTATTAATTTACTATTAGTGAACATGTGATTCTTTTATTAAACAAGTGACACTAAGCATGAAATATAAGATATAGATTATATAGTGATATAGTGCATTGATTTAATTGCATTACATTATTATGGATTTCATAAGTTTTTATAGATGTTTTGGTTTATTAATTTATATGATTTCTTTACTGCTATAATGTATGACCTTGGATGGATTGTTTACTGCTTATTGATTTGACCTCTGTACTGATTTACTAATTTACCAATTTACTAGTTTTTTTTTGTTTTCCAATTCTACTATTTCTATACCACACCATTTTATCGTGCTTCCATACCATATTGTGTTATTATTTTATAAATTTGCTGCTATTGCATGTGTATATTATTTTTGCATAGATTCATGTTCATATTGATTGCTATTATTATGAACTAACTGATGATATGTTTACTACTTCTTTAGTGTGCTATGAGTTTAGTTGTAAGATTTAGTGACTTATTGGGCTTTTTAGCTCATTATATATGGTTTAAATGATGTTAGGTTATGGTATAGGATTAGGATTGTGAGATTGATCAATTATAGAATCCTCTAATTTTTTTTATATTATTTTGTTAGGTAATAATTTATAGTTAGTGTTAACCTCACTTTTAGCTAAGGTTATTTGACCCACATAACCATGTTCTATACCCACTAGATTTATAGCTATTTGATTCACAATCATTCAGCTTATAATCACTTGACTGGTAGCCATCAATCTACATCCCAGCATATTTCAATCCAACATTATCAAGCAATCAATGAACATACACTAAATCAAACCTTAATCACCCTCGGATACCCAACTACATTGATCAATCATCCCTTCTATAGTCAACATATACTAAACTACAATCACTTGGATAATTACAACCCTGCACTACAATAAGGTAGGTTAGTGCATTGCCTTGTATAGTGCACTGACCCCTTTCCGTCAATTACGAGTCAAATCATTTCATTAGGAGTTTCATGTGGTAAATCATTCATCATTAAATCCTTCAGTTATCAATGGACCCATCATACCTAGTTGGGCTAGCTTAAGTTAGCCCTATTAATCATACACATTACCTACACTCAATCAAGCTCTATAAGGATTCAAATCTTATTCAAACCACTATGATCACCACTCCTAGTAAATTGGACCCGACTGCTCACCCTGACCTAATCAAAAGTTAACTAAACCAAATTTAGTTGAACCCATCAGACCTAGTTTAGCTTATAACACTTAGATCTGAATAACTTTTTGAAAAGTATGTTTTATACCATAAAAAATTATTACGTATTACTCATCCATCCATGATTAAGCTTTATCTAAAATATCATGGAATTTGTTTAGGATTTTTAAAGTTACATGTCTTCTTCATCATTAGGGCTTTCCAATATGTTTTGAATGAACAACATTGTTACACATCTTCTTCTTGAATGCCGAAAATGAGGATACGTACCATAAATTAAAAATCTACAAGATTACACCGTCCAAGATGCTCAATCCAGTTGCTCTAAATTTTGAGGTACTGAACCTCTTCGTTTCCACCACTTTCCAGTTCCTTCTTACCCCGTCTTTCCCCTATAATTAAGAACTCCTATTGGAATTTCTCGCCAACCTTACCTACACCGTCGAAAGCATGACTTTCCACTCATTTGTTTGTCTCCAAAACATAGAAATTACCAAAGCTGACATCAGCCAATACATTAAGCTATCCATTGAAGGTTCTAGAGTTAGTTCCTTTCTCACAAATTAATTCGACTGGAGTGATGTCAATCATGTCCTTAAAAATGAAGCCTTCTATCAACACTTTCCCCTCGTCCAAACCCTCAATCAAAATGCCAGAATAATTCAACATGTACTAAGAACTTTTATAGTACCCAAAGCTGGCGATCGAATTTGTATGACCCCTAATTTATCTGTCACTACCTATCTTATCATGTCAAACACCAAATTCGATGAGACAGACTTGATAATCAACTACATTTGAAATATGACCATAATTCGCTTCCCTACCACCCATAAGAAACAAAATATAGCCCTTGGCCACATTATCGGGTACATTCTTCAAAATAAATATCAGTTAACCTATCCCGGTGAACCCGATAACATTCCTGTCTTCTATAAGGATGCTTCCTTCCGTATCTTATTTCATTGGAGGCCAGAGCTAGATGAACCAAACTTTGATGAAGAAGATGGAGACGCTGCCCCAGCAGCAACTCCTGCTCGACCACGATGGCAAGCAGCTCCCCGAGCACCTGCACCAACCTACCCTCATGATGATTTGGTCGAACGCTTTGATCAACTTCAGAATCATCTTAACATACACATACCAGAACAACATCAGCAACACAATGACGACATGCAGTGGTTTGGGGAAAGCTTCACTTCGATTAATCATCATTTTGACACAATACTTCAATATTTCCAACCACACCCACCTCCTCCTCCAAGTGATCAGGATCTTCCTCTTTGATGTGTATATGTGTTGTACTTTCTATCTTAGTGTTATTTGTTCGTCTTTTTGGTGCTGTCAAAAGGGGGAGAAGTTTGTTATAGTTTGCTTATGTTTATGTTTCCTTATGTTTCAATATAATGCATTTCTTTTCTTTTCTTCTCTATTTCGTATTGTTTTTTCATTTTTATAGAAAAAAAAATGCCATTCAAACTTGCTTATAACAAACATTATTTAAATGGTGCTAAATTCCTTTACCCTCTTTTAAGATGGAAGATTTGTGATGGACAAAAGGTTAATACTATGAATGATGTTTGGATTTTGGATAATTATTTAAATAAGTGGCCTACTTTTACATCTATTATGGATCAGCAAACCTGTTATCTTTCAGCTTTTATCAAAAACTATGAATGGAATGTTGATTCCTTAAAGAGGTACTTTGGTTTACATCTTGTCCATTTAATCAGTCAAATTCCCATCTTCTCTAATATTGAATGTGACAGTCTGGAATTTATTTCTAAGTGCTCGGGTAAATCTGTTGCTGCTCTTGCTTTCAAAAAAAAACCAGAGAAAATGAGTTGGATTCTTTAAACTGGAATTGGACAAAAAATCTCAAACTTAGACCCCAAGTTGAATTGTTTTGGTGGCGTCTTTGTAGTAATGCTTTACCTTCTAAATATTTTCTCCATCATAGAGGTATAATTGAAGATAATGGATGTCCAAGACTTTGTCAAAGTATGGAAGAAATGGAGCATATTGCTGTGAAGTGTAGAATTATCAATAATGTTTGCAGCAAACTGGATAGGTGGAACTTTCATTTATCTTCTTTTAATTCATTGGATAATTTCTTGAATGAATTAAGGAAACTTTTGGTGTAGAATCCGATCATTGGGAATTTATACTGTTTTGTGATTTTTTGCTGTTGGAAGAGCAGAATAAACTTATTCATGATGGAAATGAGGATAGTTGTTCTTTCTTAGCAGCTAATGCATTAGAGTATGCATTTGGATCTTTTTGTGACAATCCAGTTTGGGATAACTGGGAAGCTAATCAGCACTTAGTGCTGGATTTGAAAGCTTGGCTTCCTCCACCTCCTGGCTGGATTAAATGCAATGTTGATGCTTCTTTATCTAGCAACTATGTTGCCGGTATAGGAGGTGTCTTCAGAGATGACAAGGGAAGATTTTATGGAGCTTTCGATTTCAGCATTAATCACTGGGACATTGCTCAAGTGGAATTACTTTCTATTCTTTCTTTAAGAAAATATGTTCAAGAGTGGATGCTTGATGCTAAAGGTATTATGATTGAAAGTGATAATCATAATGTTATTCTTCTCTTTCAAAGGGCTTTTCATAATTACTCTATTTCAAAAGAATATCTAAACCCAAAGGATTTAGATTTTCTTAAAAGTTTTAAACAAGTTATTTTTTCTTCTGCTAGAAGAGAATGTAATAAGTTAGCTGATGTTTGTGCTAACTTCGCTATTCATTCAGATTTCTTTTTGAAAGATCTCAGTGATAGTAGTATCCCTCATTCTTTTCTTCATTTATTGAAGAAGGAATTTATTTGTACCTAGTTGATTGAATAAAATTTTTTGCTCTTTGCATTTTCAAAAAAAAAAAAAAAAAAACAAACAAACATTATTTGACATCATCAAAAAGGGGGAGATTATTGCAATCCATGACCCCTAGTTTGAGCTTTTGATGCTGACAAATAATGTCGTCTTAACTTTTATTCATTGAATATTTTTTGATCTCTACTATTATTTGTGAGTACTAACATTTCAGGAAGATCACAAGTTACTCGGGACAACAGGAAGACTCAAGACTGGGTAGAGTAGGTGTGTGAGTCTAAAACAATATAGTTTTCTATTTATTTTTTATTTTTTCATTCCTTAAGTCTAGCCACAAACTGTATGTAAGTCTGAGCAACCATGCACACACACACAGGGGGAGAAGGTTTTAAAAAAAAATGATGAAGATTTTTCTATGTTGATCATACTATACGACTTTATATCATATTGTATGATCTAATATTGTAACATGATTATCTGTGAACAGATCATACTGTAAGAATAATATCGTATGGTACAATGTGTTACAAATCTAAAACCCAAGCCGCCAGATTAGTTTAAGTAAGTTCTATTAGCCGTTCGTACTGTACGAAGTAATTTGTACTGTACAATTTATTTTGAATACTTAAATTAACCTATGATTAGTAGAGTAATTCAAGGTTTAATCACTGATTGGTACTCATACTATATGAACATGTTCGTACTATACGATGAACAGAGATGAGTTTTGATCATCCCGAACTTCGTCCTGGATGATCTCTTATTTTTGCCTAATCATACTGTACGATGTATATCGTACCATACAATGTATAGAGATGAGTTTTGATGGTCCCAAACTTCATCCTGGACGATGCCTTGATTTTGACTATTCATACTGTACGAAGTAGGTCGTACCCTATGAGGTATAGAGATAAGTTTTGATCGTCCAGACTATCATCCTGTACGAACAGAAGAGTTGATGATCATACCATACGATTATAAAATCATACTGTATGACTATATTTAGATGTTTTTGAACTATTCGTAAACCTTCATAGCAGGATGAAGCCTGATATATAAATCGTACTATACAATGGTAAATCATACTGTACGATAGTAACGACTACTTTGAAATTTTCAGGGATTTTGGATCCCTTTTTAAGTATCAAAATAGTAATGTTTTTGAAGAGTGATAGAAAGAGGGGAACATGATTAGAGAGGGAATCCTTGGGAGAGAGCTCTTGAGAAGTTTTTGGCGTTTGAGAGAGGAAGGAGAGGGTGAGCTTGGTGAGGGAGAAGTAGTGTGAGGGAGATCACAAGGTTGCTCCATTCTTGCTACATCTTGCTCCTCCTGTGGCCCAAGTAGAACTTATGGGAGGCTCTCTGAGGGGAAGACTCTTCTACATGCGTGACCTCGAAGGTACCCTGCCTTCTTCAGGAGGGAGAAAAATGAGAAGGTACGCTGTCGTCACCAGGAGGGTAAGAAAAGCACTTTGCACTCCGCCACGCCGGGTTGGTGAAAATGAGTCTTGTGAGGGTTCTCCACCTTGCCGAGGGGGGAAAAGGAGAACTATAATTTGTAGTAAAATTCCCGGAGTGGAGGACTCCGGGGAGTGGACGTAAGTCATGGTTTGACCGAACCACTATAAAATTTTGGTGTGCTTTGTCCTTATCACTTTTTATTTTTTGTTTGCACTTTATTTTCATTATATTTGCTTGGTGATAATTTTGAGAGAAAAAGAATTTCATTGTTGCAATTTGAGTTCAATTAATTGCTTTCGCATTAGTTAAATTTTTCTTGTAAAAATTTTGAAAACACAAAAATATTAGAACTCTTGTTTAGGATTTTAAATTATTGCAACAAATTTTTGTAATTCACCCCCCCCCCCCCCCCTCTTGGCAATCTAGTAATTTCAATTAGTATTAGAGCTGGGGTTTCAAAAATAGTATTTTAGAAAATCATGAAAAATGATCATGTCGCATTTTGGTAATCATAATTCCACAGAGAGTTATTCAATAATCTGTCCACCTCTTTTTGACAATATCTCGTTTGATTTCGGGAAAATTAGAATGTCTACTTTTTACAATCAATTAATTACCGCATGTGGATGTTAGCCAATGATGGTTACATTGCACCTTTTAAAACTATGAATTGAGTGAAAACTCAAGTGTCTTTTAATGAATGGAGCAATGAGGATCGAGAATTAGCTCAATTAAATGCAAAGTGCTTAAATTGTTTTTTCTATGCATTAAAGTTTGAGGATTATATGAGAGTTTCTACCTTTGCTACTGGTAAGGAGATTTGGGATAGACTGTGCATCACATACGAATGAACTAGTGAAGTTAAATAGTCTAGGCTTAACATTCTGTTGCATGATTATGAACTCTTTCATATGAAACCTAGTGAAACAATATCTGACATGTACACTAGGTTCATCCAAATCGTGACATCCTTGCATGCATTAGGTAGAGAAATTTCAAATTTTGAAAAAGTTAATAAGATTTTTAGATGCTTACCTAGTTCCTACGATGCTCATATAACTGCTATCGCTTAATCTAAGGACCTTAACATTTATTCTATTGATAATCTCCTTGGGTCACTCATTGCATACGAGCAAGGAGTGGGTCAAAGGCAAAGTGATGTAGGTGAAAAGAAGAAGGAGCAAACGGTGGCATTAAAACTAAACAATTTAGAAAGTGAAAGCTCTGCAGGGGAGGAAGAAAATGACATTGCCTTGATGACCCGACATTTCAAGAACTTTTTGAAAAAAAATAAACGTGTCATCAGAACACCTGGAATAAAGGTAAGAGCTCGAGGTTTAATAAAGCTTCATCTGATATAATCTGTTTTGAGTGCAAGAAACCATGTCACCTTCGAGCTGATTACCTCAACCTAAAGAGCCAACCTACTAAGGAAAAAAGTGAGGATAAAGCCAAGTATAAGAAAGGAAATATGAATACACAAAAAGCTTTTTGGGCCGACGTTGCCTCAGAATTATTAGAAGAAGAAGCAGAGGAGTAGGTAACAAATTTGTGTCTAATGGCTAATGATAATCTTGATCAATTGGATCAAAATGAGGTATGTCCGCTTTCATACGAGGATTTATTACTTATTTCTAAAAAAATTCATGACTCATATAGGAAATTGAAAATGATGCATGCTAGTCTTACTATTAATTTTAGTACTTTACAAATTAAGCATGCTAACTTAGTTAAATAAAATTCTATTTTAGATAGAGATCATATATTGCTTCTTGATGAGTATGATGCATTAAATAAGAAGCATATTGAACTAACAAAAGTGCATGAATCCTTGAAAACCACTACTATTGAACTAGAAGAGACTTTTCATAGATTAGACAAACTTGCATTAGAAGTAGATCACAGTGAGCATTTGTTAAAAAAAGAAGTTCATGGATTGACATATCAAAATAACACTTTTAAAGAAAAAAATCAAAGAACTTGAAAAAGAAAATGCATCACTCATATTAGCCCAATCTAGCAAATCCCTGGCACTGCATGCATCACAAAACCTTAAGAAGAGGCAACACCACTCACATAGATTAGTAAATCCATTTTGTTGGTGTTAGATGCTTCTCTTGCGGCATGCTAGGTCACATAGCCCGTACATGCACAATTTATCGTAAGATACACATAGTGTGGAGACCTAAACTGCATCCATCATAGCATAGCTTGCATTCATCTCATTCATGAAAGCATAAGGAGGAACCCAAACTTACTTGGGTTCCCAAATCTCACAAAAGACCTAGTAAGAGCATGTGGTACCGGGATAGTGGCTGCTCGTGACACATGACTGGAGATATGAAGAAGTTCATTTTACTGGAGATCAGAACCTGGGGCAAAGTAACATTGGGAGACAACACTACCAGGAAAGTGATAGGATCAGGTATTATTGGTAATGCTAAGAATTTTTTAATTAAAAATGTTTTATCAGTTGATGGTTTGAAGCATAACCTACTTATCATTAGTCAATTATGTGATGAAGTTTTTGACATTAAATTTCTATATGACAAATGCCTGATTAGTTTAAATGACAAACTTCTTTTAGAAGGGAAACGAATGAATAATGTTTACATGTTAGACTTTGATTGCATTGATTGTTTAAATTCTTTTTGCTTAAAAATAATAGTAGATGATTCATGGCTATGGCATAGGAGACTATGCCATGCTAGTATGAAAACACTTAGAAACATCACTCAGAAAAACCTAGTTAGAGGCGTACCTAAGTTAGACTTCACTAAGGATCATTTATGTGATGCTTGCCAACTAGAAAAATAAGTAAAATCTTCCTTTCATTCAATTAAAGAAGTGATCACCTCTAGGCCTTTAGAAATCCTACACATGGACCTATTTGGACCCGTTAGCAAAACCAACCTAGGTGGAAAAAATTATGGATTTGTAATTGTAGATGACTTCACTAGATTCACTTGGGTAAGATTCCTAGCATATAAGAATGAGTCGTTTGAGGAATTTAAGATATTCTCCACTTGGATTCAATAAAAATTAGGATGTGAAATCTCAATAATCTATAGTGATCACGGTAGAGAGTTTCAAAATGAAAAGTTTGAATCATTCTGTCAAGAGATAGGAATAGAATATAATTTCTTAGCCCCTAGAACACCTCAACAAAATGATATAGTAGAAAGAAAGAATAGAACCTTGATAGAAGATGCTAGGGCAATGTTAGCAGAGTACACCCTTCCTAGATATTTTTGGGCAGAAGCAGTAAACATGACATGTTATGTTTTAAATAGGGTGAACATTAGATCTAAGCTGAATAAAACTCCTTATGAACTCCTTAAGGGTTGGACATCAAATCTTTCACACTTATATGTCTTTGGGTGCAAGTACTTCATCATGATTAATGGCAAACTACCCTTAGGAAAATTCGATCCCAAGTCGGATGAGGGTGTCTTCTTAGGTTATTCATCTATAGGTAAGGCCTACAAAATATTTAATAAGAGAACCCTAGTAGTAGAAGAGTACACCCATGTAGTATTTGATGAATTAGACAAGCCCTCTAAATCTAAAATTGAAGATGATGAAATAGAGGAAATTCAAGGAGTAGAGACTATGACCTTAGGAGAAAGGGTAGAACCTCCAAAAGATTTTCCTAGAGAATGGAGATATTCTTCTAGTCATCCTAAAGAGTTAATTTTAGAAGACCCTTCAGAAGGTGTAAGAACTAGGCATGGACTTAGAAAACAGGTTAGTCATTCAGCATTCATCTCTATGATAGAACCTACAAGTATAGATCAAGCCTTTGGAGATGAATTCTGGATTCAAGCAATGTAAGAAGAGCTGAACCAATTCATCAAGAATGATGTTTGGGAGTTAGTAAAGAGACCTAATGAACAGAGTGTTGTTGGAATAAAATGAGTCTTCAAAATAAGGGTTACAACTAAATTGAGGGTATAGACTTTGAAGAAACCTTTGCCCCTTTTGCTAGACCAGAAGCCATAAGAGTGCTCTTAGCTTTTGCTTGCTTCAAGAACTTCAAATTATATCAAATGAATGTAAAGAGTGCTTTTCTAAATGTGGTAATCAAGGAGGATGTCTATGTTGAGTAACCCTCCATATTTGAAAGTACACAATTTCCAAACCATGTATTCAAATTAAAAAAGTCACTTTATGGATTAAAGCAAGCACCTAGAGCCTGGTACAAAATACTTAGCTCATTCTTATTGAATAGAGGATTTGTAAAGGGTAGTGTGGACATTACACTCTTTTTACAAAAAATTAAAGAAGAAATTCTCATTGTTCAATTTTATGTGGATGACATCTTATTTGGATCTTCAGATAAAAATTTGTGTGATGAATTCTCAAAAACAATGAGCAATGAGTTTGAAATGAGCATGATGGGAGAACTTAACTATTTTCTTGACTTTAGTGTGAAACAAATGAATAATGGAACATTCTGTAGCCAAATGAAATACATTAAGTGTTAAAACTTGTTCACTATGAATTAGGTTGTTAAACCTAAGCTTATGTCCTAGCGGCTAACCAAGAGGAGGGGTGAACTGGTATTTAAATAATTTTACCCTCTTTTAAAATTTAAAACCAAGAATTTAACTTTAGTGAATTTTATAAAAAAAATTTCAACCAAACTTAGAAACAATAAACAAAAATAAAAGCAGCGGAAAAATAAAAGGCACGAGATTTATAGTGGTTCGATCAAACATGACCTACATCCACTCCCCGGAGGCACCCTCCGAGTATTGCACTAATATCACTAGTGACTCTCATTTGCACCCACAGCAAGGCGGAGAAGCCTTTACAAATCTCTCTTCCACCACTTCCTAGTGCGGCAAAGAATCATCATCCTTTTACACTCTTCCCAAGGTTGGCAGAGAACCGATCGTACTTTCACACTCTCCCAGTGTAGGCAGAGAACCCTTCATCCTTTCACACTCTCCTAGTATGGGCAGAGAACCCTTCATCCTTTCACACTCTCCTAGTGTGGACAGAGAACCGTTTGGCTGTTCACACTCTCCAAGTGTCGGTAGAGAACCGGATCTCCTTGACTGATTTTCTTCCCAAGAAATCTAGAATGAAGAGAGAAAAGAGTGAAGTAATCAAAAACCAAAAGTAGAGACTCTTACCTTTGAGTACCAAGTGAAACCTTTATGCTCCAATAGTAAGAATTCTCCTTCAAACACTCTCTCACACTCTCTCCTCAACTCTCCTTTCAATTGGCACGAAGATTAGTAGGCAAAAAGATTAAGCAACAGTTTATATTGGACACTATATAGGAAAGATATAAAAAAATCGTCCAAAAAACTGCTAAAAAATCTAGAAGTATGTTACTTATTTCAGTCAGAAATGAACCCAATATATATTGGTACGAACTGACTTCGTACACATTAATCATCCTGTACAAACTAGATTCGTCCGGTACGAATGATTATACCATAGGCCGGTTCCAAAAACTGCATGAAGTTCCCAATTTTTTTTAAGAGTCAGTTCGCTTCGTCTTGGGACTTATATGTGTTTGTCCGGACGAAATTTTTACAGAGGACATTTCTTCCTGGCACGAATATATATTTTGTCTGAACTAAAATTTTCCAGAGGACATTTCATCCTAGGACGAAATGGAGTTCGTCTGGATGAAATTTTTCCAGAGAGCATTTCGTCCTGGTACGAATATAAATTTTGTCTGAATGAAAATTTTCTAGAGGACATTTCATCCTGGGATGAATTGGAGTTCGTTTGGACAAAATTTTTCCAGAGAGCATTTCATCCTAGCACGAATATGAATTTCGTATGAACGAAAATTTTTTAGAGGAGATTTCGTCCTGGGACGAATAAAATTTCTGAAATAACTAGATGGACAAGAAGAGGGGGGGGGGGGGGTGAATTGTGAAAACTTTCTAGCAACAATTAAAACCTAAGGAGGAGTTCTATTATTTTTTATGTTTTTAGATTTTTAACACAAAAATTTAAACTATTACGAAGTCAAGTGATTGATCTGAACTTGCAACAATACAATACTTTTCTTCCACAAATATTACAAAGAAAATAATATGAGAATCAAGTGCAAGAAAAAGTAAATCACGATAAGGAAAAAGGACACCAAAATTTTATAATGGTTTGGTCAAACCATGACCTACGTCCAGTCCCCAGAGTCCTCCGCTTCGAGAATTTCACTACAAACTTTAGCTCTCCTTTTGCTCCCCTCGGCAAGGCATAGAAGCCCTTACAATACTCCCTTTCACCAACCCGGTGTGGCAGAGAGCCAAGCGTTGTTTTCACTCTCCTGGTGACGGCAGAGAACCTTCTCAATTTTCTCTCTCCTGGAAAAGGTAGAGTACCTTCGAGGTGACGGATGTAGACGAGTCTTCACCTCAGAGAGCCTCCCACTTGTTGCGGATCTATGGTTTATGATTTTGATGATAGCAAACATTCTTTATTTCTCTACGATTGCCTTATGTGCTAACGTTTCAGGTCCACACGATCAGACTGCAACTTGGAACCAGCTTAAGATTGGGTAGACTAGGATTGAGTCAGTTTGTACCTTTTTCCTTTCTTGAGTCTATTGTATTTGGTGTGGCACCTGATGTTTTGTAACTTGGTAGAAATTCTCTTTTCCCTTTATGATTTTTATTTTTGGTAACATCGGCCAGGACGATAGTAATATCGTCCTGGACGATCGATCTAAAATCAGAAACCCTAATTAGGGCTTCCTCATTAAGGCATACGTTATAAGCACATAAACAGATCAGCCTGGATGATACCTGTATCGGCCAGGATGATATTCTCAATTCAGAAATAAATCAGCCGCCATAAGCAGTTTAGGTATTCTTTATTTTAGGCAATCGGCCAGGACGATATTACTATCGTCCAGGACGATCTAACTCAATTATACCTAAATTGATCTTGTTATATTTTGAAATCATTAATGGCTAATTGATACGATCCAATCGGCCGGGATAATAATTGAATCGATCTGGATGATGTCATGTACGATTGACATCGACCAGCACCAAACCAGGGCAATGATCAGGACGATAGAAATCGGTTTTAAACTAATCGGCCAGGACGATCTAAGTATCGGCTCGGCCGATGTAACCAATTTTCTTTTGATCATCCCAAATCGTCCCAGGCCGTTGAGCTGAATTTGAACTAATCGTCCAAGACGATATACCTATCGGCTTGGACGATAATGTCGGCAACTTACATTAATGAGCTCGTTTTGAAAGCTTCTATTTATGCTTTCGCTTAACAACTTTTGTGAGAGTCTTTGGCAGCCATTGGAGCTTCGTTCTTGTGGGGGAAACTTGAAGAGAGAGCTTGAAAGGGAGAGAGGAAAGGGTGGAGTTTGAGAGAGGGAAAAGATCCTGTGAGGGGGGACTCAAGGGAGTGTGGAGGGGGTTCCACACGGTTGCTCCGGTGAACTCGCACCTTAGTACCATCGGATTTAAGGATTGTCTCGAGGTAAGTTCACCAAAGAAGAAGTCTCTTTGGTGTCAAAGGACCCGGCAACTCCGCCGCACCGGGAGAGGTGGAAGTGATTTTGTAAGGGCTTCTCCGCCTAGCTGTGGGGGCTAAAGGAGAGACACTTGTGTTAGTGCAATACTTGGAGGGTGCCTCCAAGGAGTGGACGTAGGTCAAGGTTTGACCGAACCACTATAAATCCGGAGTGTTCTTTCTTATTATTGCTTCCGCATTTTAATTTCCGCACTTTGTTTTTCATTGTGGTGAATCTAGATTTCGTTGCTACCGATTCACTTTTCTTTTAATTAGCTTTGAGACTAAGTTCATAGGGCTTAACATCCCATCGAACTTTCAAGTGGTATCAGAGCAAGTTTTCATAAAATAAGTTTTTAAAATCTTTTGAATTTTTGATCCATGGCTAATGTTTCTAATCGTATTGTTGCGGAAGGTTATTCAATCACCAGATCACCTTTATTTGAAAATATGGCATTTGATTTTTGGAAAACTTGCATGTCAATTTTCTTGCAATCGATAGATTTTCATATGTGGCATATGATTTTAAATGATTATTCTTCTCCGTCATGAGTTTTAGATGGAATCAAAATTGATATTCCTTTTAATCAATGGAATAAGGATGAACGAATTAATGCTCAATTGAACGCAAAATCATTAAACTGCTTTTTCTGTGCTTTAAATTCAGATGATTTTATATTAGTTTTCATGTGCACAATGGGTAAGGAAGTTTGGGATAAACTACACACCATATACGAAGGGACGAATGAAATCAAGCAATCCAAGTTGAATTTATTAATGCATGATTTTGAATTATTTTCTATAAAACCTTTTGAAACGATCTTAGACATGTATACCAGATTCATTCAAATTATAAACTCATTGCATGCTTTAGGAAAAGATTTTTCAAATTTTGAAAAAGTTAACAAAATTCTTTGATGTCTACTGGATAAATTTGATTCTAAAGTTTTTGCTATTTGTGAGTTTAAAGATTTGAATATATATTCTAATTATAATTTGATTGGCTCACTCATTGCCTACGAGCAAGGTTTGGGTCAAAGACTTTTGGATGCAGGCGAAACGATTGTTCTAAAAGCTGAAGATATGAAAAGAGGAAGCTTAGTTGGTGACGATAGAAAGGGCTTGTCAAGCAAATCACAAGCTCACCAAAGCATAAGCAAAAGTGGAAAAAAGGTAAAATTAGTAAGGATGTTAATATTTCCTCTGACGTTATTTGTTTTAGATGCAGGAAACCTGGACATATGAAAAATGAGTGCCCTAATTTAAGAATTCTCCCTGCAAAAGAAAAGGGTAAGGCGAAGTTAAATTTAAAATGGGGAAATAATGAAAAGCGAAAAATCTCATGGGCAGATCTGGTTTCTGAAGCATCAGACCAAGAAAGAGATAATGGATAAAAGCCTTATTTGAGTTTTTCTTTGTTATTTTTTTATTTTGTTTTTTATTTTTTTATTTTTATTGTTTATTAGATTTTTTAATTTTACTTGTTTTGTTTCGTATTTTTTTTTCTGATCAACACACACATCCACTTTTCTAAAAATGAAAAATTTACTTCCTAATTTTTCTTGAAATCTTTAGTAAGTTGTGATTGACTTCTCTAAAAACAATCAAAGCAAGGAAACTCATGTTTTTTACTTTCAATCTCTGTTTCCTAAAAGAGGTTTTTCTACTTTTGATTTAAAATCTTTTTCATCTTTTAAATTTGTTTTTGAAACTAAATTTTTTTCTCCCTACGTTTTATTTATCACATAGTAATCTTTTGCAAGTTGTTGAATCTAACTCATAATTTTCTTAATCAAATAAATTCGCTCTGTCACTAAGATAGGTTTTCCTTTGTTTTTAAGATTTAAGAAAGGAAGCATTTTAAAAAAATTTGGCTAATGATGTCAAAAATAAAAGTTGCGCAAAGCTCCAAATTGAAAAATATAGAATACACAAAGTGTATCAAAAGATGCGCAGTGCGCCAACCAATTGTCAAGAGGCATAAAATGAGCCCACAAAAAGTTAATGCTTACCATTCTTATACGTCTTAAAAAACTTAAGAAAACTTTTGATACTTTCGATACTTGACTTTAAAAATTTTGATTATTGATTCAACATTTCCTGCATTGATCTTCTATTAGATATATTTTATGAAAGGAGTTTTTGAAAAATGATTGTTTCTTTCTCTAATTTATTTTATGATTTAGATATTGAATTAAAAAGTTTTTGAGCCTTTTTAAAGAACTTGAGTTTTGATTATCATATTTTGAATTTCTAACCTTTACTGGGATATGCGTTGTCAATTTAATTCTACTAAAGTTTTTGATTAAAACTAAGAGGTAACTTTCTCATTTTAAGAATATTTTTCTTTCGTTTTGTTTTCTGTGCATTCTCTCTTCTTGATAATGTCAAAGGGGGAGAACGTATTGTTGAATTTTTTTTGTATCCTTTGTTTTCTTTTCAAAAAATTTTAAAAACAACAAATTTTTTTTTTATCTCCCCTATTTTTAAAGTGTATTCTAGTGAGGGGGAGATTAGGATAAATTATGTTTTTTGAAAATTCAAATTGAATTATTTGCCATCATCAAAAAGGGGATATTATTACGGATCTATGATTTATGATTTTGATGATAGCAAATATTCTTTATTTCTCTACGATTGCCTTATGTGCTAATGTTTCAGGTCCACACGATCAGACTGCAACTTGGAACCAACTTAAGATTGGGTAGACTAGGATTGAGTCAGTTTGTACCTTTTTCCTTTCTTGAGTCTATTGTATTTGGTGTGGCACCTGATGTTTTGTAACTTGGTAGAAATTCTCTTTTCCCTTTATGATTTATGTTTTTGGTAACATAAGCCAGGACGATAGTAATATAGTCCTGGACGATCGGTCTAAAATCAGAAACCCTAATTAGGGCATCCTCATTAAGGCAGCCGTCATAAGCACATAAACAGATTGGCCTGAATGATACCTATATCAGCCAGGATGATATTCTCAATTCAGAAAGAAATCAGCCCCCTAAGCAGTTTAGGTATTCTTTATTTTAGGAAATCAGCCAGGACGATATTACTATCATCTAGGATGATCTAACTCAATTATACCTAAATTGATCTGGTTATATTTTGAAATCATTAATGGCTAATTGATACGATCCAATCGGCCGGGATAATAATTGGATCGATCTGGATGATGTCATGTACGATTGACATCGACCAGCACCAAACCAGGGCGATGATCAGGACGATAGAAATCGGTTTTAAACTAATCGGCCAGGACGATCTAAGTATCGGCTCGGCCGATGTAACCAATTTTCTTTTGATCATCCCAAATCGTCCCAGGCCGTTGAGCTGAATTTGAACTAATCGTCCAAGACGATATACCTATCGGCCTGGACGATAATGTCGGCAACTTGCATTAATGAGCTCGTTTTGAGAGCTTCTATTTATGCTTTCGCATAACAACTTTTGTGAGAGTCTTTGGCAGCCATTGGAGCTTCGTTCTTGTAGGGGAAACTTGAAGAGAGAGCTTGAAAGGGAGAGAGGAAAGGATGGAGTTTGAGAGAGGGAGAAGATCCTGTGAGGGGGGGACTCAAGGGAGTGTGGAGGGGGTTCCACACGGTTGCTCCGGCGAACTCGCACCTTAGTACCATAAGATTCAAGGCTTGTCTCGAGGTAAGTTCACCAAAGAAGAAGTCTCTTTGGTGTCAAAGGACCCGGTAACTCCGTCGCACCGGGAGAGGTGGAAGTGATTTTATAAGGGCTTCTCTGTTGCAAATCTATTTTTCATGTCTTATGTTTTGATGATTGACAAACACTGCTTTTCTTGGATAGCTTGTTGCTTCTAACTTTTCAGGAATCGACGATCGGACAATCAAAAAGGGAGCCAAGTTCAGGAATGCGTAGGGTTAGGGTTGAGTCAGTCTGTACTTTTATTTTTATCTTTTGAGTCCACTTGTAATAGCTAAAAAGACTGATACTTTGTAACCCTTCACACACACACTTGAGAGAATTAGAAATTCTGTTTTTACTCATATCGGCCAGGCCGATATCTTTTATCGGCCTGGACGATCAGCTTAAAACAGAAAGTCTAATTAAGGATTCTTGATTAAGGCAGCCAACGTTAACCGATCGTCCTGGACGATATGTGTATCGGCCAGGACGATAAGCTCAAAACAGAAAGAAGTAGCCGCCATAGACAAGTATGGTATAGCATATCTTTAAATTATCGGCCAGGACGATCCTCGGATCGGCCTGGACGATATTAACAGATTATGCCATAATTGTTCAGGAAATCAAGGAAGTAATTAAGGATGATTGATACGATCATATCGTCCTGGACGATCGCAAGATCGGCCAGGACGATCTAGTCAAAACCTTAAGTTACTTCAGGACGATCAGTATCGGCCAGGCCATATTCAGGGCTATTGTCAGGACGATTTTCCTCTGATTTGAACTAATCGGCCAGGACGATCGTAAGATCGGCCTGGACGATCAAGCTATTTTCAATCATCCTGTTTTCCATTCAGGGCTATGCTCTGGCCGATCTTCATTAATTTGTACTGATCGGCCAGGCCGATGTCCATATCGGCCTGGACGATAAAGTCGGCAACTTGCAATTAATGAGCTCTTTTGAAGCTCTTCTATTTAAAGAGCTCTTGTTCAACGTTTTTAAAGACCTTTGGCTGCTGCCTTGACCTGAGAAGACCTTGAGGAGAGAAAGAGAGAGAGAAGAGAGAGAGAGGATCTTGTGAGGGGGAGCTTGTGAGGGGTTTCACAAGGGTTGCTTCAAGGATCTCTCTGCGTCGTCTTCGTCTAGAGTTTCTCGTCCGTGGAAGGGTCGGTAGAGGTAAGGAGTTGTGCCGTTGGTTCTGGTTCTCTGCCGGCTTCAGGAGGAAGCAAAAGGAGATAGGTTCTCTGCCTTGCCGGGGTGGCAAAAAGGAGGTTCTTGTGAGGGTTTCTCCACCTAGCCGTGGGGGGCTAAAGGAGAGTCACTTTTTGTGTAGTGCAATACTTGGAGGGTGCCTCCAAGGAGTGGACGTAGGTCGAGTCGACCGAACCACTATAAATCTCTGTGTTTCTTTTCTTGCTTCCGCACGTTTAATTCCGCATTATTTTCGTGGTGTGATTTGGTTTTATGTTACTTTATTTCTTTGTTTAAAAACGAAGTTTTTTAAAATACCAATTCACCCCCCCTCTTGGTTAGTTTGGGACTAAGTTCATAGGGCTTAACATCCCCATCGAACTTTCATTCTCCGCCTAGCTGTGGGGGCTAAAGGAGAGACACTTGTGTTAGTGCAATACTTGGAGGGTGCCTCCAAGGAGTGGACGTAGGTCAAGGTTTGACTGAACCACTATAAATCTGGTGTGTTCTTTTCTTATTATTGCTTTCACATTTAAATTTTTGGACTTTGTTTTTCATTATGGTGAATCTAGATTTCGTTGCTACCGATTCACTTCTCTTTTAATTAGCTTTGGGACTAAGTTCATAGGGCTTAACATCCCATCGAACTTTCACCACTAGTTCTTCCCAGGCCACAGGAGGAGCAAGATGCAGCAAGATCGGAGCAACTGTGTGATCTCCCGCACACCTCTTCTCCCTCACCAAGCTCACCTTCTCCTTCCTCTCTCAACCCCGCAAAACCTCTCAAGAGCTCTCCTAAGGATTTCCTCTCTAATCACGTTCTCCTCTTCTGTCTCTCTCTCTCTCTCAAAATATGATAATTTTGACACATTAAAATGGGCTCCAAAATTCCTGAATTTGCAAAGTAGTCGTTATAATCGTACAGTACGATTCTTCATCATACAGTATGGTATGTATAAACAGGCTTCATCCTAGTACGAACGTGTACGAACATTTCAAAATAACTCGTACGATATGATAATAAATCATACGGTACGATCCTCAACATAACTGATCGTATAGGATGATAGCCGGGATGATCAAATGTCATTTCTATTCATCGTATTGTACGATATACATCATCCAGTACGAATGGTTAAAATCAAGGAATTGTCCAGGATGAATTTCAGGATGATTAAATATCATTTCTATTCATTGTCTAGTATGATCTACATCGTCCTGTATGATGAGGTAAAAAATAAAGGATCGTCCAGGATGATCTTCGGGACGATCAGAATTTGTCTCTGTTCATCGTATTATACAAACTGGTTCGTACAGTATGATATTCAATTTGAAATTACACCTTGAATTATTCCACTAATCACGGGTTAATTTAAGTAAGTATTTAAAATAAATCGTACAGTATGAAGCTCTTCGTACAATACGAACAGCTGAGAATACTTACTTAGGTTAATTTGACGGCTAGGGTTTTGGATTTGGGACACATCGTACAGTATGATATAAATCGTACTGTACAACTTATTCACAGAAAATCATTTTACCAACTCAAGTCGTACAGTATGAAATAAATTTGTACAGTATGAAATAAATTCGTACAGTACAATCACCTGGGAAGTTCTTCGTACTGTACGTTCCACGTCAGCGAACGGATTGGGATGAATTAACTGTAGTTGATATGATATTATTGATTTTTGTATTATACGATACCCACTCTTTGTACTATACGATCCACCTCAGCAAAATAGATGAGCATGAGTTAAAGCTGTCCGGTACGATATTATTGTTTATCGTACTGTACGATACACGCGTTCGTACAGTACAAAACTTTTTTGTCAAAAGTTGTACAAACAACCATCGGAATAATCGAAATTCTTCTGATCGTACTATACGATCACTATCGTACTGTATGATTTGACTATCTTTTACCGAAACGACCTGTTAGGACATTTATTGCATATCGTACTGTACGATCTGTGATCCAACTGTTCGATGTGAGAAATTCTCTATAAATCACCTTGCTAGGCAGTTCTTCTCACTCACTCCTTCAGTTAGTCTTCTTGACCTCTTGACAATGTCTAGTTCTAGCAAGCAAGGCCGGTTGGTTGCTGGAAGCTCGTCCTCTTCGAGTCGTCCATGTGCTCATTTTCTAAACACTGAAAACGAGAAGCTTACCACAGGTATAAGGCCTGCAAAATTACACCTTCTAAAATGCTTAATCAGGCTGCCCTTAACTTCTAGGTACGAGCCTCTTCTCTTCTAAAACCTTCCAATTCTTTCTCACCCTAATCTTTCCCTACAACTCTGAACTTCTTTTAGAATTTCTTGCAAATCTCATCTACATTGTCGACAATACTACTTTTCACTCTTTTATTTGTGGTCAAAACATCGAGATCACTAGAGACAACATCGCCCAATATATTGGGCTATCCACTGAAGGTCCTAGGGTTTGCTCCTTTCTTACAAACAAATTTAATTGGAGTGATGTTAATAGAGTCCTTAGGAATGCTGCATTCCATCAACACCAACCTCTCATTCAATCACTAACTCGAAATGCACGAATAATTCAACATGTCCTTCGAAACTCCATATTACCCAAAGGTGGCGTCCGTATCATTATGACCTCGACCTTATCTGTCGCTACCTATCTTATCATGGCCAACACAAAATTTGATGAGGCCAATTTTATTATTGACTACATTCTCAATATGACTTTTGTTCGCCTCCCTACTACTCGACGGAAATAAAATCTAGCTCTTGGTCACCTTATATGATATATCCTCCAAAATAAATATCAATTGACCTATCATGGTGAACCCGACAATCTTCCTATCTTTTATACATATGCCTCTTTCTGTATTCTTTTCCATCGGGGACACGAGCTTGAAGAACCTGTCTTTGATGAAGAAGAAGGAGAAGATGCCCAGGCCACAGCTCAAGCACGTCCACGACGACATGCAGCACCCCGAGCACCTGCACCAGCACACCCTCACGATGATTTGGTCGAACGCTTCGAACAAATTTAGACTCATCTCGATACTCACATTCAAGAGCAACATCAGTAACACGAGACTGACATGAAATGGTTTGGGGAATGCTTCACCTCTATTGATCACCGATTTGATGTTCTCCTTTAATATTTCCAACCAAACCCAACTCCACCACCAATTGATCAGGATCCTCAGTTTTAAATTATCTTTGTATTATATTTTTTTTTTCTTTCTTAGTGTTTGCTCCTCTTTTTGGTGCTGTCAAAAGGGGGAGAAGGTTGTTGTAGTTTGTTCTATGGTTAAATGCATTTCTTTTTATCTTGTACTGCATTTTCCTTTTTATTTCATTTCCTTAAAAAAACAAAAAATGCCTTTCAAACTTGCTTTCAACAACATTATTTGACATCATCAAAAAGGGGGAGATTATTACGACCCATGACCCTGAGTTTGAGATTTTGATGATGACAAATAATGTCGTCTGATTTACTATTCATTGAATATCATTTATTATTATTTATTGTCCGTGAGTACTAATATTTTAGGAAGATCACAAGCTACTCAGGCCAACAGGAAAACTCAAGAATGGTTAGATTAGGAGTATGAGTCTCATAATGTATTTTATTATTTATTTTAAATTTTATTTTCTTGAGTCTGGCCACAAACTGCATGTAAGTCTGAGCAACCATGCACACACAAAGGAGAGGGGGTTTTAAAAGTTAAAATGAAGATTTTTTTTCTCTGGTGATCGTACTGTATGAATTTATTTCGTACTGTACGACCTGAGTTGGTAAAATGATTTTTTGTGAATAGGTCGTACCATACGATTTATATCATACTATATGATGTGTGCCAAATCCAAAACCCTAGCCGTCAAATTAACTTAAATAAGTTTTCTCAACCGTTCGTACTGTATAAAGTGTTTCGTACTATATGATTTATTTTAAATACTTAAATTAACCCGTGATTAGTGAAATAATTCAAGGCTTAATTTCAAATTGAATATCATACTGTACGAACCAATTCGTACAATACGATGAACAGAGACGAATTATGATCATCTCAGAGATCATCCTTGACGATCCTTTGTTTTTTGCCTCATCGTACAGTACGATGTAGATCGTACTAGACGATGAATAGAGACGACATTTGATCATCCCAGAATTCGTCCTGGACGATGCCTTTATTTTGTTCATTCGTACTGGATTATCTATATCGTACAATACGATGAACAAAGATGACATTTGATCGTCCCGTCTATCATCCTTTACGATCAGTTATGTTGAGGATCGTATAGTATGATTTATTATCGTACTGTATGAGTTATTTTGAACTGTTCGTACACGTTTGTACTAGAACGAAGCCTATTTATACATATCATACTGTATGATGAAGAATCATACTGTACGATTGTAACAGCTACTTTGCAAATTCAGGGACTTTGGAGCCCGTTTTAATGTGTCAAAATTATCATATTTTGAGAGAGAGAGTTAGAAGAGGAGAACGTGATTAGAGAGCAAATCCTTGTGAGAGCTCGGGAGAAGTTTTGTGGGGTTGAGGGAGGAAGGAGAAAGTGAGCTTGGTGAAGGAGAAAAGGTGTGAGGGAGATCACATAGTTACTCCGATCTTGCTGCATCTTGCTCCTCCTGTGGCTCAAGAAGAACTTATGAGAGGCTATCTGAGGGGGAGACTCATCTACATCCATCACCTCGAAGGTACTTTGCCTTCTCCAGGAGGGAGAAAAATGAGAAGGTTCTCTGCCGTCACCAGGAGGGTGAAAATAGCATTTGTCTCTCCGCCACACAGGATTGGTGAAGGGAGTATTGTAAGGGATTCTCTACCTTGCCAAGGGGGGCAAAGGGAGAGCTATAGTTTTTAGTGAAATTCCCAAAGCGGAGGACTCCGGGGAGTGGACGTAGGTCATGGTTTGACCAAACCACTATAAAATTCCTGCGTGTTTTTTCCTTATCGCGATTTTCTTGGTAATATTTGTGGAAGGAAAGTATTGCATTGTTGCATGTTGAGATCAATCACTTGACTTCATAGTAGTTTAAATTTTCATGTTAAAAATTTAAAAATATCAAAAATATTAGAATTCCTGCTTAGGTTTTAATTGTTGCTAGAAAGTTTTCACAATTCACCCCCCCTCTTGTCCATCTAGTTATTTCAAGTTCATCCTGGACGATCATGACTTAGAAAAATTTTCGTCGCTTCCTTTTCATTCCATTGCTCTTCTGAGGAGATAATTAACTTTATCGTCCCGTATGAACTATGTTCGTCCCATACGATCCTTATAAATTTTTAAAGATCTCCTCAAGTGTGTGTGTGTGTGTGTTTATTAACTCAATTACAATAACTCCCACTCAAACTTAATTCAAAGAAAAGAACAAGCTTCAATTTACAAAATATCTCATGCTAAATTTGATTTGAAGTCTTCAATAGTATGTAGTTTGATTTTCCTGAAAGTGTTAGTTCATACAAGAGCAAAAAATAAATCTTCCAAAAAGTGTTAGGAGATATCAACACATAAAATAATAATATTTGAAATCATCAAAATTATACATGTTGCAAGAATGTAAAACATGCAAATAGCAACTCTCTTAACAATCTGCCCCTTTTTTATGATGGCAAAACAATTATTATTTGTATAATTTCAAATTCTAAGAATCTCCTAAACTCCCCCTGAATTGATGATCAGATGAAAAATAAGGAGGCTTCACAAAATAATTTTAAGTTTTTCCCCTTTTTTATTTTTTTTTAAAATAAAATACGAAATAAATACAAAGCAACAAAGGTACAAACATACAAAAAGATACAGATAATATTTTCTCCCCTTTTTGACAACAACAAAAAGAGATGAAGAAAAAGACCAGAAATATAAGTAATCATATGATAATCCTTTAATAATTGATCCTTGAAAGTGATTGAAATAAATCTTGCAAATAAAATTAAAACATTAGGCAAATCATAGTAATTCATAGAATTTAAGAAGAGATATAACATTGATAATAAAAGTATATATAAAAAACATGAGTCAATTTAGACACTAACATAGAGAAAATCATTGCAAAAAGGATGAATAGAAAAATTGTATATTTCAAATTTCAATATGGAATTTAAATGTACAGAAGATCAATTTGAATTAAGAGATTAAAAGATTATGGAAAGAATTAACTACCACATGTGGCGCTTTGCACATCTTTTTTAAATTTGTGGCACATTTTTGTGCATCTTTTCACTTGTAGGCTTATTTTGTGCCTCTTTTTCAAATTGCAAACTTTTGCACATTCCTTTTGATTTTTATACATTTGTATATTTCTCAAGAGTAATTTTGATCTTTCCAAAATTAATAATAAAAAATTTCAAAATTTTCTAAGTGCATATATATTTATTGATAAGTGAAATACAAAATAAGAAAACAACATAATTATAATAATAATATTAGACATTAATGTAGTCTAAATAAGAGACATGAAATTGACAATTTTAATTACATCAAGTTATAAGCAAAACTTAAATTTAGAAAAATTTGATTTTCTAATAAATTTAATTTTAACTTGCATTTCAAAGTATATCACTCTTAAGATAAAAAATTATAACGATTGTCATATGGGCTAACACATATTTCTAAAAACAAGATTAAATCCAAAATAGGATAACTTATATTGATATCAAAATAAATGATATTACAATCTCAGTAAATGATATCAATACGACATAAGATTCAAAAAAAAAATATTTAATGAAAAGAAAATGCATCACTTCCTAAATCACAAAACTAACACATCAACTAAAGAAAACAACAAAAACAAGTACATGTGCCACTCAGATGGACCCTGATCTAGAGGAGGAGGAGAAGGTGAAACACTGAAGAAGTTGAAATAGCTACTCATCATAAGCATATTGGAATTTATATCATTTATTTGTTCTCTCATATATCCCATATCTTGAGTGTATTGTATATCCTGCTGCTACATATGAGCTTCAATTTGATCAAACCTTTGATCAAAGTAAGTCTCTAAATGGTCAAATCTTTGAACCAAATCCTGATAATTTGGTTCATTAGTAGGTGCAGGTGCAGCTTCTTGTTTTTCCTCAGTATCACAAATGACATGTGTTTTACTTGGTTCTTCTTTATTGAAGATTGCTCTAAATGATCCATCATTGTAGTAGAGCGATTCATCAAAATCTTGATCAGGATGAACCAAATTGTATTTCTTATCCAGAATATAGGAAACCAGATGTCTTAAGATAATGTTCTTCTTTCTTTTATGTTCGACATGACCAATTTCAGTGAGTCCATAAAGATAGTCAAGGATTAGTTGGGCTTCATCTATAGGTTTTTCAGTCATGATCAAGAAGGTTACTATAGAAAGAAGAGGAGTAATGTTGATTCTATCACCAGCTTTAGAAATTATATAAGTTCTAAGAACATGCTGGATGATACGAGCATTATGAATGAGACTGGATACTTTAGGCATATGCTCGTTAAAAATGATTCCTCTAATCACTGTATTAATTTCAGACCATTCATATTCAGAAGTGGTGGTCAAGGTATGTGCTCTAGCTCCCTCAGTCCTTATGTTCAAAAAGATTCCTAGGTCAGCTTTGGTGATTTCAACTTTTTTCTTAAAGATATAGGAACATATAACAGAATGGTCAGAGTTGAAAAACATGTTTGCCAGGAAATAGTGAAAGGTTTCTTTGTTGTAGAGATAAACTAGTGTGGGGATGAAACAAAAATGAGTTGAATAAAACAAGTTCATTACCTGAAAGGTCAGTTGATCCTGGATAAGAATTCTAGAGGGTGTGATCTTAGCGGACACGAATATGGGGAAAGACTCTTTATTGGCTTTGGAAAGAAAGTTATTGGAAGAGTTTTTAGGTGGTCCCTAGGCTAGAATCTTTTGACGCTTGCTTGAACTTGCCATTGGAAAGGATCTAAAGGATGAAAGGTTTTGAAAGTGATGTGTGGGTGTGACTATTGAGTTTAAAAGCCCACCAATTTATTAAAAAATGACTATTCGTATAGACAAAATTACGTTCGTCCCATACGAAAAAAATTTTGTATGGACGAATGAATGAGTCCAAAATAAAATGGTTTTTCGTAATCACACAACATACGAAGCGTCCTTTTGTACAGACTTTTGACCAAAATGATTATACAAAAGACCACGTGTTCGTCCTGGACGATCAGAACTTATGATCATTTTAATGGTAGTTGAAATCATCCCCTGCATTAAATCGACATGTGTTCCGGACGAACCAAAGGTTCGTACGTATGAAATATAGCATTAAAAACTACCTTATCCGTTTAACTGACATTCAATCATCCCGTCGTTTGAATAAGTTTGTCTTGGACAATTGCGACGATCGTACAGACGAAGTGAAAATTAAAAACTGAAAAACTGGATGCAAATGTTTTAAAATCTGATAGTTTGACACACGGCATAATTCGTCCCGTACGAAAAAATTTCATCCCGGACGATTGTCACTCAAATTTTTCAAAACAAGCACTCAATCAAAACTAAAATACAGGCATACTAAAAACACAATGAAAATGAAAACAAAATCTCCAGATACGGAAAAAAAATCACAAAACACAATGATATACAAAAATTATTAATTAAAAATACACATCAATGTTGTAGAAAAAACAATTTTATTAAGCATTCAAATTGATTACTCCAAGCCTTATTCTTAATGCACTGAAAGTATCAAAGGCTAAAGGTTTTGTAAAACGTTCTGCAAGTTGATTTTCAGTAGAAACATGAGTGAGCTCAATTTCTCCTTATAAAATCCTCAAATCTTTCATTTTCAAATTCTCCTCCATGATCACTTTGTATAGTCATAATTTCACACCCAAGTCTTCTTTGAATCCAAGTCAAAAAAATTTTAAATTCCTCAAATTATTCACTCTTATGAAATAGAAATTTAACCCATGAGAATCTTGAGTAATCAACCACAATCACAAAACCGTATACCTTCCCTCCTAGACTTATAGTTCCAACTGGTCCAAAAAGATTCATATGCAAATTCTTAAATGGTTTACTAGTTCTAAGATCCTTATTGAATTGAAAAGAGGACTTCACTTACTTTTTTAATTAACATGCATCACAAAGGTGGTCCTTAGTAAAGTCTAGTTTTGGTATATCTCTCACTAAGTTCTTTTGGGTAATCCTCCTAAGGTTTTTCATGCTAGAATGACAAAGTCTCCTATGCCAAAGTCATGACTCATCAGAAATAGTTTTTAAACAAAAAGTAGTAGGAGTTTGAATGTAATTAAAGTCTAGCATATAAATATTATTAACCCTTTTACCATTTAAAACATCATTTCCATTTAGGCGTAAAATGCAGCAAGTAGGAAAAAATTTTAAACAATATCATTTGTCACATAGCTGGCGTATACTTAACAAATTATACTTTAAGCCTTCTACCAATAAAACATTTTCAATATAAAAATTCTTTAGATTTCAAATCATACCTATCCCAATCACCTTCCTTATGGTGTTATCTTCAAGTGTAACCTTGCCTCCACTCCAGGCTTCCAGTGATATAAATGTGCAGTATCTCCAATCATATACTTTTAACATCCGCTGTCCAGGTACCATATGCTTTCATGAGATCTTGTGTGAGAGCGAATCTCTTCTTGATCTGACTGATCAAGACTATCGGCCATTAAGTACAGAATAGTGACTTCCTCTTCCTTTTTTGTCTCTAACGTGACCGAAGCTGAGTTTGCCAAAAAAGCTCTTTGGAATTTCTTCTTGCCCTTCTTCACAAAAGGTTTCTCCTCCACCTTCTCCTTGCTAGGAGTGACTTTGAGTTTTGGGCAATCTATCTTTATATGTCCAAGTTTCTTGCACTCATAGCAAATAACATCATTCAAAACCTTTACATTTCTATTAAATTTAACTCTACTCCATTGCTGGCGTCTCTTTTGCTTCCTCTTCAGAAAGCTTCTGAATTGTCTAGTCATTAATGCGATGTCATTTTCATCCTCAGATTTTGAGTGTTCACTCTCAGACTCCTCCACTTTCAGTGCTATGTTCTTCTCCCTTCGTGGTTCACCTGCATCAATCTTTCTTTGGCTAACCCTATTGCGGATCTATGATTTTGATGATAGCAAAAATTTCTTATTTCTCTACGATTGCCTTATGTGCTAACGTTTCAGGTCCACACGATCAGACTTCAATCTAGAACCAGCTCAAGATTGGGTAGACTAGGTCTGTGTCAATTTGTAATCTTTTTCCTTTCTTGAGTCTGTTGTATTTGGTGTGGTATCTGATGATTTGTAACTTGGAATCAAACCTTAATTGTTTTCCTTAATTACCAGATTAATTTAGGCATAATTATACTACATCATCCAGGATGATGTCCCGGACAATATCCAAAAATAAAAGCTACCTAAATAGATATGGTGGGTGATTATTTTTTATTTGAGCCTATCATCCCGACCTATATAAATATCATCCAAAACGATGTGCTTAATGATGGCTTCCTTAACCAGGATGCCCTAATTAGGGTTTCTATTTTTAGCTGGTCATCAAGGCCGATTTATGGATCAACATGGACGTTGTGACAAAAAAAAAACTCTAAAAATAGTCAGAAATTTTTTCTTAAGTGTGTGAAGGCTACTTAGCATAAAGAACCACTTTATTTATAATTGACTCAAGAAAAGGAAAAGATTACAAACTGACTCAAACCTAATCTACCTAATCTAAAGCTGGTTCAAATTATAGTTTTGATCTTGTGAATCTAAAATATTAGTAGGCAAGGTAGTCATAGAGAAATAGAAGTGTTTACTATTATCAAAATTCTATTCCCTGAAATCAGATTAGTAACAACTTAGGCTAAGGTTACTTCATCTAATAATATAATTGGGGAGAGTCTCTCGAGGGCATTGTCTAGCCACAGCTAACTCTCCAATTGTGACCCAGTGCTCAACACTAACAAATCTATGCACAAATAACTGCTCTAACTCTACAAAAGTGCAGACTAAATCATTAGGGAGGTTGATGTACCAAGCAAAGGCCACCCTAATTAAATTACCGATAAAGAGTTTCAACATCAAGGCATCATTCCCTCCTATATTTCAACATATGGCTCGATACTGAGCCACATGTTGCCTCGGGTTACTAAACTCATCAAACACTTTAAACCATGGGAAATGAAGCCAAGGGGTTGTGCTCCATCTCATACTCAACTGGGTAGGGTCTCCCTATGATGATAACCTCTCCAATTTTCTTGGAGGAAACGGCCTGCTCGGCTTTTTAGGCAATTAAGTCATGAATCTATCCTACGGATAATTATGCTGACTGGATCTAAATTGAGGAAGTAAAAGTAGCTGTATAGGTGGCCTTGGGACTATTCTCTAGACCATGTCCACTCCTTCGGGGTTTGGTGCTACCGGTGGCACTAAGGGATCATCCATGGATGTAGTAGGAGTACATACACCCATTATCTGGGGCATCACCCCTAAAGCTATCAACTAAGCAGTCATCGCAACCATAGCTTTGGACATCTCTGCCATCTGAGTCTAAAGGTGCAAAATGGTAGCCTCTATATCCACTTACCATGGAGATCCACCCACCTTGGGCTCTCCCTTCTCATTCTCATCCTCAAGCTCTCTTTGCTCATTTGAGTGACCTCATCTGGTAATCACACACACCCAGTGCATTGGTAAATCTCCATCTGACTCATCCTCAAGTATGTCCTACTCGGAGAAGGTCTTATAAAGTACCTCTATACACATACCTGTTGCAACTCATGACCCCGAGACTCAGAGTTTGAGATTTTGATGATGATAAATAATGTCATTTTAATTATCTTGAGATTTATTGAATATTATTTGCTATTGTCTGTGAGTACTAATATTTCAGGAAAGATCAAAAGCAACTCATGATGACAGGAATACTCAAGAATGGGTAGATTAGGAGTATGAGTCTGTAATGTATTTTAATGTTTATTTTATTTTTATTTTCTTGAGTCTGGCCACAAAATGCATAAAAGTCTGAGCAACCATGCACACACACAGGGGGGGAGTGTTTTTTAAATAAAAAATTTAGAGTTTTCTTTCTCTGTAGATCGTATTGTATGATATTATTTTGTATCGTACGATCAAAGCTTTGTAGGACGATTCTCTGAATAGATCGTACCATACAAATATAATCGTACTGTACGATATGTTCAGATCCAAAACCCTATCCATTGTTTTAACTTAAGTTATTTTGTGCCGCTCGTACTGTACGAACACATTTGTACTGTACAATTTATTTTAAATACTTACTTAATTTAACCCGTGATTAGTGCAATAAATACGAGCTTAATTATAATTTGAACATCGTACTGTACGAACAAGTTCATACCATACGATGAACAAAGACAATTATAATCGTCCTGGATGATCTCTTGGATTTTGTCTCATCGTACTGTATGACATACATCGTACCATACGATAAACAGAGACGATGTTTGATCGTCCCAACTATCGTCCTGTACGAACAGAATTATTATGGATCATACCGTACGATTTAATATTGTACTGTATGAATGTTTTTGAACTTTTTGTACTACTTCGTACCAGGATGAAGTCTGTTTATACATATCATACTATACATTAGAAACCGTATTGTACGATAGTAATGGCTACTTTTGAAATCTCAGGGATTTTGGAGCCCGTTTTATGTGTAAAACTTGTCATATTTTGGTGTGTGAATTAGAAGAGGAGAACGTGGTTAGAGAGGGATTCCGAGGGAGAGAGCTCTTGAGAAGTTCTTTAGGGTTTGAGAGAGGAAGGAGAAGGTGAGTGTTGTGAGGAAGAAGAGGTGTGAGGGAGATCACACGGTTGCTCCGAACTTGCTGCATCTTGCTCCTCCGTGGCCCTAGAAGAATTTGTGGGAGGATCTCCAAGGGAAAAGGCTCTTCTACATCTGTGACCTCGAGGTACTCTGCCTTCTCCAGGAGGAAGAAAAATGAGAAGGTTCTCTGCCATCGCCAGGAGGGTGAAAATAGAATTTGACACTCCGCCACGCCGGGTTGGTGAAAGGGAGTATTGTAAGGGCTTCTCCGCCTTGCCAAGGGGGGCAAAAAGAGAGCTATTGCTTGTAGTGAAATACCCAGAGCAGAGGACTTCGGGGAGTGGACGTAGGTCATGGTTTGACCGAACCACTGTAAAAATCTCGATGTGATTTTTCTTATTGTCTTTCATTACTTTTACTGTGTGCTTTTATTTTTTTTTTCCTTTCAATATTTGCTTGAGAAAATTTGTGAAAAAGATTGTTTAAATTTTCATGTTAAAATTTTAAAACATCAAAAATATTAGAACTTCTGCTTAGGTTTTAACTATTGTCAAAAAGTTTTCACAATTCACCCCCCCCCCCCTCCTCTTGTCCATCTAGTAATTTAAATTGGTATCAGAGCCAGTTTTCAAAAATAGTATTTTAGAAAACCTTGAAAAAATGATCATGTCACATTTTGGTAATCGCAACACTGTGGAGGGTTATTCAATAACCCGTCCACCACTTTTTGATCACATTCCATTTGTTTTCTGGAAAATTAGAATGTCTACTTTTTTTACAATCTATTGATTACCGCATGTGGATGTTAGTGACCGATGGATATGTTGCACCATTAAAATTATTAATGGATTAAAAACTCCTATACCTTTTAATGAATGGAGCAATGATGATAGGGAATTAGCCCAATTGAATGATAAATGTTTAAATTGTTTTTTCTGTGCGTTGAAGTCTGAGGATTATATGAGAGTATCTACCTGTACCACTGGTAAGGAAATTTGGGATAGACTGTGCATTACATACGAAGTAACAAGTGAAGTAAAACAGTCTAGGCTTAATATTTACTACACGATTATGAACTCTTCCGCATGAAACCTAGCGAAACAATATCTGACTTGTACACTAGGTTCACCCAAATCGTGACATCCTTGCATGCATTAGGTAGAGAGATTTCAAATTCTGAGAAAGTAAATAAAATTCTTAGATGCTTACCTAGTTCCTATGATGCAAAGATAACTGTTATCACTGAATCTAACGACCTTAACATTTACTCTATTGATAATCTCCTTGGGTCACTCATTGCATGCGAGCAATGAGTGAGTCAGAGACAAAGTGATGCAAGTGAAAAGTAGAAGGAGCAAACGGTGGCATTAAAAGCAAGCAACTCAGAAAGTGAAAGCTCTGCAGGGGAGGAAGAGGATGAGATAACACTGATGACCCGACAGTTCAAAAATTTCCTGAAGAGAAAATAGAAGCTTCATCAGAACAGCTGGAATAAAAGTAAGAACTCAAGGTCCAATAAGGTTTCATCTGATACAATCTGTTTTAAATCCAGGAAGCCAGGTCACCTTCGAACTGATTCCCCAATCTGAAGAGTCAACCAACTAAGGAGAAAGGAGATGAAAAAGCCAAATACAAGAAAGGAAAGATGAAGACACAAAAAGCTTTTTAGGCCGACTCTGCCTCAGAATCATCAGAAGAAGAAGTAGAGGAGGAGGTAACAAATATGTGTCTTATGGCTAATGATAACCTTGATCAATCAGAATAAGATGAGGTATGTCAACTTTCATATGAAGAATTATTGCTTATTTCTAAAAATATCCATGACTCGTATAGGAAGTTGAAAAAGATGCATGCCAAGCTTAATATTGAATTTAATTCTTTACAAACCGAGCATGCTAAGTTGTTTAAGAAAAATTCTGATTTAGATCCTGATCATATGCTACTTCTCTATGAGTATGATGCATTAAATAAGAAGCATATTGAACTAACTGAAACGCATGAAACCTTGAAAATCACTCATGTTGAACTAGAAGAAGCTTTTCATAGGTTAGACAAACTAGCATTAGAAGTAGATCATAATGAGCATTTGTTAAAAATAGAATTTCATGGATTGACATATCAAAACAACATGTATAGTGAAAGAATCAAATAACTAGAAAATGAAATTGCATCACTCACAGGCCAACCTAGAAAGCCACCAACACAGCATGCATCATATAACTCTAGGAAGAGGCACCACCACCCACATAGATTAGTAAACCCATTTCCTGGTGTTAGGTGCTTCTCTTGTGGCATGCTAGGTCACATAGCCCGCACATGCACAATTTACCGTATGACACACTTAGTATGGAGACCCAAACTGCATCCATCACAGCATAGCATGCATACATCTTATTCATGTAAGCATAAGGTGGAACCCAAACTCACTTGGGTTCCCAAATTTAATCTCTAAATGAAATTGTAGGGATGTTCTCACAAAAGACCTAGTGAGAGCATGTGGTACCTGGATAGAGGCTGCTCGCGACACATGACTGGAGATATGAAGAAGTTCATCCTACTAGAGACCAAAACTGGAGGCAAAGTAATGTTGGCGAGACAACACTACCAGGAAAGTGTTAGGCTCGGGTATTGTTGGTAATGCTAAAAAAATTTTAATTGAAAATGTCTTATTAGTTGATGGTTTGAAACATAATTTACTTAGCATTAGTCAACTGTGTGACAAAGGTTTTGATGTTAAATTTCTATCTTATAAATGCCTGATTAGTTTATTTGATAAACTAGTTTTAGAAGGAAAATGAATGAACAATATTTACATGTTAGTGAAAGTTCGTTAAGGATGTTAAGCCTTATGAACTTAGTCCCAAGCTAACCAAGATGGGGGGTGAATTGGTATTTTAAAAAATTCTTTTCACAAAGAGAGAAAATTGCATAAACCAAATCACACCACAAAAATAAATATGGAATTTAAAAGTGCGGAAGGAAGAAAAGAAACACAGAAATTTATAGTGGTTCGGTCGACTCGACCTACGTCCACTCCTTGGAGGCACCCTCCAAGTATTGCACTACAAAAACGTGACTCTCCTTTTGCCCCCACAGCTAGGCGGAGAAGCCCTCACAAGAACCTCCTTTTTGCCACCCCGGCAAGGCAGATAACCTTCCTCCTTTTGCTTCCTCCTGAAGCTGGCAGAGAACCAAAACCAAAGGCAAACTCCTTACCTCTACCGACCCTTCCACGGACAAGAAACTCTAGACGAAGATGAAGCAGAGCGATCCTTGAAGCAACCCTTGTGAATCCCCTCACAAGCTCCCCCTCACAAGATCCTCTCTCTCTCCTCTCTCTCTTTCTCTCCTCAAGGTCTTCTCAGATCAAGGCAGCAGCCAAAAGTCTTGAAAACCATTGAACAAGAGCTCTTAAAAAGAAGAGCTTCAAAAGAGCTCATTAATTGCAAGTTGCCGACAATATCGTCCAAACCGATATGGACATCGGCCTGGCCGATCAGTACAAATCAATGAAGATCAGCCAGAGCATAGCCCTGGATGCAAAGCTGGATGATTGAAAATTGGCTTGATCGTCCAGGACGATCTCACGATCGTCCTGGCCGATCAGTTCAAATCAGAGAAAAATCATCCTGACAATAGCCCTGGATACGGGCTGGCCGATATTGATCGTCCTGAGGTAACTTAAGGTTTGTGACTGGTTCATCCTGGCTGATCCTGCGATCGTCCATGACGATATGATCGTATCAATAATCCTTAATTACTCCCTTGATTTCCTGAACAATTATGGCATAATTTGTGAATATCGTCCAGGCCGATCCACGGATCGTCCTAGCCGATAATTTAAAAATACAGTATACCATAATTGACTATGGCGGCTACTTCTTTCTATTTTGAGCTTATCGTCCTGGCCGATACATGTATCGTCCAGAACGATCTGTTAATGTCGGCTGCCTTAATTAAGAATCCTTAATTAGACTTTCTATTTTAAGCTGATCGTACAGGCCGATCCAAAAATCGTTCTGGCCGATATGAGTAAAAACAGAAATTCTAAGTCTCTCAAGTGTGTGTGTGAAGGGTTACATAGCATCAGTCTCTTTGACCATTACAAGTAGACTCAAGAGGTGAAAATCAAACGTACAGACTGACTCAACCCTAAACCTATGCATTCCTAAACTTGGCTCCTTCTTGATCGTCCGATCTTTGATTCCTAAAAAGTTAGAAGCAACAAGCAGTCCAAGAGAAACAGTGTTTGTCAATCATCAAAACATAAGCCATGAAAAATAGATTTGCAATAGTTAGACCTTGATTGCATTGATAGCTCAAATTCATTTTGTTTGAAAATAATAGTTGATGACTCGTGGCTATGGCATAGGAGATTATGCCAAGCTAGTATGAAAATTCTTAGAAACATCACTCAGAAAAACATAGTTAGAGGCGTACCTAAGTTAGATTTCACAAAGGATCATTTATGTGATTCTTACCAACTTGGAAAATAAGTCAAATCATATTTTCATTCTATTAGAGATGTGATCATCGCTAGGCCACTAGAAATCCTACACATTGACTTATTTGGACCCGTTAGTACAGCCAGCCTAGGTGGAAAAAAATATGGATTTGTGATTGTAGATGACTTCACTTGATTCACTTGGGTAAGATTCTTAGCACATAAAAATGAGTCTTTTAAGAAATTTAAGGTTTTCTCCACATGGATTCAACGGAAATTGGGTTGTGAAATCTCAATAATTCATAGCGATCATGGTGGAGAATTTTAAAATGATAGATTTGAATCATTCTGTCAAGAGCTAGGAATAGAACACAATTTCTCGACCCCTAGAACGCCACAACAAAATGGTATAGCATAAAGGAAGAATAGAACCTTGGTAGAAGCAGCTAGGGAAATGTTAGCGGAGTACACCCTTCCTAGATAATTTTGGGCAGAAGCAGTCAACACAGCATGTTATGTTTTAAATAGGGTGAACATTAGATCTAACCTAAACAAAACTCCGTATGAACTCCTTAAGGGTAGGACACCAAACCTTTCACACTTTCATGTCTTTGGGTGCAAGTGCTTCATCTTGAATAATGGTAAACATCCCTTAGGAAAATTTGATCCCAAGTCTGATGAGGGTGTCTTCTTAAGTTATTCTTCTGTAGGTAAAGCCTATAGAATATTAAATAAGAGAACCCTAGTAGTAGAAGAGTCCACCAATGTGATATTTGATGAATCATATAAGCCCTTTGAATCTAAAATTGAAGATGATGAAATAGATGCAATTCAAGGAGTTGAGACTATGACCTTAGGAGAAAGGGTCGAACCTCAGGAAGATTTGCCAAGAGAATGGAGATATTCTTCTAGTCATCCTAAAGAGTTAATTTTAGGAGACCCTTCAGAAGGTGTAAGAACTAGGCATGGACTTAGGAAGGAGGTTAGTCATTCAGTATTCATCTCTATGATAGAACCTACAAATATATATCAAGCATTAGGAGATGAATTTTGGATTCTAGCAATGCAAGAAGAGCTAAACCAATTCACTAGGAATGGTGTTTGGGAGCTAGTCAAGAGACCTAAAGAATAAAGTGTTGTTGGAACAAAATGGGTCTTTAAGAATAAGGTGAATGATTCAGGAACAATAATAAGGAATAAAGCCAGACTAGTAGCTAAAGGGTACAACCAAATTAAGGGAATAGACTTTGAAGAAACCTTTGCACCTGTTTCTAGACTAGAAGCCATAAGAGTTCTCTTAGCTTTAGCTTGCTTCAAGAACTTTAAGTTATATCAAATGGGTGTAAAGAGTGCATTTCTGAACGGGGTAATTAAGGAAGATGTCTATGTTGAGCAACCCCCCAGATTTGAAAGTTCATAATTTTCAAACCATGTATTCAAATTAAAGAAGGCATTGTATGGATTAAACCAAGCACCTAGAGCATGGTACGAAAGACTTAGCTCATTTCTATTATATAGAGGATTTAAAAAGGGTAGTGTAGATACTACACTCTTTTTACAAAAGGTCAAAGAAGAAATTCTCATTGTTCAGATATACGTGGATGACATTCTATTTGGATCTTCAGATAAAATGTTATGTGATGAATTTTCAAAAATAATGAGTAATGAGTTTGAAATGAGCATGATGGGAGAACTTAATTACTTTCTTGGCTTTAGTGTAAAACCAAATGGATAATGGAACTTTTCTTAGCCAAACAAAGTACATTAAGGATATCTTGAAAAAATATAAAATGGATAATGCTAAACCCATGAACACTCCAATGAGCTCAACAACTCAATTAGATAAAAATCCTAATGGAAAATCAGTAAATCATAAGAAATATAGAGGAATGATTGGGTCCCTTGTTTACCTGACAGCCAGTGGACCAGACATAATGTTTAGTGTGTGCCTCTGTGCCCGTTTTCAAGCTGATCCTAACGAGTCTCACTTAACTGCTGTCAAGAGAATTCTTATATATCTACTAGGCACCCCAAACTTAGGAATTTGGTATCCTAGGCACAGCACTTCCTTTGAAATCTTAAGGTACTCAGATTCTGACTTTGCAAGATGTAGGATATATAGAAAAGCACCTCTGGTACCTGCCAATTCATAGTGCAATCATTAGTTTCTTGGTCCAGTAGGAAGCAAAACTCAGTAGCACTTTCCACAGTCGAGGAAGAATATATTGCAGTAGGAAGTTGTGTTGCACAAATACTATGGCTAAAACAACAAATTCTTGATCTTGGCCTACCTGTAGGAACCATTTCAATCATGTGTGACAACACAAGCGCAATTTGCATCTCTAAGAACCCAATTCAGCACTCTCGAACAAAACACATAGACATTAGATACCATTTTATTAGAGATCACGTTGCTAAGGGAGATATAGAATTGCATCACATCACTACAGGAGATCAATTAGCTGACATATTCACAAAACCTCTAGCTTTCGACACCTTTAGCACCTTGAGGACTAGATTAGGTGTCATAGATATAACTGCAATAAAAAAAATCAAAAAAAAAAAAAAAAAAAAAAAAAAAGGGTTGCTCCTGATCATCACACACACACTACATAAAAAGCACTAAATTGTAACTCTTTATATCGTACTGTACGATACACATATCGTACTATTCGGTATATTATAATCTACACATAACACACCTAAACGGTAAATTTTGTCTCTATTGATCGTACTGTATGACTCACATCGTACTGTACAATATATTATTGGTCATCGTACTATACGATATCTCTTCTTCGTACTGTACGTGCCACATCATCGAACGGATTGGGATGAATTTAAGCGTGCTGATATGTTATTATTATCGGTCGAACTGTATGACTAACATCGTACTGTACGATCCACCTTAGCCAATGGATAAGAATGAAATAAAGGCGTTCGGTACGGTATTAATGCAATTTGAACTGTATGATACACCTGTTCGTACAGTACGATACGTTTGGTCAAAAGTCATACTGTATTCTTTGGGATGATCAATATTCCTCTGATCGTACTGTACGATATTCATCATACTGTACGTTTTGACCTCCTTTTCCCGGTACGAACCGTCAGAACAATTAATGCCATATCGTACTGTACGATAAAATATCGTACTATACGATGTTGGGAAAATTCTATAAATTGCCCGGCTAGGCTGCTGTTTTCACTCACACTTTCCTCACTTCACTCACACCTTATCCTTCTCACATTTCACACCTTCCTCACTTCACTCTACACGATGTCTTGCTCCAGCAAGAGAGGCCGTTTGGCAACTAGAAGTTCATCTTCTTCTAGCCATCACAGCGCTCGGTTCCTAAGTGCTGAAAATGAGGAAGCCTACCATAAGTATAAGGCCTGCAAAATTACTCCTTCCAAAATGCTCAATCAGGCTACACTGAATTTCGAGGAACTGAACCACTTTGCTTCCACCACCTTTCAGTTCCTCCTCACCCTGACCTTTCCCTACAACTCCGAACTTTTATTAGAATTTCTAGCAAATCTCACCTACACTGTCGACAACACAACTTTCCACTCCTTTGTTTGTCGTCAAAACATATAAATCACTAGAGTCGACATCGCCCAATATATTGGGCTATCCACTGAAGGTCCTAGGGTTCGTTCCTTTCTCATAAATGAATTTGATTGGAGCGATGTTAATCAAGTCCTTAGGAATGCCGCTTTCTATCAACACCAGCCCCTCGTCCAATCACTAAATCGGAATGCTAGAATTATTCAACATGTCCTTAGAACCTCTATAATACCCAAAGCTGGCGACCGGATCAACATGACCCCTATTTTATCTGTCGCTACCTATCTCATTATGTCCAACACCAAATTCGATGAGGTCAATTTAATTGTTGACAACATTCGTCATATGACCTTCGTTTGTCTTCCTACAACTCACCGAAAACAAAATATAGCTCTTGGTCACCTTATAGTATATATTCTCCAAAATAAATATCATTGACCTATCCTGGTTAACTCGACAATATTCCTATTTTTTTATACGGATGCCTCTTTCTGTATTCTTTTCCATCGGGGACACGAGCCAGAAGAACCTGTATTTAACGAAGAAGAAGGAGAAGATGCCCCAGCCGCAGCTCCAGCACTTCCACGATGACATGCACATCCTCAAGCACCTGCACCAGCACACGATGATTTGGTCGAACGATTCGACCAACTTTAGACTCGTCTCGATACTCACATTCAAGAACAACATCAACAACATGAGAAAGATATGCAATGGTTTGGAGAACGCTTTACTGCTATTGATTAGTGCTTTGACACTCTCTTTCAGTACTTCCAACCAAATCCACCTCCACCACCGTCTCATCAGGATCCTCTACTTTAGTTATTCTTTGTATTGTAGCTTCTTTTTATTTTAGTGTTTGCTCCTCTTTTGGTGCTGTCAAAAGGGGGAGAAGGTTGTTGTATTTCATTTCTATGGTTAAATGCATGTTTTTTTTCTTTCGTACTGCATTTTCTTTTATTTCATTTTTTCTTGTTCTTATGTTTAAATTAAACTTAAAAAAAATGCTTTTAATAATTGCTTAAAACAAACATTATTTGACATCATCAAAAAGGGGGAGATTGTTGCAACTTATGACCCTGAGACCCCGAGTTTGAGTTTTTGATGATGACAAATAATGTCGTTTGAATTATCTTGAGATTCATTGAATATTATTTGCTATTGTCCATGAGTACTAACATTTCAGGAAAGATCAAAAGCAACTCAGGACGACAGGAAAACTCAAGAATGGGTAGATTAGGAGTATGAGTCTGCAATGTATTTTATTGTTTATTTTATTTTTATTTTCTTGAGTCTGACCACAAAATGCATAAAAGTCTGAGCAACCATGCACACACATAGGGGAAGAGTGTTTTTTAAATGAAAAATTTAGAGTTTTCTTTCTCTGTAGATCGTACTGTATGATATTATTTTGTACCGTACGATCAGAGCTTTGTAGGACGATTCTGTGAATAGATCATACCGTACGAATATAATCATATTGTACGATATGTTCAGATCCAAAACTCTAGCCATTTTTTTAACTTAAGTAAGTTATTTTGTGCCGCTCGTACTGTACGAACACATTCGTACTGTACGATTTATTTTAAATACTTACTTAATTTAACTCGTGATTAGTGCAATAAATCCGGGCTTAATTATAATTTGAAAATTGTACTGTACAAACAAGTTTGTACCATACGATGTACGAAGATGAATTATAATCATCCTAAAGATCGTCCTGGATAATCTCTTGGATTTTGTCTCATCGTATTGTATGACGTACATCGTACCATATGATGAACAGAGATGATGTTTGATCGTCCCGACTATCATCCTATATGAACAGAATTGTTGTGGATCGTACCGTACGATTTAATATCATACTATACAAATGTTTTTGAACTGTTCATACTACTTCATACCAGGGCAAAGTCTATTTATACATATCGTACTGTATGATTAGAAACCATACTGTATAATAGTAACAGCTACTTTTGAAATCTCAGGGGTTTTGGAGCCCGTTTTATGTGTAAAACTTATTATATTTTGGTGTGTGAATCAGAAGAGGAGAACATGGTTAGAGAGGGATTCCGAGGGAGAGAGCTCTTGAGAAGTTCTTTAGGGTTTGAGAGAGGAAGGAGAAGGTGAGCGTTGTGAGGGAGAAGAGGTGTGAGGGAGATCACACGGTTGCTCCGAACTTGCTACATCTTGCTCCTCCTATGGCCCTAGAAGAATTTATGGGAGGATCTCCAAGGGGAAAGGCTCTTCTACATCCATGACCTTGAGGTACTCTGCCTTCTCCAGGAGGGAGAAAAATGAGAAGGTTCACTGTGATGGCCAGGAGGGTGAAAACAGAGTTTGGCACTCCGCCACGCCGGGTTGGTGAAAGGGAGTATTGTAAGGGCTTCTCCGCCTTGCCAAGGGGGACAAAAGGAGAGCTATTGCTTGTAGTGAAATACTACTCCGGGGAGTGGACGTAGGTCATGGTTTGACCAAACCACTATAAAAATCTCGGTGTGATTTTTCATATTGTCTTTCATTACTGCGTGCTTTTATTTTATTTTCCTTTCAATATTTGCTTGAGAAATTTTGTGAAAAAGATTGTTTAAATTTTCATGTTAAAATTTTAAAACATCAAAAATATTAGAACTCCTGCTTAGGTTTTAACTATTGTCAAAAAGTTTTCAGAATTCACCCCCCCCCCCCCCCCCTCTTGTCCATCTAGTAATTTCAATACCCATAGAGGAAGAGATCTTATGGGTGCTAGGAACTGAAACTGCCTCTAACCGGCCTGGTGAACCATTTGGAGGAACTATAACATCTGTATCACAAACTATTGGGGCTACCCCATACCCAAAAGAAATAACTATCTCCATTTGCTCTACTATCTCTACTGACTGTATTATCCTGATAGAGCTATCCACCTTTTATCATCTCCAAACCCACCTGCTATGGTGGGATTAACCATGATAACTAACTGCTAAGGGACATAATATTTGAACAGATCTAAGATCAAACAGGCTCCAAATACTATCTTGGTCTATGACGATGTGGGGTCATCTAACATAAGGAGCAATTATCTATGGTCAAACTGATAGAACTGAACTAACAGGCTGCCTGGGTGACTGTCCTCTCTGCCACCTATATGTCTACCTTAAAGTCTATCTCTATAATGAAATGGATGCTTGAGAGATCTGATGTAATAACCTCTCTATATTGATAGGCCCTTGACCTCGTGCTAGGCGAATGATACTATGAATCCTCTAAGAGAGGTTCGGGAAGCATCATCCCCATGGACACTAGCTCAAAGTAAAGTAGTAGTAATAGGAGGAGTCTCCCGAATGTGAGTGATGTCCTCCTCATCACCAATGTGAACCAATGGAGAGAAGCGTCCTCCCTTGACTACTTCTTTCTCAGGTGCTACTACAACATCTAGTGTATGTGAAACTAAGAGGCCAGAGTAGCCTGTATAATAGGTGAGGTAGGTACTAGTCACCAAACCACTGGATGGGTAAAAGTAATCAGGAGTAGTCTAGGCACTAGCTGCCTAACCATAGGGTGCACTAACTATGCAAGAATAATAGTAGGATAAGTAGGTACTCGAACTATTTGCCGAGCCACTGGACATCCGAAGGGGCACATGCCTATATTTCCTCTCCTCTAGGGAGGGGAGAAGGGAGCAGCCTTTGCTATGGTCGGCCTACTGAGAGTGATGAAAGTCGAGTAATTGAAGGAACCAAAAGTAAATTCTCTAATAGGCTGACTAGCTAATAGGAACTCAGGGAGAGTCACCTACGCATCTGAACCAAAGTAAAAAGTCATAAAAGGAGCACGGGAAGCTATGACATTGCTGTCAACAAAAGAATAAAATAATTTGAAAAGATTGGTAAGAGTGGAAACAATAAGAATAGGAAAAAAGATAGATAGGAGATAGAATGGCCCATTAGGCTAGAAGGAAAGGTGCCTAACTAGGGAGAACCCTAGCTAGGGGGAATGAACTTAACTAGGGAGAACTTAAGGAGGTACAAACTTAACTAGGGAGAACCCTAGCTAAGAAGAGGCAATCCTAACTAGGGAGGATCCTAACTAAGAGAAGGATGGACCTAATTTAATGAGTACAAATCTCAGAGTACACAAATGAAAGAATAATATAGGATCCAAAGATGGAGAGTGAAACCTATTCCACCATGGTTTCCAAAAACTTGTGGACCTCTAAAAGGGATCTGCTATGTGGGGGACAAAATGCAAAGGAGTATACGATCGTACCATCCCGATGGATAAGATGATCGTATGCCTTTGCACTTTTTATAAGAGGGCTAATGGAAAGGTAGATTATATCACATAAATGATTCACCATTGAGGATAACAGCTCTCGCTAATGCATCCTGATGGGTCATAATATTTATGACCCAATCGAAATAATGAGTTTTTCCCACCTAATAGATCAGCTCAAGTGGGATTTATTTGATGGTGAAATTTTGTTTCCCATGGGTACAAGCCCTTCTAGTTAGTTACATCTCAAGCCGAAGCCTTATAATACTCTCGATTAAGGATTTGACATTATGCTTTCCAAAGTAGGATTGGCATAGAGGGGAGACTAGAAAATCCTACTTAAAGGGAAAGAAAGGGTTCTAGTGAGCTTAGTCAACATGCACAATTCATACCAACATTAAAAGGGACTAAGGAAATAAGAAGAAATAGAAGGAAGAAAGAAGCAATGCATCCAAAACATACATAAGGGAGGAATGGAAGTGGCATCATCCATGTGATGCAGATAGGCAGAATTTATAGCCCCTGAAAAGAAGGAGACTTACTCATCGATGAGGCGTACTATAAGATACCAAATGTAATAGCCTTGTACCTAAAATCTAAGGTGGGTTTAGTATTCTACACCCAACACTAACATCCATGTCCTAGTTAATATATTCTAGGCTTATATCCAACCTAAAAAGAAAAGCCAGCTAACCCCCTAAACACATAAAATCCATGTTTTCTAGTCCATATAAAATATGGGTGGGAGGTTGAGTTTTTTTTTTTTTTTTAAGTAAGGCCCACATCTAGAGAGTTTCCTAATTGGCCATGGACTTATGTAGGGTGAATGCTCCTAGAGCTAATGCAATTAAAATTTTAATCATATTTGTTTCTAATGCAATGTATGCTAGTTTAAGGCTTCAAATCAAGTATGCATGGAATTTAAAAAAGGCTTATGAAAAATAATTTTTTAGAAAAAATAGGGCTTCCCTAGGTCCAGTACCTCATATTCATAGACCATATTATCCGTACTCAATCTGCAGGCAGGGTAGTATCTTATAACAAGGGAGAAGAGAAATGCAATAATATGCAAATAACTCGGGATGATTCTACTTATTCTCTATATTGTTAGATTTCTATATTATTTAACTCTTAAAATATTAATTTTTAGTTATGAGTAGAAAATGATTTTTAGTCCTTAAAGAGCCTATCAAAGTCAGGCCACACACAAGAATGAAAGAAACCTAGAAAAAGCATATAATTTCTACTACACACATAAAGTAAACACATCAATATAAATCACCAGAGTAAAATAAAGTTCATAGTCAATGGCAAGTGTTGTATAAGTACAACTCAGACTTTATAGAAACATAATGGTGGTCAGGCTCCACCGATTTTAATCTTACCGAATGACGCAAGTCTTAAAAGCCAGACATTTATTCTTTAAGTATTTATCTTAAAGTGGATCATCCTTCTCCGGATAATCTTTCTTTAAATCATCTTCCTTTGAATCATCTCCTTCGGGCTCCATAAGGTTCATCCTCTAGAAGGGTACCCAAGTGAATAAGAAATTTCCTATGAAGAGCCTTTTTTTTTTCTCTTTGGCTATGGAGTATTGAAATGCCTCACTTTTAAATGACTTTCACAACTCGATTAGATCACAAATTACATCATTAAAAGAGAAAAATCTAGACTCTTATGCATGGTTATCCTAATAGAAAATCCCAGGTTGTTAAATAAAAAATCATCCTAAGCAGTTTATATACATAAATAAAACACATTTCCAATCACACTTAGCCATGCTCTTTTAATTTAAGGAGGGGGCTTAGCAATTTTTGAAGCATCTATAGAAAATAATATTAGTTTTAAAGCTTAATAATTTTTTCACCCTCTATTAGTGTTGCATGTGCATGGCCACTTGCAGAAGATAACATTAGTATCAATGGTGCTCCTAACCTATGGGTGATATGTCACACAAATCACATCATAAAAAAAATATAAAAAGTGCAATAATGAAATAAGCATCATCACAACCAACAAAAGAAAACCAAGTTAATCAACACACGAACCACATAGAATAACGCAATAACATAGATATAGAAAGGCAAATCATCGCCCCTAATCCTAGAGCTAGAAGTTATACCCTAGAAAATCTATGTGAGTGTAGTAGGCTTGTGTGGCTATAGATAGTTCCTATGTTGAGTAGTTAGTTCAAGTTACCTCATATTAATATTTGTTGAAAGGTCTGAAAGGAGAATTTTGATTATAGTTCAAGTATTAATGAATTAGGGCCTATTTTAGTTATTTTAATTTTTGTATCCATTTTAATACTAAGGGTAGTAATCTATAAAGCTTAAGTTAAGTTAGCAGGTCTTTGATGGTCCTAAGTAGCCCTATCTACTAAGTTAAGGGGGGTCCAAAAGGTCACTATTGGAATCATGCTAGTTTTAAGGGTTATAGTTTTTTAATTAAATATTAGTCCTTAAGGTGAGTAATTAGACTTTAATTTTGATGGATTTAGATTTTTCTAGGCAAAGCTACAAATTTTAGAAGTTTCAGGCCCTAATTAACGAATTACGGTTGACTAGAGAGTTGAATTTTTAATTTAGGTTAGTTTCTAGAAAATTAATATTTTTAATAAATACTAGATTTTAGTTAGAGTTTAATTTCTTTTAGTTTTCCCAATTTGAATTTTTCTGGAATTAGTTATGAATTTTTAAAGTTTGGGCAATTAATTAATTATTAAAAATTATTTAATGAAGGGCATTTTAGGTGTTTTGATCCATATCAGCTCCAAACTATTTGGAATCAACCCTAAATATCAAAAATGACCTAAAAAGGTGTTCCCAAGTGTTTGAGAAAAATTTGAAATTTTAAATAATTTTTATTTATTTAATTTAATCAAAAATTATTTTTAGACAAAATTAAATTATGGTTATGATTGAAGTATAATTATGGGGGTTTTAATTTTCTAAGATTAAGTACTAAATATAAAGATTTTGATATATTATGGGTAATTTTTTGATATAAAATAAATTTATTAGAATTTTCTAAATTTATCAAGGCTTTATAAAAAGGGTAGATTAGGGTTTGTTGATTACGAGGTTTAAAGGCTCCTAAAAATTCCTAGAAAATTTTGGGAGGTTTAAGATCTCACTAAGTTTAAGTATTGAGAGTATCATGTTAATCAGAGATCTGTCCTAGCTCCTATAAATTTTCTAAGATTGCTAGATTGGTCCTTAATTATTATCCTTAAGGTGTCCTTACGTTAAGTAGGTTTAAAATCAAAGTCAATGACTAACCCTTGGGGTAACATAAAGGGAATGCATAAAAATATAAACACACCAAATCTTAAGATCTAGGAGGGCCTAAGCTAAGTTCTCGTGCGTCATACACATTTAAAAGATGACAAAATAAGTAATTAAACATGCTTAACAATATAATTAGTGAACGATTGGAACTTAAACACCCACTAATCTTTCCCCATGAATTCCATTCATGTACATGATCTATGTTTAAAATTCCATGAAGAATATCTCTTAAAATAAGGGAATTTAAATATATAGGTAATTTAAAAGTATATATATATATATATATATATATATATATATATATATATATATATATATATATATATATATATATATATATATATATATATATATATATATATAAAAGTAAATTAATAAAAAATAATTCAATATAAATACATGTATAAATATAGGAGAGATCTACTGAGCACCAAAGCGAGGCTTCAAATTTATTTCAAAATAATATTTAATTTAAAAAAATCATATTATTCATTCAAAATAATTAAATAATAAGAAAATTTTCTAATAAAAATTATTCTTTAGGATCTAAAAATACTTTCAAATGAAAATACATAATGTTCTGAAAAATATGAGATTTTATATGCAAATTGCCTATTTAAAATGAAATAGTTATGAATTCTTAAATTTAAGGCATTTAAAAGATATTTTAAAATAATTTATAAAAAATAATTTGTAAAAAATGTTATTGAATCAAATTAAAGTAAATATTAAAGATTCAGAGATTTTTAAAGAACATTTTTCAAAATAATAATTACATAATTATTTAAGAAATATTTTTAAAATTAGATTTAATTATTTATTAATGAAATATTTAAGTATTTAATTAAATAATTATAAAAATACTTAAAATAATAATAATATCAAACAGAGTTTCAAATTTAAATAATTTAAAACAAAGAAAAAGATTTTCTTACTTTGAAAATAAAATATTATTATTATGTTTTTTTGAAAAGGTAATTATTAATAATATATGTATATATTAATTAAATAATAATAATACATTAATAAATTTACTTAAAATAATCAGATATTAAAATAAATTTTAAACTAAAAAAATATTTTCTATTATGATAAAATAATTATAACTTTTTTAATAAAATATTTAAATAGTTTTAAAATTAATTATTAATTTAAAATAACTAATATTTAATAATTAATATAATTCAACATATATATAATATTTTTTTAAAAAAATTAATTTTAAATTAAAGATGATAAGAAAACGATCAATTTGATACATTACACATGTTTTTTGTATTATTATTTAATGTTTTTATGATTTATTAAAGAAAACTATAGTTAAAATTATTTAAAATCAATTATACGTAATACAGTGGTGGCGTCGCCAGGCGACAGGCTTCAGTTGGCTCTCAGAACCACACATATTGTTTGCAATCATTGGCAATGATGCACCACCGTGCAATAATTGTTAATGATGCGTGGAAAACTACATGGTACTTAACCACGTAAGTGTGGATTCAGGACTGTCTGATTCTCCAGTGTTTCAAGCAGATGGCCGTGATCAAGCCAGATGACTAAATCACTAGACGAGCAAATAGTAATATGGGTTTTGTGGTTGATCTGAAGTGTAGAATGATGGGATCATAATCATTGATCATGAGAACAATGGTCTTGATCTTCCCCTAGCAAACGAGAGCATAACCTGAAACCCTAAATTTTTTCATCACATTTGATCGATTATCGTGATAAACTTGCATGAAATTTTAAACCTAAGTACTACACATAAAAAAAAATCATGGAGTACATGTCTCATGTTCTAAAAATCACGGTATGAAAAGCTAATACCTCTAGGTGTCGTAGACTAGGGTTTAAAATTTCACTTTGATTTATGAATAGTTTGAACCATAAAACTGATTGATAAGCTTGTAAACTATCCATAAATATTTTCCTAGTTGATGTTGAGCCTTAAAATGCCCTTGATCGATGTGAAAATACCTTGGAACTCTTTAGGTCTTGGTTAGCTAGAGATGTCACCGCCGGCGGCCTTTGACCAGTGGATTTAGGTAGGGAAGGTGGAGAAAAGTCAAGGGAGCTCACACACACCAAAGTTTGGACTTGGAGAGCTCTTAGAGAGAATAGAATGCAATGTCCTCTAAAAGAAACCCTAATGCTTCTATTTAAAGCCATTGACTTATGATCAATAGCTTAGATTGAATCTAGAGCCTATTAGGATGGAAAAGAGAGTGATTTGGTCATGGTTTGAACAAAGGGAGCAAAAGGAAAGCATTTAGGGCATTCAATGGGTTTAAATTGGCTTAAATGGGTCAATTCAATTTGACCTAAGGTAGACTTGAGTTGACCAGTCAATGGTTGACCTGGTCAACCTAGTCAATTAAGTCTGTAGAGTAAATGGATTGAGCTAAGAATGGGTTTAAAATGATTTGAAATTGATTTAGGCTCAAATTGACTATGTGGGTTAGCTGGGTTGACCTGGTCAACCAAGTTGACCTAGGGTATGGGTTTGGGCTCAATGGGTTGGGTTTGACCCATTGAGTCTAGGGGAGGTGATATTTGAGCCAAGAAAGATTGGAATTGGATTTTAAATCAAATAGAGAGCATTTAGGTCAATTTTGATCAACTTTGATTGACTTGGTCAATGAGGTTGACCCAGAGCCTAGGTCTGGACTTAGCAGACTTGGCTTGACCCACTGAATATATGGGAGGTGGTCTTGGGGCCTTGCTTGGTCAATTTGACCAAGTCAACCCCCTTAACCCAAGAGTTTGATAAATTCAAGGTCAACACATAGTCTTATAGAAGAGATTACATCTAAGTTGCAAGGCTATAATTAAAACATTAACAATAATAATAGAAACAGAAGGCAACAGGCATCCATGCTTTATAAAATTTCAAATTTTCCAAGAGAAAAACATAGTAATGCAATATAAACGGACAATGCTTGGATCTTCATTAATCTTTGAAAATCAGCAATACAATTATGTAGAGATTGAAAAACTGGAACATTAACCCGAATCTATAATCTTGACATGAATTTCAATGATAAATTTACATTGAATTACAATATATAAAATATTTCCATCTTCTTGGCAACCTCTAACACATGAAGTAACTTGAATGAGCTTTATATAATTAAGAAATTCATTTATAAGAAGAGCATTCTTACTCAATCACCACCAAAACATTTGCTCATTCAATTTGAGTTTCATTTTAGTTATCCATTTCATGAAAGCAACCACTTCTTCACTATATTCATACTCCATCCAGGGTTTTTATGATAAAGCTATAATTGGTTTTCCTAAATGTTGATATAATAGCTCAATTTGATCTTAAACTAAATTTGGATAAACAGGAACCTAAATTGCTAATGATATAATATTTTCATGAATTTTTTTTTTGAAGCTCCAAATTTCTCCAATTGCCATTAGAAGATACGAAATCTTGAACATTAATCCTACATGATTAATACACAATGGACATATGTTTAGACTTCTATTAAAGATCCAAACATCATTTAAAACTCCAACTTTGTTACCATAGATAACTTTCATCTAATGATAGGTTTAAGATAATTAGCACCACCAACCAAGATATGCCAAGTAGAAGAAGAACCTCTTTTGATTTCAGCATTCCACACATCATTCCCATATTTTGCAATAAGATTTCAATTGAGTAAAGAAGAAGGGTTTTGAATAAATTTCCATGCCAATCTAGCTTTTAAAGACCCTACTTTGCTTACCGATGAATGAATGATACATCCACAAAATATTTTTGGTTTGCAAATCTCATTCCAAGCAAAATAATGTAACCTAATTGTACCTTTATCTTTATGCCAAACAAAATTCTTGCACATTTTTTCTAGATCAAATAAAAAACTCTAAGGCACCAAATTAAGAGTATATAAGAAAATTGGAAGTGATAAAAGTAACAAATTAATGAGAAGAATCTTCCAGCTAAAGAAATAAAGTTGTTTCCCCAAGCATTCAACCTTTCTAATGCATGATCTTCAATAACCTGAAAATTAGTAGCTGTCAATTTTCATAGAATAATTTTTAATCCAAGATACTTCATTTATTTAACAATTCTAAAACCAATCATTTTTATAATCTTTCTTTTCCTTGTAGAATCAACTAATTTTCCAAAAAAAAAAATTGAGATTTGCTATTATGTACCATTTGACCTATCCATATGTAGAAATAAGCTCTAATACATTTCATAACTTTAGCTAATTTTGGAGATGCTATTGAAAATAGAAGAGCATCATCACCAAATAATAAATGGGCAACTCTTTCAAATTGTGGGCCTAATTTAATACCCAATTGTGTACCTCTTTGAAAGATAGCATTTGATAAAATTTGTGAACACGTGATAAATAAATAAGGAGACAAAGGACAACCTTGTATGAATCCACTCTTAGCTTTGATCCATTTAGAGTTCCTCCCATTTATAAGAATAGAGAATATAGCATTTTCCACACATCTATTAATATGATTTGAAAACTTTGTAGGAAATCCAATCCTTAAAGTTTTACTTAAAGCCGGCAAACGCATACTATCATAGGCTTGCTTCATATCAATCTTGATAGCTATTAGACCATTTTTCACATTAGAAATTTTGAATTTGTTAAAAATTTCTTAAACTAAAAGATAATGATCTAACATAGATTATCAGGAATAAACAAAACTTGATCTTCAGTGATGCTTTTTGGAAGACACCACTTCAATCTGTTTATTAACATTCTAGACGCCAATTTGTAAATTTTTTAACTCAAACTTACTGGTCTAAAATGAGAAGGTTCAATAGATTTTTACCCTTAGGGATTAACATAATTAAAATTTTCTTCCAAATAGGATTCATTTTTCCCATTTTTGAAAAAACTGTCTATAGCTCTATGTATAATATTTAACAATATTCTCAAAAAACTTAATTAAAGAAGTTGTAATATCATCGATTCCTTGAGATTTGTTATTAGCCATTTGGTGAATAGATTATGAGAATTCCTAATACGTGAAATGTATATATCATAATTTTTTTGTCCAAGAAGAGCTTAGGGCCATTTCATAATTCTTCAATTTATACTTTCCCTTTTTTTTAAATACTAAAAAAAATTCTTCAATATCATCTTGATCTTCAACAAAATAGCCATTTCAATCCTTAATTTGTTTAATCAAGTTGTCATTTCTCTTTGCTGAAGCATGGTTATGAAAGAATTTAGGATTTGAATCACCTTCATCAATCCAACTAACCTTAGCTCTTTATTTCCACCATGTAGCTAACAGGTCTAATGTAACATTTAGTTTATGAACATTTCTTCAAAGCATATTCAGCTTATATGTATTAATTCTGCTAAAAATTTCCTCCAATTATAGATCAAATATTTCCTTTTTTAACTCTTCTTTGAGAACATTCAAGTTCTTCAACTTATTTTTGTTCCAAAAATAAAGAGCTTTCAAAGACCTCTTCATTTTTCTATGAAGCATTTCAACATCATTTCCAAAATCTGATTTCCTCAATGATTTGAGAATAACATTCCAAGCAACTGGATAAGACTTCCATACAACTTCAAATGATGAACTTCTTTTGAGGATGATGGATGTGACATATTTTGAAAATAAGAGGACTATGATCTAAAGCAACCCTTGCAAGATGTCTAATCATAGCAAAAGAAACACATTGGATTGCTATTGAGTTGAGTAAACATATATCCAATATTTCCAGAATTCTTAAACATCCCTCCTTAATGTTGCACCAAGTAAATCTTGGTCCAATGACCCCTACATCTTGAAAATCATTATTATCCATAAAGGACTTCATCTCATAAGGTTCTTGAGTGAATATAAATCTCTCTCTCTCTCTCTCTCTCTCTCTCTCTCTCTCTCTCTAACTATCTCTCTCTCTCCCTCTCTCTCTATATATATCTCTCTCTCCTCTTATCTTCTTTAGAAAGAATAAAATTAAAGTCTCCACCCATAATGAATGGAATTTTACAAGAAGAAAGCCTCTTAAGACTATCCCATAACCCATCCTAACATGTAAATCCTTATTACCATAAATAGTACCAACATTCCAATTACCCTTTTTAGGAATTTGAATAGAATCGAAAATATTTGAGAAGAATTCTTTAAGACATCATACAACACCTCATCCCTTTTCCATAAAATAAGAATTCCCCCCTGAAGTACCATCAACAGGATGATGAAAGAAATCCCAATCTCACCTATATATTTACTTCCCTTTTATCAATAATGATAGCTTTATTTCCAACAACCAAATAAAAAAGACATTATTATCTTTCACAATCTCTCTAACATAGAGAGAAGCCTCCCTTTTTTGGCTCCTCTAAAATTCCAAAATAGAAAAGAATATATTAAGAAACTAAAGGGGAAACCTCCCCACCACCACGACTCATATTTAAATCAACTTTTCTTTTCCTTAGGAAATCTTTAATAGGACCAAAGGATTTAAGTTCTTTATTTTGCTTTTGTTTAATGATGAAAGAACTTATAACCTTATTACTTTTAACAAAATTGGAAGACATAAAACTTGTCTTGAGATCAAAATTTTGATTAGAGGAAATTTTCCACCCTCGTTTCAAAAGTAATCAATCTTCTATGGAACTTGAATTTATACATCTTCTCGTCAACTTTCAGAATACAAATTTAGCTAAGAATTTAGCTTCAGGTTTTAGCTTTCCAGCATCACTATTAGATACAAAAACATCTTAACAATTATTATCAACATCAGCTATAATAACTTCAAGTTTTTGTTCTTCATAATCAACAATTTTAAATTAGGTTTATGATCAGCCACAACAACAACAACTTGTTTACTAACAGATTCTTCAAAACAATGTGATAATAAATTCAATTTATTATCATTTAACATAACTAATGATGAGAAACTAGAATAAGAATTTGTGAGAATAGGTTTCAAATTATTAACAGTGCATGTTTCTGAATGAATAACTAATGATTTGTTACACTGAATTTTAGCAAAATCTCTTTTCAAACTGGAAGACATAGATAAATTTTGCACATCATACATCTTGGAAGAGTTAAAAATTTATAACTCACTTTTGAAGAATTATCAATAAAATCTTAATGGTTTTCCATACCAATACCAAGTTATTTGAATAAATTCAATCTTCACTTTTAATTGAAACATTGATTTCTCCAGAATTCTTAAAATTCGCATTTAATAAAAAATTTCTACTATTTTTTCCTAAACATTGCATGAATTTAAGTACTATAATCAAGTTCATTTTTTGGTTTAGAAGCAACCTTATCAACCACATGTATAGGAATATCTTTAGTTGAATCAAAAGTGGTTTTATGAGCAAAATAGTTTTGAAATTAATTCAAAAATTTGGGACGCAAATCAATTTTATGTCCACTATTTCCACATTAAACACAAGGAAGAAATTTTCTCGCATTCAATTTTTTGAAAAACTTTTCCAGTCAAACCTTCTATCCTAACTCCATGTGGTAGCTTAGAATTCAAATTTATGTGAACACAAACTCTTGCAAATTCTCTTCTTCCCCATTTAAACATATGACCATTTAACAACATAGGAACACATATTATTGAAGTAACAATAGTAACATTGATCTCATCCCAACATTATAATGGTAAATGTGGAAAACAAAATCCAAATCGGTGATGATAGTCCTTTCAAAGATAATGGAGAAAATTGTGGTGTCCATTTATCAATTCAAATTATATATCCTCCAACATAACAAGGTCCTCCACTTAAAATTTCCACCATAAATTAAGAAGAACAAAAGAATACAAAATCCAATCTAATACAAGTGAGGTTAGATGAAATCCACAAAATTTACCCCATTGGTATCTTAATTCAACACTACATACAAGAAAAAGGATTTTTTTTTTACCAAAAACATTAACTATAAAGAGTTTCTCTTCATTAAATTTAATAATATTTCCAACTTCTTGCAAATCAGAAACAAATTCAAGATGATAAGCTTTAATATGTTGTGTTTAACCCAAGCATTCAAAAAGTTGTTCTTCTGAACATAAATGTTTGGAAAATTTTCAATGGTGTTTACAAAAATAAAAGCGATTTTTCCTATAGACTTCAACAAAATCATTGGAGAAGCATTATCAACCACATGAGTTTTTTCAACATGGATTGGAGATTTATTTTCACATCAATTTTCATCAGAGGTAACATGATTAATAAATATACTAACTTTCAAATTAAAACTTGACTAAGACTGAGTCAGTTTGTAATGCACATTAAGTGTCTTTTACCCTTTCTTGAGTCAATTATAAAAGTTGTGGACCCTGATGCTAAGTAACCTTGTACACACACACTTGCGGGGAAATTTTTATCTGTTGGTTAGAGTTTTCTTTTTTGATCACATCATCCGAGACGTTCCAAAAATCATTCGGGATGATCAGTTAAAAATAAAAACCCTAATTAGGGCATGCTAGTTAAGGCACCCGTCATTAAATAAATTATCCTGGATTATATTCGCATCATCCGGGATAATAGGCTTAAATCACTGCCATATCTATTTAGGCATCTTTTATTTTTGGACATCATCTAGGACATCATCCAGGATGATGTAGTGCAATTATGCCTAAATTAATTTGATAATTAAAGAAAGTAATTAATGTTTGATTACTCAATTATATTATCCTGGATGATCGTAGGATCATCTAGGACGATCAGTTCATAAACATTAGTTCTTCTTGGATGATGTATAATCGGTTTGGTTACTTTTATGGTAATGCTCTGGATGACATGCATTAAATTTTACTAATCGCCCAGGATGATCGAGAGATTGGCCTGGATGATCAAGTTATTTTTCCATCATCTAGACATCTATTCAGGGCAATATTCTGTATAATATTGGTCATTTTGTACTAATCAGCCCGAGCGATCTAGTTATTTTTGCATCATCCAGTCATCCATCTATGGCGATGGTCTGGACAATATTAAATGACTTGAACTGATTGTATAAGACTATATCCTATCATCCTGGATGATATGAACAAATTATCCTTCTGATCATCCAGATTCTCCAAAATTATTCTGGCTGATTGAGCTGAATTTATATTGATTGTATGGGATGATCGGCCTATCATCCTAGATGATAATGTCAGTTTATTGCAATTAAGAGCAAATTTAAAACTCTTCTTTATAAGACCTCTTATCTTACCCAAGAGAGTATCTTTTGCTGATGTTTTGACCTGAGAGAGCCAGGAGGAGAGGGAGAGCAAGGGAGAGAGAGAGGATCTTATAAGGGGGAGTTTATGAGGGGTTTCACAAAGGTTGCTCCAAGCAAGGATCTGAGTCATCTTCTTTGTTCATCATCCCTAGTTCCTTGGAGGTTCGAGAGAGGTCTACTTCAGCAATTGATCAAGGTTCTCTGCTTGCTTCTGGAGGAAGTTAAAGGAGTTGTTGCAAATCTATTTTCATGACTTATATTTTGATGATTGACAAACACTATTGATTCTCTTGGACTGCATGTTACTTCTAACTTTTCAGGAATCAAAGATCAGACGAACAAACGAAGCCAGTTCAAGATTGTGTAGGTTTAGGGTTGAGTCAGTCTGTACTTTGTTTTTTCTCTTCTTGAGTCTATTTGTAATGGTCAAAGAAACTGATGCTAAGTAACCCTACACAAACACACTTGAGAGAATTAGAATTTTTATTTTTACTCATATCGGCCAGGATGATATTTACATTGTCATGGACGATCAGGCTTAAAAAATAATGTCTAAATATGGATTCTTAATTAAGGCAGCCATCATTAACAGATCATCCTGGATGATACGTGTATCGGCCAGGCTGATAATTGATCGGCCTGGACGATATTCACAAATTATGCCTTAATTGATCAGGAAATCAAGGGAGTAATTAAGAATGATTGATACGATCATATCATCCTAGACGATCACAGGATCGGACTAGAACGATCTATTCAAAAACCTTAGTTACTTCAGGACGATAAATATCAGCCAGCTCGAATTCAGGGCTATGCTCTGGATGATTTTCCTCTGATTTGAACAGATTGGCCGGGGCGATCGTGAGATCGGCCTGGATAATCAAGTCAATTTTAAATCGTCCAATTTTGCATTCAGGGCGATGCTATGGCCGATCTTCTGAGTTTTGTACTGATCGGCCTGGCCGATGTCCATATCGGCATGGACGATATTATCGACAAATTACAATTAATGAGCTCCTTTGAAGCTCTTCTATTTAAGAGCTCTTGTTAAATGTTTTGAACAACCTTTTTTGCTGCTGCCTTGACCTGAGAAGGCCTTGAGGAGAGAAAGAGAGAGAGGGAGAGAGAGGATCTTATGAGGGGGAGCTTGTGAGGGGATTCACAAGGGTTGCTTCAAGGATCGCTCCGCTTCTTCTTCGTCTAGAGTTTCTCGTCCGTGGAAGGGTCGGTAGAGGTAAGGAGTCAGTATCTGGTTGTTGGTTCTCTGTCAGCTTCAGGAGGAAGCAAAAGTAGATAGGTTCTCTGTCTTGCCGGGGTGGCAAAAAGGAGGTTCTTGTAAAGGCTTCTCCGCCTAGCTATGGGGGCTAAAGGAGAGTCACGTTTGTAGTGAAATATTTGGAGGGTGCCTCCAAGGAGTGGACGTAGGTCAAGTTGACCGAACCACTATAAATTTCTGTGTTGTTATTTTCTTGCTTTCGCACTTTAATTTCTACATTATTTATTTTTCTCGTGGTGTGATTTTGGTTTATGAGATTTTTGTTCTTTGTGAAAAGAATTTTTTAAAATACCAATTCACCCCATCCCCTCTTGGTTAGCTTGGGACTAAGTTCATAGGGCTTAACATCCCTAACGAACTTTCAAGTGGTATCAGAGCGGGATTTGAAATTTTAAGTTTGAAAACTTTTTGAATTAGATTCATGGCTAACCTTGGGAATCGTAACATTGCGGAAGGTTATTCAATTACACGACCTCCCTTGTTTGACAACTTACCTTTTGATTTCTGGAAAACCCGCATGTCAATATTTTTACAATCTACTGATTATCGCATGTAGATGCTTATAAAAGAAGGTTATTCTCCACCTTCTCATGAAATTAATGATGTTAAAACTGAATTTACTTTTACTGAATGTGTTGAGTCCAGTAATTAGGTTGTTAAGCCTAAGTAAATGTCCCAAGGCTACCAAGAGGGGGGTGAATTGGTAGTTTAAAAATTTTAAACCCTCTTTGAAGATTAAGTTGAACCGAAATAAAAATTTCTTTTAAAGTTTGTAGAAAAATGTTTTTCAACCACAGAGTTGTTAAAACTGAAATTTAAAGTGCGGAAACATAAAAAAAATAAAGTAAATGACACCAAATTTATAGTGGTTTGGTCTATAACCAGACCTACATCCACTCCTCAGAGGCACCCTCTGAGTATTGCACTAAAACCAATAGTGACTCTCCTTTAGAACCCACAGCAAGGCGGAGAAGCCTTTACAACACACTCTTTTCACCACTACCCAGTGCGGCAGAGAACTGTCGTCCTTTTACACAATCCACAGTGCTGGCAGAGAACCATCGTCCTTTTACACAATCCACAGTGCTGGCAGAGAACCATCGTCCTTTTACACTCTCCTAGTGTGGGCAGAGAACCCTACGGCTGTTCACACTCTCCAAGTGTAGGCAGAGAACCTTTCGGCTGTTCACACTCTCCAAGTGTCGGCAGAGAACCAGATCTCCTTGACTGATCTTCTCATAAGAATCTAGAAGGAAGAAGGAAAAGAGTGAAGTAATCCAAATTCACAAGTAGAAACTCTTACCTTTTAAATCCAAGTGAAGCCTTCTCGCTCCAGTGGTAGGAATTCTCCCTTGAATGCTCCCTTCCATTCTCTCCTTGGCTATTCTCTCAAGAGGCATGAAGATCAAATGACAAAAAGATTGGGTGGCAGTCTAATTTGGACTATTTATATAAAAGACAAGAAAAACCGCCCAAAAACTGTAAGTTTTCAATTCTGTACGCAGTGGATCGTCCTGTACGATCATGGATCGTCCTGGACGATTTTACTTAAATGATATGAAACGACCCTATTTGAATATGTGTACGAAATGTCTTCGTACAGATGATCGTCCTGTATGAACTAGGTTCGTCCAATACGAACAGTTATTACTAGGTCGGTTCTAGAAACTGCTGAAAACTGTTCTAAGTCGGTTAATCGTTTGGACGAGAATATGTTCGTCTGGACGAAATTTTCCAGAGAACCGATCGTCCTGGACGATTTTTTACTTCGTTTGGACGAAAATTTTCAGAGGACCAATCGCCACGGAAGATAATTTATTTTCGTCTGGACAAAAATTTTCCAGAGACCCGATCGTCCTGGATGATAATTAATTTCGTCTGGACGAAAATTTTCCAGAGGACCAGTCGCCACGTACGATAATAAAATTCGTCTGGACGAAAATTTTACAGAGAACCAATCATCTGGTACGATAATTAATTTCGTCCTGGACGAATAGGACTTAGAAAAAAATTTTCGAACAAGTTCCTATTCGTTCCATGTGCCCTATAGGAGATAACTGTCTGATCGTCCCGTACGATCAGATATCATCCAGTACGATCAGTATAAAAATTTTGTGATCTCCTTATGTGTGTGTGTATGTTTTTTATTCACTCAATTACAATCACTCCCTTTCAAAATTAATTCAAAGAAAAAAATGCAAACTTCAAATTGATAAAGTATCTCATGTTGAATTTGATTTGAAGTTATCGTAGTCTGGAGTCTGATTTTCCTGAAATTTTAGTACACACAAGAGAAAATACAAATCTTCTAAAATTGTTAGGAGATAACTACACATTTGAACAATAATGTTTGAAATCATCAAAACTATTCAAGTTGCAAAAATATAAAAGCATTCAAGTACCAACTATTCTAACAATCCCCCCCTTTTTGATGATGGCAAAACAATTATTATTTGAATGGTTTCAAGTTAAACAAATCTCCTATCTCCTAAACTCCCCCTGAATTGATGAGTACATTAAAATAAGGAGGCATAAAGAATAATATTTTTGTTTCTCAAAAATTTTAACACAAACAACTACAAAGTCAAATACTTGCAAACAGAATAATCAAAACTCAAAACACAATAATTTCAATAATTTCTCCCCCTTTTTGACAGCAATAAAAAGTGAAGAAGAAAAAGACGAGAAATGTAAGTAATTATATGAAATTCATTTTAAAATTTAATCTAAATGGTGATTGACATAATGTATGCAATTTTAAACTAAAGATATTAGGTCAATCATAGAAATTCATAAAATTTAAGAAGTGATATAACATTGTAAGTAAGAAGAAATTTTTAAAGACATTATTCAATTTAGACATTCAAGTATAGAAAATCATTACAAGAGAGATGTAAAAAAAAATTTATATTTCAAAGTTCAATGGAATATAAATGAACATAAGATCATTTTGAATTAAGAGATTGAAAGAATTTGGAAAGAAGAGAATTACCACATGTGGCGCTTTGCGCATCTTTTTCAAAATTTTTGGGGCACATTTTTATGCATTTTTTTTCTTTGTTGGGCTTATTTTGTGCCTCTTTTTCACTTTGCAAATCTTTGCGAATTCCTTTTGATTTTTGTACTTTTTGTACAATTTTCAAGAGTAATTGAGACCAATTCTTTCCAAAATCAATAATCTAAAATTTCAAATATTTCTAAGTGCATAAATATCACTTGATCATAGAAATACAAAATAAGAAAACATCTAAATTGCAATAGTAAATATTAACTTTTATGTAGTCTAAATGAATAGACATGAATTTAAAAGTTCTAATTACAACAAGTTAAAAACAACTTTTAAATTTAGAAAGACTAGATTTTCTAATATAGATAATCTCAAATTACAATTTAATTTAAGCACTATGAAGATTAAATAATACTAATGAAATTCATAAACATTAACCACATTCCAAAAACAAATCAAATTTGAAACAAGTACAACATCCATTGATATTAATGAAAGGATTACATATTTCATAATATCTAAAAACAAGTAAGAAAATACATTGAACTTAAAAGAAAAAACAAACATAAACACAAACACTTAACATTGAAACTGACACAATAAAAATATAAAATACGAATACAACAAACACACAGAAATTCATCTCTACTGTTCTGGAGGAGGAGGAGGAATGCCGCCAAAAAGGTTGAAGTAGGAGGCCATCAACATTACATTGGTATTAATTTCATGTACTTCATTTCTAATATTACTAATGTCTTGTTGCTGCTGCGTAAGTTGAGCATCAAATTGATCAAACCTTTGATCAATGTGAGTCTCTAATCTATCAAATCTTTCAATCAGATTCTGATAATCTGACTGAGGAGCAGAAGTTTGTACTCCCTCTTCTTCCTCTTCTGAAGCACTGGCATGTGCTTTCCTTTTTCCTTCTTGAAAAACAATCTGAATGAAGCATCATTATAGTATACTGGCTCTTCGTATTCTTCATCAGGATACACTAAGTTGTATTTCTTTTCCAAAATATAAGTGACTAAGTGTCCAAATGAGATGTTCTTTTTCCTTTTCTGATCTGCATGTCCTATTTCTTAAAGCCCATAGATATGATCTATGATAAGTTGGGCTTCGTCAATAGGATGACCTTCCATAATTAAAAAAGTTAGAGTAGAAAGGAGAGGGGTAATATTAATCCTATCACCAGCTTTAGGTATGATTGAAGATCGAAGGATATGCTGGATGATTCGGGCATCCCTGGTCATTCCAGAAACTCTAGCAATATGATAGGTTAGGCCAATTTCTCTAATCACCCTATTGACTTCATACCATTCGAAATTCTTTTCACTCATTAGGGTGTTGGCTCTATATCCCTCAGTTCTTAAGTTCAAAAAGGCACCAAGGTCGTGCTTTGTGATTTCAACTTTTTGCTTGAAGATAAAAGAACTAATGGAGGAGTGGTCGGAATTAAAACTCATGTTCGCTAGGAAATAGTGGTAGATTTGCTTGTTGTAGAAATGGACGAGAGAAAGTATGAAATGAAATTGAGTTGAGGCAAAGAGGTGCATTACCCGAAATTTTAACTCAGTTTGGATTAAAATGCGAGAGGGAGTTACTTTGGCGGATGCAAAACGAGGAAAGGATTCCTCATTTGCCTTAGACAGGAAGTTCTCTGAGGCATTCCTATTGGGTTTCTTCACCAACACCTTTTGTCTCTTGCTTGAAGAGGCCATTGTCGATTTGAAGTAGAAAGAGATTGAAAGTGAAGTTTGGAAGAGTGATTGTTAAGTTAGAAAGCCTTCATATTTAAAGAAAAATGATACGTTCGTCCTGGACGAAAATATTCGTCCTAGATAAAAATCATCGTTCGTTTGGACGAAATTATTTCGTACAGACGATCCAATTCATCCAAAATGTAACGGCTTTTCGTAATCAACACAACTTACGATGCGTCCCTTCGTACAGGATTTTTGACTTGATCGATCGTACAGATAAAATTTTTTCGTACAGACGATCAAAAAGTAACTCGTTTTAATGTCTCTTGCAAACCGTCCCCTACAATAAACCGAGATCTATTCGTCTGGACGAACAAAAATTTCGTACAGACGAAGTCCATATTAAAAACTGTCTTATCCACTCAACCGCTCCATTCAATCGTCCCGACGTTTGAGAAAAAATATTTTTGTCCTGGACGATCGTCAGATCGTACAGACGATCTAATTAAAAACTGCTCTCAAAACAGTTAAAATTTGCGCAAACTGTTCTTTCACATATTGTCTAGTACGAAACCAGATTCATCTTGGACGATTTCCTCTAATTTTTTAATTTTGATTTTTAAATTAAGAAAATCAAACTAAACATTCAAAAAACACAAAAAACATAAAACAAAACCATAGACCCAAAAACAATTCATTCAAAACACACAAAATTTCACAAAATCAAAAACAAAACAAAACAAATATCAATGTTGCAAAGACATTTTGTTTAGGCATTCAAATCAATAATACCAAGCCTTGTTCTTAAAGTACTGAAGGTATCAAAGGCTAAAGGTTTTGTAAAAATGTCTGCAAGTTGATTTTCAGTTGAAACATGTATGAGTTCAATTTCTCCCTTGGATACATGATCCCTTATGAAATGATGCCTTATATCAATGTGTTTGGTTCTAGAATATTGAATAGAATTTTTGGAAATGCAAATAGCACTAGTATTGTCACAATAAATTGGAATAGTGTCTATAGTTAATCCTAAATCAATCAACTGTTGTTTTAACCGAAGTACTTGTGCCACACAACTTCCTAATGCAATGTATTCTACTTCTGCAGTAGATAGTGCCACTGAATTTTGTTTTCTACTAGACCATGAAACTAATGAATTTCCAATGAATTGACATGTTCCAGAAGTGCTTTTCCTATCCACTCTACAGCCTGCAAAGTTAGAATCTGAGTAACCAATAATTTCAAATGAAGAGCTAAACTTAGGATACCAAATCCCTAAGTTTTGAGTTCCTAGTAGATATCTTAAAATCCTTTTCACTGCTGTCAAATGTGATTCTTTTGGATCTGATTGAAATCTAGCACATAAGCATACACTGAACATAATATCTGGTCGGCTAGTAGTCAAGTAAAGTAAAGATCCAATTATCCCTCTAAATTTCTTTTGATCAATAGATTTTCCCTTTAGGTCCTTATCCAACTGAACTGAGGAACTCATTGGTGTACTAACAGGTTTAACATTGTCCATTTCATATTTTTTGAGGATGTCCTTAATATATTTAGTTTGACTAAGAAAAGTACCTTCCTCAAGTTGCTTAATGCTAAATCCTAGAAAGTAATTTAAATCTCCCATTAGACTCATTTCAAATTCATTACTCATTGTTTTAAAAAAATCATCACAAAGATGTTTATTTGAAGATCCAAAGATGATGTCATCCACATAAATTTGAACAATAAGTATATCCTTTCTAATTTTCCTTAAAAAGAGAGTTGTATCCACACTTCCTTTTTCAAAAGATCTTTCAAGTAGGAAGGTGCTCAACCTCTCATACCAAGCCCTAGGTGCCTGTTTCAATCCATATAATGCCTTTTTTAACTTGAAAACATGATTTGGAAATTTAGAATTTTCAAAATCTGGAGGTTGTTCTACAAAAACATCTTCCTCAATTATCCCATTTAAAAAGACACTTTTGACATCCATTTGAAATAATTTAAAACCTTTAAAATAGGCAAAGGCTAGTAAAACCCTAATTGCTTCAAGTCTAGCTACAAGGGCAAAAGTTTCCTCAAAATCAATTCCTTCAATTTGATTATACCCCTTAGTTATTAATCTAGCCTTATTTCTAATGACTACTCCTGAGTCATTCATTTTATTTTTGAACACCCACTTGGTTCCAACAACAGTTTGATCTTTTGGCCTTGTAGTTAATTCCCAAACTTTATTTCTTACAAATTGATTTAACTCTTCTTGCATGGCCAATATCCAAAATTCATTAGAAAGTGCTTGATCAATGTTAGTGGGTTTAATAGTTGAAATAAAGGCTGAATGATTGACTTCCTTGTTTAATCCACGCCTAGTTCTAACACCCTCACTTGGTTCACCTATAATCAATTCCTTTGGGTGGTTTTTGGAAAATCTTCCACATTTTCTTCCAAATTTAATCAATCAATCTTTTGGGAGTTTTCTTCAATTTCTTCTTCAACAACATTTGGCTCTTCCATGTTTCCACTTTCATCAAATACAACATGTGTGGTTTCTTCAATGACTAAAGTTCTTTTGTTGAATACCCTATAAGATTTTCCAACACTTGAATATCCAACAAAAATTCTTTCATCTGATTTTGGATTAAATTTTCCTAAGGCAGATTTTCCATTATTATGTATGAACACCTTGCAACCAAATACATGCAAATGAGACAAATTTGGTGTTCTACCTTTTAGCAACTCATAGGGTATTTTATTCAAATTTGATCTCACATTTACCCTATTCAGAACATAGCATGCAGTGCTAACCGCTTCAGCCCAAAAATATCTAGGAAGCGAGTATTATGCTAACATTGCTTGGGCGGCTTCTATTAATGTTCTGTTCTTCCTTTCAACTACCCCATTTTGTTGAGGAGTTCTAGGTGCAGAAAAATTGTGATCAATCCCCTTCTCTTTATAGAAATTTTCAAATCTTTCATTTTCAAATTCTCCTCCATGATCACTTTGTATAAAAATTATTTCACATCCTAGTTTTCTTTGTATCCAAGTTGAAAAATTTCTGAATTCCTCAAATGATTCACTCTTATGAAAAAGAAATTTAACCCAGGTGAATCTTGAAAAATCATCTACTATAACAAATCCATATACCTTCCCTCCTAGACTTACAGTGCCTACAGGTCCAAAAAGATCCATGTGTAGAATTTCTAAAGGTTTACTAGTCTTAAGATCTTTATTGGACTTAAAAGAGGACTTCACTTGTTTTCCTAATTGACATGCATCACAAAGATGGTCCTTGGTAAAGTCTAGTTTAGGTATACCTCTCACCAAATTCTTTTGGGTAATTCTTCTAAGATTTTTCATACTAGAATGACAAAGTCTCCTATGCCAAAGCCATGATTCATCAGAAATAGTTTTCAAACAAAAAGCAGTAGGAGATTGAATACAATTTAAATCTAGCATGTAGACATTGTTTACCCTTTTTTCATTTAAAACAATTTTCTCATTTAGGCTTATTATGCTGCTAGTAGGTAAAAATTTTACATTATAGCCCTTATCACATAGCTGACTTATGCTAAGCAAATTATGTTTTAAGCCTTCAACTAATAACACATTGTCTATGAAAAAGTTTTTCAAATTTCCAATCATACCTGATCCAATCACTTTCTTTGTGGTATTATCTCCAAGTGTAACCTTGCCTCCACTCCTGGCTTCCAGCGTTATGAATTGAGCAGTATCTCCAGTCATGTGCTTTGAACATCCGCTGTCCAGGTACCATATACTCTCATGAGGTCTTGTGTGAGAGTACACCTGCAAAATTCTCAAATGTTAGTCCTGGGAACCCAAACAAGTTTGGGTTCACCTTTATGAAATTTATAATCAGATGCATGTATGATATGTCTAGGTTTATGCATCTTAGTTCTCTACACCAAATTAGTTTTCATCTTTAAAGTGCAGGTGTGAGAAATATGTCCCAAAAATCCATAATTATTACATTTAACATTAGGAAAAATATTCCTATGTTTTCTTTCATTTGATTGTCTTCTAAGGGATTTCATGAATTTAGGATAATAATTAGGATTTGTAAAATCTTCAAGTTTAGGGGGGTTCCTATTATCCTCGAGAGCTCTTATTGTGAGTTTGTAAAATGAATTCATATCTTCCAAGATTCGATTGGTATAATTGATTCTATATGTCTTGCTCTCAGATTCATCCTTAAAATTCTTAAATTCTTTTTCAAGTTCAGCATAGGATGATTTTAAATTCTTAAAATTTTTATTCAAGTCATCATATTCATCAAGTAGTTTCATGTGGTTGTTATCTATTAAAGCATGATCTTTTCTAAGGATTTCGTGTTCCTTATTAAGCTCTTCCAATTCTAAAACTAAACTTGAATGCATCTTTTTCATTTTCCTATATGCATCATGCATGTGTTCAAAAACTTCAAACAATTCATTATAGGTTAAATCACATACCTTTTCTTGATCTGATTGTTCAGCATTATCTTTTATCAAGCAAAGGTTGGTGACTTCTTCTTCTTTTTCAGTCTTAGATGAGTCTGAAGCTGAGTCCGCCCAAAAAGCCCTTTGAAACTTCTTCTTGCCCTTCTTTACCATTGGTTTCTCCTCTACATTCTCCTTGCTAGGAGTGGCTTTGAGTTTTGGACAATCAGTCTTTATATGACCTGGTTTCTTGCATTCATAACAAATCACTTCATTAGAAACCTTGCCATTTCTGTTATACTTACCTCTATTCCATTGCTGGCGTCTCTTCTGCTTCCTCTTTAAAAGCTTCTGAATTGTCTAGTCATCAATGCAATATCGTCTTCATCCTCAGGTTGTGAGTGTTCACTTTCTGACTCTTCCACATTTAGTGCAATATTCTTGTCCTTTCTAGGTTCACCTGCATCAATCTTTCTTTGACTTACTCCTTGCTCATAAGCAATGAGTGAACCAAGAAGATTGTCAATGGAATAAATGTTCAGATCTTTAGACTCTGTAATTGCAGTAATTTTAGCATCGTATGCAGTAGGTAAACAACGAATAATCTTATTGACCATTTCAGCATTAGTTAATTCCATACCAAGTGCTTGCAAAGAGGTAACAATTTGAGTGAATCTTGTGTACATGTCTGAAATAGATTCATTAGGTTTCATGAGAAATAATTCATAGTCATATAACAAGATATTGAGTCTTGATTGCTTAACCTCATTTGTCCCTTCATAAGTTATACAAAGTCTATCCCATATGTCCTTTCCGCTTTTACAAGTGGAAACTCGCATGTAGTCTTCAGATTTTAAAGCACAAAAGAAATTATTTAAACATTTCGCATTTAATTGTGCTAAGTCACGTTCTTCAATAGTCCAATCTGTATAAAGTGTTTCTACCCTAACTCCATCAACTAATCTAGTTGGTTTTGAGTAACCTTCCTGAACTAGCATCCACATGCGATAATCAAGTGACTGTAAGAAAGTAGACATGCGAGTTTTCCAAAAATCAAAAGGAATATTGTCAAACAGTGGAGGTCTAGTGATAGAGTAACCCTCAGGTGTGTTTCAGTTTCCAAATGTAGCCATCTACGTTAATCAAAAAGTAGTTCAAACTTATGATTTTGAAACTATGCTCTGATACCACTTGTTGAGTCCAGTAATTAGGTTGTTAAGCCTAAGTAAATGTCCCAAGGCTACCAAGAGGGGGGTGAATTGGTAGTTTAAAAATTTTAAACCCTCTTTGAAGATTAAGTTGAACCGAAATAAAAATTTCTTTTAAAGTTTGTAGAAAAATATTTTTTAACCCACAGAGTTGTTAAAACTGAAATTTAAAGTACAGAAATATAAAAACAATAAAGTAAATGACGCCAGATTTATAGTGGTTCGGTCTATAACCAGACCTACATCCACTCCTCAGAGGCACCCTCTTAGTATTGCACTAAAACCAATAGTGACTCTCTTTTAGCACCCACAGCAAGGCGGAGAAGCCTCTACAACACACTCTTTTCACCACTACCCAGTGCGGCAGAGAACCGTCGTCCTTTTAAAAAATCCTAGTGCTGGCAGAGAACCGTCGTCCTTTTACACAATCCACAGTGCTGGCAGAGAACCGTCGTCCTTTTACACTCTTCTAGTGTGGGCAGAGAACCCTACGGCTGTTCACACTCTCCAAGTGTAGGCAGAGAACCTTTCGGGTGTTCACACTCTCCAAGTGTTGGCAGAGAACCGGATCTCCTTGACTGATCTTCTCACAAGAATCTAGAAGGAAGAAGGAAAAGAGTGAAGTAATCCAAATTCACAAGTAGAGACTCTTACCTTTGAAATCCAAGTGAAGCATTCTCGCTCCAGTGGTAGGAATTCTCCCTTGAATGCTCTCTTCCACTCTCTCCTTGGCTATTCTCTCAAGAGGCACGAAGATCAAATGACAAAAAGATTGGGTGGCAGTCTAATTTGGACTATTTATATAAAAGACAAGAAAAACCGCCCAAAAACTGCAAGTTTTCAATTCTGTACGCAGTGGAGCGTCCTGTACGATTATGGATCATCCTAGACTATTTTACTTAAACAATCTGAAACGACCCTAATTGAATATGTGTACAAAATGTTTTCGTACAGATGATCATCCTGTACGAACTAGATTCGTCCAGTACGAACGATTATTACTAGGTTGGTTCTAGAAACTGCTAAAAACTGTTCTAAGTCGGTTAATCGTTTGGACGAGAATATGTTCTTCTAGACAAAAATTTTCCAGAGACCCGATCGTCCTGGACAATTTTTTACTTCGTCTGGACGAAAATTTTTCAGAGGACCAATTGCCACGGACGATAATTTATTTTCGTCTGGACGAAAATTTTCCAAAGACCCGATCGTCCTGGACGATAATTAATTTCGTTTGGACGAAAATTTTCCAGAGCACCAGTCGCCACGTACGATAATAAAATTTGTCTGGACGAAAATTTTATAGAGAACCAATCGTCTGGTATGATAATTAATTTCTTCCTGGACGAATAGGACTTAGAAAAAAAATTTCGAACAAGTTCCTATTCGTTACATGTGCCCTATAGGAGATAACTGTCTGATCGTCCCGTACGATCGGATATTGTCCAGTACGATCAGTATAAAAATTTTATGATCTCCTTATGTGTGTGTGTATGTTTTTTATTCACTCAATTACAATCACTCCCTTTCAAAATTAATTCAAAGAAAAAATGCAAACTTCAAATTGACAAAGTATCTCATGTTGAATTTGATTTGAAGTTATCGTAGTCTGGAGTCTGATTTTCCTGAAATGTTAGTACACACAAGAGCAAATACAAATCTTCTAAAATTATTAGGAGATAACTACACATTTGAACAATAATGTTTGAAATCATCAAAACTATTCAAGTTACAAAAATGTAAAAGCATTCAAGTAGCAACTATTCTAACAGAATGGACTTTCGATGAACGAGACTTAGCTCAATTGAATGCAAAATATTTAAACAGTTTTTTCTGTGCTTTAAAATCTGAGGATTACATGCATGTCTTCACTTGCAAAATTGGTAAAGAAATTTGAGATAAATTGTGTATCACCTATGAAGGCACTAATGAGGTTAAAAAATCCCGTTTGAATATTCTCTTGCATGATTACGAACTTTTTCATATGAAACCTCATGAATCAATTTCTAACATGTACACTAGGTTTACTCAGATAGTTACTTCACTGCATGCACTAGGAAGAGAACTTTCAAACTTTGAAAAAGTAAACAAGATTTTGAGATGCTTGCCTTCGTCATATGATGCTAAAATCATTGCAATCACTGAATCTAAGGATTTGAACACTTATTTTATTGATAACTTACTTGGCTCACTCATTGCTTACGAGCAATGGGTGAATCATAGAAATCTTGATGCAGGTGAGAAGAAGAAGGAGAAAACAGTTGCACTAAAGGTGCACAAATCGGATTCTGAATCTTCTGGGTCTTAAAGCGATGAAGTTGCCTTCATCACAAGGCAATTCAAAAGCTTTCTAAGGAACAAACAAAAGCATTATCAAAATTGGAGAAAAGGCAAGGATCATAAACATATTAAAGGATCTTCTGATGTTGTTTGTTATGAATGCAGGAAACTAGGATATGTGAGAACTGATTACCCGACACTTAAAGATCACTCAAGCAAAGGAAAGGGTGAGGAGAAACCTAAGCTAAGGAAGGACAAGATAAGAGTACAAAAAGCATTTTGGGCGGATTTGGCATCAGACTCATCGGAGACGGAACCAGAAGATGAGACATCAAAATTGTGCTTGATGGCAGACGACAATCCTGATCAAGAAGAGGTATGTGAACTTTCCTACGATTAACTTCTTGAAGTTTCAAAAAAAATTCATGCATCATATAAGAAATTAAAGAAAACACATGCTAGCTTAAAATTAGAATTCTTGAACCTACAAAAAGAGCATGACATTTTGACTAAAGACCATCAAATGATTGATTCAAATAATATGACTTTACTTGATAAATTTGATGAGTTAAATAAAAATCATTGTGAATTAGTTGAAAAGCATGATGCATTAAAAGTTTCACACACTTTACTTGAATCTGATTTTAAGAAGTCTAAAGAGATGAAGAAAAATTTGAGGATTGAAAATGAGGTATTAAAAAGCATAAATTTGAAGATTCAAAATGAATTAGAAACATGTAAGAAAACTAGGATGACACCTACTTTTGATCAATTGCCAAAACTTAGGAAGAGGCATTATAACTCAAACTACTTAATAAATCTTTTTCCTAGAGTTAGATGTTTTTCATGTGGCATGCTAGGACACATCTCACACACTTGCATAGTACACTATAGTACACATTGGGTGTGGAGACCTAAAGTGCATGATTTACAGCATACCACACATGCATTGCATTCTAATCTTCATAAGAAGGAACCCAAACCTGCTTGGGTTCCTAAATCTAACATTTGATAATTTTGCAGGAGGGCTCTTACAAAAGGCCTCGTGAGAGTATGTGGTACATGGACAGTGGATGCTCTTGACATATAACTGGTGATGCCAACCAGTTTGTTGTACTAGAGTCCAGGACTGGAGGCAAGGTTAATCTTGGATACAACACTGCCAAGAAGGTGGTAGGTGGTGAGAAAAATTATGTATCACCACGCAGATTTTAATTTCTCATATTTTGTAATCGAATACTACATTGAGAATAAAGTATAGTCTCGAGAGACTGACACTATATTCTATAATGGATTCAATATCAAAATAGGGTTTTGAAAATTGATATTTCTATAATCAAACACAATTTAAAGAATAGCATATTATTTCGAAAAATAAACATGAAATTCTTAAGAATGTATTTAAAAATAGAAATAAGCTTTTTCAAAAATTTATTCATTCTTTTATTTAGATATAACAAAGAGAATATTATATCATCTTGTAAGACGAACATAAAGTTCTTCAAGAACATCCAAAAGCAAGAATAAGTTTTATAAAATTCATCATTTCTAAAATTAAATATAACAAGCAATAAATTATATTGCCTGAAAAGATAATAATAACATACTACAAGCATATTTAAGATTAGAAATGAAGTTTTTTAAAGATATCTGCATTCCCAAAGATTCTTCCCTTATTTTATATGAATAAAACAAGGTTTATTTTAGTCTGGAGTTCTCAAATCCCTATAGGAGCAAGCTCCTATAGTTAATTACATCTTAGGAGGAATGCTCCTAAGAAAACTCTCGATTAAAGTAGTGATTTCATACCCTTTGACTACAAAGTAAAAGACAAGGAACAGAAGTAGAAATTTTCTAAGGTGAAAGCTCAATGTTGAACATTTATTAGCGAGTCAAAGGATGAAAAGTAGGAGGTGTCGGATTCTGAGAAGCCCAGAGACAACCTCAATCTATCCTATGTTGGGCTTTACATTTTAGGAGAAAATTTTATATTTAAGTTGACATTTTATTAGAATTTTGGGATTTATATTCCTGGAGGGTGAGGACTTAAGATCTAAAAAGAATCTGCCTCAGAACCTAAATCTAATTTGGGTACTATAAAATAGTGACCCAAACCTAACTAATGAAGTGCAAATCTGGACTTACCCCGGCCTGGATTGGGGAGCCAGCTAACCACCTAGGCGCTTTAAAACCATGTGTCCAGTCTCTTATGAAAGATGAGTAGGAACGTTGTTTAAGTTTTAATGAATTGGGGGCCGACATCTAAGACAGTTCCTAATTGGCCCCTTAACTTATGTAGGGTGAGAAATGTCTAAAAATGCAATTAATATTTTAGACTCTTTTTTAATTTGTATCTAATGCAATGCATGCTAATTGACTCGAATGCATAAAATGAATATGAAGCAGTTTAAAAATTAGGCTTACAAAATAGGTTTTTCCCTAGAGATGACACAACTTCGCCTTGATAGAACTGCACCCTCATAGGTCAAGTGGTCTGCCAGAACCCGCAGGCGGGGAGGTGCCTAACAAGGAAGAGAAAGTATTAATATGCTTATGCTGACTCTCGGCGGTCCCGATCTTACTTCTTAGATCGTTAGAGTTACTATGTGAGCCTAAAAATTTTTATTAGGATTTCAAGTAGAAGAATTTTATACGTACCCTTACTAAAAAAATCTCTCTGATTCGAATCTAGGTTAAAACAAAACACGGCATGCAAGGTCCTAAAAAAATCTATTGCACAAACAATATAAACAATCAATTTAAATAATCCAAAAATATAATGTCCAATGTCCAATGTCCATATTACATCCAGAATTTGCAGAAAAGTAAAGTGGCCAGGCACCACTAACAACAAACCCGGATTCTAATCCTAAGAATGACGCAAGTGATTTTTGAATTGGGATATACTGTTCCTTGAATCTTTATTTCTTCGTTTTTTTTCTTCAATCTTCTCGTTCTGTCTTTTCTTCTTCTACGAGCTTCTCGGGTCCGCCGGGTTCTGGATATCCAAATGAAAAGAAACTCATCCCTAAGAGAGGTATTTTCTTTTCTATTTGGATATTGAATCATCCTAATTTGACTTTCCAAAAAAAAGAGAATAATCCTTTAAGGTAAATTCTCCTTTCTTTGGATTCCAAATTGGATGTAATATCCCACTTTCAAAATCACTTTCACATTTATGATAATTTTCAAATACATTTTCATTTACATTACATTTCACAGAAAGAAAAAGAAAAACTAGACCACATGCAGGGTTATCCTAAGCAGTTTATAATAGAAATCATCCCAAGCAATTATATATATGCATTTAAATTAAATTACTTAGCCACACTTGGCCACATTCTTTTTATTTGGGGGCTAAGCAGCTGAAGCATCTGTAGCATTTATAAAATTTATTAATCAATTAGCCCCCTTTTAATCTGCCCTGCAAGAGTGTGGCCACCTGCAGAAAATCATATTAACAATCCAGATCGCTCCTAACCTATGGGTAATCTAGTCGTTAATCAAATCATAACACAGAGTACAGTAAAAATAAATAAACAAACGCACCAACATTTTACAACCAGCATGCAATAAAACTCGAGAAAAAGTCTGTCACACAGCAGTAAGAAAATAAACACCGGCCTAACCTAAAACTAGAGTCGGTTGTCCTAACAAATAAATCTAAGTGTGTGCAGTAGGCTGTGAGGTTTTGAAATGTCCTAAGTCAATTATTGGCTAAAGTTTTCTAATTGATTGAATTCTAATTTAAAGATATTTACTAATTCTAAAGTGAGATGTCACTAAATTTTCTATGTTATATGTTTCTATCCTATAATGTGCATGCATCCTAAGTCTAGGTTATCTAAGACTCAGTCCTTAATTATTGTCCTTAAATGTCACTAATATTATATGGGTGAAAAATTTGTTATTACTAACCCTTAGGACTTTGCGCGTGTATAAAAGGAATTTGAGGATCTAAAATAAAATAAAACCTAACAAAATTGAAGTTACTACAAGGACCTAAAAGGGTAGGGTTCGCACAAACCACATCAAGGGGTCCCTAAAGGTTTTCTAAGTTTAGAATACTCACAGTCACCGGGGGCTACGACCCGGTGGTTCTGCCCGTAGCACCTCTACCCGGTTGGATAGAGGCGACTGACGTCATTAGCTCCTTGTACTTTTGTCCAATCGATCAGTACCGTTCCTCGTAGTTCATGCAAATATAGAGAAGAAAACAAGGATTAGAAAGCACTTTTAATAAATAATAATGAAATAATTAAAATTTACTGAAAATAAAGACGTACCTTTCTTCGGGCTTGAATACTGGTTTGGTTGAATATCTTTTTGGAACCTTTACTTTTAGAAATACACTTTGAAATCTTCCAACTTTTACTCCGAGAGACAAGAATGAGGAAGTAGAAGAAAGAGAAAGAGAGGTAAAGAAGGGAAAAGAGCTTTCACTATTCAATATTTTCATTTTTCTAGTAAATTTCTATCTAACACAAAACACTCTCTCTAACACACATTTTCATGAAACAAACACTTTAATTTTACTTTCTTACACAATACTTTTCTATCATATATTTTCACTTTTCAAAATGCACACCTTACCATTCAAAGATCACACACAACACTTTTACTTTTCACATACACACAATTTTTACCATTCCAAAGTACACACAAGTTCACAAATCATCTTTCAAGACAATATACCTTTACCTTTCAACAGTCACACAATCATCTTTAGAAACATACATTTTTTTTTTTTAACCTTTCAAAAATGTACACTAGTTTTACTTTTATATGCAAATACAAATTACTTTTCCTTATCAAATCAAACATTTTAATTTTCACAATCTCTACACTTCACTTTTCAACTACTTACACACCACATTTCTTTATTTTTATATGAAAATTTGATTTAAAATGAAATTGTTAAACAATTCATCTTCCTTAATAATAAAATATAGCTTTAACTCTTTTCTAAAATCTCTAATCAGAATTTATCAAACTCATATTATAAGAACCAAAAACAAATCACTATGGCTTATGATTAATTTTACCGAGAGATCCATATCCAGTCAAGATAGTAAAATGGAGAGAAAACTATCACATTTTATTTTTATGAATCAAACTATAAAAGGATCTCTTTAAAAAAAAATGAGAAAACCTTAGATGATTATATCCCTTGCTTGTTGTATCAAAATATAAAACAAAAGACCACTAACCATTATATATGAATATATTTTAAATACGAGCATTTCAAACTTCAAAATCCCTAAAATAAAAATATAGTTTTAATGAAAACATCTTATTATAATATAAACTTGACTATAGGAAATATAGTTACAACAATCTCTCTAAGCATAAACGTTATCTTGATGTAAGGAAAACTATAAAGAAATTTTCTTGATTTTAAAATTCCAAACAGAATTTGCTATCATTATTTTCTCTAAAAATAATAATAATAATAATAATAATTCTCAATAGCTCTTTATTTATTCAAAAACTCATCTCGTTCCTTAATAAACAAAAATACGAATGCATTTCATGCATGTTATAACTTCCCCTAATCTATATATAAAGTTCCATACTATACATTTCATTATACAAGACACAATAAGCATAGTATTCTACAGATTTTACACTCACAAAGTTTACTTTCAAATAAGATAGATCAATCTATAAATCCATTCATGATTAATGAGATTATCTAATTAAATCTTGAAAAAGTAGGCATTCACATATAAGAGAATATTCAACCCAAGGGTCCTAAATAAGTGCATAAATTTAATTATAAAATGAATAGATATTTTGCTAAATAATCTCATTTGGTAGGCTAACTATCCAATAAAATTATCCATAAAAGAAAGAACGATTTTAAAAAAAAAAATCTATAGAAAGATGAAGGAAGAAGAAAGATAGAAAGGAAATAGACTAGAGAGGAGAAAGAATTAACATGAAAAATATATCTAAATTCTCGGCTAAAGTAAGAGGAAACGACGAGCTAGAACTTACAATCTTGTTGCGAACAGAGAAGGGCAAATGGGATCGGCGGCGTCAAGGGAGACGACAAATTGGAGAACTTCGGTCTTCTAGAGCTGGTAACGATTTTGTCTAGGCGAGACAAACGGAAGAGGGGAGATTTCGTCTGGAGTTCTTGCGAGAGAAGGAGATGATCCGACTAGGGAAGTTCGGGAGCAAGTCGGAGAAGGCTGGAGAGGGGCGAATGGCAGGCGACGGGCTGGAGAAGCTCGTGCAAATCCTTGGGAAAAAGAAGGAGTTGCGAACTGATAGAGAGGGAGAGGGAGTTCGTGCGACTTTTTGAGTGAGGGAGATCATGGGGAGTTGTATGGGAGTTCGGCTGTGTTGATTTCGTGAACTTTGAGAGAGCGACAGTGAGGGGAAAAGTTATGCCAACTGCTGAGGAGATGGGGGCAGTTCAAGACAGAGAGAACCGACCTGGGAGGTTTCGCGAATTAGTCAGACAGTGGGGAGGCAGTTTGCAAATGAGAGGAAGTTGGGGTTGGAGGTTAGATCGGCCTTAATTTCATTTAATTATTTTAGTTTTAGTTATTATTAAGAAATTTATTAGAAAGCTTCTGATTTCATTTTAAAAAAAATTGATTTTAATGTGCTCGAGATGAATTGATTTGGGCAAGTTGAACTCGTGTCGATTTGATTTAAATTGGCTTATAATGAATTAGTTTGATTTAATCGAAGCAAATTTTGTTAAATGAAATTCGTGTTGAGTCAATTTTATTTAGAAAAGTGGCGATCTAAGTCTAATTAGGAGGTTGAATCGATTTGAGTTTTGTTTGGAGTTGAACTAAATCTAGATTGAAATGATTTTGATTTGGTTTGAACAAAAATGGTCGAGTCGACGCTACGTCAGCGGGTATCCACCTAAGGGAAATTCTATTGGATGACATCTATGCTAGGTTACGGAAACCTAGGAGCTAGATATTGAATTCTGGAAGATTGACCTCGAATAATGAGGTCAACAAATGGACCTCCAATAGGCATGATAAACTTGCCAAAGTTTATCGTGCGTATTGGCGTTGACCGAAACGATCAACTAGATCCAGAGTTGAACTTGAAGATTGAGTATACAATTTGAAAAGATTTTGAGGTTTTGATAGAAAATCAAAATAAAAGTTGACAGAAATTTGAGTTGATTCAGTGATTTTGAAGTTGATATTGACATTGATGGCTTTAGTAAATAATAACTAATGAAATTAGTATTATTTAATAAAGCCAAGATATTGAAAAGTTGAATGTTATGATTTGAATGTAATTTGGAAGGATTTGAGAGTTTGATTTTGATTTTGATAAAAACTAGAAATTAATAGGATGCCGTAAGAGGACTTATACCTAAAGACGGATTTAAGATTTAAGATTTAATGAAGAGAAGATGCCGCTGGGGATGCTTACTCCTAACTTCAAAGATGTCAATAGGATGCCGTAAAAGCGGACTTAGACCTAAAGACGGATTTAAACTGGATGGCTGTCGTAAAAGCAGACTTAAGCCAGAAGTCATTAGGATGCCGTAAAAGTGGACTTAGACCTAAAGACGAATTTAAACAGGTTTGGCTACCGTAAGAGCGGACTTAAGCCAGAAGTCAATAGGATGCTGTAAAAGCGGACTTAGACCTAAAGACGGATTTAATCAGGTTTGGCTGCCGTAAGAGCAGACTTAAGCCAGAAAGTCAGTAGGATGCCGTAAAAGCGGACTTAGACCTAAAGACGGATTTAATCAGGTTTGGCTGCCGTAAGAGCGGACTTATGCCAGAAAGTCAGTAGGATGCCGTAAAAGCGGACTTAGACCTAAAGACGGATTTAATCAGGTTTGGCTGCCGTATGAGCGGACTTAAGCCAGAAAGTCAGTAGGATGCCGTAAAAGCAGACTTAGACCTAAAGACGAATTTAATCAGGATTGGATGCCGTAAGAGCGGACTTAAGCCAGAAAGCCAATAGGATGTCGTAAAAGTGGACTTAGACCTAAAGACTGATTTAAACTGGATTGAATTTAGAAATATAATTTGATTTTTTTATTATTATTATTTCCCTTCATTACAAATGACATTGACAAATTGCAAATATTGTACTAGAGGTTAAAATATTTGTAAATGTCATTTTCTAGAAGAGAAGGACAAACTTTGGAAGAATGAAAATTTTGAAAATTCATTGAATTGAAAATTCGTTCTCTTTTTTAACATAATTGATCCTTATAACTTACAAATATTCCACTGGGGATTTTGTTTTTATATTAGATCATTATATGTGAAAAATGGAGAATCAATAAAAGGACAATTCTACAATAGTATTATAGAACATCTCAATTATTTCAAATCTTGCGACCTTTCAATTTTGATTTTCAAAAGTATACAAATCACTTGGACCCAGTACAACATGTGACATTCAAAAATTTGAGAACAACGTATATTCTAAGAAATTTGTAATTTTATTGCAAAATTATCATAACAACGTCATTACACATAGTATTTTTTAAGAAAACGCCCATTGATGGGTAACATAGGATGATCATCCTTACAATCCACCAATTGGTAAGATCCTCCTTGGTAGAATTTCTCCACCACCAAAGGACCTTCCCAAGTAGGCTCAAATTTACCCCCAAACCTTCGATGAGTCAAGATAGGTCTACGTAAGACCAACACAAGCTCTCCTACTCGAAAGGTTCTAGGGCGGACCAATTTGTCATGTGCTTGAGCCATACGGGATTTATATAACTCGAGGTTCTGTTGAGCCTGCAATCGCTTCTCTTCTAAACCTTCGAGTTCTTCCAGTCGAAGTCGAGCGTTCTATTCAGATGTGATACTATTATTAATTGCAACTCTTAGAGAGGGAAGCTGTACCTCTAAAGGGAGAACAGCCTCAGCCCTAAAGACTAAAGCAAACGGTGTAGACTGAGTTGGGGTTCTATATGTGGTTCGATAAGCCCACAGAGCCTCACCCAACTTTTCATGTCACTGTCGCTTATTGTCCTCTAAGATTTTCTTTAAAATTCCTATCAACGTTTTATTGAAGGCCTCCGCCAATCCATTCGCCTATGGGTAATAGCTTGTGGAGTATCTCCAATCAATATTATGACGTTTAGCAAAATTGTTCATTTTGGTACTTTTGAAAGAGGGACCATTATCGGATATAATTCGATGAGGAATGCCGAATCGATATACAATATGGTCTCTAAAGAACTGGAGAACATTATGAGTCTTGACTTCTCATAGTGGTATAGCTTCCGCCCATTTTGAGAAGTAATCTGTTGCTTCTAGAATAAATCGGTGACCTTTAGAAAAGGGAGGATTGATAGGGCCAATAATGTCTGTGCCCCAACTTTTAAAAGGCCATGAAGTAATTATTGGATGTAAGACATTAGGAGGTTGGTGTAGGACAACACCATGTACTTGGCACTGGTGACAACGACGTGCAATAGATATACAGTTGTCAATCATTGAGGGCCAGTAATATCCTAATCTCTTAATTTTCATCTTCATTTTACGACCAGATTGGTGAGCGCCACACAACCCGGCATGTACCTCGGTCATGATCTTTTGGGCTTCCTGTTTGTTAAGACAAAGCAACCACAATTGATCAAAAGACCGGCGGTACAAAGTGTCATTTATCAGCGTATAGGAGAGAGCCCTTCTCTTAATCTGATATGCAGCAGATTTCTCTTGAGGGAGTTTGTTTTCTTGCAAGTAGTCAATGAAAGGTTTTCTCCAGTCAACTGTTTCATCATTAACAGCAAGAACAATCTCACCCTTAGAAGGAAAAATTCTATTGATGTATTCCAAGTCTATAGGAGATAAGATTTTGCGACCTTGAACCTCTATATAGATTGACTCTTCTTCTATACAAGCTAACTCTTTTGCAAGTTTTGCAAGGGCATCCGCTATAGAATTTCTTCCACGGGGTACCCTATACAAAGTCACACTTGGAATTTGCTCGAGAAGCTTCATAGTGTACTGATAGTACGGAAGAAGTTTAGGTTTCAAGACTTTGTAAATACCAGCAACTTGATTAATAATAAGTTGAGAATCTCCAAAGATCTTGATTTCCCCGATTTCCATTGATATTGCTAATTCTAAACCAGTTATTAGAGCTTCGTATTCAGCTTCGTTATTAGTACATGGCTCTAATAAATGATAAGAATAACGCAACAATCCTTTTTTAGGGGTTATGAAAACCAACCCGATACCGGCCTTCCCTGGGATTACTTCTTGAGGTTCCCCAATCTTTTGTGAAGATGCGGCACCATCAAAATATAACTCCCAGGTATTTCCTTCCTGCTCCTCTAAACTCATAATTTGTTCATCAGGAAGATCATCATTTAGAGGGGACTCAGCAGGGATCGGGTGTGCTGCTAAGAAATCAGCTATGACTTGACCTTTGATAACATGTAAGGGTATAAATGTGATATCAAATTGGAGCAAGAACATTGACCATTTTTCCAAACGTCCTGACAATGTTGGACGAGTCATCAAGTATTGGAGCGGATTGACTCTAGAAATGAGATTGATTTTATGAGCTAACATATAATGCCTTAATTTCTAGGCAGCAAAAATCAAGGCTAAACAATGTTTCTCAATAGGTGGGTAATTGCTTCAGTTGGTAAGAGTCGTCTACTTAAGTAGTAAAGTGTGTTCTCTTTTCCTTCCTCGTTAGTTTGGGCTAATAAGGCGCCAAGAGAACTATCTAAAGCTGCGGTGTAAAGTATTAAGGGTTTTCCTGGGATAGGAGCCGCTAATACTGGAGGTGTTAACAAATACTGTTTTATGCTTTCAAAAGCATTTTGACACTTTTCATCCCAATGAAATCGGGCATCTTTCTTACATAAAGCAGCAAATGGTTGACACCTATCGAACAAGTTAGAAATAAATCTTCTTAGATATGCCAACCTACCTTGAAGAGATCTTAATTGGGTTAGACTTTTAGGAGGTGGCATATCTAAGATGGCTTTTATTTTGGAAAGATCAATTTCTATACCTCGGTGTCTCACTACGAACCCTAAGAATTTCCCTGAAGTAACTCCGAAAGCACAATTCAAGGGGTTCATCTTTAGGTCATAGCGGCGCAACCTTTCAAAAATGATTCTCAGATCATGAAGGTGGTCTTCAATTTGACGACTTTTGACAACCAAATCATCGATGTAACATTCCACTTGTTGGTGGATTAAATCATCGAAGATTCGGGTCATAGCTCGCTGGTAAGTTGCACCAGCATTTTTAAGTCCAAAGGGCATGACTTTGTAATAGAAGACCCCTATAGGTGTTCTGAATGCAGTAAATTTTTCATCTTCAGGAGCCATCTTGATTTGATTATATCCAAATGAACCGTCCATAAAAGAGAAAATTGCATGCTCAGAGGCTATATGTACCATGAGTTCTGGTATGGGTAACGGGAATTCATCTTTTGGACATGCCTTATTCAGATCCCTATAATCGATGCATACGCGAATTTGACCACTTTTCTTTTTTACTGGGACGACACTAGCCAACCAAAAGGGATATTTCTCCTCTCGAATAAAGCCTGCATCGATCAGTTTCTTAACTTCAGTTATCACTTGTTGTTCAATTTCTAAGCGCATGCGTCGTGGGGCTTGCTTGACAGGAATTATGTCAGGTTGAATTTCAAGTTTGTGAACTGCTATTTATGTAGATAATCCGGGCATTTCATCATAACTCCAAGCGAAGCAATCTTTAAACTCTGAAAGTAATTTGACTAAGTTATTTGACTCATCCTCGTTCAATAAGGCACTTATGAACGTCGGACGTGGATTTTCTTCGTTGCCAAGGTTAATTTCTTTCAGTTCATCAATAGTTGATTGGATTTCCTCTTCAAGTTCAGGAGGTGCCTCCTTAACTTAAAAGTCATCCGAATCATCCAAAGTTTCTAAACAAAACTCATTAAGATTTTTAATGTCCTTTACAAAAAGACGATCAGGTCCTACATTGTTAGTAATCACTAAGCAATAATCATCATCATCAAATGGACAAACAGTATTAAAGCCCAATCCTGCTTTTGACTTTGGTTTATGGAATTCTGTATTCCAAAGACTTTCAAAGGACTGAGCTTGACGTTTAGTCCAAGTAGATGGGGCTAGACCTTGCTCAATTAAATTTTTAACACAATAAGGATACCAATCAAAAGGGAGTTCCACTATTTCATTCATAAAAGGATCATCAACATGTACATCAGTTTCAACATTTTTGCTAGAAGAAGGAATAAACTTAGCAGTTTTACAATCATCGCTCAAAGCAGGTGAAACTTTAATTGCCAACCCGGCTATACTATCTTGAGATAGTGGGGTTAGAGCTAAAGTTTTCACATATCCTCTAAGTCTTTCATAGGTAGACGAATCTAAATCATCCTCTATATTTGCCTGAATTTTATCTTCATCAATGTCATTTTCCAAAGAGATCTCAAATTTTGGCCTTTTGTTACTATTTTCATCCTTCGGTACACATGATTCATCATCTGAACTAGATTCTAAATCGATGTGTATCGTAGGGTTTTGCTTTTGTATGCTTTCATACATTGCACTTTCATGATTTTGCCATCCTCTGCCTCTACCTCGCCCTCGTTGGGTCATCCTACCACCTCTTTGTGAGGGAGGAGCAGGATGCCAACGAATGCTATCTTCGAGGCAGGGATATTCTTCATCTCTTTTTTCTTCTTTTTCTTTTTCATTTTTCTTTTCAAGTGCAATTTCACTTTTGGACAATTTAAGATCTTTGGAAACAACTGTTTGCTTTTTAGGCAAATAATAGGCAGCATCTTCATAAATTCCTACTTCATAAACCGAGAATGGTTGCAAATCTTCCTTAATACAGTGCTCAGTACCATCTCTGATGTACTTGATACACTGATGCAGAGATGAAGGAACCATCCTATATTCGTGAAGCCAGGGTCTACCTAAAAGAGTGTTAAAAGATGTTGGAGCGTCTATAATATGAAACTTTGCTTCAGTTCTAAAATCCTCAATCTCTAACAACAAAGTAATTGAACCCAAAGCCCTCTCGCCATTTTTGTTAAAACCCTGTAAGATCATCTTGTCTGAGCTGAGCTTACGGACGTCTATTCTCAAATAGGCAAGAGTTCTTAGAGTCATAATATTAACTGATGCACTAGGATCTACAAGGATACGTGACAATCTGAAGTTATCTATGTTCACTGTTATGTATAGTGGATGGTTGTGATCAGCCGTCCCTAAACATAGATCTTCATCAGAGAAAGAAATCTCAGGAACTCCTCTGGAACAAACAGCTTCATCAGGCTGTGCAGCTGCTAACTGAGCCATGCAAATATCCGGATCTAATAGAGCTTTGATTAACGCTTCCCTCATTTCTTTGGAAAGAATCAAGGCATCATAAATGCTCAGTTTGGCAGGTAGCTTCCTGAGATGAGCTAGGACATTGTAATCGACCTTGGGAATTCCACTCTCAATTGGACTTTGAAAAGGAACGGGTTGAGGTGGAAGAGAAGACTCTGGCTTGTCAATAACTTGCTTTCCTTTGTCTTCAGAAGAAGCGAGAGATGGTAACACTTTGCCACTATGAAGCTTGATTTCCACTATCTCTTCAGAAGAAGTGACAGGCAGGTTATCTTCTTCGACCTCAGCTAATTCTGATTTTACTTCTGTTAAATTTTCAGAATCAGACATCTCGGCTTCAATACAGATAGGCATACCCTGTAAACCAAGAGCAAGGACATCACTATCTAAATAATAACCAAGAGAATGTTTTAATTCTTCAAAATTAAATTGATCATGCAGAGAATCATTTTCAGGTATAATTTTTAAGTCATCCGTAACATCATTATCAGAAATAGACAAGATATAAGCAGAATCCTTTTTCATTGATTTGACATTATCACACTTAACAAAACAAAAGTCATCTAAGATAAGAGGATTGAAGATAACAGTCTCCCCATCCGAAGAAAATACAACTCTACTAGATACATCACAGTCAACACTACTAAAAGCAATAAAATGATCTCTAGTGTCCTCCTTCTCCTGAACTATAGGACCCTGGCTGATTTGGGCTTCCTTAAGCTCTGAAGGTGGAGTCATCTCTACATTATCTTCTAGAACTATCAGGTCAACCTGGAGAGGCTTCTAAGCTCCTAAAGACTCCTGAAGAGAAGAAAAGTAAAGTTTATTAAGAAATTTCTTTGAAGAACGGGATAAAGTTATATCCCAAGTGGAATCAGAATTTGAAAAAGAAGTAGGAACAATAGGCTCACCAGTCACACACTTAGCTGATCCCTGCCCCGGATCCACTAAGTATTCCTTGGGAATCACTACAGCTCCTAATTTCATGTTTTTGTCGAGCCATTCTTTAAAAGTGACACATTCTTCAAGTTGATGACCCAACATCTGATGGTAAGGGCAATAATTGGGGTGATCTTACTTACCCACTTCTTCTGGTCTTCTAGGTGCAGGTAACTTGAAGTCTGGCTTTTTAAGAAGATTTTTTAATATCTTCTTTAAAGCCTCCTTCTTAAAGGGGTAATTCTTACCAATTAATGCATTGAATTTCTCCCAATTTTCCCTTCTTTCTTCTAGAGTAAGGTAAGACTGTTGTTGGTTGAATTCTGGCTGAATCCGAAGTGGAGGGTGCTGTGGTGGCGGATATTGTGGCCTCTGATACTACTAATTATAAAACTGAGGAGGTGATCTTTCTGTCTGAAATTTTATTGGTTGCTTTCCCTTATCTACAGCTGACACCGTCCCAGATTTCTTTTCAAATACCTTCTGGGGTTTCAGCTTCTTAGGGTTTGAAGAGGACTGATCAACACGGAAGGAGAGCTGTGAAGCTTCTTCTTGGAGACTGGAGGCCTTATTGAGCAATTTTTCAAATGTCTTAATGGTAAAACCCTTCAAAAGAAAGGCTACCGGTCCATGAATGTTTTTAAGCAGGATCTCAATTGCATGTTGCTCTTGCAATTGAGGTTCACACTTCATGCTCAAGTTTCTCCATCTAAGTATGTAATCAACTAACTTTTCTCCAGGCTTCTGTTTTTCTATCACAAGATCCCCAACTGTAACATGGTGCTGACTGCCTGCAAATCTTTTGACAAACATATTCTCTAACTCTGTAAAACTATGCACTGAACCATTTGGAAGATCTGCATACCAATCAAACGCTACCCCTGACAGGCTACTGACAAACTGTCTAAAAAGCAAAGCATCACTTCCCCCAGCATTGCAACAGCTGGCTCTAAAGTATGCTATGTGCTGCCTTGGGTTTCCCGTACCATCAAAGATTTTGAAGGAGGGAGGCACAAACCCCTTTGGGTAAGGAACTGCATCAAACTCCTCTGGGTAGGGTCTACCCTTTGGAGTATATGATGCACTCTGTGACTCTGCTAATGCCTCCCTTACTTGCTTTTCTACCATTTGCTTTAACTCTTTGGATTGAGAAGCCTTTATTTCTGGATTTTGCTGGTGCTCTTCTATAGTCTCAACCACTTGTTTCTTTCCTACCACCTGAACAGGCTCAGGTTGAGAAGACTCAACCTGTGCTCGTGGTGGTAAAGGACCCTGACTTTGGAAAGAAGCCATAGTGGACATCATTTCTTCTATCTTCTTCTCTATACTTGAAATCTGTTCATCTTTTTGTTTTAATTGTTGTTCAAGACGTTGGGTTAAGTCCGGCACTATGCCTTCCTCAACTGCAACATCTTGTAATACAGCATCCTCAATCTGTTCATTATAAGACGTTGTTCTTGTCTCAACCATAAAGACATCAGTCACTATATCATCTAACATATCATCTCCATCTAAGTCAAAGATTAAAGCCTCTTCATCGTCCAGATTTTTGATACTATCCTTTAGTTCGCCTATCATCTCCTCTATAGATCTACCAGAGACATAGTGGGGATCGACAGGAACATACTTTTCATAGTCCTTGTGATCTGGAATAGTATTCTCAACCCTCTCCTTCTCTTCAAGTTCACTTTCTATAGGCCTCTCAGGTGAAGCTACTATAGAAGAAGTAGCTTTTTCCTTAGGTCTCCAAACCTTCTCTTCATCAGATGTCAGAGAGGGTTGGTTTAAGGATTCCAACCGCTCTACATCAGGATAAGAAGACGGAAAGGACCCGTAAAATGGTGCCTATCTATCCGGGGAGAAGAATGGGTATGAGAATTACGTTGAATTTTGCTAGGACTCTGTGGTGGTGCAGAAGAAGGGGACAACTGACGGCTGACTTTTTGTGGAACCTGCTGAGTACTTTTAAATCTCACTGAAGCATCAGTCAACACAATACTGTCTGTCTTTCTGCTGGATTTCCTTGGTTCCCTAGGGTATCCATCAGTGAGAGCAGAGATGGAAGTTGGTTTGAATTTTCTTTTACTATCTCTTGCTCTCAACTGACCTCCTACCCTAGTTTTAATAAGTTTCTGCCTTAAGGTTTCTTCTTCAATCCTATCACTGACCATTCTTTTCATTTTTCTTAAGAATTCTTCTCTAGTCTATGGTGGACCATCTGCACACCCTTGTACAATAGCTTTTACCAAATTCTGAATGTGAGTTTCTTTACTTTTTGTTGGCTCAGTAAGTCATCTTCTTTATTCATCATCCCTTGTTCCTTGGAGGTTCTAAAGAGGTCTACTTCAATATTAATAGAGGTTCTCTGACTGCTTCAGAAGGAAGCAAAAGGAGACGGGTTCTCTACCTGCTTTAGGAGGAAGCGAACGGAGTTGGGTTCTCTGCCTCACCAGGTTTGGTGGAAAGGAGTTTTGTATAGGCTTCTCTGCTTTGTTGGGGGGGGGGGGGGGGGGGGGGGGGGGGGGGGCAAAAGGAGAGATACTGTGTTTTGTGAAATACTCGGATGAGAGGCTCTAGGAAGTGGATGTTGGTCAAGTTAACCTAACTACTAAAAATATTATGTGATCTTTCTTATTGCTTTTTCGCATTTAATTTCTACACTTTATTTTCTTATGAATGATTGTTTGATTTAAATCGTAATTTTTATTTGAGAATTTTTAAAACACCAATTCACCCCCCCCCCCCCCCCCCCCCCCCCTCCTCTGGGTTAGCCTCAAGCTAGTTCATAAGGGCTTAACATCCCTAATAAACTTTTAACTTCTTCATTCTTCTTGTAGATCATTAGATTTCATTGGGACCGAATATCTAAATAAAAATAAACTCTTCCTTAAAGGGATTTTTTTTTCTCTTTGGATATTGAAAATCATCCTAACTTCGGATGTCCAAATGAAAGGAAACTCTCTCCTAAGGGATGTTTCCTCCTCTTTAGGCTCCAAGTTAGATGCTTGTATCCCAACTCAAAGACACACTTTCACAACTCAAAACTTAATCAAATTACATCATATTTAAAATAAAAATATTAACTCCCTGCATGGTTATCCTAAGCAATCAAAATCAATAAAGATCTAAAGCAGATATATATATACATTGAATTAAATAAGAAAACACACTTGGACAAACTCTTTTGATCTCAAGGGGGTCTTAAACAATTGTTTTAGTGTCTGCATAAAATATCTTAATTTAAAAGCTTTTGAATTTTCCCCTTGATTTATAGCCCGATATGAGCTTGACCACCTGCAAAAAATCTTATGAGCAACCAGAACATTCATAACCTAAGGGTAATCTATCATCCATCACATCAATTCACAGAATGCATTAAGTGAATAAACATACACATCAGTCAACTAATCTAAAAACATGTAGTGAAAACTTAAAAATTTTTGCACATAAGTAGTAAAAAAGTAAACACAAGCCTAGATTATATCTAGAGTTCGTTATCCTAGTAAACCAACTAAAGTGTGTGCAAAAGATTGTTTGGGTTGGATATGTCCTAGACTTGGTATTAGGTTTGTTAAAGGTCAAAAGTAGGATTTCATTTAAGTTTAATTATTAATGTATTAAATTTTATTTTAAATTATATTTTAAAGGTTAATTGATTACTACCTTTGTTGGTCATTGAGGCCATGAAATTTAGGTCATTTTATAAAAAGGTGCACGTTTTAAATTTTAATGAGTTTAAGGAGATCTTTAGTGAAAAAATATAAAAATGAACAAATACAAAACTTAATTATCAATTTTCAATAGAGACCAAAATTTAATTGTCCAATAAAAGAAATTGGAACATGAAATTATGGTTTCTTAAGAAACTAAATAAATGAAAGTTCATTTGGAATGTTAAGCCCTTAAGAACTAGCCCGATGTTAACTAAGAGGGGGGTGATTTGGTATTTTAAAAAATCTTTCTTAAAATCAAAGCACAAACCAAAATTACCACAGAAATCAAAGTGTGGAAAAATAAATGCGGAAATCAAAACAAAGAAAGATCACACCGAATTTATAGTTGTTCGGTCAACTCGACCTACGTCCACTCCCTCGAAGCTCCCTTCGAGTATTGCACTACAAAAGTAACTCTCCTTTTGCTCCCACAGCAAGGTGGAGAAGCCCTCACAAAAATGCCTTTCCGCCAACCCTAGCGAGGAAGAGAACCAAACTCATTTTGCTTCCTCCTCAAGAAGGCAGAGAACCCAACTTCTTTTGCTTTCTCTTAAAGTAGGCAGAGAACCCAACTCTTTTTTCTTCCTCCTGAAGTAGGTAGAGAACCCAACTCCTTTTTCTTTCTCCTGAAGCAAGCAGAGAACATCGACTCCTTTTGCTTCCTCCTGAAGCAGGCAGAGAACCTCGACCAATTGCTGAAGCTTACCTCCCTTGAACCCCCAAGGATAAAGGTTGAAGACTAGAGAAGACACCTTAGAACCTTGCTTGGAGTAACCTTTGTGAATCCCTCTCACAAACACCCCCTCACAAGTTCCTCCCACTCTCTCCCTCTCCTCTTGGTTCTCTTAGGTCAAGACAGCAGCTAAAGGTCTCTTTGCATGAGAAAATATTGGTCCCTTAAATAGAATTTTAAGAACCGACATTATCATCCAGGATGATATGAATATCATCTTGGAAGATTAATACAAAATAAGCTCAATCAGCCAAGATGATTTTGGATGATCAAAAGAAAATTGGTTACATCGTTCAGGCTGAGACAATATCATCCTGGCCAATTAGTTCAAATCCGAGTACAATCATCCTAAACATCGCCCGGAATAGAGTCTGGTCGATGTTAATCGTCCAGGATATCGTCCTGGTTGATCCTCCGATTGGCCCGGCCGATGTGATCATATCAATCATCCTTAATTACTTTCCATAATTACCAAATTAATTTAGGCATAATTATGATGCATCGTCCAGGCTGATGTAGTGAACGTCCTGGCCGATGTCCTAAAATAAAGAATACCTAAATTGATCAGGCTGCTGATTCTTTCTAATTTGATCCTATCGTCATGGCCGATATAAGTATCATCTAGGACAATGTGCTTAATTATGGTTGCTTAACCAATATGCCCTAATTAGGGTTTCTATTTTTAGTCTGATCGTTCTGGCCGATATGAACATCGTCCAAGCCGATGTACTCAAAATAGAAAAACACAAAAAATCCCTCAAGTGTGTGTGTGCAAGGTTACTTAACATTGGGAACCACTTCTACAATTGACTCAAGAAAGGAAAAATTATAAACTTGACTCAACCTAACTCTACCCAATCTTGAGCTGGCTTGAGAGTTGCATTCAATCATGTGGACCTGAAAAGTTAGTAGGCAAGGCAGTCATTGATAAACATGAATGTTTGTTATCATCAAAAGTCTAATCCATAATCTTAGATTCGTAATAATCTCCCCCTTTTTTATGATGGAAAACACAATCAAAAAAATTCAAGTAGTCTCGACAGTTTAATAAAAATAATGTGACGAAAAAAATAGTTCACTAAGTTCCATAATTACATTACAAGATACATCAGACTACTCCCCCTTTTGACATCACAAAAAGGATAAGAAAACTAAAAAAAAAAGAAACTAAAACAACCATAAGAAAAACAAACTACAGAAAATAGATACTAAAACAACTATAAGAAAGAACAAACTACAAAAAATAGCATAATGAAGAAAACTAAAGAAATGAGGGACCCTGATCATCAGATGGAGGAGGTGGTGGTGAAAAGTATCTGGTCAATATGGAAAATTGAGATCCGAACCAGGCCATGTCCTGGTCGTGCTGGTGCTGCATGCAGATGATGTCCTCTGTATGTTACTGCTCTTGTGCAACAACGTAGTCCTTAAAGTGGGTCTCCCACTGATCAAATCTTTCCACTAACTGATCTAGGTGAGAGTGCTGGAGGAAAGGAACAGGTGCAAGATGAAGAGTGGGAGCCTCCTCCTCCTCGGCCTCCGAAGCTTCCTCATCCCTAGGGTGGAGATGAGTATTATAAAGGATGTTTAAGGAACTGTTTGAGTAGAAGGGTGGCTGAAGGTTGGGGGGAGCAGGATATTAAAGGTTGTATTTTGATTCTAAAACATATTCAATGATGTGTCCTAGAGCAAGATTGGGCTTCCTTATATGACCTGGATCTCGAATTATAGTCAAATGTTCGATATAGCTAAAGATCAGGTCAATTGCATTGAATTCATGATTGGCCATTATGTAAAAAGTGGTGAGTGAGAGAAGGGGAGTGATATGGATATGGTCGCCAGCTTTGGGAATCATAGAGGTGTGAAGGATGTGCTGGATCATCCAAGCATCTTTAAGTAAAGAGCTAGTATCCCCAACATGAAAAGGGGCATTGCTGTGACGAAGAAAGTGATTGGCTATAGCCCAGTTAAAATCAGGATCAGAAACCAGGGTATGCAGTTTATCCCCAGTGGTGGAAAGCTGTAGCAATTCTACATATTCTTGGTATGTGATCTCGACTAGGCATCGATTCACATATGATGTGAGAGCAGTGTAGGCATAATTGATTCGGAGGTTGGCATAAAATTCAAAAAGAAGTTCAAAATTAAAGAGGACTGCGAGGGTGAAAATAAAGCACATAGATGTATGAGTAAAAAGGCTGAGTACCAAATAGGAGAGGTGGATTGGATTGATTGTTCAAGAGAGAGAGTAATGATGCATTCTTTATAGCGGTGGTAGGTAGCATGATCATCTGCTTCTCAAAAATAAGGGTCCAACATGCCCCTTGAGGAGCTTCCAGACGTGTGTCGAGAATGCTTGCCACCAGCCATTAGCAAGAAAAAGTAAGGAACATAAAGTATAAAGCCAAAGGGAAAGAGAGGTGTGAAGAAAACTTGTTGGATGGCTCAAAATTTAATGGATCGGCCGATCGTCTAGGTCGATCGCAAGATCGTCCAAGATGATCCAATGCAATTATTTTGTACAGGCCGATTGGTCTAAAAGGCAGTCTGATTGTCCGGGACGATCAGATATCGTCCGGGATGATTAGACATGGGTGATCGTCCTGAGGAGTCAAGCTGGACTGGTGGAAAAAAATTGTGTCACCACGCAGATTTTGATTTCTCCTATTTTGTAATCGAATACTGCATTGAGAATAAAGTACAGTCTCGAGAGGCCGACACAATATTCTACAATGGATTCAATATCAGAATAGGGTTTTGAAAATTGATATTTCTATAATCAAACATAGTTCAAAGAATAACATATCATCTTAAAAGATGAACATGAAATTCTATAAAATATGTTCAAAGATAGAAATACGGTTTTTTTTTAAAAAAAGTTTATTCATTCTTTTATTTAGATATGGCAAGAAGAATATTATATGATCTTAAAAGATGAATATAACCTTCTTTAAGATATCCAAAAGCGAGAATGAGTTTTATAAAATTCATTATTTCTAAAGTTGAATATAACAAATATAATATTATATTATCTGAAAAGATAATAATAATATTTTACAAGTCTATTCAAAATTAGAAATAAGGTTTTAAAAATATCTACGTTCCCAAAGATTCTTCCCTTGTTTTATACGAATAAAACAAGGTTTATTTTAGTCTGGGGTTCTCAAATCCCTATAGGAGCAAGCTCCTATAGTTAATTACATCTTAGGAGAAATGCTCCTAAGAAAACTCTCGATTAAAGCAGTGATTTCATACCCTTTGACTACAAAGTAGAAGACAAGGAACAGAAGTAGGAATTTTCCAAGGTGAAAGCTCAATGTTGAACATTTATTAGCGAGTCAATGGAGGAAAAGTAGGAGGTGTCGGATTCTGAGAAGCTCAGAGACAACCTCAGTCTATCCTATGTTGGGCTTTACATTTTAGGAGAAAATTTTATGTTTAAGTTGACATTTTATTAGAAATTTGGGATTATATTCCCGGAGGGCGAGGACTTAAGATCTAAAAAGTATCTGCCTCAGAACCTAAATCTAATTTGGGTACTACAAAGTAGCGACCCGAACCTAACTAATGAAGTGCAAATCTGGACTTACCCCGGCCTGGATTGGGGAGCCAGCTAACCACCTAGGCGCTTTAAAACCATGTGTCCAGTCTCTTATGAAAGATGGGTAGGGATGTTGTTTAAGTTTTAAGGAATTGGGGCTGACATCTAAGACAGTTCCTAATTAGCCCCTTAACTTATGTATGGTAAGAAATGCCTAGAAATGCAATTAATATTTTAGACTCTTTTTAGTTTGTAACTAATGCAATGCATGCTAATTGACTCGAATGCATAAAATGATAATGAAGCAGTTTAAAAATTTAGGCTTAGAAAATAGATTTTTTCCTAGAGATTGCACAACTTCCCCTTGACAGAACTGCACCCTCATAGGTCAAGTGGTCTGCCAGAACCCGCAGGCAGGGAGGTGCCTAACAAGGAAGAGAAAGTATTAATATGCTTATGCTGACTCTCGGTGGTCCCGAGCTTGCTTCTTAGATCGTTAGAGTTACTATGTGAGCCTAAAATTTTTTTTTATTTAAAATTACAAGTAGAAGAATTTTAAGCGTACCCTTACGAAAAAAATCTCTCCGTTTCGAAACCAGGCTAAAACAAAACACGGCATGCAAGGTCCTAAAAAAAATCTACTGCACAAACAATGTAAACAATAAATTTTAATAATCCAAATATAATTTCCAATGTCCAATGTCCATATTACACCCAGAATTTGCAGAAAAATAAAATGGCCGGGCACCACTGACAACAAACCCGGATTCTAATCCTAAGAATGACGCAAGTGATTTTTGAAATGGGATATATTGTTCCTTAAATCTTCATTTCTTCCTCTTCTTTCTTCAATCTTCTTGTTCTGTCTTTTCTTCTTCTACGAACTTCTCGGGTCCGTCGGGTTCTGGATATCCAAATGAAAAAAAATTTATCCCTAAGAGGGGTATTTTCTTTTCTATTATCCTAATTTGGCTTTCCAAATAAAAGAGAATAATCCTTTAAGGTATATTCTCCTTTCTTTGAATTCCAAATTGGATGAAATATCCCACTTTCAAAAAATCACTTTCACATTTATTGACTCTTGATATATTATATTTACATTACATATCATTTCACAGAAAAGGAATGAAAATCTAGTCCACCTGCAAGGTTATCCTAAGCAATTTATAACAAAAATCATCCCACGTAGTTATATATATATATGCAATTGAATTTAAATTATTAAGCCACACTTGACCACACTCTTCTTCATTTGGAGGCTAAGCAGCTGAAGCACCTGTAGCATTTATTTATTATTAATTAATTAGCCCCCTTTTTCTGCCCTGCATGAGTGTGGCTACCTGCAGAAAATCATATTAACAATCCAGATCGCTCCTAGCCTATGGGTAATCTAATCGTCAATCAAACCAACACAGAGTGCAGTAAAAATAAATAAACAAACACACCAACATTTTACAAACAGCATGCAATAAAACTCAAGAAAAAGCCCGTCACAGTGCAGTAAGGAAATAAACACCGGCCTAACCTAAAACAAGAGTCGGTTGTCCTAGCAAACAAATCTAAGTGTGTGCAATAGGTTATGTGGTTTTGAAATGTCCTAAGTCAATTATTGGCTAAAGTTTTTTAATTGATTGAATTCTAATTTAAAGATGTTTACTAATTCTAAAGTGAGATGTCACTAAATTTTCTATGTTATAAGTTTCTATCCTAGAGTGTGCATGCTTCCTAAGTCTAGATTTTCTAAGATCCGGTCCTTAATTTTTGTCCTTAAGTGTCACTACTGTTGTATGGGATACAAATTTGTTATTACTAACCCTTAGGACTTTGAGCGTGTGTAAAAGGGGTTTAGGGATCTAAAATAAAGCAAAAACGTAAACCTAATTAAATTGAAGTTACTACAGGGACCTAAAGGAATGGTTCACGCATACCACATCAAGGGGCCCCTAAAGGTTTTCTAAGTTTAGAAATACTCACAGTCACCGGGGGCTACGACCCGGTGGTTCCGCCCGTAGCACCTCTACCCGGCTGGATAGAGGCGACTGATGCCTTTAACTCCTTGTAGTTTTATTCCCTCGACCCGTACCATTCCTCGCAGTTCATGCAAATAAACAAAAAAAACAAGGGAAAATAGAGATTAGAAAGCACTTTTAATAAATAATAATAATATAATTAAAATTTATTGAAAATAAAAGACATACCTTTCTTCGGGCTTGATCACTGGTTGTGTTGACTTGGCTTTTGAAACCTTTACTTTTGGAAGTACACTTTACAATCTTTTAATATTCAATACCACTCTTTCTAATTTACACAATTTTCACAAAATAAACAATTTACCTCTCACATTTGTACACTTCAATTTTCATCCTTTATGAATCTCAATCGTTTAAAATCCAAATACTTTCTAACACACACTTTTCAAAATATCTCATCTCTCAATACACATAGTCAAAAGCATTTTACTTTTCAAAACCACATTATCTCCACACACGTTTAATTTTACCCAAAATTCCTACAATTCACCTTCTAACATATTTCATATATATTTTTCAAAACATTCACTTAGCTATTCATATACACATACTTTAACTTTCAAAACACATAAATATCAACTTTTCGATCCCATTAGCCTCACTATATTTCTCATACATCGCTTTTAACTTATACACAATTCATTTCAACACTATATTTTTCACTATTATAGATTTACACATTTCATATTTCGAAGCATATATAACTTTCATCTTACAAAGATCACACGATTACATTTTAAAGCACACGCACGAATCACTTTTCAAAAACATCATCCATACTTTTTAGAGAGATACATGCATACACTTTTCACTTCTCACAAATACACACTTTTACTTACCCACAATATATACTTTTCACCTCCAAAATGTACAAAAATATCCTTCCCAAAAATTTTAACAATTCACCTTTCAAAATAATACACACCTCTCCCTCAACGCAAAGCACTTTTCAAAACATTCAATTCTCAACACAAAATATTTCCAACATATACTTCCACCTCTAAAACAAATAATTTTTGCTTCCTATTTTTCAAGACATGCACAAGTTACAATTTGCACATATATGCATATATTACACCCTTAGATATTGATGAAGAAAAATCAACTTAATCATACGCATTAATTTACAATTTTAACAAGAAATGATATATTTAATCTCTTCTCTTAAAGACAACAATAAAATTTCATCACATTTCTCACCAAAAACTTTCTTAAAACAACATCAAAGATATGTAACTATTAGAAGCAATAAGAAATTTTAAAGATAATGCTTTATGACTTCTATAAAATCAACATTAGATCCCAAAATGAAAGAAATGAAATGATCTAAATCCCTCATCTTCTACAACCATAGAGAGAAATGGGAATCAATATATTCTTAATCTTTTGATGATTGATATAGTGAAGAAGAAAAAAAAAGAATGTAGAAGAAAGAGATCAAGAAGAAGAAAATTTACCACTTTTTGTTGCCTCTGGTTGAACAAGCCGTAGCATAGAGGGGTTCATTTGGGGTTCCTAGGGCTGGAGATTAGATGAGAGGAGGGGCTTGGACGTGTCATGTATGAGAGGAGGGAGGCTTGGACGTTTTTTGGGTTGAGGGAGAGTGAGAGTGGGTGGTTATGGGTTGAGGGAGAGGGAGAGTGGATGGTTATGGGTTGTTGCTGAACCCTTTGACCGTGGACCGTTCATTGGACATTTGAAGGCCTTATTGATTTCGGAATTAGGTGACCTTGGGCTCATTGGATTCGTCTCGTCGAGCCGTTCGATTCGAGTATAAGCTCGTCAAAATCGGAGACCGTTTGGTAACTCTTTATCGGTTTGAACCTTCCAACAGCGCTTTGAGCCCTTGATTCGGACTCATTTGGGCTCGGATTGGGTTGATCTTGGTGTCGTTGGGTTTGTATTTCTAAGACGCTCAGTTCAACTGTAAGTTTGCTGAAATCGGAGTTCGGATGGTCTCCGAATTAATTTTTGAAGTTTCAAAACTTGATTTTGCATCGAGATTCGTGCCCGATTAAGATAATTTTTGACGACGTATCAATTATTATTATATATATACTTGTGACGAGTCAAAATGGGTTAATCGAAGCCATTGAAATCGAATTCAAATTGAGTTAATTTGATTTGATTTCAATTCGATTGGTGTAGCAAATTTTGGTTTAAAAGAGTTGATTTGAGGTTGAATTAGAATTGGATTGAATTGATTTTGATTCGAGCTGAGTGGTAAGTTCGAGTCGATGCTACGTCATTAGGTGTCAACCTAAAGAAATCCTAAAGGCGACGTCTACACTAGGCTACGAATACCTAGGTGCTAGAATTGAATCCGGGGAAATTGATCTCGACTAATGAGGTCAACAAATGGACCCCCAATAGGCATGATAAACTTGCCAAAGTTTATCGTGCGTATTGGCGTTGACCGAAACGATCAACTAGATCCATAGTAGAAGTTAAAGATTTGAGTATACAAATTGAAGGAATTTTGAGGTTTGATAGAAAATTAGGATAAAGGTTGATAGAGTTTCGAGTTTGAGGAATTGATTTGAAGTTTATATTGGCATTGATGGCTTTAGCAAATAATAACTAATGAAATTAGTATTATTTAACAAAGTCAAGATATTGAAAAGTTGAATGAGGTTTGACACAAACAGGAATTTTGAATTTGATTTTGATATGATTGAAACATTTTTATAAATCAAGATTAACTTCAAGAATATCAATAGAATGAAGAGAAGATGCCGCAGGGGATGCATATACTTCTCCTTGGGACGAAGATTAGGATGCCACTAGGGATGCTTATTCCTAACTCCAAAGATGCCAATAGGATGCCGTAGGAGGACTTATACCTAAAGACGGATTTAAGATTTAACATTTAATGAAGAGAAGATGCCGCTAGGGATGCTTATACTTCTCCTCGGAATGAAGATTAGGATGCCACTAGGGATGCTTACTCCTAACTCCAAAGATGTCAATAGGATGCCGTAGGAGAACTTATACCTAAAGACGGATTTAAGATTTAACATTTAATGAAAGAGAAGATGCCGCTAGGGATGCTTATACTTCTCCTCGGAATGAAGATTAGGATGCCACTAGGGATGCTAACTCCTAACTTCAAAGATGTCAATAGGATGCCGTAGGAGGACTTATACCTAAAGACGGATTTAAGATTTAACATTTAATGAAGAGAAGATGCCGCTAGGGATGCTTATACTTCTCCTCGGAATGAAGATTAGGATGCCACTAGGGATGCTTATTCCTAACTCCAAAGATGTCAATAGGATGTCGTAGGAGGACTTATACCTAAAGACGGATTTAAGATTTAACATTTAATGAAGAGAAGATGCCGCTAGGGATGCTTATACTTCTCCTCGGAATGAAGATTAGGATGCCACTAGGGATGCTTACTCCTAACTCCAAAGATGTCAATAGGATGCCGTAGGATGACTTATACCTAAAGACGGATTTAAGATTTAACATTTAATGAAGAGAAGATGCCGCTAGGGATGCTTATACTTCTCCTCGGAATGAAGATTAGGATGCCACTAGGGATGCTTACTCCTAACTCCAAAGATGTCAATAGGATGCCGTTGGAGGACTTATACCTAAAGACGGATTTAAGATTTAACATTTAATGAAGAGAAGATGCCGCTAGGGATGCTTATACTTCTCCTCATAATGAAGATTAGGATGCCACTAGGGATGCTTATTCCTAACTCCAAAGATGTCAATAGGATGCCGTAGGAGGACTTATACCTAAAGACGGATTTAAGATTTAACATTTAATGAAGAGAAGATGCCGCTAGGGATGCTTATACTTCTCATCGGAATGAAGATTAGGATGCCACTAGGGATGCTTACTCCTAACTCCAAAGATGTCAATAGGATGTCGTAGGAGGACTTATACCTAGAGACGGATTTAAACAGGATGGCTGCCGTAAGAGCGGACTTAAGCCAGAATTTAGAATTTAGATGTATAGTTGATTTCTTTAAAGCCATGGATCATTTCCCTTTCATCACAAGTGACCTTAACAAATTGCAAATATTCTATTAGAGATTATAACATTTGTATATGTCATTTTCTAAAAGGGAAAGAAAAATGTTTGAAAGAATAAAAATTTTGAAATTCATTGAATTGAAAACTTTGTTCCTTTTTTTTAATATAGATGATCCTTATAACATACAAATATTCCATTAGGGATTTTGTTTTTTATATTGGATCATTATATGTGAAAAAGGGAAATGGGAGTAGTTTGATCATCTTTGATAAGTAAAGACTTAACAAAGCATCTCGACCACCAAAAGAAAAATGCAAGATTTTGTTTAAAGATTGATTCTATGATTGAATTTGTTTCGATTAACTCAAAGAAAATCATATGAATTTTCTAGAGTCCTCATTTGCATGTTCTAGGAGAACTAAATGCAACATGATAAAATTTTCCTTAAAAAATTTTAACTTTTGCATGAGTTGTTGAAGAACAAGGAGAGTATTTGAGCATCCTTTATAGTGAAAGCACTAAGGAATATCAAATTCTCATAATGATTGAGAAAAGTTTGATTTTCATCAAAAAGTAAAAGCTTTATTTTTCATTTGATAATTTTCTTATAATATTTGACTATAATCGCTTAAGTTTTAATTATCTTAACCCAATCAAAATGATATTGGAAAAGATTTAAAAACTCAACGAAGGATTGGTTGACTCCCTCTAAATTAAATAGTTTGAATATGACCAACATGAGTTTAATCAAAATATCCAAAACTTAACAACTTTCTTTAAAGAAAATTGTAGTTTCAAATATTTTAGATTTGAATGCTATGGAAATATTATTTAACAGGGATAGAGTTGGTTAGACTCTAACATCCGATTCTAATTTATGAAAAAGATATACTTTGAATTGAATTTTAATATCTTTTTGACGACGTTATCATTGACTTTATCAGGAATAGAATCCCTCCAATTCTAACATCCGAGATTAGTCAATTATAGACTTAGTCAAATTGTAGTTTGATTTTGTTTTAAAGTTTGATAAAGATTCAAACAAAGGTATCATCGACATCACTAAGAATAGAACCCCTCATGTTCTAACATCCTAGCTCAGTCAATAATAGATTTAAATTTGTATGATATCTACTCAATAGTGAATGAGAACATTAGACAATCATCTCAAAACCAACTAAGGGATGTCCCTTAGTTTAGTTTGAAAATTTTGAATCTAAAGAAAGTGATTTTTATATCCATAAATATCACTATAGATCATCTAGTATCAGGATCCTGTCTAGAATCTCATTCAAATTAGAAGATGTTCAAAAGAGAGTTGAAGATAAATATTTTGGATAATAGTTTGTTTATGCATCTTAATTAGGTTGATCTATGAAACCTAATAATGCACAACCAGCACCATTATAATTTCATTTAGATTGATCATCTATGTAATTTTTCTTTATGATTTGAAGATATGAACTGGCCTACTCAAGTTGCTAACTAGAGAGGTCTCAAGATTTAGATTTTGTTAACCCAGATCAAAGCTCCCTACAAGCAAAACTGGGGTTTCCTTCTTCATCTTTTTCTTCTTTTTAAACAAAGATATAAAGAAATTAAATTGGAGGTAGAAATTCAATCTTTTCAAATCTTTCAGATGATATATGTATTTTACATCTAATAGAACATCAATGCTTGATGATGAACCAAAATTTTGAATTCTCAAAGTCAAATATTAAAAATACTAAAGGATGAATAGGTCCTATGATATTCAAGATTTAAAAAGGGAAGCCACTTTTTTTTTTTTTTTGCTACACATTTAATGAATGCGTCTCTTTTTTCTTTTCTTTTCCTTCTTCGCTCCTTTTTTTTTTTAGGAGGCTTCATCTACTTAAATCTTGAAATGATTATTTTAGTTGTAAAACCATCTTTCAAGTATAAGAGTAGAAAATTAACCCTCTTATATAAGGAATATGGATCTACAAATCGGACCCAATCCTATAGTATGAATAAATAACTTGAATGAGATAATTATGAAATAAGTTCATCAATTTGCAAGATGTCTATGAAATGTATAACAACGAGGTGAACAAAACTTTCCTTTCCTCCAATTTTAATTTGACATAAATCTTTATTCAAAAGAAGATATGCATGAATATCATAATGGGTGAACCCAAATATGATAATTTTTATCACTATTGAAGAGGAAAAACTATTAAAGATGTTATAAAATCACCTGAATCGGTATTAATTCAAGGCGTGTCAATTAATTTTAAGGAAAAACCACATGACAAAGAAATGTTTATCATATCATGGGTTAGCCTTAATAAGGAACCTTGAATTATCCCAAGTCTTTGACTGAAAGAGGAATTTAAGATGATCAATCTTAACAAGAATTGCTCATGAGTTTTCTCAAATGGAGTAATAAAGCCAAGAGTAAACTTAGCTAATATTTGATTTAATAATATTATCATAAGAGAAAACTACATATGATGAACAAAAGCTTTTATATAACTTGTCTATTTATCTTCATTGTATGCCTTAAGATCCATTTTCTATCAGAGTTAAATCACATGGCAGAGGACAAATTGTCGTATCCATGTATTACTCTTAGGGAATAGGATTTATAGGCATATTAAACTTTAACCTACAAGAAGGTTTAAATGTGAGAGAATTTAGAATGATTTTCAAACTTCAATATGTCAACCAATATTTATACATTCCTAAGATTAGAAAAATCATAATATGGTTGAATAGAAGATTTGAAAATATATTTGAATTTAATTCAGCAATTGCTAGGAACCTAGCAAAATTAGCTAAACTTTTGTGCTTTGAGGTTCCTAAAGGAAATGAGATTAAATATATCTTCATCTAAAGCGTTAATCCACTCAAGTGGAGGGAGGGAGGGAACACACTTTTCTTTTTAGCATTGATAACCATTGGTTTTATTCTTTAAGCGTTTAGAGGAGTCAACCACAATGAAGTTTTTTTTTATTATTATATTTTAAAGAAAATAGAGGTAAATTTCTTTTAAGAGAAATCAACCTTCTACCTTTTCTAAAAAATGATTTTCACAAGCTTTACTTAGATTTGAACCTTCAAACTTTTCTCAAATTAAATCAAATTTAATCTTGAAAATCTTGCAGATTCTGGACCCTATCATAGCAAACATATCAAGCTACAAAGGACATGTAACTACAATATGTTATTAGGATAAGCAGAAAGTTTTGATTTGAAGGTTTGAGCTTTTGGACCCTATCCTACCACACATATTAAGCTATAAAAAAAATATATAACTATAATATGTTGGTTTAGATAAGGAGAAAACTTTAATTTAAAAGCTCAAATTTTCTTGAGATTTGTCCAACCACATATTGAGTTATAAAAATATATAACTGCAACATATTAGCTAGGACACAAAATTTTAAAATTTTTTAAGACTTAAAGTTATTTGGACCCAATCCAAATAATACATTAAGTTACTAAAAGAAGTAACTATACATATTACTAAAGATTGGACAAAGGGATTTTGGACCCAGTGCTAAGTCAAACATCAAGCTACAAGAAAAATATAACTGCAACATTTGAATTAGCACACAAAATTTCTGTACAAAAAGGTCGTGCAAAGGATCTTCCCATTAGTTTTCTAACGGGGTCTAAAATAAGACCTCTAAAATTTATTTAGATACCGGCCAAATTATCCAAGAATGAAATGAATAAAAGAACCAGCGGAAGAAAGGTAGTTACAACCTATGAAGAGCATAAGTATACTACCGATTAAAGGGTATAAAATACTGCTAAAGATGGAGAGAGGATTGATCCCCAGCGGAGTCGCCAGAAAAACCTTGGTGGAAAAAAATATGTGTCACCACGCAGATTTTGATTTCTCCTATTTTGTAATCGAATACTGCATTGAGAATAAAGTACAGTCTCGAGAGGCCAACACAATATTCTACAATGGATTCAATATCAGAATAGGGTTTTGAAAATTGATATTTCTATAATCAAACATAGTTCAAAGAATAACATATCATCTTAAAAGATGAACATGAAATTCTGTAAAATATGTTCAAAGATAGAAATACGGTTTTTTTAAAAAAAGTTTATTCATTCTTTTATTTAGATATGGCAAGAAGAATATTATATCATCTTAAAAGATGAATATAACATTCTTTAAGATATCCAAAAGCGAGAATGAGTTTTATAAAATTCATTATTTCTAAAGTTGAATATAACAAATATAATATTATATTATCTGTAAAGATAATAATAATATTTTACAAGTCTATTCAAAATTAGAAATAAGGTTTTAAAAATATCTACGTTCCCAAAGATTCTTCCCTTGTTTTATACGAATAAAACAAGGTTTATTTTAGTCTGGGGTTCTCAAATCCCTATAGGAGCAAGCTCCTATAGTTAATTACATCTTAGGAGGAATGCTCCTAAGAAAACTCTCGATTAAAGCAGTGATTTCATACCCTTTGACTACAAAGTAGAAGACAAGGAACAGAAGTAGGAATTTTCCAAGGTGAAAGCTCAATGTTGAACATTTATTAGCGAGTCAATGGAGGAAAAGTAGGAGGTGTCGGATTCTGAAAAGCTCAGAGACAACCTCAGTCTATCCTATGTTGGGCTTTACATTTTAGGAGAAAATTTTATGTTTAAGTTGACATTTTATTAGAAATTTGGGACTATATTCCCGGAGGGCGAGGACTTAAGATCTAAAAAGTATCTGCCTCAGAACCTAAATCTAATTTGGGTACTACAAAGTAGCGACCCGAACCTAACTAATGAAATGCAAATCTGGACTTACCCCGGCCTGGATTGGGGAGCCAGCTAACCACCTAGGCGCTTTAAAACCATGTGTCCAGTCTCTTATGAAAGATGGGTAGGGATGTTGTTTAAGTTTTAAGGAATTGGGGCTGACATCTAAGACAGTTCCTAATTGGCCTCTTAACTTATGTATGGTAAGAAATGCCTAGAAATGCAATTAATATTTTAGACTCTTTTTAGTTTGTATCTAATGATATGCATGCTAATTGACTCGAATGCATAAAATGATAATGAAGCAGTTTAAAAATTTAGGCTTAGAAAATAGATTTTTTCCTAGAGATTGCACAACTTCCCCTTGACAGAACTGCACCCTCATAGGTCAAGTGGTCTGCCAGAACCCGCAGGCAGGGAGGTGCCTAACAAGGAAGAGAAAGTATTAATATGCTTATGCTGACTCTCGGCGGTCCCGAGCTTACTTCTTAGATCGTTAGAGTTACTATGTGAGCCTAAAATTTTTTTTATTTAAAATTACAAGTAGAAGAATTTTAAGCGTACCCTTACGAAAAAAATCTCTCCGTTTTGAAACCAGGCTAAAACAAAACACGGCATGCAAGGTCCTAAAAAAAATCTACTGCACAAACAATGTAAACAATCAATTTTAATAATCCAAATATAATTTCCAATGTCCAATGTCCATATTACACCCAGAATTTGCAGAAAAATAAAATGGCCGGGCACCACTGACAACAAACCCGGATTATAATCCTAAGAATGACGCAAGTGATTTTTGAAATGGGATATATTGTTCCTTAAATCTTCATTTCTTCCTCTTCTTTCTTCAATCTTCTTGTTCTGTCTTTTCTTCTTCTACGAACTTCTCGGGTCCGTCGGGTTCTGGATATCCAAATGAAAAAAAATTTATCCCTAAGAGGGGTATTTTCTTTTCTATTTGGATATTGAATCATCCTAATTTGGCTTTCCAAATAAAAGAGAATAATCCTTTAAGGTATATTCTCCTTTCTTTGAATTCCAAATTGGATGTAATATCCCACTTTCAAAAAATCACTTTCACATTTATTGACTCTTGATATATTATATTTACATTACATATCATTTCACAGAAAAGGAATGAAAATCTAGTCCACCTGCAAGGTTATCCTAAGCAATTTATAACAAAAATCATCCCACGTAGTTATATATATATGCAATTGAATTTAAATTATTAAGCCACACTTGACCACACTCTTCTTCATTTGGAGGCTAAGCAGCTGAAGCACCTGTAGCATTTATTTATTATTAATTAATTAGCCCCCTTTTTCTGCCCTGCATGAGTGTGGCTACTTGCAGAAAATCATATTAACAATCCAGATCGCTCCTAGCCTATGGGTAATCTAATCGTCAATCAAACCAACATAGAGTGCAGTAAAAATAAATAAACAAACACACCAACATTTTACAAACAGCATGCAATAAAACTCGAGAAAAAGCCCGTCACAGTGCAGTAAGGAAATAAACACCGGCCTAACCTAAAACAAGAGTCGGTTGTCCTAGCAAACAAATCTAAGTGTGTGCAATAGGTTATGTGGTTTTGAAATGTCCTAAGTCAATTATTGGCTAAAGTTTTTTAATTGATTGAATTCTAATTTAAAGATGTTTACTAATTCTAAAGTGAGATGTCACTAAATTTTCTATGTTATAAGTTTCTATCCTAGAGTGTGCATGCTTCCTAAGTCAAGATTTTCTAAGATCCGGTCCTTAATTTTTGTCCTTAAGTGTCACTACTGTTGTATGGGATACAAATTTGTTATTACTAACCCTTAGGACTTTGAGCATGTGTAAAAGGGGTTTAGGGATCTAAAATAAAGCAAAAACGTAAACCTAATTAAATTGAAGTTACTACAGGGACCTAAAGGAATGGTTCACGCATACCACATCAAGGGGCCCCTAAAGGTTTTCTAAGTTTAGAAATACTCACAGTCACCTGGGGCTACGACCCGGTGGTTCCGCCCGTAGCACCTCTACCCGGCTGGATAGAGGCGACTGATGCCTTTAACTCCTTGTACTTTTATTCACTCGACCCGTACCATTCCTCGCAGTTCATGCAAATAAACAGGAAAAACAAGGGAAAACAGAGATTAGAAAGCACTTTTAATAAATAATAATAATATAATTAAAATTTATTGAAAATAAAAGACATACCTTTCTTCGGGCTTGATCACTGGTTGTGTTGACTTGGCTTTTGAAACCTTTACTTTTGGAAGTACACTTTACAATCTTTTAATATTCAATACCACTCTTTCTAATTTACACAATTTTCACAAAATAAACAATTTACCTCTCACATTTGTACACTTCAATTTTCATCCTTTATGAATCTCAATCGTTTAAAATCCAAATACTTTCTAACACACACTTTTCAAAATATCTCATCTCTCAATACACATAGTCAAAAGCATTTTACTTTTCAAAACCACATTATCTCCACACACGTTTAATTTTACCCAAAATTCCTACAATTCACCTTCTAACATATTTCATATATATTTTTCAAAACATTCACTTAGATATTCATATACACATACTTTAACTTTCAAAACACATAAATATCAACTTTTCGATCCCATTAGCCTCACTATATTTCTCACACATCGCTTTTAACTTATACACAATTCATTTCAACACTATATTTTTCACTATTATAGATTTACACATTTCATATTTCGAAGCATATATAACTTTCATCTTACAAAGATCACACGATTACATTTTAAAGCACACGCACGAATCACTTTTCAAAAACATCATCCATACTTTTTAGAGAGATACATGCATACACTTTTCACTTCTCACAAATACACACTTTTACTTACCCACAATATATACTTTTCACCTCCAAAATGTACAAAAATATCCTTCCCAAAAATTTTAACAATTCACCTTTCAAAATAATACACACCTCTCCCTCAACGCAAAGCACTTTTCAAAACATTCAATTCTCAACACAAAATATTTCCAACATATACTTCCACCTCTAAAACAAATAATTTTCGCTTCCTATTTTTCAAGACATGCACAAGTTACAATTTGCACATATATGCATATATTACACCCTTAGATATTGATGAAGAAAAATCAACTTAATCATACGCATTAATTTACAATTTTAACAAGAAATGATATATTTAATCTCTTCTCTTAAAGACAACAATAAAATTTCATCACATTTCTCACCAAAAACTTTCTTAAAACAACATCAAAGATATGTAACTATTAGAAGCAATAAGAAATTTTAAAGATAATGCTTTATGACTTCTATAAAATCAACATTAGATCCCAAAATGAAAGAAATGAAATGATCTAAATCCCTCATCTTCTACAACCATAGAGAGAAATGGGAATCAATATATTCTTAATCTTTTGATGATTGATATAGTGAAGAAGAAAAAAAAAGAATGTAGAAGAAAGAGATCAAGAAGAAGAAAATTTACCACTTTTTGTTGCCTCTGGTTGAACAAGCCGTAGCATAGAGGGGTTCATTTGGGGTTCTTAGGGCTGGAGATTAGATGAGAGGAGGGGCTTGGACGTGTCATGTATGAGAGGAGGGAGGCTTGGACGTTTTTTGGGTTGAGGGAGAGTGAGAGTGGGTGGTTATGGGTTGAGGGAGAGGGAGAGTGGGTGGTTATGAGTTGTTGCTGAACCCTTTGACCGTGGACCGTTCGTTGGACATTTGAAGGCCTTATTGATTTTGGAATTAGGTGACCTTGGGCTCATTGGATTCGTCTCGTCGAGCCGTTCGATTCGAGTATAAGCTCGTCAAAATCGGAGACCGTTTGGTAACTCAAATTGCGGTTTGAACCTTCCAACAGCGCTTTGAGCCCTTGATTCGGACTCATTTGGGCTCGGATTGGGTTGATCTTGGTGTCGTTGGGTTTGTATTTCTAAGACGCTCAGTTCAAATGTAAGTTTGCTGAAATTGGAGTTCGGATGGTCTCCGAATTAATTTTTGAAGTTTCCAAACTTGATTTTGCATCGAGATTCGTGCCCGATTAAGATAATTTTTGACGACGTATCAATTATTATTATATATATACTTGTGACGAGTCAAAATGGGTTAATCGAAGCCATTGAAATCGAATTCAATTTGAGTTAATTTGATTTGATTTCAATTCGATTGGTGTTGCAAATTTTGGTTTAAAAGAGTTGATTTGAGGTTGAATTAGAATTGGATTGAATTGATTTTGATTCGAGCTGAGTGGTAAGTTCGAGTCGATGCTACGTCATTAGGTGTCAACCTAAAGAAATCCTAAAGGCGACGTCTACACTAGGCTACAAATACCTAGGTGCTAGAATTGAATCCGGGGAAATTGATCTCGACTAATGAGGTCAACATGGACGATCATTGAAAAAGCAGATAGTCCAGGCTGATAAGGTGGATGATCCAGGATGATGCTCAATAACGGATCATATCGGCCGAATTTAAAATATTTTAAATCATGGGCCACGTGTATCGTCTAAGATGAATAGTGGATTGTCCAGGATAATTGTCCAAAAATGGATAATCCCGGGCAAATTTATTGATTTTAAACATGTTGACACGTGTATCATCCAGGACGAATAGATGCATCAGATGGAACGATTATCAATTAACGCATTGGCCAGGATGATAAAAGGTATCGGCCAAGATAATCAAGATGATTGTAGCTAAGGATGATCATATCATCCAGGACGATAATGGATTATCCATGACGATTAAATAGCAGAAATGTCAGAATATTCAGCAGATGGAGTTTTTTAACAAAAATGAACATATCATCCAGGACGATATAGGTATTAGCTAGGATGACGTGACAAAATTTTGAAGTTCAGAGGAAGGATGGAGATAATCAGAGAAGGCCCAAAAAAAATAAAATCAACTAAGAACAGAAACAATAAAACATGAAAAAAAGGCATAAAAACTAGCAAAGAAACACAATTTTTTTTAAGTTTAGCAAGGCATGCATATGATAAATACTTCAAATAATTAAATTTTAAAGATTTGTAAGATCAATGAGTTAACAAAGTTAAAATCTAAAAATGGTAGAATATCCGATCCTGTTAGCCCTAGCTTGGACTTCTTTGAGGGCAAAATCATCTTTTGAAAATAAAAGACCTAACTCAGAATAAACTAATTGGTTAAAAAAAAGATCCGTTCAAAACTTGCTCCAAAGAAAATATCTTATAGAATAATATATCAAAGCAATTTGTCTCAATCATGAAATTTGAATTCATGCCTCTGAAAATATCAAGTAACCCATGAATTTTTCTAAAAATTTTAAAAAGTTTGAAAAGAGGGGTAAACTTGTCTTTTGTGGGATCATTTTATGCCTCTTGTCAATTTGAATGGCACTCTTTGCGCATCTTTTGATTTTTGATACACTTTTGTGTATATTTTTCAATTTGGCATCATTGCGCATCTTTTTGTTTTTGGCGTCTTTGACTTTTTTATTTTTTGTTCTTGCAAGATAGATCCCTTTTCAAAAACTCTTAAAATATTTTTAGTTGTGAGTAGATCTTCCATATATTAGAGAAGAGAAACTCACTCTCTAATACAAGGAGAAATAGACCACAAAGCAGACTTTAGTAATTATATGATAAATATAATGGCAAGATTTCAATTAACTTAAAAGATATATAAAAACTTTGAATATTATAAATATAAGGTAGATTATTGTAGCAAGATAGAAAAGATCTTAATTTCAAAAACTAATTATTAATTTGAGATAGACTTTTGTTTAGAAAAGAAAATTATACCACTAAAAGAGGTTAGAGGGAGGGAAACCATCAATGGTGTTTCTCCCTTTAACTGATTTAGATATGTTATAACATTGCTTCTAAATCTCCAAAAAATAAAAATAAGGAGAAAATATCATAAAGCAAAAAAGCAACCAAAGTAAAAGCAATTATAACAGCAAATATGAAAAGCTAACACAAAAACTAAGGTAGAAAATAATAAGAAATAATAGAGTAGTAAGCATGCTATTTAAAATTTTATTTAGCAGCAAGTGTAAGCAATTTATGAGCCGTGAGCCTTTTCTTGTCCATGTATCATATGCTCTCACGAGGTCTTTGGTGAGAGCACACCTGCAAAATCATCAAATGTCAGATTTAGGAACCCAAGCAGGTTTGGGTTCCTTCTTATGAAAAGAAGAATGTGATACATGAGTGTTATGCAGTGAATTATGCAATTTGGGTCTCTACACCCAATATGTACTATGGTGAATGGTGCAAATATGTGCTATGTGTCCTAACATGCTGGATGAAAAACATCTAACTCTAGGAAAAGGATTTCTTAATCGGTTCGGGTTATAATGCCTCTTCCTAGTTTTTGGCTTTAAATCAGGTAGTGATGTATTCCAAATTCTCTCAAGTGTATTCAATTTTTCTTTAAACCTCAAGTAAGCATTTTCTAAATCAATCTCCAAATAATGCTTTTTATGCTCATATTCTTTAGTAGATTCTTTAAAATCAGATTCAAGCGAGGTGTATGAAGCTTTCAAAGAATCATGCTCAATTATTAATTTAGAATGCTTTTTATTTAAATCATTAAATTCATCAAGTAGAGACATGTGATTACTATCAATTTGAAAGTGATTTTTACTCAAAATTTCAAGATCTTTTTGTAAGTTCAAAAACTCTAATTTCAAACTAGCGTGACTTTTCTTAAGTTTTCTATATGATGCATGAATTTTCTCACATATTTCAAGCAATTGGTCATAGGTTGGTTGGTATACCTCTTCTTAGTCAGATTGTTTAAAATCATTAGCCATTAAGCATAAGTTTGTTGTCTCCTTTTCAGGTTCAGTCTCAGATTAGTCAAATGCAGACTCTGTCCAGAAAGCTTTTTGGGCTCGCTTCTTATCCTTTCTAAACTTAGGTTTCTCCTCATTCTTTTTTTTCTTGAGTGATCCTGTAGTGTAAGACAATCAGCTCTGACATGTCCAGGCTTCTTGCATTCAAAACAAATAACATCAAAAGAACCTTTAAATTTTTGTTATCCTTACATTTTCTCTAATTCTGATGATGCTTGTGACTCTTCCTTAGAAAACTCTTAAATTACCTCATGATTAATGCAATATCATCATTTTCAGACCCGGATGAGTAAGTGTCTGAGTCGTTCGCCTTAAGTGCCACCATTTTCTCCTTCCTCTCACCTGCATCATGATTTCTTTGGTTCACCCCTTGCTCATAAGCAATGAGTGAACCAAGTAAGTTATCGATCGAATAAGTATTTAAATCTTTAGATACAAAAATTGCAGTGATTTTAGCATCAAAAGAGGAAGGCAAACATCTTAAATTTTGTTGACTTTTTCATAATTAGTGAGTTCTCTTCCTAAGGCATGCAACGAAGTAACAATCTGAGGAATTCTCGCATACATATAAAAAAACATTTCATTAGGTTTCATATGAAAAAGTTCGTAATTATGCAATAAAATATTCAAATCAGATTGCTTAACTTCATTGGTGCCTTCATAGGTGATACATAATTTATCTCAAATTTATTTACCAGTAGTGCAAGTGGAAACACGCATGTAATCTTTGGATTTTAAAGCATAGAAAAAGCAGTTCAAATAATTTGCATTAAGTTGTGCTAAATCTCTTTCATCAAAAGTCCACTCAATAAAATGTACTTCAATTTTAGTTCCATTAAGTTCACGAGAAGGTGGAGAATATCCTTCTTTAATAACCATCCACATACGATAGTCAATCGATTGTAAAAAAGTAGACATGCGAGTTTTTCAAAAATCAAAAGGAAGATTATCAAATAGAGGTGGTCATGTTATAGAATATCCTTTCGTTGTATTACGATTACCGTTGTTAGCTATGGATCAAAATTCAAAAAAAATTCAAACTTAATTTTTATGAATCCCGCTCTGATACCACTTGAAAGTTTGTTAGGGATGTTAAGCCCTTAAGAACTAGCCCGAGGCTAACCAAGAGAGGGGGTGAATTGGTATTTTAAAAAATCTTTTTTAAAATCAAAGCACAAACCAAAATCACCACACAAAGCAAAGTGTAGAAAAATAAATACTGAAATCAAAACAAAGAAATATCACATCGAATTTATAGTGGTTCGGTCAACTCGACCTACGTCCACTCCCCGGAGGCTCCCTCCAAGTATTGCACTACAAAAGTGACTCTCCTTTTTTTCCTACAGCAAAGAGGAGAAGCCCTCACAAAAACTCTTTTTCGCCAACCCCGGCGAGGTAGATAACCCTACTCCTTTTGCTTCCTTCTGAAGCAGGTAGAGAACCCAACTCTTTATGCTTCCTCTTGAACCAGGTAGAGAACCCAACTCCTTTTGCTTCCTCCTGAAGCAGGTAGAAAACCTTGACTCCTTTTACTTCCTCCTGAAGCAGGCAGAGAAACTCGACCAATTGCTGAAGCTTACCTCCCTTGAACCCCCAAGGATGAAGGACGAAGACTGGAGAAGAAACCTTGGGACCTTTCTTGGAGTAACCTTTGTGAATCCCTCTCACAAACTCCCCCTCATAAGTTCCTCCCTCTCTCTCCCTCTCTCTCCCTCTCCTCTTGTCTCTCTCAGGTCAAGACAGTAGCTAAAGGTATCTTTGCATGAGAAAATTTGGGTCCTTTAAATAAAATTTCAAGAATTGACATTATCATTCAGGACGATAGGAATATTATCCTGGCCAATTAATATAAAATAAGCTCAATCAGCTGGGATGATTTGGGATGATCAGAAGAAAATTATTTACATCGTCTAGGCCGATACAATATCGTCCTAGCCGATTAGTTCAAATATGAGTACAATTGTCCTGAACATCGCCCGAAATAGAGTCTGGCTGATGTTACTTGTCCAGGACATCATCATCATCAATCATCCTTAATTGCTTTCCATAATTATCAGAATAATTTAGGCATAATTGTGCTGCATCATCCAGGCTGATGTAGTGATCGTCCTAGCTGATGTCCTAAAATCAAGAATACCTAAATTTATCATTGCTGCTGATTCTTTCTGATTTGAGCCTATCATCATGGCCAATACAAGTATCCTCCAGGTTGATGTGCTTAATTATGGCTGCTTAACCATGATGCCCTAATTAGGGTTTCTTTTTTTAGTCTGATCATCATGGCCGATATGAACATCTCCAGGCCGATGTACTCAAAATAGAAAAATATAAAAAAACCATCAAGTGTGTATGTGCAAGGTTACTTAGCATCCGGAACCACTTTTACAATTGACTCAAGAAAGGAAAAACTACAGACTTGACTCAACCTAAATCTACCCAATCTTTGAGCTGGCTTGAGTTGCATTCAATCATATAAACCTGAAAAGTTAGTAGGCAAGGCAGTGGCAGAAAAACATGAATGTTTGTTATCATCAAAAGTCTAATCCATAATCTCAGATTCGCAACAATAAACAAATTCGGCTTTCTTAAGAAACAAGAATTTCAAGCTCTCGTTTCTTAAGAAACCCATTTTTTCTCAAATAAATAGAAAGTAATAAAATGGTGTTTTATAAAATTAGAAATAGGAAAAGTTATTAAATGTTTTTAAACTTTAAACTTTATATAAAATACATTTTAAAAACTATATTTATATTAATTATTCAAGAAAAAATTATTAATATTTAATAACTTTTAATATAATAAAATTGTTTAAAAATTTTAATAAAAAAATATATTAAAAACATTTTAGATTATAATCTTATTAAATTATATTTAAAATATTTATAATCTTTCAAAAAATATATTAATTTTTTTTCTTAAAAATATAATAATTAAAAAACTATAATATTAAATTCTAGTTAAAAAATATATTAAATAATTTTAGATTATAATATGAGATTAAAAATTTTAATATTAATATAAATATAAATTTTAAATTTTTTTAATAATTACATAACAAGTAACTTGAGCTTGGAATTCTAATAAATTTAAATATAAATATTTTAATTTTAATAAACATGATATTAAAATAAATTCATTTGAATGTCTTAATGATATCAGAATTTGGTGATCTTGGGCTCATTAGATTTCAATGTCTTAATGATATCAGAATCATAGAGCCACTCAATTTTATTATAAGCATAACATGTTTGGTAATCCAAATTATGGTTTGAATCTTCCAAATGCACTTCAGGTCTTTGATTTGGACTCATTTGGGCTTGGTTTGAGTCAAATTTGGTGTCTTTGGGTTCGTATTTATGAGACGTTTAATATGACTTTAAATTTTCTAAAATTAGAGATCAAACAATCTCCCATTTAATTTTTGAAGTTTGCAGCTTAATTTTCCCTCAATATTCGTGCCTAATCAAGATATTGTTTTGACAATATATCAAATATAAGACATTTTAATAAACATTTTATTTTCATTTATTTTTTAAAATATATAATAAATCTAATATTATGAAATTTTATTTTACTTTCATAAATATGGGACATTTTATAAAATTATAACATTTTACTTATTCTCACTTCTTAAATAATAAATATAATATAATAGTTATAATTAAAAAATATGGAAATATCTGTAAATAAAAAAATGAGAACAATAAGATAAAACTATAAATATATTATTAATAAAAAAAATTTATAAAATAATGAGAATAATAAATAGAACTATAAATATACTATTAATCTAGGACAATTTATTAAATTATATAAAATGAGTTTTAAATATATTAGTATTATATATATAATTTAAATTTTTTTAAATATTTAATAAATCTAATATCGCAAAAAAAATTAAAATAAATTTTTTTATTTTAAAATTAAATAATTGTAACAAATTAATATTCTTTAATATTATTTATTATAAAATTTTTTTTAATAATGTTCCTTAATGATCTTTTTGTTGAAATACTGTAAAATTTTTTTTTCTTTTTTTTAAATATATTTTTAATTCATTGATATTCTATAAATAAATTCAAATTGTTTATAAGTATATTAATGAGCCTACTTTAATTTCAATAATATTGAGATAATTTAATAATGTCAAATTTTTTAAAGCAGAAATAAGGTTTCTTAAGAAACTGGAATTTCCTAATCTTGATTCTTAAGAAATCAGAATTTTATGTCCCAATTTCTTCTAAAATCACAGTCAAAACAGAAACTGGATAATGAAATTTTTATTTTTATTAAAACCGGGTAAGTAAGTTCTATATTTACTCATTTTTTTAATTTTTTTTCTTTAATATGTTCCTTAAACTAATTAAAACTTAAAACACTCTCCTTTTTATAATATGCCCTAAAATTTATTTCACTTTCCTTGGGGCTAATTTAAAAGCCTCGCAGGCTCGCGTTACCTAGTTGTAACCGATGTTGATTAAGGTAATTTAATTTGTTGGGATAAAGGGTTGATGGATTTTAATCCAACCGATTAATTACTAGTTTGTATGATTAAATTAGAATTTTTTGGAATTTTAAATGAATTATTAAATTTTTTAAAATTTGAATTATTTTAATATGTTAATTGAGTGGTTAGAAGTTGACTTTCAATATTAGAGTGAATTTTAAAATTTTAATATTTTTTTCTAAATAATAGAACTTGAGATGAGTAATTATACCTTAATACTAGAGATGAATAATTAGACCTAAATAATATTTTCAAAATTTTAAATATTCAGCATTAAGTTATAAATTTTTTAAGTTTTAACCTATTTTGAGTTGAATGGATTTGAATATTATACTTTAATACTAGATATTAATTGGAGTTGAATAACTTTGAGTTTGATCAATTTGGAATTATCTAGAATTACTTATGATTTTTCAAAGTTTGTGTATTTTTGGAATTTAAAATTGTTTAATTAGAGAAGATTTTAGAGTTCTGATCAAAATCAATCTCAAACTCCTTAAAATGACCCTGAACGGTCAGAAATGACCTAAGAGGATATTTCCAAGTGTTTTGGATTTTTTTTTTTAAATTTAAATATTTTAATTAGAGGTTTGATCAGAGGGATTTTAATTTTCATAGATTAAAGGTTTAATTATGAGGGTTTTGATGCATTATTTGAAATTTTGGATTTAAATTGAATTAATTATCAACTTTTGAAATTCTAAGCTTAATTAAGGATTAATTTCAGGTTAAATAAATCCTTAGCTTAATGGCTTCTAAAATTAGCACACTCCTAGCCTAGGATAGGTAATTTCACTATGTTCAAGTGTTGTAAGCCTCACCCCTATTGGGTGTACATTCTAATTTCGATAAATTTTCTTGAAATCCTAAATCTTATCTTTAATTATTATCCTTAATTATCCCTAAGTTTTATGGGATCAAAATAAAAGGTCTTGAACCCTTATCATAAATATGAAACCATCCACACAATATAAATAATCAACAAGAAAGTGATCTAAACTTATGTGCTCATTGGATAAAGTGGATTCCCAACTATTTAGGTTAACTCATGACCTAGGCATTTGGGTATTCACCTAAAGATAGGTTCCCCACATCAATGCTAGTAGAGCACTATGAAAAGGGAGGGCATACCATGATATTCAATAATCACACTCAAATGTAACTCATGAAATGCCTAAATAATAATTAACTATACAACATAGAGGAGTTACAAGAAATCACAATAAATTTGCATTGAACTTGATAGACCTAACTTTACCTAAGGATAAGTTATTTTTCAAAGTTCTATTAAGTGTTAAGGCACTTGAAAGAAGCTTTGGAATATAATCATAATGAATTTTCACAATTAAAGGTCAAATCATGACCAATGATTTTGTAAATTCATTAATTAAATGTATTTAACTCAAATAAACTTAAAAACAATTAGGGGAAGTCAAGGATAGACCCTAAATATACCCTACCAAAATTTGGGTAAGAAATTAATAAATATTCAAATAAAATAAAATAAAAACTTTTTAGTTAAACCTAAATAACTATTAAAATAAATGTTAAAATAGCTTGAATTTATTTTTATAATAAAGTACTCATTTTTCCAAATCCATAGAATCCAAAAACTCTAAAATTTGACTTAAAATGATTTTTTATGATTTATCAAACTTTTGGAGTTTTAAAATCATTTAAAATCATTAAATTTCAAGAACAACAATGGCGGGAGTATAGGTGGCATGCCATGTTTGGCTGGAATAGACCACAAGATGACACGACAATCATTTTTAACGATTGCATGATCATATAATCATTGATAATTATTGGAATGTGATAGCACGGCACGGAATCCACTTATTTATGCAGCACGATCTCCGTCGTTTGATGACCCATATTTTGATATAGACGGCCATGTTGTCGTCTTACAATTATAAAAATAATGGGGTGGGCTGGAGGTTGGATTGATCACAAAAAGACTCGATCTGGGCCATTAATCGTGTGAACAGCAACCCATAAAACATACCATGCATCCACATTATGGGTAAACCCAAGGATTACAAAAAAGATTATTCTCTCAATCCATTTAACCAAACTTTATAAAATTTTAAATAGAGTATCAAGATATGAAGACCATTTATGGGAAATCAATATTTTTGCTTAAAATGTGCTTTCCAGAAAGCTATTTCAAACCAAGCGGGTATGTTTATGGTTAGACTTCCCATTATTTAATCAAAAAAATTTGGGCAATCTTGGGCTTATTGAGCTTGTAGATTGTCCATGAATAAATATCTAGTTGAGATCTCCAGCCAAAAATGCCTGGATTGCAAGTAATGAGCTCTAAATGGATAAGGTGGTTGATTTACCAGAGAAATTGTCGTCTTAGACATGTAACCACCTAGATTTTGTAGTGGGAAGGGAGAGGAACTATGGGATAATCCAAATAGAATGAGAGTGGAATTGGAGATGCTCTAGAGAATGAGGATTGAGTAAGAGAATGATAATTCAAATAATGGCCCCATTTTCTTAGTTTAAGCCCTATGGTTTAAAACAAATGGCTTGGATTAATAAGGTTCATTTTCTTGGTGGAGGACCAGTGTCCCAGGGGGCTAGAAAGCTGATCCAAAGGCTAGGCCAAGCATAATCCCCATTGGATTTTCTTTAAGAGTCCTCTTGATTGTTTGACCAGTCAATTGGTATGTTTAATTGATGAGGTGGAAATGGAAAGTTTGGATTTGTTGGTGGAGCCAATCCTAAGGCCTTGGGTTATTGTATTTAAAGTCAGAGGGTTGACTATAAGGAGGCTCTTTCTAGTTTAGTTTTTTATTAGTTTTATAAGTCAAACTAGTTAAAAAAAGATGAGGTAGTATCTATGTGATGAGGGGATGCTAGTGTGGTAGCTTGGGAGAGTCATGAGGCTATTTGGAAAGAGTTTGAATGTATAGTCAAATAAATGAATAATTTTAACCAAGTGTAAAGTTTTTTACTTGGTCAAATTTATTAGGGTTTAATTCAACTATGATTAAGATGCATTAAAGGCATATGAATAAATGAATCTGAAGCTTAAAAAAGAGTTGGATTGGATGTGTATGAATGATTTGAAAAAGGTCTAGAAATTTATTCAAGTCAAATGTGTCAACTTGGTCAAATTCAATTAAATTTGACCTTTCAATGTCTTGAATGCATTTTAGTATGGGATATGAATAAGATTGGAAGTTTGAAGAGGGTTGAATAGGTTGAAAGGATTGAAAGCATTGAATTGGGCTACATGGACCAACTTTGACTAAGCATGGGCCAATTGACCAAGTCAACTATTGACTGGGTCAAACGGATCAATCAAGTTGATATCACTAGAATAGGTGTTCAAAGCAGTTTTGGTGGATTTGAGATTTATATAAAGTTTAATTGAGTGAACATAAGATTTATGGTTGAGCTAGTCAAACTAGGTTGACATGGTTAACCAAGTTGACCCAGGATCTAGGTTTAGGCTCAACAGATTTGGTTCGATCAAATGAAATCAGTGGATGTGTTCTCAAGAGTATGAATGGTCATTTCAATCAAATCGACTATTTGGACCCTTAATGGGCCATTTGTTCAACAAGGGTGGCTTAGTCAAACCAAGGCCTACGTTTGGGTCCAACAGTTCAAGAATAACATTTTAGACTTAATGGAAGCTGTTCCATGCAATATTGAGGTCATTTGGTCCAAAATGACTATTTAGACCTTTAAAGGGCCTTTCTAATAAACCATAGTTGGACCTGGTCAACCAGGTCAAACCAAAATTTGTATTTGAGTCCAATGTGCTCCTAATGATATTTAGGATTCATTGGGAGGGGTTTCAAGGATTGAGGAGATTGATCCATATTGAGTTTTAGGGAAAAGTGCAAATTTGCCCTTAAAGGGCATTTTAGTCATTTTGATCCATGGTCTACTCTGGGTTAAAATGAGTCCCGCAAAATGCAATTTATTATTTAACATGCCATAACATAGGTTATGAACATGATCAAGGGTTTTTGAAAAGTTCCTAAGGTCAATTTCAACTAAATGGCAAGTCTAGTGGCACATGATATAAATATTTTAGGATTTTGTAACCTTTGGAAATCTATTTATTTTTAAGGGCTAGTAGTGTCATATTGAGCTCAAATTTAGAGGGTTGACTCTAAGGGCATGCCTAATTAATATGCAATTAATAAATACTAAATCAGATATCATTTGGTTGCGTTTCAAGGTGATAAAAAAATCACTTAGAAAGGGTTTCAAGACCAGGGTCCCTAACCCTAGATTTTGACTTGGAATCTTAGATTTATATGCAATTTTAGATCAAGTTGAATAATTTTGACTTTTCCATACCAATCATAATTAATTGAATGGTTGGAGTTGATTGAACAAAATTTATATTTGATTGAGGGTTGACTTACCATCTGGTGTTGAAGATTGATTTGGAGTTTGAATTAGGATTTAACCAAGAATCTAAACTAGAGTTTGACTATGATCTATATGACTTATAATTGGATAACTATTAGCTATTAGATCACATGCCTCCATTCATTGCAAAGAATTAGAATTTAGAGGAAAAGGGAGGAGTGTTGAAGAATTGGAGTGAAGAAAATAAGGGATTTTGGTTGTTTAAATAGCATAGGGCTTATCATCCAGGATAATAGTTTGATCATCCAAAATATGATGTGTAATAAATTTATCTAGATGATCGGTCAAAAAGGGTCGGGCATGTCATCCAGGATGGTATGATATCATCCATGATGATAAAACATAAGCGGTTGTCCCTAGGAGTCATCCTATATGACTGTTGACTAAACGGATCGTACAAGATGAAAATATGGATCATCTGGGATGATGGGCAATAAAGGATCAACTTAATAGCATCATCCAACTATTTCTACCATGTTAATCATCAAGGTGGAAATGAGGATCATCCCATACAATCACCAATGAGTGACTCAATCCAGTTGTTGGATGTGTTGTGATCAGAGAGATATATTTTTGTTCAGATCATGCATGATGATAAGGATCATCCTAGACTATGTGAAGAAAACAAAAAAAAAATTAGGATATGGAAAGTGATGATCAGGATCTTTTTTCAAGAAAAACATAAGAATACAAAAGAGTATAAAATAACATTTAAAAAACAACAAAGAATCAAACATAAATAAAAAAATAAAAGAACATATTTTTTTAATTGATCAACTTTAGTAAATGATAAACTTCCCTTGTGATTGGATTAAAAATAAATAAGAAATGAATTAACAACAATGAAATCTAGAAGAAGTAGAAAAATTGATCTTGTTAACCCTATCTCAGACTCCTTATAGGTTAAAAATCTTTTTGAAATAAAAAACTAATTCAAAAAAGAAATCAGATAAGAAAAGTGATTTGTTCAAACTTCATTTCAGAACAAAATATCTAATAGAATAAAATAGCAAAGTAATCAAAAAAAATCATGAGTTAAGTTTCAAGAATCAAGTTTTAAAGATATCAAGTGGCACATGAATTCTTCTAAGATTTAAAAGTTTGAAAGATAAAGAAGCTTATTTTTGTGTGCTCATTTTGTTCCTCTTTTTTAGTTATCTAGCGCACTTTGTGCATATTTTGATTTGTGATATATTTTGATGTATCTTGCAATTACTTGCCATTTATTACAGATCTTTTCATTTTTCTTTTGGGCTCATTTTGTGCCTCTTGTTAATTTTTGCAAGATGGCTTCCTTTCAACACCTTTAAAGACTCTAAGTTGTGAGATTATCTTCAAGATATAAGAGAAGAAAACTCACTCTCTAATATAAGAAAGAATAAACCACAAATCATAATCTTATATATATGCTAAATGCAATACCCTTATGGAGACACCATGAAAGTAATTTAATGACTTTGAGCATTATTCATATAAGATAGATTACTATAAGAAGATAGAAAGATCTTAATTTTTAAAGTCTAACTTTTAATTTTAAATAAATTTTTTTTTTCAAAAAGAAAAATTCAACACTAAAAGAGTTAGAGAAAGAGAGACAATCATCGATGCTTCTTCCCTTAACTAATTTAGGGAAGTCAATCACTGGTTATAAATTTTCAAAATCAAAAGCAAGGCAAAAATCTCTTTTAAGAAGTCAATACTAGCAGTGACCACTAATCTGAATAGCAGTCACGTGAGACTCTTTTGGATCAGCCTAAAATGTAATATAAAGATAAATACTAAACATAATATCACATATGCTAGGAGTCAAATAAAGAAGTGATTTAATTATTCCTTTGTATTTCTTTTTATCAATAGATTTTTCATTTGAATCTTTGTCTAACTGAATAGTGGAACTCATGAAAGCGTTGATTAGCTTGGCTTTATCCATTTCATATTACGTAAGGATGTCCTTAATGTATTTTACTTGACTAAGGAAAGTCCCCTCATCCTTCTGCCTTATGCTAAACTCCAAAAAGATAGTAAGTTCTCCCATCATACTCATTTCAAATTCCTTACTCATTATTTTTAAAAATTTATTACATAAATTTTTAACAAAAGATCCAAATAGAATATTATAAATATAAATTTAAACAATCAGTAATTCAACTCCTACCTTTTCAAAAATTAGGTAGTGTCTATGTTACCCTTAATAAAATATCTTTCTAGCAGGAATGTTCTTAGCCTTTCATACTATACCCTGGGTGCTTATTTAAGTCCATATAATTTCTTTTTTAATTTGAACGAACAGCCTTTCATACTATACCCTGGGTGCTTATTTAAGTCCATATAATGTCTTTTTTAATTTGAACACATGATTAGAAAATTATGAATTTTTAAAACCTAATGGTTATTCAACATACATATCTTCTTTTATCACCTCATTCAAAAAGTCACTCTTAACATCCATTTGATACAATTTGAATCCCTTAAAATAACCAAAGGCTAGTATCACTCTAATACCTTCCAATCTAGTAACAAGGGAAAAGGCCTCTTCAAAATCAATCCATTCTATTAGATTATACTCTATAGCCACCAATCTTGCCTTATTCCTCATTACTACTCCAGAATCATTTATTTTATTTTTGAAAATCCATTTTGTTCCAACCACACTCTGATCCTTAGGTCTTCAAACTAGATCCCAAACATCATTCCTTACAAATTGATTCAATTTTTCTTGCATGGCTAAGATTCATAATTTATCAGATAAAGCTTAACTTAGGTTCGATTGTTTAGTCATTGAAATAAAGGCAGAGTGGTTTACCTCTTTTCTAAGTCCATTCTTAGTTTTAACACCTTCAGATGGATCTCCTAAGATTAGTTCTTTAGAATGACACGAAGAATATCTCCATTATCTAGGAAAATTATTTTCAGATTTTATCCTTTCCTTTATATTTACATATTTTAATCCTTAGGTGACTTCTATAACCTCATCTTCTACTTTAAACCAACCAAAGTTATCAGATTCATCAAATATAATATGTTTGAGCTCCTCAACTACCAGAGTTCTTTTATGGAAGACTCTCTAGGATTTCCCAACACTTGAGTAACCTAAGAACACTCCATCAGATTTTGGGTCAAGCTTTCCTAGTTAAGACTTCCCATTATTTAAAATGAACACTTAACATCCAAAGACTTGGTAGTGAGAGAGTTTGGGTGACCTATCCTTCAGAATTTCATAAGATGTCTTGTTCAGTTTGGATGTAACATTCACCCTATTCTGAACATAATAGGCTATAATTACCACGTCTATCCAAAAGTAGTTTGGAAGTGAGTATTCAACAAACATGGCTCAAATAGCTTCTACCAAGATTCTTTCTTCCTTTCAGCTACCACATTCTAGTGAGTAGTCCTAGGAGATAAAAAGGTTTGTTATATCCCTTATTCTTTATAGAAATATTCAAATTTTTCTTTCTAAAATTCACCACCATGATCGCTTTGAATGGTTAAAATTTCACAACCTAGCTTCCTTTGAATCCAAGTGGAAAATGACTTAAACTCCTCGAATGATTCACTTTTATTAAATAGGAATCTAACCCAACTAAACCTCGAATAATCATCAACAATCACATACCCAAAGACTTTCTAACCTAAGCTTAAACTGTTGATTGGTCCAAAGAGATCCATAGACTTCTAAGGGTTTACTAGTGTTATTATATTTTATGAGTGGAAAGAGGTGAAAGTTCGTGAGGAGTGTTAAACCCAAAAGAACTAGTCTGAGGCTAACCAAGAGGGGGCTGAATTGGTTGTTTTAAAAAATCTTAAACAAAAAGAAAATATTTTTTATCTTTTTAAATATTTTAAAATAAAATGATAAATCTTGATATGGAAGAATAATAATTTTCATAATAACAATACAATCAGATATTTCAATCACAGAATAAATCACATAAATATGTGAAAATAAAATATGAAAGAAGTAATAAGAAACAACACACAAAATTTTATATTGGTTCGATCAATTCTTACCAACATCCACTTCTTGGAGACTCCCTCTACAAGTATTACACTAAACTTAAGTGACTTTGCTTTTCCACCTACAACAAGGCGGAGAAACCCTTACAAAATCTTTTCACCTACACGATTAGGCAAAGAATCTTGAATCCTTTTTTACCCACTTTGTTAAGACAGAGAACTCAAGAATCCTTTTACTCCATCCTAGAGTAGGCAGAGAACTTAGATCGAATACTGAAGATAATCTCCCTGGAGCCACTAAGGAACTAGTGGAACAACTTGAAGAAGATAATAAACACCTTGCTTGTAGTAACCTTTGTGATTTCCTCACAAACTCCCCCTCATAAGGATCTCTCTCTCTCTCTCTCTCTCTCTCTCTCTCTCTCTCTCTCTCTCTCTCTCTCTCTCTCTCTCTCTCTCTCTCTCTCTCTCTCTCTCTCTCTCTCTCTCTCTCTCTCTCTCTCTCTCTCTCCCTCTCTCTCTCTCTCTATCAAGCTCTCCCTCTTCCTTCTCTAAGCTCCCTCTTAGATTAGCTCCATAGTAAAAGATTAACTTAAGGGTTAATACCATTACTTAAATAGAGAGCCTCCAAAAGAAGCCCTAGTTTTTAATTCTACGTAATTGATCATTCAAGATGATCGATAGATCATCTTGTATGATTAGTACAAAATAACTCTATTAGCGAGGACAATCACCTTTACTATGTACGATCAATTGAAGTATTTGAACGTATCATCCAGTATTATCTTTTAATCATCCAGGATGATTAGTTCAACATACCATATTGATCTTCCATTATGACATTGGATGATGGGTGGAGATCTCCATATCATCCTGAAAACATCTTAGGACGTCCAGGATGATCCTCCTGGAAAATTAGAGTAAAGTTATGGCTTTTTGTCTTGGAAAAATAAGGGATCATCCTATAAAATATACTAAATCATCCAGTATGATCCATATGGATCATCCTATATGATTTGATTGAATAATTTAACTATAATTACTCTCCTAATCATCAGATCAATTTAGGTTTGATTATTGAAAATCATTTAGGATGATACATATCATCCTGTATGATTAGAACAAAAGTTGAAAATTAAAACATTCCCTAAATTGTCATTAGCAGCTATTTTCATCATCTAAGTTGATCATCCTAGATGATATGGATCATCTATTATGATTAGTTTAATCACTTATAATTACTCGGATGCCCTAATCATGATTTCTATTCTTAACTGGTTGTCCAAGATGATCTCAGATTATCTTATACGATTTGGTCAAAAAAAAATATCTAGCTCACTAAATTTCTCCTTCTGATTGTGTGTATGCAAGGTTACTTAACTTCAGGTCCATCATATTCAAGATTTTACTCAATAAAGGTAAAATATATATTGATATGAAATTACAAGCAGACTTGACCCTAATCTACCTGATATTGAGTTGATTTGCATTGCAAGTGATCTTTGTGGACTTGAAAGCTTAGTAAGCAGGGAAATAAAATAGATATTTAATAATTGTAGTAGTAAAGAACCAATAATGTTTGTTATCATCAAAAATCAAAGTATTTGGATCCAGATTCATAATAATCTCTTCTTTTTTATGATGGAAAATACTCTTATTAAAAATTTTCAAATCAAGCATAATTTTTTTTATTAAAGAAAGAAAGAACTAAAAATGAAACATAAAAAAATAGTTAAAAAAATAATGTAGAGATTTCACTAAAGACAAAAACAAACAACCCAAAAACTATTCCTTCTTTTGACATCACACAAAAGACGGAACAAGAAAAACACCACATATAACAAAATATATAAATGAGAACCAGTACAAAACTAGAACCAAACACTAACAAACAAGTAGAAAGAGGAACTCTGATCAGGTGGAGGTGGTGGTGTTGTCTACTGAAAGAATTGATGTATGGAAGAAAACTACTTCCTAAACCAGGTTATGTCATGATCATGCAGCTGCTACTGTTGGGCTGCATATACCTCAAACTGAGCTACACCTTGATCATGTTGTAGCTTTTTCTTGGTGACATATGACTCAAATCTAGCTTCCCACTGGTCGAACCTCTAAACTAACTCATCGACCAGGGAGTGCAGGTGGATTGGGTTAGGAGAAAGAATGTGTCCTTCCTCCTCTGTCGTAGCCTTATTGTGCACAGGGTGATGATGAGTACTGTGAAGAACATAGAACGAGCTATTTAAATAAAAAATTGGGAGGTGTTCAGGTGAGCTTGGATACTGAATATTGTATATGGATTCAAGGACATAGGCAATGATATGTCCTAAGCCATATTTGGCTTTCTTTTATGGTTGGGATCCCTAATTATGGTTAGATTTTCAATGTGTTGAATTATAAGATCATTGGCATTAAATTATTGAGAAGTCGTCATGTAAATGGTGGTGAGTGATAGGATGGGGATGATATGGATTAGATCCTCAGCATTAGGAAAATGGAGGTGCGAATGATGTGTGGGATGGTTCGGGTATTTTTCACTAAGGAACTAGTGACATAGCCATGAATGTGGGCATTACTTTCTCAAAGATGGGCATTGATAGGGCTCCAATTAAATTCAAGGTTTAAGGCTAAAAGATGAAGTTTTTTGCTAGTAATGGAAAGGTGATAAAATTTATTGAAGTCTTGATATTTTATTTTTATAGGGAATCGATTAACATAAGATTGTAGTGAAGTACAATCAAAATTCAGATGAAGACTGGAAAAAATTTAAAAAATATTTTGGAATGGAAGGGGAAAGAAAGTGTAAGCATGAATCTAAGAGTAAAGAGAAAAATAAAGGTCTAGTACCTTAAAATTCAACACATCCTGATTAATAATCTTCAAGGGATTAATCCCTATAGACTTTTAGCGAGAATAAGAAACTTCATCATTTGCTTCAATAAAACAAGGATCAATAATACTTTTGGAAGAGCTACTAGTGAGGGCACGAGATTGTTTACCGCCTTCCATATTTAGAGAATGAAAGCTCGAATGAGGGAGAAGGGAATTAAAAATTTTGGTGTGAAGAAAAACCTTTAATCGGGCACAATAATATTGTCCAGATGATTGGTCAATAAAGTTGGTCATATTGTCCATGACGATCAGGTATTGTACTGAATGATTAGACACAAGACGATCATCCTGAGGAGTCGTACCATATGACTGTTGAATAAAGTGATCGTCCAGGACAAATATGTGGATTATCCAGGATGATGTCTAATAATGGATCGGCCTAACAACATTAAAGTCATCCAATTTCTTTGGCCATGTGTATCATCCAGTACAATGGAGGAATCACTCGGGATCATCACAGATAATTGATTCATATCAGCTGCTGGATGTGTTATGTTTGGAGAGATGTATTTTTTGTTCAAATTATATAGGATGATGTGGATCATCCAAGATGATGTGAACAAAATAGAAAAATTTTAAGATATGGAAAGTGATGATCAAGAGTTTTTCACAATAGAAATAAAATAAAATAAAGATTAAAAAATATATAGAAAAACCCGACATAAATCAAGATCAAAAGAATTTTTTTTAATAGATCAAAACTAGAAAATGAAAAATTTCCCTTGTGATTGGATTAAAAATTAATAAGAAATAAATTAACAACACCGAAATCTAAAAATGATAAAACAACTGATCTTGTTAACCCCAATTTAGACTCCTTATCAAGTAAAAATCTTTTGAAAATAAAAATCTAACTTAAAAAAGAAATTAGATAAGAAAAGTGATATATTAAAAACTTAATTTTAGAAAAATATCTGATAGAATAATATAGCAAAGTAATTAATCAAAATCAAGTGTTTTTTTTTTTTTTTTTTGAAAGATGCACGAGCAATATTATTAAAAAAGAAATCCATTGCAAACTACTAGTAGAATCGTATTCCTACTTTAACAAAAGAAAAAATGAAGGAGGAATATTTTCCAAACTAATATCATCCCAAAAAAATCATAATTAAGAGCAATGTTAGCATAAAGATCGGCTAACTTATTACAACCCCTATCTACACAATTAAAAATAACAAAATGAAAATCTTTAAGGCAGTTAAGATCCTCGCTCCAAATGATTCTTAACAACATCACCCTTAAAATTTCTGCATGTATTTTGAAGAAGCTTGATGACATTAGCATTTTTTCCTTCAATAATGATCCCTTTATATTCAAACATCCATCTCTATAAGAATCGACCCAAGGATTGAACATCAAGTAACTCCAATTGACATACATCCAAATGAATTCCACTAAATCCAAATGCAAAAAGAAATATCCCTTTATGGTCTTTAAAAACTCCTCCAATACTAGCCTTGTAGGAATAAAGCAAATAAACATCCACATTCAAATTGATCCAATTGGGAGGGGGAGGATGCCAAGTTTTCTTTAATAGTTGAAACAACTAATTAACATCTCAGATGCCCGATTTTACATTAGTAGAAAATATACAAGCAATACTAATACTGTTTGATGCAATAAACAAGTTACTTTCTTCTTTATCACCATAAACTCCTTTTCTTCTTAACTTCCAAGACAAGAAAACTTCCATGTAGTAGATTCTTCCAAAAAAACACTAATTATAAGCAACTCGTTCTAGCCATCCACAACAATAAAAAAAATAACTTAAATATTGGAATTGCAAACCCCATTTATTCATGATTAAAATGATATGAACCAATTTTAAACACCCCACAACCAGATGCTAAAAATTTCCAGCTTCAAATACCTCTAGGACATGTGTTGTCATCTTTCAACTTCCTATATAAAAGAAATTGAAATGTAGGAAGTGCATTATGAAAAATTCTCCACCAAAAATTTTATACACGAGGATTAATTTTAAGCTTTTTAATCCTCCCCCAATAATACTTCTTAGGTCTATAACATACTAAAGCATCAAAAGCAAGAGCAGAAATCATCTTAACCAAATTATGCTTCATCGATTCCACTTGATCTTCAGCCATATCATAATAAATTTTTTTATTATAGATAAGAAAAATTAGATTCTCCCCAAAATAGCTTCTTAGGACTTCAATGTTCTAACCTTCATTCATAATGAATTTTTCCACTAATAGTTCAGAATCAGTATTAATAAAAACAAAAGTTGGCTATTTAATCAAACTTTTATCCAATATACATACATCATTAAGAGCATTAATGGATCTTCCATTAGCTATTCTCCACCTGATGATATAATTAAGAGCTTTATCCCCAACCATAACAATCTTCCCAATAGCAAAAAAACTCTTCTTTCAACTAGAGTTCTCAATTCGCAATCCGTATATGGTAGAAAATATCTTATATAATAAAGATTCTTTATTAATGAGATAATTCTGGGTAAATTTAGCTCTCATAATACCCAATCTATCCATATAATAATATAAACCACGTCCAACCATATTAATTGGTTTAGATAAGACATCCAAATTAATATAATGAATACCATTCTTCCCATCCTGTTTATGCCATAAACATTCCCTACACATCTTATCAATATCACAAAGAATACTCTTAGGAATAAGAGAATGAGTGCATTGAAAATTTGGAAGCGATAAAATAAAAGATTTCAAAAATTAAGTGTTTGAAGATATCAAGTGGCACATGAATTCTTCTAAGATTTAAAGGTTTGAAAGAGAATGAAGCTTATTTCTTTGTGAGCTAGTTTTGTGGCAGAGAATCTTGAATCTTTTTTCACCCATATGGTGAAGGCAGGGAACCTAAAAATCCTTTTACTCTCTCCTAGGGTAGGAAGAGAACTTATATCTAATGCTGAAGACGATCTCCCTAGGGCCACCAAGGAACCAATGGAGCAACTCAAAGAAGATGACAAATACCTTACTTGGAGTAACCTTTGTAATTCTCTCAAAAACTCCCCCCTCACTAGGATCTATCTCTCTCAAGCTCTCCCTCTTCCTTCTTTAAGCTCCCTCTTTGATCAACTCCATAACAAAAGATTAACTCAAGGATTAATACAGTTGCTTAAATAGATATCCTCCAAAAAGGCCCTAATTTTAAATTCTATGTAACAGATCATCCTATACTATTAGTATAAATTAGCCCTTTCAGCCAGGACGAATGGCATTGCTCTATATTATTAGTTCAAGTGAATTAGGTTGACTATTCTATATGATACAAAGATCATCCTAGATGATTAGTATTAAATTATTAAACTTTGTTTCATATGATGTCTGGTGATGCCTTATCATCCCATGCACTTCTTTGTTGTCCGGTATAATATGTATATATCATCCAGGATGATTAGTAAAAAAATTATGCTATTCATCTAGTATGATAGCTAGCAATCCCTTATCATACAAAGTTGTTATCTGTCATCCAAGATGATCATCACTGATCATCCTGTATGATCATATTGAATTATATTTTACCATAATTATTCTCCTAATTAGGTGATTAATTTAGGAATGATTCTGCCAAATCATCCAGGACGATCAACATCATTCTATATGATTAGTACAAAATTTGAAAATTAAAATATTTCCTAAATTATGGTTGGTAGTTTTTTTCATAATCTAAATTGATCATCCTTGATAATATAGATTGTCCAATACTATTAGTTTAATCACTATTAAAATTGAGATGCCCTAATTAGGATTTCTATTTTTAACTGATTGTCTAGTATGATTTGAGATCGTCCTGTACGATTAGGTCAAAAATAGATAATTCTCTAACTTATCAATTTTTTCCCATGAGTGTGTGTATGTAAGATTACTTAGCTTGGAGTCCACCATATACATGACTTGACTCAAGAAAGATAAGAGGTACATTAAATTTGAAGTTACAGACTGACTCATCCCTAGTCGTCCTGATCTTGATCTAATTTGCTTGCAAGTGATCTTGAAGACCAAAAATGTTAGTAAGCAGTGCAAGCAAAAAGATATGCAATAAGAGTAATGCTAAAGAAATAAAAATGCTTTGCTAACTTCAAAATCATAGTATTTAGATCTAGATTTGCAACACTTTCATTTTCCACTCATTCTAGTTCCTCTTCGGATGAAAAAAATTTCTCTTTTTATTCATGATCATGTCGTTGTTATACTCCCTAGGGAATAATGGGTGCAGCTTCTTATTATCACTAATTGGATTACTCACTTGTATACCCCACTATATAAAGAACTTCAACTATTATAATCTCCTCATCATCCATTTGCATCCACTTCTTTGTGTTTTGTCTTCACCGAATTTGAAGTTTGAGGTATATCACCCAAAGTACACACAAGCTTCCACACATTTTCATTTCCAATAAATCTTTTCTCTTGAGGCTTTGACCTCTAAACTTGCTTAACTTACCACTACGCCATTTTGGTGGAAGATTCTTGGACAAATAATCGAAGTTTTACATTCTAATATGTATTTCTAATAGTTCTTTCAACTTTTCGTTATCAATTACACTATGAGTTATCTCTTGTTGATAGAATCTTGGTTAATTTCAATAACAAATAGCCTTTTAAATTTCTTCTTCATTAAGTCTTTCTCCATAATAACTTTTTAGAACTCGATGAACTTGAACATATAAGTTTTTGGTTTCTTTCTTCTTAGACGTAGGTGCTATGCATAATAAAACTAATTTGAGCCACCAATTGAAATATTCCCTCTCACAATTTAGAATTTCAATTTATTTCATGTGAAAATAGTTGCTTCTAGCTCTAGAGTTAGTTCTTAATTAATTGTTTGAGCAATAGATGTTGGGCTCTATATTCATCATTACCACTTCTTTTTTGCCTCATAGACAACTCTCATCCATATGAAATAACTTCAGCATTGTGCCTTTTGGTTGTGAAAGGTTCAACGGGAAAGGTGGTAGTGTTTATAAACACTAACAAAACCTTTTTGCATAAGAATCTGTATCATAGTTTGGGTTTCACTAATAATCAATCTGTCAAACAAAGTGATCCTCTTCTTAGGAATGTCTATAGAAAAATAAATTTTAGTATTTCTTTCATGATGTTTGGATAGATGGGCTCTTCATGTGTGTTCTTTAGCAGATCCAGGCCTCCTGACAAGCCTTTGGACAATTATGCTAGTGAAGGGCACTACAACAGCTCTATCATTTGCAGTAGGAATCTTGAGGCCACTAAAGTAGATGGAGGCTCCATTATCTCCAGTATTGATAATGATATTGGCAAGCTGGAAGTTGGCTTTATATCCCCACTGTAAGAAGAGGTGTTATGAAGATTAATTCTACATAAATAAAAAGTGGCAGTAATCAGTATTTGACATGACATCCTACACTTTCAAAATATAAATGTACAAAAAATATATGATATTTCAAATTAAATTTAAACAATATGTGGATGTTATTTTGTAAATAATTTTAAATTTTAATTATATTGTTATTTAGTCGGTATTATAATGAATGAACAAACAATAAAAGAAGAAAAGATAAATCTTCCTTAGTGGAACTGCTAGAAATTTGTACTCTCCAAAAATTCACACCATGATTTTGCTTAAACAGCTTTTTTTTCTTTTGGGGCAAAATTTTTTGAAGACATAATTATAGATAAAAGACAACCTAAACATTTTTCCTTATTCCATAAGAATTTTATGATATCATTCTAAGCTTTTGATAGGCATAAACCCTTGTGGTTAATTATCTCTTCATGTCACAAGTAAGAACTTAAATTAAGTATAGTAATTATAAGATAATTTCTTGACATATAGTAGCAATAAATTTGATTTAGTATTGAGAATTTACCTTCATTTACTGAGAGTCTTATTTAATCATTCATTTTGAAGAAAAATTACTTGATCGGAGGGCACCTATCATAAACATTTACTAGTGGTGTCATTTAGAAATAAAAATGTCAATCTGAGAACACATGCTACATTCTTACTAGGGAGGATCATTTGATAATGAATTAAAATGATACTCTCAATAGTACATTATCTTTTTATGAGTTGATGTTATCTCAAAGTTATTGTCCTTGATAATGATTACAAAGGATGGATAAATGTTTACTTAAAGAGTGTGGGTGTTATATCTCACTTCAAATATTTTCACATTTTTGTAAGTTATTATACTTTTGAATTCATTCATTAGCATATATCTCTAAGGTGGTTTGTATTGGTGTCTTAGGGAATTTTTGAAAGCAAGGTCATCTTTGATTAATATTTGTTTTTAATATAGTCATCTTCAAGATTTTTGAATAATTTTATTTTGTTACTTTAATATTTTCAACTCTGCATGCTTGCTAATAAAAGATTATGCTCAAATATTAATTTTGTTAGCTATCGTATGAGTGATGAAATTGAGAGTTTGTATTATGTAATGAATTTTTTTATTTTTTGTATAAGTCATTAAAAACCTAATGTGAACATAAAAAAAAAATATCGCTAGTTTGTTTATAGTTGTAGGCTCATTCGTGATAATAGGATTTACTGTAAATCATTAAAGGCTTAACTATTCAAAAATTTCACATGAGGTTCAAATCTTTTCAGCTCTTGTTCTCACAATCATGAAGATAGGACTTCAAATGTGAGACATAACTTTGTCCTATGAGTAGAGTTGCCTGGTTAAGAGCATCATGTATTTATGTCAGTGAATCTAATAATTGAAAGAGAGAATTTACTTGTTTTAAAAACTGATAGAACATTTTTTCAATAGTTAATTACATGACCCTCAAGGTGGAGTGAATTTGCATTCAACTTTTATTTAATATGTGCAATATTCTCAAACATTAAATTCATGTTTTTAACATATTACTTGGAGCGCATGTAGACACATTTGACTTTAAAAAGGGGTGTTCATTTGAAAATAATTGTAGATTTACTTGATAATTACACACTTTCAAAATGGGAGAAGTTTGGGTTCATTTTTATTTTTAACCTACACAATATTTTGATATTCAACTTTGGATGTTAATGCATTTATTTGACACATATGGGTATTCACATAATTATTGTAGGTAATTTGATATGTAGTGCACACTCTTATGTATTTACAAAGCATATTTGCACATGTTGTGGTGCATTACATGTTACACTTGCATATTACTTAGTGCACTTGCATGATACGCTTGCAGTTTCTTGACGCTCTTACGTCATGCACCTACATACATGTATGATCTTCAATGCACTTGCACTGTGTGGTAGCATACGCATCAACACTTGCACGCACTGAAACCGTTGGCCGTAAATCCTTAATCTGGGATTTAACCATCGCCGGGATTTAACGCACGCACTGAAACCGTTGGCTGGATTTAGCCTGAATCCGGCCAAATCCCGTAACTTCGCCGAACAGAGAGGTAGAGGGAGAGGAGTTATTTAATTTTTAATTAAAATTAATTTTATTTATAATTATTTTAATTAATTTTGATTAATTACTGTTATTATTTTTAATTAATTATAATTATTATAATTAATTATATTTAGTTCTAATTAAATTATTATAATTAATTTAATTAATTATAATTAGAATTAACTTAATTAATTATAATTTATAAAATTAATTATCATTAATTAATTTCAATTAATTATAATTTATTAAAATTTAATTAATATTAATTAATTATAATTAATTACAGATTAATTATAATTAATGATATTAATTAATTTTAATAAATTTAATTAATTATATTAATTTATTATAATTAATTATAAGTAATTAATTAAAAAATAATTCCTTAAATAATTTATAATTAATTAATATAAATTATAATTAATTCAAAAAAAAAAAAAGAGAAGAAGCATGCTTGCCCCTCTTGCCTCGATCCTCGAGCCGACACTGCCTACACTGCCGGGTCTTCAAGGTATAATTTCTAACTCTAATCCCGTTCTCGACGTTTGCAGCGGACCGGGGAACCACCTATACGCGCTCTTGTAGCACGGTGGGAGGGAGCCCGGTGCGAAGCATACGACGAGGCGGGTAAGCCTTATACATGCTCTTGTAGCGTGGTGGGGACGGTCCTCAACCTCGACACCGACACCGACACCGCCGACACTGTTACGAAAGGTATGTTGTTCCAAATCTCATTCTCAACGTTTGCAGCGGACCGGAGAACCACCTATACGCGCTCTTGTAGCACGGTAGGAGGGAGCCTAGTGCGAAGCATACGACGAGGTGGGAGAGCCCTATACACGCTCTTGTAGCGTGGTGGGGAGAGTCACTGCTGTTCTGGTACGTCACTGTTGTTCTGGTACGGGTACTGCTGAAGGCCCCATACACGCTCTTGTAGCGTGGTGGGATGAAATTTTGTACGGCCGCGGTGTCTACGGACACCTACCATACACGCTCTAGTAGCGTGGTGGGAAGGCCCAGCTCCCCAATTTTCCCCCAAACGGGGGATATGCCGGGGTGCTGCCGAAATTTTCACTGAAATGTACAAAGACTTGAACAATTTGAAGACCTTCTTGGGCAACAATATAGAAGACCTGTACTCGAACAAAAGTGTACAGAACTCGAACTAAATGAGCAGAGGACTTGTACGAAGAACAGAGGACTGGTGGACCTAAATTCAGAACAAAATCTAAATGGTTTCTAAAGATCAAACTCAAATGAAATAAAATCAAACTGGAGTCCAATTCAAATCATTCGAACAAGAAATTAAACTCAAAAGATTTCAGAGGACCCTTGACAATCAATTTGAACTAGTTCTTAGAACTTGAACTCGCACTCAGGACCCAAGTTGAGCGTTGATGGCTTGAACAATTTGAACTCAAGCAAATACAAGACTTGGATTGTATGGGACACTTGAACTTGTACTTTGAGCTCGAACTATATAACATTAAGTGGGGGTTATGAACTCCTACTCAAACTCAGATTGAACCCAAATTCAAATCAATCTGAACTCAAGCTAGATCCAAGCTCAACATGAACAAAGAAGAACTCAAACTTCTAAGAATAACAAGGAACTCAGTTTCACATTTGATTTGAATATCAAACGAGATGAACAAAACTTTGAGCAAAGACTTGAACTTGTACATTGGAACTCAGACTTGGATTCAAACACATACAAGGACAAGGCTTGAATCCTGTGCAAGGGAGTTCAAACAAGAATATGTGTATGATTAATAGTGATTCAAAGTCCGTTACAAGACCTGGATGCACGAACTCCTACAACAATCCCTACAAATGCCTGTTGATTGAGAAGGCAATATGGGAGACCAATAATGGAAGGACCCGTCCTCTATAAACAAATTCAGACATTAAACCACCTAAGATTGGTGACAGGTGGGCATAATGTAGGAAACAATGGGTCTCCTACGATCAGTTCCAGGAGCTCGTGGTGGACGCAATGAGTCCTCATAAATGGATACAACCAGCTTGTGGATAACAACAGTGAGTACCTCGTAGGCACAACGAATCACTGTGGACACAAGTACGGATATTACCTACAACGACAGTCCCCTGCAAAGGGATTCTTGTGGATAACAACAGTGTATTGAAAGAACAACGAATCACTGTGGACACGAGTACAGATATCACCTACGACAATGGTGATCAAGATCTTCAAGTATGCCGGGTACAAAGGCAACCCGATGTACGAAAAAAAGGACACCCCCTGGCGGAAGAGATGACATGTTTGAACAAATTAGAATCAAACTTCCTAGTGTTCCAAATTCTCTTCTTAGTTCTATACTCAAGAAGAAAACAGCTCTGGTACCCACAAATACCGGAAATTACAAGTCTGCCACATTGAAGATCCTAAAAAGGGAGTTCTTCCCAAATTAGCATTCTTTGACTCCAGAATCTAGAAAATCCTCCCCCAGTGATTGAGAAAGGGGGAGTCAACATCAAAATCAAATGCCACCGGATCTGCAACACTGATACAAGCAGAGAGAAGGCGTCTACAAACCACAAATTATAACGCTACGCCACCGGATCTGCAACACTCCTACTAGCAGACAAAAGGCGTCTATAAATATTCCAAAAATACCCCATGCACGTGCACTATAAATTATATACACATAGGTACACTAAAGGGGGAAATATATTCTCAACCCGCATGGGCCCCGACGAGCGTGTTATTGGTACACACGTGACGCTTAGGGATGCTGCGCGGGTTGACAAGTACACGGTTGTAGCGACCGGTGTATTTGTCTAAATACATTCTTTTTAGGCCTTCAAAGCCTAAAATCAAGAGACTTCACTAAACAAAAGGCACAAAGCCTACGAGAAACCCGATCCCCTATCGATAAGTTGATAGGGTCGACAAGGTTCAATTAAATGGAAATGACCCCCAAACACCCCGATGATGGCCGCGTTGATTGAAGATCTCAACCGGAGGGGTTCTCAAATATTTCAAATGTCTTCCAAATACCCAAAGTCCACACAAAATCCATACTCCAGAAATCCAAATCAATCCCAAATTCCATGATATTTAAATTTGAAATAAATCCATCCACACTTAAAAGCAAAACCCATCCACCATCCGCAACAGTCTACCGGGGTGGACAAATTCAAATAAACTCTAGCTCACAAAGAGCCAAATGCCTAGTCAAAAATATCACTAGGATCCATTCTCAAAAAATCTCCTGCCAGTAAGGACGTGGTACGTGTCCTCTAACCGGCGGTCTGCCGCTAAATGGCCACCGCAGGATAAACGGTTACGACGACCCGGGGTCCTCTGAACCGCGTGGTTTCGCCGCCAAATGGCACCACGATATACCGGTTATGGCCAGAGCCAATACGCTCCTTATTGACATCAAATCCTTGAGATATGAATCAATAGGATATGATCGATAGGGCACAAAGCCCTCTATTAGCTAAGGTGGATTCAAATTTGTCCCCTTAGACAAACATCCAACCCCGGTCTACAAGGTCCCCTTGGACGAAGCAACCCATGGCTGCCGACAAGGATCCTTCTGTCAGGTTGGGTCGACTACCTCCTCTGACTAAGTAGACCAGGGATCACGATGGCCCGGGATGACGGAACCATGGGATCTTGATCGGGTCCATCATCCATTCCCCCACCATCCGCTTTAAGTGCTAGAGGGTGCAATTTCTATTTTAAATATAAACTTCCCAAATTCTCAAATCCAAATCCAATTTTCAATACCTAAACCCATTGTTGCTACTATATGCCAGATAACACGTATTCTATACGTATCTGATCAACGACTAGCCTTAATCGAAAGTTCTCTCCCGTGATCGGGAGGGGGTAATTAACTATAGGGGCTTGCGCCTATAGGAAACCAGAACTCAGATCATAAAGTCCTCACAAAATGAGGGCGAAATCTCTGGGTAGTGTCTTATCTACAAACCCATCTGCCTTCCAAAATTTACCTCGGAACTTAGTTCGTTAAAACTCCCTCGCCGAAAAAGAGAAGCGAGCGGAGGCCGAGGCCGAATTTTCGGAGCCCACAGATTTCTGGCGACTCCGCTGGGGAATGGTTTCTCTTTCCATCTTTGGCTAGTCATATAAATGTTATAGTAGCAGTCAAAATGCTATGCTCTATATGGTGAACATCAGGATGTGACATTTGGTTCTTATGTCCAAAGATCCATTACTGAAAGTTCCTGAAAATGAATCTTTTAAATAAGATCAATAGAAATTCGTTTAGCAGGATTTTTAATTCCATGCTAACTTTCCTGCTTCTACTGTTGGTTCTGCGTTATTTCTTTGTTAAGAAAGCGTGGGGTGATGTATCAATTCTGATCACTAACTCCTGTCTTTCATTTTTGTAGAATGGAAATGCAGGACACCCCAATGACCGTCCAACTGGGACGAGGAGCCAGAATTCAACTGGAGAATGCTGTCATTGAAACTGGAAATACTGGAGCCACCATCCACTTTGGTGGGCTCGAATTCTCAGCAGCTACTGCAAAGACTGCAGCCGTTCCTTTGTACGGCGTAAACTCTCAAGAACTTTCTGGAAGATCCTATTCTGCAAGGACTGCTGCCAGAGGTACTGCTCAAGGAAGAACTTCTGTGTTTGAAAGACTATCCCAGCTTGAGACCCTTACTGCAAAGAGGGTTGTTACTGGAAGAAAAGTTTCTGTGGTGACTGCTAACACCACTAACCTGCCCAGAGAGCCTGTTACACCTGGGAGGTATGAAACTGAAGCTTCCTCATCTGGAGGAAGGCTTACTAGAAGGCAAAGGAGGAAGAGAAATGCAGAGCTGCGAGCTCAGCAGTTACCTGTACCAGTCCATCCCTCCAATCTGCCAGCACCAGAATCAAAGATCAATATCCCCACTCAGAATAAGTTCGTCAATCTAAAGTGGATAAAAAGAAATAGCTCTTCTGGTGAGCTCAAGAAATCTTTTTGGGAGCGTCAGCCTGAAGTTCCAGCCCCTCAGAAGATAAGAGAGCCCGAACGTCTGTCTGCCCGGGTACACCGTGTACTGAAGACAGTCAAGGAGAAGGGCTTAATGAAAAAGAAGTTCCAGAGGCCACTGATTGTTGAGGCCCGAAGAACTCCTCCAAGAGAGAGGCTATCGTCTGTTGTGATAGCCAAACAAAGAAATTACCAACGCCAAGTTCCACGGGAAGCACATCGGGGCGTGACACTTGGACCACATGTCCAAGAATCCGTCACCAAAAGGGCCCAGCGAAAAGGCAAACGAGTTTGGAGGCCGAAGCCTCGAAATGAAAAGGTCTTTGAAGAAAAAGATAAGTCAAGCGTGACATCCAGAGCTGTCTACCGGAGATCCGCCCCTGCCAACAAAACTCGTCAGAAATGGGTCCAAAGGAAGGCCCATAATGACGACAATTATAATGACAGTCGACATCCTGGAGAGTCTTCCAGGAGATCCCGTCATTCTCCTACTTCAGCCAAAGAGGAGGTTCATTTCGATCGTAGTCCGCAGATCGAAGAAGTAATCATTCCAAGTCAAGAGCCTGAAATTCAGTGGCGACGCCGCTCAGAAATTCAGGTACGAGAAGATGAAAAAGAATATGACGATGATGATACTATGGAGATCGAAATGGTTCGTATGGTCAGCCACAATGATGTTGAAAATGATGATGGTGATGAAGAAGGCCAACAATCACAGCCGCGCGTACGTGTTTATCGACGTCGCCACAGGGCTACATCTATTGCCAGCCGAAGTGCTCGCTCCTCAGAAGAAGGAGATGAGGAAGAAGAAGAGGTTGGAGAAAATCCCTTCGGAGGTGAAGACATCACACTCGCTGAAATGAGAAATCAGATGAGGAGACAGATGCGAAGGAAAGATAGAGAGATCTCTCAGCTGAATGATAAAATGACTGAGATGATGACTCAAATGACGGCCATGATGGAGATGATGCAGAAAACCACTTCTGTGGACCCTGCACCGGCTCAACCCGTCAACCAAGCTGTAAATCCTCAAAATCTCCAAGCTCCGCAAGCCTCAGGAGTGAAAGGTGTATTTGAAGGTGGCAAAGAAACTAATGATCCAACCCGCCAGCGTACTCCACAAAATGTGGCGAGTGCCTCTGAGCCTGTAACTGCAGCACAGCTTGATGGCTTAATTAGCGAAAAGATTAAGGCCATTATAGCGGCTGAACAGGCAGAGAAGCTGGTAGGCAAAGATAGCCCGTACCCAGCAGAGTACGATCAGGTGCCATATCCAAAGGGATATTCTGTACCGAAGTTTAATATCTTCGATGGCAATAAAAATCCCAGACAACACCTGGCGCAGTTCAAAGCAACCTGTGGAAATACAGGAGGCAATGATGCTCTGTTATTCAGGCAATTCGTGAGCAGCTTGAGTGGAACTACTTTCGAATGGTACGCCGAACTACCAAATGATTCATTAAAGACGTTTGCGGAGCTGGAAGCCTTATTCGTGAAAAGGTTTGCCAGTGCAACAGAGAAGACTACTATCGCTGATCTTGCTCTAGATAAGAGGAGAAAGGAAGAGTCAGTGACGAAATACATAACACGCTGGCGCAATCTCAGCATGAAGTGCGAGCAGCAATTAGAAGAAGAACATGCAGTTCAACTATTGATGGGGAACATTGATGATAAAATGCAACCCTTCTTATGCATGGCTTCAATCACCACCTTTCAAGATCTGTTGGACAGGGTGGCTAAGTTTGAAAAGTTGAATTTGTCAAAGTCAAAAAATCTCGTTGACAGACCCAAAAAGGCTAAAGCTCCTGATGCTAGGAGAAACGAAGTTTACTCTGCATTTCCTCCCAGACCTGATAAAGGTAAACGGGTAGTATATAATGTAGACAAAGGAAAACAGCCTATGCAATACGAAGAAAATCCAAAGCAGTCTTACAATTCAAATCCTCAGCCAAAACTGGTACTTAGAGGAAACGACAAACCTCGAGCCTTTCCTAGTGGAGGAGAGCGCCAGAGGCAACCCACGGGAACTGGTGATAGAACGTTCCCTTCCCTCAAGGAGAAAATGAATAAAGAATATTCATTTAAAAGGGAGAGTGTCGCTAAACTATTTCGACAAGCACTCAAGAACGGTCTAGAATTGCCAGAATGCAAAAGACCTGAAGAGTCCAAACACAGTGGCGACCCAAACTACTGCCCATATCATCGGGTAGTTAGCCATCCATTTGAAGATTGTTATGTCTTCAAAGATTGGTTAGAAAAGATGTACAAGAGGGGAGAACTGACATTATCAGATAATGTGTTGGTTCGTCCCATAAAAGAATCCACCCGGGTAGTCACGTCCTCTTCCGTACTCCCGCTTAAAGAAAAAATGAAAGAACCTATTCAAGGTAAACAATGGGAAACGGTGGTTTCCAAGAAGACAACAAAGATGTTGAAACAGCTTGAAGGAGTTCCAGGTGTCAAGTGGAAGTCTCCTACTGAGCCGGTGCTGAATCTAAAATGGTTGCCTGCGTCCAATGCATCCACTTCTAAACAGCAACCTGTCCAAGCTAGCTCGTCAAAGTCTGGCAAAGCAAAGACGAAGTCTCCTAAGAAGAAAGCCAAGTTGAAGAAGCCTATGACAAAGAAGACTGCAACTCAAAAGGCCATTGATAGTTTAGGTGAATATTACCAGACTGTCAGGAGGCCTATTAAGCTCAGTGATTTTATGAAAGAGCTTAAAATAGATGAAAAGGAAGAAGAAGCTGAAGATGAATCTCTTCCTACGGAGATATGCCGAGTCATCTCAGCAACATTAAAAATAGCAGAAAGGGAGAAATACGCTGAAGAAGCGGCCCCTGAATTCTGTCTAATGGTATCATCAATGGAATTCAGTTCTGAAGATCTATGTTTTCCAGATGATGAAGATTCAGATCCAAGCATAGAATCACAAATGAAACAAGTGAAGTTGGGAGACGATTCCGAGTCTACAGATGAATCCCCAGACACAATGGCTGACTCTGAAGAGAATGCTTCATCAAACAAGTCTGAATCAGATGAGGTGGCCCAGGTGCAGTTGAGGAGTGGCAAAGTACTGTCACCTCCACCAAAGAAGGGGACTCCTAACAAAGATAAAGGAAAAGAGATAATTATCAATGAAGATATTATCCTAAATGACTCCAAGAAGAAAGAGACTTCATCTAAGGGGATAGATTATAATATCTTATCCCACTTTAGGAAGATCCCAGCACAACTCAGCATATATGATGCCCTCTTGATGTCTAAAGACCTTAGAGAAACTTTGATCCAAGCTCTTAAGGACCCCGAAAGATATGAGGCATATTTTGCTGAGCGCAACTTGACGGAAGTCTTGCAAGCTCGAAATGAGCCCCTCATCACTTTTGCTAATGATGATATGATGCTTGGAACAGCAGACCACAACCGCCCTCTGTATGTTACGGCAGAGAGCGACGGTATGATGATCAGTCGAATTTTGATTGATCCCGGATCTTCTGTAAATCTTATGAGCCTTAAGGCACTAAGATCCCTCTGCCTCGATGTGGAACATCTTGGCCAAGATAAACTGATGGTGCACGGCTTCAACGAGAAAGGGCAGAAAACTCTTGGTTCGTTTATGCTTCCTCTTGTATTTGGGGAACTCCATACGGAAGTCAAATTCCATGTGATTGATGCGGACACCTCATTTAAGGCGCTATTGGGTCGCCCCTGGCTACATGAATATGGCGTTGTCCCTTCAACATTACACCAGTGCATGAAGTATCTCATAGAAGGAGAAGAATTCAGAATTTCTGGTGATATTTAGCCCTTTGCAGTACATGAAGTAACAATTTATGAAGATGCAAAGTACTTCATGCCAAAGAAGCAAAAGTCGTCAAGTTCTCTTGAGACTAGAGCATCAAATTCTAAGGCTGCAAAGAAACCCAAGCAAGAAGATGAGAAGAAGCATGTAGGAAGAAAAAAAGCGACGCCAACTCTTCCTAAAGCATCAATCATTCCTAAACAAAAGAAGAATGTACCTCATCTTGGGAGTGATACGGATGAAGATGATGTTACTCCTACTAAATCTTGAAAAATATGCCAGTCCACGGATGAATGGAGTAGGCAGATTGAATTTTCAAATGATGATTATGACTACGACTCAATCTACATGAACTCAGTGCAGAATGTGTTCTCCAGAAGAATAGACAGTCTGTTGATTTAAGACAGCGTACTCGTAGTCACACGTGTTCCCTTGCAACATTTTAAGGAAATCATTTCGCGCGAGGTTCATAAAATTGAAGAACTCTCCACTCTTTATCTGCCTCCCCGTAAAAATGGGACTGTGCCAAAGAATGTGCTATATTCCACGGGAGTTCATGAAGAGGAGAATCATGACTGGGATTGCATGCTCATCGACTCCGAGGAATTATTTTCTACGAGGCTACCCAAATTCAATACTAAAAATATTCAAAGAATGCTACGAAAGCAAATCAATATTCCTACTACCAAACGACAGCTCCGTACAAGCTTAGGCCTCTGGTATGGGAGAAGTCCGCGTCCATTACGACGAAAGGATATAGATGCATATAAAGGCATCGGATTCATCAAAAGAAAATTCCTCCGGAAGGAGATTTGTCGGACGATCACATGTGGAGAAATCAAATCCGATGATGATGGTGCTGAAGAAACATACGAAACCAATGCTTATGATGATCAACCCGTAGAAGCTGAGCCTGCACCAGAAGAACTGGAAGATGGTGGACAAGCTGCTACGATGGACGAGCTCAAAGAAGTCAACTTGGGAACTGAGGAGGACCCTCGCCCAACCTTCATTAGTTCTCTTCTACCAAATGATCAAGTAGAAGAAATAAAAGAGCTACTATGTGAATTCAGGGACTGCTTTGCCTGGACATATGCTGAGATGCCTGGCTTATCCCCTGATGTGGCAGTTCACAAATTGGCCATCAAGCCTGATGCAGCACCCGTCAAGCAAGCTCCAAGGAGAATGAGATTGGAGATTGAAGAGCAGGTGATTGCAGAAACGAAGAAGCTCATAGAAGCAGGCTTCATTCGAGAAGAAAAATATGCCGACTGGATTGCCAATATCGTCCCTGTAAAAAAGAAGAATGGCCAGATTCGTATCTGCATCGACTTCAGGGACCTCAATAAGGCATGCCCGAAAGATGACTTTCCGCTCCCAGTATCAGAACTTCTAGTTGACAACACTTCCAACTATGATATGTTCTCCTTTAGGCTACAATCAGATTAAAATGGCGCATGAAGACGAAAGACATACATCATTCAGAACGCCTATAGGCATATTCTGCTATACAGTCATGCCCTTCGGCCTGAAGAACGCTGGTGCCACCTACCAGCGGGCGATGACTCGTATATTTGATGATTTGATTCATCAGAAGGTCGAATGCTATGTAGATGACTTGGTCATTAAAAGCATAGGCCGAAAAGACCACATTGATGACTTGAGGATCGTGTTCGAAAGAATCAGAAAATATGATCTGAAGATGAACCCTCTCAAATGTGCATTCGGGGTATCCTCAGGGAAATTCCTAGGGTACGTTGTTCGACATCGAGGCATCGAAGTCGACCCCAACAAGATCAAGGCGATCGTGGAGATGCCACCTCCAAAGAACCTTCGGCAACTCCGCTCCTTACAAGGACAACTGGCTTTCATTCGGAGATTTATATCAAATCTATCGGGTAGGTGCCAGCCATTTTCAAAGCTAATGAAGAAAGATGTCCGTTTCAAATGGGATGCAGAATGTCAGGAGGCATTTGACAGCATCAAAAGATATTTGTTGAATCCACCCATTCTCGCGGCGCCAATCCCGGGGAAGCCTCTTATACTGTATACGGCAGCACTAGAAGAGTCCCTCGGAGCATTATTAGCTCAGCATAATGAAGAAGGCAAGGAGAATGCACTCTACTACATCAGTCGGAGATTGATAGGAGCAGAAATCCGCTATTCTTCAATCGAGAAGCATTGCTTGGCCCTGATCTTCGCAGTTCAGAAGCTCCGCCATTATATGTTGTCTCACAAAATCACCTTGATATCAAAGATCGATCCGTTGAAGTTCTTGATGACAAGACCAGCGTTGACAGGTCGTTTGGCAAGGTGGGCAGTGATACTCCTGCAGTTTGATATCACATACGTCCCTCAAAAGGCAGTGAAAGGGCAGGTATTAGCAGACTTTCTTGCAGCACATCCTATCCCTGCAGATTCTCCGCTCAACGACGATCTACCTGACGAGCAGATCATGAACGTTGAAGAAGAGGAGATACTACGAGTATGGGAAATGTATTTTGATGGAGCATCGTCAATAAAGCGTGCTCGGCCTCCAAATCTCGAAAAGGCTCAAGCCGGAATTGGAATCATTTTCGTAGCACCCGAGGGAGGCATAATGAGATTTTCATTCAGTTTGACTGAACCTCGGACCAATAATGAGGCTGAATATGAAGCCCTAATAGCAGGATTGGAGATTGCAATCGATGTCCGAATTCAAAATCTCCAAATCTTCGGTGATTCTCAACTTGTTGTAAATCAAGTGTTGGGAGTTTACAAAATCACCAAGTTTGAGTTGGCCTGTTATCATCGGCGAGTTCTTGAGCTTATGAAGCAAATTCCAGTTGTCAAACTAACTCAAGTTCCCCGAGGTCAAAATGCCAAAGCCGATTCTCTTGCCAAATTGGCTAAAGAAATGGCGAATATGGACGACGAATGGCCTATAATAATTATGGTGCACAATCGACGGATCTTAGAGCCAGCATTACTACAATTCCCGCAGGCAGAGGGAATACCAAATTCAAGCCAACAGGATGCAACTCTAGTTGATCCTCAACCTCCCCAACCAGTTGATGTTGAAGATCAGTCTGAAGAACAACAAGTTCCTAAGAAAAGGCGCAAGGCCAGTCAAGCTTCAGAATCATGGTGGCATTGTCTAGATGTCGAGGAAGAAGATGACTGGAGACTGCCTTTCATTGACTATTTTAAAGAAAGTAAATTGCCAACAGACAAATCACTAGCTGCTCAAATCAAGAAGAGAGCGCTACGATATGCATTTGTCAACAACACATTGTATCGACGTGCTTTCGATCAAATGTGGCTAAGGTGCCTAGGGACCAAAGAAGCTGATAAAGTTGTGGCAGAAGTTCACGAAGGACTTTGTGGAGCACACCAATCAGGTCCCAAGATGGCAATCAAAATTAAAAGAATGGGTTACTATTGGCCGACCATGGTCAGAGATTGTATCAATCACGCTAAGAGGTGCCACGAGTGCCAGATTCACGGTGATGTTATACATCAACCGCCTAATCCGCTGCACCCTACAATAGCGTCCTGGCCATTTGAATGTTGGGGTACTGATATTATCGGGCCGATAGATCCGCCGTCATCAGCAGGACACCGCTTCATCTTGGCAGCAACCGACTACTTCTCAAAGTGGGCAGAAGCAGTCCCATTTAAAGAAGTTACGTCTGAGCACGTGATCAACTTCTTCACCCATAATGTCGTCTACAGATTTGGTGTGCCACGTCGCATAATCTCAGACAATGGAACTGCATTTAAAAGTACAAAAATCTACAAGTTCGTTGATCGGCATAAAATCGATTGGCGGTATTCCTCTATATATTATCCAAGAGCAAATGGCTTAGCTGAAGCTTTCAACAAAACGTTGGTGAAATTGCTAAAAAAGATTCTCTCCAAAAACAAAAGAGAGTGGCATACGAAGATGGAAGAAGCGCTATGGGCGTATCGTACAACTTACAAAACGCCAACCAAAGCCACTCCTTACTCTCTAGTATTTGGAGTTGAGGCCGTACTGCCACTAGAAGTTGAACTTCCATCTCTTCGAGTTGCTGTCCAGAATGAGCTGACTCAAGAACAAAATGCTCGTCTAAGAATAGAGGAGCTCGATGCACTCGATGAAATCAGGTTACAAGCTCAGCAGAACCTGGAGATCTATCGAGCAAGAATGACAAAATCCTTTGATCGAATGGTGCGTCCTCGATCATTTCAAGAAGGAGAATTGGTCCTGGTGCAGAGAAGGCCAATCATCCCACACAGAAAAATTGGTGGCAAATTCGTATCCAACTGGGAGGGACCTTTCGTCATCGAAAAGGTATTTCAAGGAGGAGCTTATCAACTCATCGATCTGAATGGTCAGAGGCCCATGCCGCCGATCAATGGCCGTTACCTGAAGAAATACTATGCATGAATTGCTCAAGCAGATGTCATGTTTAATACGCTATGTTTTCATACATGTTTATTAGCGTATATATTCTATATTTTGAAATTCTCTTATGTCATGAGAACGCATTTCAAAATTCTCCATCAGACTGGGGGCATTTTAAATATTTGTCCGGATCGACATCGCGCTGCGTGCCGAGATCCCCAAACAAATATTTAAAATCTCGAAATTCCAATTCCATTCTGCCCTAAAATGTCCCTATGAGACAAGGGGCATTTTAAATATTTATTCGGGTCGACATCGCGCTGCGTGCCGAGATCCCCGAATAAATATTTAAAATTATCAATTCATATGTCTTGTGTGCTAAAGAATACACAGATACTTGTTTTTCAAAGCTTATGCAGGTGATCTCTCAAAGATCAAGACACCACCTTCTCCAACAAAACCAAGACTCAAAGGTCAAGAAAGAGACTTTTGAAACTACACACTCCAACAAAATTGAGTCGGAAAAAGCTTGAAGTCTTCCAACAGCCTGAAGCTTAAGGTTCGAATGGGTGTAAAAGGTCGAATCCAACAAGCCCAAATATGGCCGGATCGCTGGCAGCTCCGTCTACTCAACAAGCCATAAGAACGGCCGTAGTAGCAGAACCCCCACTTCGTCAACCCGCCAGTAAAGACTGTAGGAAGAACGAAGGCCAATTTGACTCGACAAGTCCAAGTGATCGTAGTCTGCAAAGTTCTCCAAAATGACCGGAGAATCAAAGTTCCAATGAAAGAATGAGTCTCGAGCAACTACTGAATGTTCGTAGGCTCCAAAATCCAAAACCATGAAGGATGACTTCAAATTTGTCAACTTCAGCAAAATCAGCATTAGGGAAGCGCAATTCCCATAGCTCAAGTCTGAAGACTGAATGGGTGTAAAATGTCAGATCCAACAAGCCAAAATATGGCCGGATCGCTGGCAGCTCCATCTACTCAACAAGCCATAAGAAAGGCCGAAGTAGAGGAACCCCCATCTCAGCAACCAGAGGATGAAGAGCTGTCAAATTCCAGCTCCCCCGATCTGATGAACTCAAGTAACTCAGATTAAAGTCTTCTCAAGTGGTTAAGGATCATGATACTACCTACATTCGGTATTATCAACTGAATCCAGAACCTGCAAATCCTTCAACAAATCCGTAAAGCACAAAGCGAGGATAGAAGGAACTTTTCTTCAACAAGTCCGTCGAAGCACAAAGCAAAGGACCGAAGAAAACTATCCCAAAGTTCATGAAAAGCCTTAGGCCGAACTAAGGGAATTCCGTCATCAACAAGTCCGCTATGCAGAAAGCTCTGGACCGATGACTTTTCGCCATCGACCTAATACAAGCCTAAGGGTTTAGGTCATTGGCATCTACTCCTTCATCAAGCCCGCCAAAGCTAGAAGCAAAGGGCAGAAGGAATACAAAATTTCTGACAAGTCAGTAAAGACAGATCAGACAATCCTTCACCAAGTCCGCAGCACAAAGCACAGGACAGAAGGATCAAAATCTCAGGACTCAGGCCAAAGCTGTGGAATGAGCACCCTGGATGACATCTACAAATGTCCCTAAAGGCTGGGGGCATTTTAAATATTTATTTGGGTCGACATCGCGCTGCGTGCCGAGATCCCCAAATAAATATTTAAAATTTCAACAAGATATCAACCATCTATGGATACATCTAGAAGCGCAGTGGAGAAAGAAAGTTAGTGTGACATCCAAACAATTTTTGGAGATCCACTAAATGAAAATCCTTGTGTGACATTTAGAATAGATATCTAGAGATCCACAGGGTCAATCAGCATGCAACAACTGTGGCCCGCTCCAGGCGCCTACCACATCTGTTGGGGGGCATTTGTTGACCTGCCGCCGTATAAAACAAAAGAAAAAAATCGTGCGTGCCTCGCTGCCATCCCACGACCTACGCACGTCGCTCGCCACGATCGACATCCCATCTCCCACGACTCTGCCGCGTTGTTAAAATGAGCACGAAGGGCTCTCGTTCGCGCTTCTTCCTCCTCTCCCGAACGCTCGCGATCCCTCTCTCGCTCTCCGACTCTTACATAGCTGTGCGACTTCGCTTCTTCGATGACGCCTCCTGTCCGATCGAAGGTTACGACAGTTTGATCGGAAGCAAGCAAAGGAGCTCACTTGCTGGGACGGTAACTTTCTCCTTTCCCGTCGCTTCTTCGATTCCTCGTGGCTGTTCGGCGCCGCCCCTTGTACGACCTCCCCTCTCCGATCGGAAGCAAGACAGGAGCTCACTGGAAGTAAAGGTAACTTTCTGCCTAACGCGAGCTTCTTCGACTCATTCGGGCTGTTCGACTTTGCCCCTTCTACGACTTTCCCTTTCTGTTGAACCGGAAGTTGCAACATTTTGATCGGGAGTGAGAACGGAGCTCGCCGACAGTGAAGGTAACTTTCTCCCTTTGCGTTCTTCTTCGGCCAAATCCCGAAATCCACCGAACTAAGGGACTTAGTAAATACGGGATTTAAGCCGTAAATCCTTAATCTGGGATTTAACCATCGCCGGGATTTAACGCACGCATTGAAACCGTTGGCTGGATTTAGCCTGAATCCGGCCAAATCCCGTAACTTCGCCGAACAGAGAGGTAGAGGGAGAGGAGTTATTTAATTTTTAATTAAAATTAATTTTAATTATAATTATTTTAATTAATTTTGATAATTACTGTTATTATTTTTAATTAATTATAATTATTATAATTAATTATATTTAGTTCTAATTAAATTATTATAATTAATTTAATTAATTATAATTAATTATAATTAGAATTAACTTAATTAATTATAATTTATAAAATTAATTATCATTAATTAATTTCAATTAATTATAATTTATTAAAATTTAATTAATATTAATTAATTATAATTAATTACAGATTAATTATAATTAATGATATTAATTAATTTTAATAAATTTTAATTAATTATATTAATTTATTATAAATAATTATAAGTAATTAATTAAAAAATAATTCCTTAAATAATTTATAATTAATTAATATAAATTATAATTAATTCAAAAAAAAAAAAAAAAAAAAGAGAAGAAGCATGCTTGCCCCTCTTGCCTCGATCCTCGAGCCGACACTACCTACACTGCCGGGTCTTCAAGGTATAATTTCTAACTCTAATCCCGTCCTCGACGTTTGCAGCGGACCGGGGAACCACCTATACGCGCTCTTGTAGCACGGTGGGAGGGAGCCCGGTGCGAAGCATACGACGAGGCGGGTAAGCCCTATACACGCTCTTGTAGCATGGTGGGGACGGTCCTCGACCTCGACACCGACACCGACACCGCCGACACTGTTACGAAAGGTATGTTGTTCCAAATCTCATTCTCAACGTTTGCAGCGGACCGGAGAACCACCTATACGCGTTCTTGTAGCACGGTAGGAGGGAGCCCAGTGCGAAGCATACGACGAGGTGGGAGAGCCCTATACACGCTCTTGTAGCGTGGTGGGGAGAGTCACTGCTGTTCTGGTACGTCACTGTTGTTCTGGTACGGGTACTGCTGAAGGCCCCATACACGCTCTTGTAGCGTGGTGGGATGAAATTTTGTACGGCCGCGGTGTCTACGGACACCTACCATACACGCTCTAGTAGCATGGTGGGAAGGCACAGCTCCCCAATTTTCCCCCAAACGGGGGATATGCCGGGGTGCTGCCGAAATTTTCACTGAAATGTACAAAGACTTGAACAATTTGAAGACCTTCTTGGGCAACAATATAGAAGACCTGTACTCGAACAAAAATGTACATAACTCGAACTAAATGAGCAGAGGACTTGTACGAAGAACAGAGGACTGGTGGACCTAAATTCAGAACAAAATCTAAATGGTTTCTAAAGATCAAACTCAAATGAAATAAAATCAAACTGGAGTCCAATTCAAATCATTTGAACAAGAAATTAAACTCAAAAGATTTCAGAGGACCCTTGACAATCAATTTGAACTAGTTCTTGGAACTTGAACTCGCACTCAGGACCCAAGTTGAGCGTTGATGGCTTGAACAATTTGAACTCAAGCAAATACAAGACTTGGATTGTATGGGACACTTGAACTTGTACTTTGAGCTCAAACTATATAACATTAAGTGGGGGTTATGAACTCCTACTCAAACTCAGATTGAACCCAATCAAATTCAAATCAATCTGAACTCAAGCTAGATCCAAGCTCAACATGAACAAAGAAGAACTCAAACTTCTAAGAATAACAAGGAACTCAGTTTCACATTTGATTTGAATATCAAACGAGATGAACAAAACTTTGAGCAAAGACTTGAACTTGTACATTGGAACTCAGACTTGGATTCAAACACATACAAGGACAAGGCTTGAATCCTGTGCAAGGGAGTTCAAACAAGAATATGTGTATGATTAATAGTGATTCAAAGTCCGTTACAAGACCTGGATGCACGAACTCCTACAACAATCCCTACAAATGCCTGTTGATTGAGAAGGCAATATGGGAGACCAATAATGGAAGGACCCGTCCTCTATAAACAAATTCAGACATTAAACCATCTAAGATTGGTGACAGGTGGGCATAATATAGGAAACAATGGGTCTCCTACGATCAGTTCCAGGAGCTCGTGGTGGACGCAATGAGTCCTCGTAAATGGATACAACCAGCTTGTGGATAACAACAGTGAGTACCTCGTAGGCACAACGAATCACTGTGGACACAAGTACGGATATTACCTACAACGACAGTCCCCTGCAAAGGGATTCTTGTGGATAACAACAGTGTATTGAAAGAACAACGAATCACTGTGGACACGAGTACAGATATCACCTACGACAATGGTGATCAAGATCTTCAAGTATGCCGGGTACAAAGGCAACCCGATGTACGAAAAAAAGGACACCCCCTGGCGGAAGAGATGACATGTTTGAACAAATTAGAATCAAACTTCCTGGTGTTCCAAATTCTCTTCTTAGTTCTATACTCAAGAAGAAAATAGCTCTGGTACCCACAAATACCGGAAATTACAAGTCTGCCACATTGAAGATCCTAAAAAGGGAGTTCTTCCCAAATTAGCATTCTTTGACTCCAGAATCTAGAAAATCCTCCCCCGGTGATTGAGAAAGGGGGAGTCAACATCAAAATCAAACGCCACCGGATCTGCAACACTGATACAAGCAGACAGAAGGCGTCTACAAACCACAAATTATAACGCTACGCCACCGGATCTGCAACACTCCTACTAGCAGACAAAAGGCGTCTATAAATATTCCAAAAATACCCCATGCACGTGCACTATAAATTGTATACACATAGGTACACTAAAGGGGAAATATATTCTCAACCTGCATGGGCCCCGACGAGCGTGTTATTGGTACACACGTGACGCTTAGGGATGCTGCGCGGGTTGACAAGTACACGGTTGTAGTGACTGGTGTATTTGTCTAAATACATTCTTTTTAGGCCTTCAAAGCCTAAAATCAAGAGACTTCACTAAACAAAAGGCACAAAGCCTACGAGAAACCTGATCCCCTATCGATAAGTTGATAGGGTCGACAAGGTTCAATTAAATTGAAATGACCCCCAAACACCCCGATGATGGCCGCGTTGATTGAAGATCTCAACCGGAGGGGTTCTCAAATATTTCAAATGTCTTCCAAATACCCAAAGTCCACACAAAATCCATACTCCAGAAATCCAAATCAATCTCAAATTCCAAGATATTTAAATTTGAAATAAATCCATCCACACTTAAAAGCAAAACCCATCCACCATCCGCAACAGTCTGCCGGGGTGGACAAATTCAAATAAACTCTAGCTCACAAAGAGCCAAATGCCTAGTCGAAAATATCACTAGGATCCATTCTCAAAAAATCTTCTGCCAGTAAGGACGTGGTACGTGTCCTCTAACCGGCGGTCTGCCGCTAAATGGCCACCGCAGGATAAACGGTTACGACGACCCGGGGTCCTCTGAACCGCGTGGTTTCGCCGCCAAATGGCACCACGATATACCGGTTATGGCCAGAGCCAATACGCTCCTTATTGACATCAAATCCTTGAGATATGAATCAATAGGATATGATCGATAGGGCACAAAGCCCTCTATTAGCTAAGGTGGATTCAAATTTGTCCCCTTAGACAAACATCCAACCCCGGTCTACAAGGTCCCCTTGGACGAAGCAACCCATGGCTGCCGACAAGGATCCTTCTGTCAGGTTGGGTCGACTACCTCCTCTGACTAAGTAGACCAGGGATCACGATGGCCCGGGATGACGGAACCATGGGATCTTGATCGGGTCCATCATCCATTCCCCCACCATCCGCTTTAAGTGCTAGAGGGTGCAATTTCTATTTTAAATATAAACTTCCCAAATTCTCAAATCCAAATCCAATTTTCAATACCTAAACCCATTGCTGCTACTATATGCCAGATAACACGTATTCTATACGTATCTGATCAACGACTAGCCTTAATCGAAAGTTCTCTCCCGTGATCGGGAGGGGTAATTAACTATAGGGGCTTGCGCCTATAGGAAACCAGAACTCAGATCATAAAGTCCTCACAAAATGAGGGCGAAATCTCTGGGTAGTGTCTTATCTACAAACCCATCTGCCTTCCAAAATTTACCTCGGAACTTAGTTCGTTAAAACTCCCTCGCCGAAAAAGAGAAGCGAGCGGAGGCCGAGGCCGAATTTTCGGAGCCCACAGATGTGCAATATATTGGACAATTCTATTTTGTTTGAATGCCAATGAATGCAACTATTTGAGAATGTGTGATATAGTTGTTGTTCATGTGATGTGCATGTGACTTTTATTTTAAACTCATTATTGCTCGCATTATATCGTCTTCAACACATTTTGCAAACCTACTTATGAGTATCACAAGTTGTAATCCTTCATGTGGTTTTAAAATAACATAATTAATCAATATATGATTTGCATTTTATTCAGGTGGGTCTAAATAGATGCTTATTCTAGTACATTTTCAGTCAAAATTCAACTCATCGAGTACGTTCTTATTAATGCTAAGTATTTAGAAAACTTATTTATAGTGCAGTAAAAAAGATGTATCCTCGTAAATATGCACGCAAATTCATTACAAGTCCCTCATAGGTTTAGTTTTTGTTCGATTATTGCGATACATTTTTCATCTGTTAATCATTTTTTTTGTTTTTCTTTGTATTCGCTCAATTCTTTTGTTTTATTATTTTTTATGCTTGTATACTCCAAATGGTTCTGTTATTTAATTATTTTCTGAGTTCTATGCAAATCAGGTTCATTTTGAAGTTTAACATCCTCCTGGAGGCGCTTTTATTTGGTTCGGTTGACCGGATGCAAGAAACATCCGGTCCTAGGCAAAAAAACGCCTGTACCGAGGTGTACCGAGTTTTTTGAAAAAATTTGGTAAACCTCGGTACAGGCGTTTTTTTGCCTACGACCGGATGTTCCTCTGCATCCGGTCGGAGGATGTAATAACGGCTCCTCCTGGAGACTCCCTTGCATAAGACCGTCTTCAAGAGGGTCAGGCCATTCCCACCACATTTAAAAAAATTTGCAAGGTTGATATCATGAGATAGCACAATCAGGGATCTTCTATCCTACAATATTAAGAATATCATGCATGGGTCTTCGTGTACCATTGCAATTTATAATATTTCTCCACCACATTAGAATAACATGCACAAGTACTTAAATTAAAATTCCTTAGCATGCTACAAAAAGCACACACAGGTCTTATCCATTATGTCACAAGCATCACGTGCGAGTTTCACCTTCCTCAGCAAGTTCCTGCATGCCTCCTTGGGTCTCTGCCATTGAATGGTAAACTTTGGCTACGAGCAACGAGAATGGAGCAGCAGAGGCAGTAGGAGTGGTTGAGTAAGTGAAACAAGGGAATGAAATGGGGGGGTGGTCATGCATTGGTAGGGGCAGCATGATATCAAAATAAAATTTTAAAATTATAAATTTATTTCACAATGAATATATTGTATGAATAATTAATCATTCTTTCCATTACACCCATTAAAAAGTTGAGTTTTAGAATCCATCATGATTAAATGTTCATTTTTTTTTTCTGAGCGCTGAAAAAATTCATCTGAAATGTTTTATTTTTAAAAATGTGTTTCTAAACAAATCGATTATCCAGAAAACTGTACAGAGATTTAGGCATCAAACCCAACACAGTAAAAATAATAATAAAATCCGACACAGTGACCATTGCAGAATTTATTTTTCAGCTGTTGTGGTCAAGTAAAACATATAAATGGTGCTAACAAACCAGCCAAAAGTGTAGATGGATAATTATTCATTTCTTTTATAAAAACAGTTAATCAGAATCTGTAGTACCCAAGGTTATAAAGATTGAAGCAGATGTCTTCAAGGCCTGCAGCAAAACAAAAGGAAGCAACTTGATGATTTCTTTAATTTTCTATTCTGTTCAGATGGAGATACAAATGACAAATCAATTGAACCATACATAGTTTTATAATTCATTGATTGGATTCCTGACTGGTTATTGAAGAGATTATGCCCATTTCCATGTGTTTTGTGCTTCAAACAAAGGCAAACTTTGCTAAATATTGAGGATAATATGCAAGCGTAGTCATTCATTCTTCTTCCTCTTCTTCAGTGCCGCCAATCCCCAGCCAACTGGTGAAAGCAAAAAGGAACTCTTTGAAGGTAACCATTCCATTCTTATCCCAATCCATCTCATCTGTGGTTAGAGAACATAGGAACATATTGTGTCACGAAAACTCTGCTATTCAAATTTGAATGACAAGCAATTCAACCTGCGAAAGCAGAAAATACTATGCTGCAAACCTAAAAATAAAACGAAGATAACAGAGACCAAAAAGAAAATTCTGCAACTTTACGTTTGCCTAAAACTTCATAAATAGATTGAGGAAGAAAAGAAGCGAAATTTGAGGGTGTTCATTGAGAGGGAGAGAGGAACCCAAAGGCCAAAGCTTATTTCACTTATCTTGCACATCCCAATTCTCTCCAAGAGGAAGTATTCATATTGCATATCCTAATTCTCTCCAAGAGAAAGTATTTATAGAATAACAAAGACTTCAAGTGTCTCACTAAGCACATAATGACAACCTAATAAGGCTAACTACCGATGAAATGCAAAGACCCATAATGGTCCTCCACTCACTTAATCTAATGTGACTATTATATTTATTACTTAACATACCAACAGCTTTGCTAACAAGAATGTAGATTGAAACAAACTTTTTAGTTGCAATTAGTACATTGAAATCAAAAGGAAGCTTCACCAAACGAATCCCAGATCATCAATCACCATATGAAGATGAAAAATGGCATTTTAAGCAAACGCAGGTGATCTTAAACCAAAACCCTAAGACAAGTGAAAAAATACACTGGAAGTGGCTTAAGAAATGAAAGAAACAACGGAAATGGCAAACACATAAGAATAATCCCCCAAGATGGAAGAAAAATGAGGTTGGCTACTACAATTTATCTGCTATTCAAATTGAGTTTTGTGTTCGAGTTTGTTTTTGTTTGAGTTTTAGTTTGAGAGCTGTTGTATGTTTTAGTGTAAACATTAGTTTATGTTCTTTCTCCTTTTTTTTCTTTTTCTTTTTTAGTTGATTGCATTTTTAAATTTAATTAATTAAGTAATCAATTAATTGAGAAAAAGTTTAATTCAAAACTATGTTATATTTCAATTTAATTAATTCATTCATTAAAGTATTTTCATGGTTATCTAATTAAATTAACAAATTATCATTTAAATTAACTAAAATTACAGCCTTTACATATGAACAACAAATTTAAATAATCTCAAGTACTCTCAAATTATTTTTTAAAACTGCTCTCGAATTATTTTTAAAATAACTTTAAAAAAATCACCCTCTCTCTCTCTCTCTCTCTCTCTCTCTCTCTCTCTCTCTCTCTCTCTCTCTATCTCTCTCTCTCTCTTTCTAATTTGATTAATAAAAATGCTTTTCATTTTCCTCGAAAATCCAGTGGCCTCTCAACGTCCCCTCCCTGTGAGGTGAGGTTGAGATGACACTTGTCATTGTACTTCTCGCCCATATCAAAAATACAATAGAACTTGTCTTGAAATTGGCAGGTACATGTTGCTTAATATTTTATTTATTTATTTATTTATTTTATATTATATATAATTTTTTTAAAAAATATGACAGCTTCCTAATGTCCCCTCCCCGCGAGAGCAGATTGAGATTGCACTTACCATTGTTCTTCTCACCCGGATCAAAGATACGACGACGCAAGGTCTTCAAATTACAATAATCCCGTCCGGATTAAAAACACAACACGGGGTCTTCAAATCATAATCTTGCCCGGATTAAAGATACAACGACGTAGGTCTTGAAATTAAAATATCTGTTTTCTTTAATATTATGGGGATATTACTAGCATAAATCAATTTGGATGGTTGAAGTGGAGGAATGCATCGGGCTTGTTATGTAATCGAGAATGTTGCAACTTTGAATTCAAAATTGAGTTTTATGTAATGTGATTTTTTTATGATAACAAAATATTATTGTTATGATTACTATTTCTCCTAACATATATTTGACATTTTTTTTTTGTTGTTTGTGTGCACTAATATTTCAAGGAAATCATACTCAAAACTGCTAAAGACTTCAAGATAGAGTAGATTAGTGTTTAATGTAATGAAGTTTATAAATTCTCAATTTTTTTTGAGTTTGAGAGACTGTGATTGTAATTGGGTAATCGTGCACACATGCACTGGGGAGTGAGCCAAAACATAAAATTTTAAAACTAATCGAACTGTATGATTTCAAATTATACTGGATGATTTTTCATAGTATTTTCTCCAAAATGATGTTAATCAAATCATGCAAGAAAATTTTTTTGTACAGTTCGTACTATAAGATTTCCATTTGTACTGTACGATTTCTGTTCGTACAGAAGACTCACAGAGTACAAAATGGGTGCATACCAATTCATCCCAAATTAATATATCATTTTTATTGAATTGTTCGTACAATACGATGGTTTTTCGTACAGATGACTCAGAGAATACAAAATGGGTGCATACCAATTCATCCCATACGAACTCAGCATTTTTTGAATTGTTCGTACAGTACGAAGATTGGTTCGTATAGACAACCCACAGAGTACGAAATGGGGTCATCCACATTCGTACCAAGCGAAACATGATTTGTTTTAACTCTCCGTACTGTACGATGTTAGTTCATACAAACGACTGATAAAGTACGAAATGAGGTTTGTACAGGATGAATTAGTTCAATTTTGAATGGTTCGTATAGTACAATGTTAGTTCGTACAGACGACTAACAAAATATGAAATCAGGTTCATACATGGATTTTTAAATTGTTCGTACAGATGATCTGCGATAGATACGGGTAAGGATCTCTTGTTTGTTCTTCAAAATTCTACCCTAATTCCTTGAAGGCTCTTGAGAGAAGATTTCAAAGAAGATCATAATATTCTGTCGTCACCAAGAAGGTGAAAAAGAACGTTGGTACTTTGCCATCACCAAGAATGTGAGAAAGGATGTTGGTACTCTACCGCCACCAGGAGAGTGAGAAAGGGCATCGGTACTCTGCCGCACCGGGTTGGTGGAAGAGATGTTTTGTAAGGGCTTCTCCGCCTTGCTGTGGGAGAAAAAAGAGAGTTACCTTGATTTAGTGTAATACCTGAAGGAGTCTTCTGGGAGTGGACGTATGTCTAATTGAATTAAAACACTATTAAATTTGGTGTTCTTCTGTTATTTTACTTTTTACTACATTTTTATTTTCCGCACTTTATATTAATGTGATTGAAAATTATTTTGTGAAAATCTATTTCTACAAACAATTGCATACTTCAAATTAGTTGAGTAAAGTTTCTTAAAAAAAATCCAAGAGATTTTTTAAATTACCAATTCATGGGCAATTTTATTATGTCTGACCACCTCAAAATTAAGGAAAAAATTTACAAGATGGTGGTTAGACCTGCAATGCTTTATGGTGCAAAATGTTGGCCATTAAAAGAGAAGCATAATAATAAGTGTTACAGAGATAAGGATGCTCAGGTGGATGAGTGAATTTACTCTTAGAGACAGGATACGAAATGAGCATATACGTGAAAAGGTTGGAGTAGCTCCAGTGAAAGATAAGATTAGAGAGAGTCGCCTTAAATTGTTTGGTCACATAAAACGGCAGTGAACCAATTAAGAAATTAGATGTATTAGATTTGACTTATGTTAAGAAAAATAGATATAGGCATAAAAAAACTTGGTTAGAAAATATTAGAAATGACCTTTCTTTATTAGATTTCAATGAGAATTTAACTTTTAACAATGCACAAAGGAGAAAAATGATTTATGTTGCCAACCCAAGATAGTGAGATAAAGGCTTGATGCTGATGCACAGACATGGACAAGGTTGTTGAAACTTGTTCAATATGAATTAGGTTGTTAGACCTAAGCTTATATCCCAGCAGCTAACTAAGAGGGGGGTGAATTGGTAATTAAAAAAAAATTCTCACTTTAATTTTTAAACTGATAAAAACTTTAATGAATTTTTGTAAAAAGATTTTTCAACCACAGATCAACAGAAAAAGTAAAGTAAAAAAAAAAGCAGCGAAAAATAAAAAGACAAAAGATTTATAGTGGTTCAATCAAACACGACCTACATCCACTCCCCGGAGTCACCTCCGAATATTGCACTAATACCAATAGTGTCTCTTCTTTTGCTCCCACAGCAAGGCAGAGAAGCCTTCACAAAACTCTCTTCCACCACTACCCGGTGCGGCAGAGAACTGTCATCCTTTTACACCCTCTAAGTGTAGGCAGAGTACCTCTCGCTGTTCACACTCTCCAAGTGTAGGAAGAGAACCTTCAGTTCTTTCACACTGTCCAAGTGTGGGCAGAGAACCTTCCCGCTGTTCACACTCTCCAAGTGTAGGCAGAGAACCTTTCGTCTTTTCACACTTCACCAAGTGTCAGCAGAGAACCAGATCTCCTTGAAAGATCTTCTCAAAAGAAATCTAGAAGGACACGAGAAAAAAATGAAGTAATCACAATTCATAAAGTTGAGATCCTTACCTTTGAGTACCAAGTGAATCTTTCATGCTCCAATGGTAAGAACTCTCCTTCAAACATTCTCTCTCACTCTCTCCTTCACACTTCTTTCAGTAAGCATGAAGACCAAAGACCAAAAAGATTACAATATAGTTTTAAGTGGACCTTATATAGGAAAGACATGAAAACTGCTAATTTTCAATTCTGTTTGCACTCGATCGTCCCGTACGATTGTGATTTCGTCCGGTACGAATAGTGTAAAAATTATTGAGAATGAACCAAATGTATATTGGTACGAAATAACTTCGTACCCGATCATCGTCCCGTACGAACTAAGTTCATATGGTACGAACAGTTATATCAAGGGTTCTTTTGGACGAAATTACAAGACGATCCAAATTTTCAAGGAACAGAGGACTTCGTCCTGGGACGTATATAGGAGTTCGTCTGGACGATTAGTTCAAGTCATGTGTCCAGAGGACATCGTCCTGGGACGCATAGGGTGAATCGTCTGGACGATCCATTCAGTTCAAGGATCCATAGGACATCGTCCTGAGACAAATGGTATACTTCGTCTGGATAATCAGTACAAAGTGAGAAATCAGAGGACATTGTCCTGAGACGAATAGTACACTTCGTCTGGATGAATAGTTCAAAGTGAAAATCCAGAAGACATCATCAAGGGAAGAATAGGAAAATTCGTCTGGACAATCAGGACTTAGAAAATTTTTCTCACTTCATGTTCGTTCCATTGCTCTCTGAGGGGTATAACTGACTTGATCATCACGTACGAACATGGTTTGTCCCATACGATCAGTATAAGAAAATTTTTTATTTTTAAAGATCTCCCTAAGTGTGTGTGTGTGTTAAGTTACTCAATTACAATCACACTCTCTCAAACTCAATAAATTGAAAAATACAGATTGCAATTTACAAACTATCTTATACTGAATTTGATTTGAAGTCTTCATTAGTCTGAAGTTCGATTATCCTGAAATGTTAGTCCACACAAGAGCAAAAATAATTCTTTCAAAAAAGTGTTAGGAGAAAATAATAATTAGAACAATAATATTTAGTATCATCAAAACTATACAAATTGCAAGAAATGTAAAACATGCAAAAGCTAAGTAGCAACTCTCTTAACAATCTTCCCCTTTTTGATGATGGCAAAACAATTATTATTTGTATAATTTTCAAATTCAAAATATCCTAAACTACTCCTGAATTGATAAACATGTGAAAATAAGGAGGCATTTGAATAACATTCTCTCTTTTTTTTTTAATACGAACAGAACAGATACGACAGAACAAATACGATATGAACAAAAATGATACGAATAATATTTCTCCCCCTTTTTGACAACAACAAAAAGAGAAGACGAAAAAGAATTCAAACAGAAATGTAAGAAGTCATATGATAATCTTTTGATAATTGATCCTTGAAAGAGATTGTGATATATTTGCAAATACAATTAATTATCATTAGAGAAATAGAAGAATTCATATGATTTAAGAAGAGAAATAACATAGATAAAAAAAAATATCAAAATATATGAATCAATTTAGACATTGAGATAAACAAAATCATTGCAAAGTAGATGAATGTAAAATTGTATATTTTAAATTTCAATACTAAATAAAATTGTACATAAGATAAATTTGAATTAAGATATTGAAATATTAAGAAAAGAATAACTACCACATGTAGCACTTTGCGCATATTTTTCAATAGTTGTGGCACATTTTTGTGCATCTTTTTACTTGTGGGCATATTTTGTGCCTCTTTTTCAAATTGCGAACCATTGTGCATTCTTTTTTATTTTTGTACATTTGTACTTTTTTTAAGAAAAATCTTGATCTTTCCAAAATTAATAATAAAAAATTTCAAATTTCTCTAAGTACAGCAATACTTATTGATAAGTGAAATACAAAAATAAAAAAACATCATAATTGCAATAATAGTATAAAAATTATATTAGTCTAACAAGAGACATGAGATTGACATTCTTAACTAGATCAAGTTATAATCACAACTTAAATTTTTGAAAAATTAGATATTCTAATGGTTTCAATTTTATGTTGCAATTCAAGATATAAAATTTTCAAGATCAAAAATTTGAAGAATGTTCATATAAGCTAACACACATTTCTGAAATGAAATAAAAAATAGTAAAACAAGACAAGATAACTTTTATTGATATCATTTGTAAAAGATAATATATTTTGCATGAATGATATCAATACATTGATTATTGAAAACACAAAACATGAGATTTTACTAAAACACAACATAAAAACATAAAAATCATCACTGGTCACATCACATCTAATGCAGTAGAGAAAAAACACAAAACAAATACATTTATCACTCAGACGGGCCCTGATCTGGAGAAGGTGACTGGTTGTAGAAATTAAAATAACTGTTCATCATAGTCATATTTGAGTTTATACCATATATTGGCTCTCGCATCCAACTCATATCCTGAGTTTATACCATATATTGGCTCTCGCATCCAACTCATATCCTGATGGTACTGAGCATCCTGCATTTGTAGATGAGTTTCAATTTGATCAAAGCGTTGATCAAAATGAGTCTCAAGACGATCAAACCTGTGAACCAAATCTTGATAATTTGGTTCACCAGCAGGTGCAGGTGCAGGTGGAGGTGCTTCCATTTTCTCCTCTGAGTCACTAATGATATGTTGTTCATGTTGTTCATCTTTATTAAAGATCGCTCGAAAAGATCCATCATTATAATAGAGAGGCTCCTCTAGATCTTGGTCTGGATGGACTAGATCATATTTCTTCTCCAAAATGTAGGTCACAAGATGTCCTAAGGCAATATTTTTCTTTCTTTTATGAGAGACATGACCAATCTTAGAAAGTCTATAAATGTAGTCAATGATTAGTTGGGCTTCATCTATAGGTTGGCTAATCATGATCAGATAAAGTCACAGTAAAAAGAAGAGGTGTGATATTTACTCGATCACCAGCTTTAGGTATGATGGAGGTGCGAAGAACATGCTGGATGATACGGGCATTGAGATTAAGAGAGGCTACCTTGGGTAAATAACCTACTCCTCTACATCCTCTAATTACTTGATGTCCAGTCAAAGTCAGAGGAAGAGGTCAACGTATGGGCTCTAATCCCTTGAGTCCTTACGTTTAAAAATATTCCTAAATCCTCTTTTGTTATTTCTACTTTCTTCTTAAAAACATAAGACCTAATCACAGAATGGTCAGAGTTAAAGGACATGTTGACAAGAAAGTAGTGGAAGGTCTCCTTATTGTAGAAATGGATAAGAGTGAGAATGAGGCCAAATTGGGTAGAAGCAAAAGGGTTCATTACCTTAAAGTTGAGTTGTTCTTGAAGAAGAACTCTCGAGGGAGTGATTTTGGCTGAAGCAAACCTAGGGAATGACTCCTCATTTGCTTTGGACAGTAAGTTTTCACTTGAGTTTTTAGGATGACCCTTTGCGAGTACCTTTGCTTGCCTAACTCTTTTGCTCGAATTAGTCATGGATGAGATCTAAGGGAATAAAAGATTGAAAGGGATTTTAGAAATGATGAAATTTGAGTTCAAAACCCTTCAATTTAAAGAAAAAATGAGTTTTCATACAGACGATCTAATGAATCAAAAAATGAAACGAATTTTCGTAAGCACACAAGTTTCGAGGTGTCCTTTCATACAGACGAACAGGTGTTCATCCAGGACGATAAGACATAAAAATCATTTTTATGGCTGTTTGAGCCGTCCCCCATATTGAATCGCCATGTGTTCATATGTACGAACCAAAAGTTCGTACGTACGATCATGAATAATGAAACTGAACTTATCCGTTTAACTGTCAACATTCGTACATACGATTGAATATACATCGTCCGGACGATCGTAACGATCATACAAACGAACAGTAAAATGAAAACAGAAAAGTTGTATGCAAACCGTTCAAATCAGACAGTTAATATACTACACAATTCGTCCCGTACGAAATGAATTTCATACAAACGATTATCACTCAATTTTAAAGTAAACATTCAAAAATGTAGATGTGAGACTTTTTCAAAAACAAACACAAACACAAACAAAAATGATTGAAAAATACATAAAATCATAAAATCAAAAAGACACACAACACACTAATGAAAAAACACACATCAATATTGAAGAATCACTTTAATTAAGCATTCAAATCGATCACACCAAGCCTTGTTCTTAATGTACTGACAGTATCAAAGGCTAGTGGTTTTGTAAAAATGTCTGCAAGTTGATTTTCTGTTGAAACATGAATGAGTTCAATTTCTCCTTTGGATACATGATCTCTTATGAAATGATGTCTGATGTCTATATGTTTGATTCTTGAATGTTGAATAAGATTTTTATAAATACAAATAGCACTAGTGTTATCACAATAAATGAGAATAATGCCTATAGTTAATCCTAAATGAATCAACTGTTGTTTCAACCAAAGTGCTTGTGCCACACAACTTTTTAATGCAATGTATTTAGCTTCAGCAGTAGATAGGGCTACTGAATTTTATTTTCTACTGGACCAAGAGACTAAAGAATTTCAAATAAACTGACATGTTCCAGAAGTGCTCTTTCTATCAACTCTACAACCTGCAAAGTTAGAATCTGAATAACCAATTATTTCAAACGAAGAGCTAAACTTAAGATAGCAAATTCCTAAGTTTTGAGTTCCTAACAGATATCTTAAAATCCTTTTTACTGCTGTCAAATGTGATTCTTTTGGATCTGATTGAAATCTAGCACATAAACAAACACTAAACAAGATATCGGGCCGGCTAGCTGTCAAGTAAAGCAAACATCCAATTATCCCTCTAAATTTCTTTTGATCAACAGATTTTCCCTTAAGGTCCTTATCCAACTGAACTGAGGAACTCATAGGTGTACTAACAGATTTAGCATTATCCATTACATAATTTTTGAGGATGTCCTTAACATATTTCGACTGACTAAGAAATATACCCTTCACAATTTTAATGATAAAGCCTAGAAAGTAACTTAAATCTCCCATTAGACTCATCACAAATTCAATACTCATTATTTTAGAAAAATCATCACAAAGATTTTTATTTGAAGATCCAAAGATGATGTCATCAACATAAATTTGTACAATGAGTATATCCTCTCCAAATTTCTTCAAAAAAAGAGTTGTATCCACACTTCCTTTTTCAAATGATCTTTCAAGTAAGAAGGTGCTTAATCTCTCATACCAAATCCTAGGTGCCTGTTTCAATCTATATAATGCAATTTTCAGTTTGAAAATATAATTTGAGTGTTTAGAATTTTCAAAACCTGGTGGTTGTTCTTTAAAAACATTCTCTTGAATTATCCCATTTAAAAAGACACTTTTAACATCCATTTGGTACAATTTAAACCCTCTAAAACGGGCATAGGCTAACAAAACCCTAATTGCTTCAAGACTAGCTACAGGGGCAAAAGTCTCCTCAAAATCAATTCCTTCAATTTGATTATACCCCTTAGCCACCAATCTAGCCTTATTTCTAATGACTACTCCTGGGTCATTCATTTTGTTCTTGAATACCCACTTAGTTCCTACTACACTTTGATTCTTTGGCATTACAATTAATACCCAAACTTCATTTCTTACGAATTGATTTAACTCTTATTGCATAGCCAAGATCCAAAATTCATACAAAAGTGCTTGATCAATATTTGTGGGTTCTATGATTGAAATAAAGGCTGAATGATTGACTTCTTTGTTTAGTCTATGACTAGTCCTAACATCCTCACTAGGTTCACCTATAATAATCCTTTGGGTGATTTTTAAAAAATCTCAAATCTCTAGGCAATGGGTTTTCTATCTCCAGATTTTCTTCCAAATTTATTTTCTCAATTTTTTTAGAGTTAATTTCTATCTCATCTTCTTCAATATTTGGTTCTTCCAAAATTTCAGATTCATCAAATACAACATATGTGGTCTCCTCAATTATCAAAATTCTTTAATTGAATACTCTATAAGATTTTCCAACACTTGAGTATCCTATAAAAATACCTTGACCTGATTTTGGATCGAATTTTCCTAAGGCAAAATTTTCATTGTTATGAATAAACACCTTACATCCAAAAACATGCAAATGTGACAAATTAAGTGTTCTTCCCTTTAGCAACTCATAGGGTGTCGTATTTAATTTTGATCTAACATTCACCCTATTTAGAACATAACATGCAGTGCTAACCGCCTCAACCCAAAAATATTTAAAAAGAGAATATTCTGCCAACATGACTCGGGCGGCTTCTATTAATATTCTGTTTTTCCTTTAGACTACCCCATTCTGCTGAGGGGTTTTAGGAGCAACAAAATTGTGATCAATTCCTTTCTCCTTACAAAAATCCTCAAATTTTTCATTCTCAAACTTTCCTTCATGATCACTTTGAATAGTCATAATTTCACATCCTAGCTTCTTTTGAATCCAAGTTAAAAAGTTTCTAAATTCTTCAAATGATTCACTCTTATGATATAGAAATCTAACCCATGTGAATTTAGAGTAATCATCCACAATCACAAATCTGTATTACCTTCCCTCCTAGACTTACAGTTCCAACTAGTCCATATGTAAAATCTCCAATGGTTTACTAATTCTAAGATCCTTACTGGACTGAAAAGAGGACTTCACTTGTTTTCCTAATTGACATGCATCACAAAGATGATCCTTAGTAAGGTCTAGTTTTAATATACCTCTTAATAGGTCCTTTGGTAATCCTCCTAAGTTTTTCATGCTAGAGTGATAAAGTCTCATATGCCAAAGCCATGACTCATCAGATATAATTTTTAAACAAAAAACAGTAGGAGTTTTAATACAATTCAAGTCTAGCATATACACGTTGTTTACCCTTATACCATTCAAAACATCATTCCCATTCAGGCTTAATATGCAGCTAATAGGAAAAAATTTTACACAGTATCCTTTATCACATAGCTGGCTAATACTTAACAAATTATACTTTAAGCCTTCTACCAATAACACATTTTTAATAAAAAAATTCTTAAGATTTCTAATCATACCTAACCCAACCACCTTCCTTATGGTGTTATCTCCAAGTGTAACCATGCCTCCACTTCTGGCTTACAGCGATATGAATTGTGCAGTATCTCCAGTCATATGCTTTGAGCAACCGCTGTCCAAGTACCATATGCTTTCACGAGATCTTGTGTGAGAGCGACCCTGCAAAATTATCAAACGTTAGACCTAGGAACCCAAACAAGTTTGGGTTCTCCTTTTGGCAATTTATAATCAGATGCGTGTATGATATGTCTAGGTTTAAGCATCTTAGGTCTCCACACCAAATAAATTTTCTTCTTCAAAGTACAGGTGTGAGCTATATGTCCAAACCGCCACCGGATTGTCGACATGGATTTGTTGAGCCCCTCCGGACCTATGTCATTTGGTATCAGAGCCTGACGTTCTTGTCTTTTGGCGTGTTGCCTCCGTTGCCGGTGTCATTAATCGTCACACGAAGTAGTCAAGAATAGCAAAATCGGCCTCCCAAAAACTGTTGTTGTGGAGTCGCATGTCCCGCATGAAGGTGCGGAGGAGGAAGGCCGCGTAAGCATGCTATTCGGGCACAAGGAGCAAACGGACAAGGTCCGAATGCCAGAAAGCCTCTAGGCTGACCATCTCAAGTGGATTTTGTCCGGACAATTGCAAGCTTGATGTGGTTCTTGAAATAAGAGAACAACGCATTTGCCTTCATAAGTGTGAGCCCTCTGGACGTCATATTATTCGGAGAGAAAGAGCTGTTTGGCCGTGGAATTATCGTCGACCACTGATTAGCTCCTCAGGAATTAAGGTCCTTCGTCCCCGACTTCGTCTTAGTCATCAATTATTGTTGTCATCGAACCTCTTCTTCTCCAGCAAGTTTCGCTACAGAAGATGTCACCTCACCGGAATCTTCAGCAACCACTTTAAGAAGCTGAAATAGAAGATCTTCAGCAAAAAATTATTCGACTCAAACGACGCATGTTAAGGCTCGAACAGGGAAAAAACTTGAGCCCCCTTGGCTGGGACTTTAATGACGTCCGAGGCAAGTATGCTGACACGAAGGATTCAAGATATTTCTTTCCAACTAAATCCTTGCGAATCGATGACGACGATGAGGGTATCTCAAATGATCAGTTCTCTTTTTTGACGACTTGTTTGAAGGACCACCTCATCAATCTTCCACCCCACCCTTGATCAAGTCCAGCTTCGACGACTTTGAAGATCCATGGCCAAAATCATCGTCTTTGCCTCTCTACGATAAACCAATGTATGACATTGTATGACGTGTATGATGACGACATATCTGTAGGATTTCTTGATCTTGATCAACACATATATGATGATGATGCGAGCAAGTTGGATGCTTCTCTGGAGGTGCTTCAAGACAAGTATGGAGGATGGTTGAGCCCAAAAATCATTGATGATTTCAAAGAACTAGCTGATGTATGCTTTAAAGAATTCGGTGATAAGGTTTCCTATTGGACCACCATGAATGAGCCTAACATTAACTCCTTCGTCTCCTTTGATTATGGTTTATTTCCTCCTCGTCGATGTTCGCATCCTTATTAAGCTGAGTTGTACAGAAAAAAATATCCAAAAAGACATAGTCAACCAAACCCGCCTCCTTCTTACGGCAAACCAGACATCTCCCTATGAGCTTGAAGTTCCTCCTACCCATGTAGTATGACGACGGAGCTGAGCCGTTAATTGTATTAACTTCAGTATAGTGTCATTTCATTTGGTAGCTTAAATGACTACATAGGATTAGTATTTGCTTTTATTGTGTGTAGCCTATTATGTTACTTCATTTGGCTATAAATGCATAGTCAATGCTTGTAATAAAGGATAGGTTTTGGAGATTAATAAAATTAGAGTTTTACTCATGTAAATTTCTGAATCCTAAGATTGTTCTTAGATGGTGGTTCTTGCTCCAAGAAAGAGTTCTTGGAGTGCTGTCCGGCGACTGCCACCGGATCGTCGACGTGGATTCATCGAGCCCCCTCCGATCCGGTGTTAGAAATTTTCACTGAAGTGCACAAAACTTGAACAATAAGAAGACCCCCCCCCCCCCCCCTTGAGCAGCAATATAGAGGACCCGTACTTGGACATGAATGCATAGAACTTGAACTAAATGTGCAGAGGATTTGTACGAACAACAAGGAACATAGACTTGAACTGAACTACAAGAAGTGGAACCCAAGTCCTAAATGCACAATCAAGATCTAAATTCAAATGCCAAATAACAATCTAATGCATTCGAACAAATACAAGCCAACAATAGGAGACCTGTGGCGAACAAGACTTCGATACATGCAACCAATGAACAGTAACCCATTCACAGTATATGAACAATCACAAACAAATCTCAATTATCAAAACTTATGAACGCATGAAACAAAATACATAATGGATGATACTGATGAATGCAACAGACTCCTACATCAGCTCTTACAAAGTTAATGCACTATACTTGTAAGTAACAACAGACAGTTATAAAGCGCACGAGTACTACCCACATGCAGCAATCAAAGACCCACCATGCAAACAATAGCTACCCTGTAGATTGAGAGGGTGACATTGGCAGTTGATGAATAAAAACTCCAAGGCATATAAATAATAAATGATTATCAAAATGAGCAACTACAAACAAGGACAATCATCAATACCTGAATATATGATACACAACAAATGATGTTGATAGATACAGTGGACTTCTATAACAATCCTTACAAGTTTGCATGTAGATTGAGATGGAAAAACTAGCAATTGATAGCGGAAGACCCATCCCTACAATCAAGTACATACATCAAACCACCTGAGATTGGTGAAAGGTGGATATGATGTAAGAACAACGGGTCATCTACGAACATCTTCAGGAGGTCGTAGTGGATACAACGAGTCCCTGCAAATGAAGATGAGTTGCTTGTGGTAACAACAATGGGTATGTCGTAAGTACAATGAACCCTTGTGGACACAAGTATAAATGTCACCTACGACAATGATGATTAAGATCTACGAGTACGAGGGCAACTCGAAGTATGGAAAAGGACACTTGGCGGAATAGAAGAGGTGTTTGAACAAATTAGAACTAAACTTCCTGGTGTTTCAAAGTTTCTTTTTGGTTCTATCCTTGGGAAGAAAACAGCTTTAGCATTCACAAATACCGGAAGTAACAAGTCTACTACACTAAAGAGCTTGAAAAGAATCCCTTTCAAGGCAGTGACCACGAATTTCAAGAAAGACTCCCCGGTGAACGAGAAAGGGGAGTCAACATCAAAATGATAAAATGCCTTATAACATCCAAATAATACTACCACGGAATCTGCAACACTCGTATTAACGGACGGAAGGCATATATAAGCTCTCAAAATGAAATATTGTGTGTATCCAAATGACAATTACCCACACAACTAAAATATTTCAAAGTACCCCTGCACATGCACCGTAGTTTGTATACACATAGGTACACAAATGAAATTCTCAAATACCCGCATGGGCCCCGGCGAGCGTGATAATAAGTACACACGTGATGTTTAGGGATTCTGCGCGGGTCAACAAGTGAATTCAAGTTCGAACTCGATCCTCCTATACGGACCAATAAGAGTTGATAGGGTTCGAAACTTCAAACAAATACACGATTATGACGACCGGTGTATTGGTTTTAGAACATTCATATTAGGCCGTCAAGGCCTACAACAATGAGAATTTAATAATAAAGGCATAAAACATATGAAACCTGATCCTCTGTCGATAACCTGACAGAGTCGACAAGGTTCAAGCCACAAATGAAAATGATCCCAACACCCCGATGATGACCATGTTAAATGCCTATCTCAACCGGAGGGAACAATTCCAAATATTTCAAAACGCCAACCAAATATCTCCAAAATCCAAACTCCAAGAGAAATCTCATTTCCAAAATATTTAAAATTTAAATTCAACCATCCAACCACATAAAGCAAAATTCATCCACCTTCCGCAACAGTTTGTCAAGATGGACAAATTAAAAAATTACTTCAGCTCACAAAGAGCTAATATCTAATCGAAAATATTACTAGGATCCATTATCAAACAATCTCCAACCAGCAAGGACGTGGTACGTGTGCTCTGACCGGCAGTTTTGCCACCAAATGGCACCGCAGGATAAACAATTATGACCCAGGGCCCTCTGAACTGAGTGGTTTTGCCGACAAATGACACCACAAAATACCGGTTATGGCCAGAGTCAATACGTTCCTTATTGGCATCAAATCCTTGAGATATAAATTAATATGATATGATCGATAGGGCACAAATCCCTCTATTAGCTAAAAGGTGGATTCAAATTTGTCCCTTTAGACAAATACTCACCCAAGGTCTACAAGGTCCTCTTAGACAAAGCAACACATGGCTGCCAACAAGGATCCTTCTGTCAGGTTGGGTCGACTACCTCCTCTGACTAAGTAGACCATGGACCACGATGGCCTAGGATGACGGAACCATGAGGATCTTAATCGGGTCTATCATTCATTCCCCCACCATCTGCTTTAACTGCAAGATAGTGAAAGTTTCAATTTTAAATATCATATCTTCAAATTCTCAACCATTTCCAGGCTCTTCAATTTCCAAGCTCATTGCTACTACTATATGTCGAATACCACATATCTGATCGACGACTAGCCTTACTTGAAAGTTCTCTCTTATTATCGGGAGGGGTAATTAACTATAAGAGCTTGCGCCTATAGGAAACATAACTCATATCATAAAGTCCTCACAAAATGAGGGCGAAATCTCTGGGTGGTGTTTTATCTACAAACCCATCTGTCTTCCCAAAATTTACCCCGTAACCTAATTCCGTTAAAACTCCCCCCGAACAAAAAAGCACAAATAGTGCGGGTGGAGGCCGGGGCCGAATTTTTGGAGCTCACAGATTTATGCCAACTCCAATGGGGATTGGTTTTTCTTTCCATCTCTAGCTAGTCATTTATAGGCTATAGTAGCAAGCAAACCCATATGGGGTAAAAGTTATAAATTTCCTAAAAATCAATCTTTTAAATAAGATTCATTGAAAATTCAATGAGCAAGGCTTCAATTTTACTTTAATTTTCCTGCTTTAATTATTTGTTCTACATCATTTCTACAGTCTAAAAGTATGGGGTGATGTATCAATTTTGATCATTAACCCCTGTCTTTCATTTGTGCAAGATGGAAATGCAGGACACCCCGATGACCGTCCAACTGGTACGATGAGACAAGATTCAACTGGCGAATGCTGTCATTGAAACTAGAGCCATCATCCACTTTGGTGGACTTGAATTCTCAGCAGCTACTGCAAGGGCTGCAGCCGTCCCTATGTACGGTGTAAATTCTGAAGAGCTTTCTGGAAGGTCCTACTATGCAAGGACTACAGTACAGCGTGCGCATCTGCCAGCACCGCAAACTATTGCCAAGGATGTTGCTCAAGGAAGAACTTCTGTGTTCGAAAGACTATCTCAATCTGAAACCCTTACTGCAAAAATGGTTGTTGATGGAAGAAAAATTTCTATGGTGACTGCAAACACAACTGCCCTGCCCAGAGAGCCTGTTGCATCTGGGAGATATGAAACCAAGGCTTCCTCATCTGGAGGAAGGCACAATAGAAGGCAGAGGAGGAAGAGAAATGCAGAACTGTGAGCTTAACAGTTACCTGTACCAATCCATCCCTCCAACCTGCCAGCATAAGAGCTAGAAATAAATATTCCCACTCAAAATAGGTTCTCTAACCTGAAGTGGATAAAGAGAAACAACTCTTCTGGTGAGCTTAAGCAATCCTTCTGAGAGCGTCGACCTGAAGCCCCGACCCCTCAGAAGACAAGAGAGCCCGAACATCTTTCTGCCCGAGTACGCCGAGTACTGAAGACAGTTAAGGAGAAGGGGCTATAAAGAAGTTCCAAAGGCCATTGATTGTTGAGGCTAGAAGAACCCCTCCAAGAGAAAGGCTGTCATCTGTTGTGATAGCTGAATGAAGAGATTATTGATGTCAAACTCCGCAGGAAGTACATCGGGGCGTGACACTTGGACCACGTGTCCAAGAATCCACCGTCAAAAGGGCCGAGCAGAAAGGTAAACAAGTTTGGATGCCGAAGTATCGAAAAGAAAAGATGTTCGAAGAAAGAACAAGTTCGGGTGTGACATCCGGAACAGTCTCCTGGAGATTCGCCCCTGCTAATAGAATTCATCAGCGATGGGTCCAAAAGAAGGCTCATAACGACAACTATAGTGATGCTCGACATCTTGGAGAGCCCTCTAGGAGATCCCGTCATTCACCTACTTCAGCTAAAAAAGAAGCTCATTTCGATCGCAGTCCGCGGATCGAAAATAAATATTCATCCCAAACCAAGAACTTAAAATTCACTAGCGATGCCGCTCAGAAATTCATGTACAAGAAGAAAAAGAAGAATATGGCGATGAAGGTACTATGGAAATCAAGGTGGTTTGCATCGTCAGCCACATCGATGTTGAAGATGATGATGGTGATGAAGAAGACCAACAATCATAGCCACGCGTTTGTGTTTATTGACGTCTCCATAGGGCTAGATCCATTGCCAACTGAAGTGCTCACTCGTTAGAAGGAGAGGAAGAAGAAGAGGTCGGAGAAAACCCCTTTCCTGGCAAAGACATCACACTCGCTGAAATGAGAAATCAGATGAGGCGACAGATGTGAAAGAAAGATAAAGAAATCTCTTAGTTAAATGATAAAATGACTGAGATGATGACTCAGATGACGGCGATGATGGAGATAATGCATAAGGCCACTTATGTGGGTCCTACACCGGGTCAACCCGTCAACCAAGCTGTGAGCAATGTGCTAGCAAATCCTCAACATCCTTAACCACCGCAAGCCTCAGGAGTGAAAGGTGTACCTGAAAGTGGCAAAGAGACTGATGTTCCTACCCTCCAACGTACTCCACAAAATGTGGCGAGCGCCTCTGAACCTGTGACTACCACGCAATTAGAAGACTTAATTAGTAAAAAGATTAAAGCCATCATAGCTGCTGCACAGACAGAAAAATTGGTAGAAAAATGTCTCCCGTACCCAGCAGAGTACAATCAGGTGTCATATTCAAAGGGATAGTCTGTGTCGAAATTCAATATCATTGATGGCAATAAAAATCCCAAATTACACTTGGCATAATTCAAGGCTACCTGCAAAAATACGGGAGGCAATGACGCTCTGCTATTCCGATAATTTGTGAGCAGCTTGAGTGGAACTGCTTTCGAATGGTACACCGAGCTGCCAAATGATTCACTAAAGACCTTTGTGGAGTTAGAGGCCTTATTCATGAAAAGATTCGCCAGTGCAACTGAAAAGACTACCATTGCTGATCTCGCTTTAGATAAAAGGAGAAATGATGAATCAGTAACGAGGTATATAACACGCTGGCGCAATCTCAATATGAAGTGCGAGCAGCAATTAGAAGAAGAACATGGAGTTCAACTGTTGATGGGGAACATTGATGATAAAATGCAGCCCTTCTTATGCATGGCTTCAATCACCACCTTACAAGATTTATTGGATAGAGTGGCAAAATTTGAAAAGTTAAACTTATCGAAATCTAAAACCTTTCCTGACACACCCAAACAGGCTAAGGCACCTGACGCCAGAAAGAATGAGGTCTACTCCGCATTCCCTCCCAGACCTGATAAAGGTAAACGGGCAGTATATAATGTGGACAAAGAGAAGCAGCCAATACAGTATGAAGAAAATTCAAAACAGGCTTACAATCCTAATCCTCAACCATTGCTGGTGCTTAGAGGAAATGATAAACCTCGAGCCTTTCCCAGTGCAGGAGAGCGCCAGAGGAAAATAATGAGAATTGGAGACAGAACGTTCCCCTCCCTCAAGGAGGAAATGAATAAAAAATATTCATTTAAGAGGGATAATATTGCTAAACTGTTCCGACAAGCACTCAAAGACGGACTGTATTTGCCAAAATGTAAAAGACCTGAAGAGTATAAACATAGTGGCGATCCAAACTATTGCTCATATCATCGGGTAATTAATCATCCAATTGAAGATTGTTATGTCTTCAAAGATTGGTTGGAGAAGTACAAAAGGGAGAATTGACATTATCAAATAATGTGTTAGTTTATCCCAGAAAGAAATCCAACCGGGTAGTTATGTCTTCTTCCGTACTCCCGCCTAAAGAAATAACAACAAAAAAATATATTCAAGAAGAGCAATGGAAAACCATAGTCTCCAAGAAGACAACCAAAATGCTGAAACAGTTAGGAGTTCCGGGAGTCAAGTGGAAGTCTCCTACTGAACCAGTATTGAATTTAAAGTGGTTGCCTGCGCCATATGCATCCTCCTCTAAACAACAACCTGGCCAAGCCAGCTCATCAAAGTCTGGTAAAGCAAAGTCAAAGTCTTCTAAGAAGAAAACAAAATTGAAGAAGCCTGAGGCAAAGACGACTGCAACTCAAAAGGCTATCGATAGTTTGGGTGAATATTACCAAACTACCAAGAAACCTATTAAGCTCGGTGAATTTATGACGGAGCTTAAAATATATGAAAATGAAGAAGTTGGGGATAAATCCCTTCCTACGGAGACACGCCAAGTCATCTCAGCGATATCCAAGACACCGGATAGAGAGAAATATGCTGAAGAAGCGGCCCCTGAGTCTTGTCTAATGGTGTCATCAATGGAATACAGTTCAAAAGATGATCTATGTTTTCCAAATGATGAAGATTCAGATCCAAGCATAGCGTAACAAATGAAGCAGGTGAAACTGGGGGACGATTCTGAGTCCACAAATGAATCTCCAGTGCGACAATGGCCGACTCTGAGGAGAATACTTCATTTAATAAGTCTGAATCAGATGAGGTAGCCCATGTGCAGATGAGAAATGGCAAGGTACTGCCACCTCCACCAAAAAAAGGGATTCCTAACAAAGATAAGGGAAAATAGATAATTATCAATGAAAATATTATCCCCGAAGACTCTAAGAAGAAAGAGACTTAAGCTAAGGGGATATATTACAATTTCTTATCCCACTTGAGAAAGATCCCAGCACAACTCAGCATATATGACGCCCTAGTGATGTCTAAAGACCTTCGGGAGACTCTGATCCAACCTCTCAAGGACCCTGAAATATATGAAGCGTATTTTGTTGAACGCAACTTGACTTAGGTCTTGCAAGCTCGGAATGAGCCAATCATCATTTTCTTGATTATGATTTGATGCTTGGGATAGCATATCACAACCACCCTCTGTATGTTATGGCAGAGAGTGACGATATGATGATCAGTTGGATTCTGATTAATCCCGGATCTTCTGTGAATCTCATGAGCCTGAAAGCATTGAGATCATTATGCCTCGATGTGGAACATCTTGGCCAAGATAAGCTAATGGTACACGGCTTCAACGATAAAGGGCAAAAAAAAACCTTGGATCATTTATGATCCTTCTTGTATTTGGGGAACTCCACACATAAGCCAAATTCCATATAATTGATGCGGACACTTCATTCAAAGCGTTACTAGGTCGCCTTTCGCTGCATGAATATGGTGTTGTCCCATCAACGTTACATCAGTGCATGAAATATCTCAAGGAATGAGAAGAATTCAAGATCTCTGCGATATTCAGCCATTTGCAGTACATTAAGTAACGAAATATAAACATGACATGTACTTCATATCAAAGAAGCAAAAGCTTTGAGCAATGTTTAAAATTGCGTATTCGGGTATTGAGGCGTTTTTCATTCGTGAGGCGAGGCGTAAGCCTCAAGGCGTTTTAAGGCGTAAGCCTCAAAATCAAAAGATTGCGTAAACATAAAATGATCAAAAAATTTATATACTAATGAGTGAATAATATAAAACATAAAAAAATATAAGATATGAAGTTAAATCAAAATATCTCAATAATAAGACAACATGAAATATAGTTCAACTCAAAATTCTATATTTCCCAAATCCCAATATTCTTTTCATTAACATATAATTCCAAAATTCAAAAATAAATAGCAATGACATATCACATAAGAACTCATAAGTCATCAGCACTGTCATCACTAAGGGGTTCTTCATTTGAATCATCATTATGGTGAACTGCTCTCTCCCCTTCCTCCTCTCCTATGGAGTCCAATGTCAGGCATTTACTTTAAGATTTATGTAAGTTTTAATATATATAGCGTGAGGCGTAAGCCTCATGCCAGTGAGGCAAGGCGGGCCTCAACCAAGTTGAGGCGCAAGCCTCATAAAAAAAGCTCGAGGCTTAAGCATCGAGGCGTTTTTTACTGGAATTGTGCAAAGGCGGGCCTCAAGGCGAGCCTCATATTGCGCAATTTTAAATCATGGTTTTGAGTTCTCTTGAGGCTAGAGCATAAAACTCAAAGGCTACAAAGCAACCCAAACAGAAAGGTGAGAAGAAGCGTGCAGGGAGAAAGAAGGCAACGTCGACTCTTCCCAGAGCACCAACCATTTCAAAACAAAGGAAACATGTGCCTCACCTTAGGAGTGACACAGATGAAAGTGATGTCACCCCTACAAAAACCGAAAAAAAAAAGGTCAATCTGCGTCCAAATGGAGCACGGAGGTTGAATACTCAAATGATGATTATGACTACAACTCTATCTACATGAATACATTGCAGGATGTGTTCTCCAGAAGAATAGACTACCTGTCAATCTCAGATGACGTACTTTTAGTCACGCGAATTCCCCTATAACACTTCAAGGAAATTATTTCACGTGAGGTGCATAAGATCGAAGAACTATCCACCCTTTATTTGCCTCCTCTTAAGGGGATTGCACCCGAAAACGTAATATATTTTACAGGAAAGCACGAAAAAGAGAATTATGATTGGTGTTTTATGCCCCTCAATTCCAAATAGTTATTTCCTATAAGGTTACCTAGGTTTAATACCAAAAGTATTCAAAGAATGCTACGAAAGAAGATCAATGTTCTTACCACTAAAAGACAACTTCATACATGTCTAGGACTATGGTACGGAAGGAATCCACGTCCACTACGACAGAAGGATATAGCTGCGTACATAGGTATCAGATTTATCAAGCGAAAATACTTCCGGAAGGAGACTTGCCGAGCAATCACATGCGAAGAAATTAAATCCGATAATAATGAAGATGAGACATATGAAGCTAACGCTTATGATAACCAACTCGTAGAAGCCAAGCTACACCAGAAGAATTAGAACATGGTGGACAGGCCACTACTATGGATGTGCTAAAAGAAGTCAACTTGGGAATTGAGGAAGACCCTCACACAACCTTCATTAGCTCCCTTCTACCAGAAGATCAAGTGAAAGAAATAAAGGGACTTCTCTGTGAATTCGGGTTATGTCGAGATGCCTGGCTTATCCCCTGACATAGCAGTTCACAGATTAGCCATCAAATCTGACGCAATACCGGTCAAACAAGCTCCAAGGAGAATGAGATTGGAGATTGAAGAATAGGTAATTGCAGAAACGACGAAGCTTATAGATACAGGCTTTATTCATGATGAAAAGTATGCCGATTGGATTGCTAATATCGTCCATGTAAAGAAGAAGAATGGCCAGATTCGTATTTGCATCGACTTCAGGGATCTCAATATGTCCAAAAGATGACTTTCTGCTCCAGGTATCACAACTTCTGTTTGACAACACTTTCAACTATGATATGTTCTCCTTCATGGACGGATCATCGGGCTACAATCAAATCAAAATAGCGCCTGAAGATGAAAAGCATACATCATCCCATTGACATATTTTGCTACATGATCATGCCCTTCGTCCTGAAGAATGCTAGTATCACATATCAACGGACGATGACTCGTATATTTGATGATTTGATTCATTAAAAGATATAATGTACGTAGATGACTTGGTCATTAAAAGCATGGACCGGAAAGATCACCTTGATAACTTGAGAATCGTGTTCGAGAGGATCAGGAAGTACGATCTGAAGATGAACCCTCTCAAGTGTGCATTTGGGGTATACTCAGGCAAATTTCTGAGGTACATTGTTCGACATCGAGGAATTGAAGTCAACCCCAACAAGATCAAGGCAATCATGGAGATGCCACCTCCAAAGAATCTTCGACAACTTCGCTCCTTACAAGGACAATTGACTTTCATTCAGCGGTTCATATCGAATATGTCTGGTATATGCCAACCATTTTCAAAGCTGATAAAAAAGATATACGCTTTAAATGGGATGATGAGTGTCAAGAAGCATTTGATAACATCAAAAGATACTTGTTAAATCCGCCCACTCTTGCGACACCAATTCCGGGGAAGCCTCTTATACTGTGCACGGCAGCACTAGAAGAGTCCCTCAGAGCATTATTGACCCAACATATAAATAAGGAAAAGAAAATGCGCCTACTATATCAGCCGGAGGTTGATAGGAGTAGAAATCCATTACTTTCCAATTGAGAAGCATTGCTTGGCCCTGATTTTCGCATTTCAAAAGCTCCGCAATTATATGCTATCTCACAAAATCACCATGATATCAAAGATCGATCCGCTAAAGTTTTTGATGACAAGACTAGCATTGACAGGTCGTTTGGCAAGGTGGGCAGAGATACTCCTGCAGTTTGATATCACATACGTACCACAAAAGGCAATGAAAGGGCAGGTGTTGATAGATTTCCTCGCTACACATCCTATTCCTGCAGATTCACCACTCAATGATGATCTACCTAACGAGCAGATCATGAATGTCGAAGAAGAGGAGACGCTACGAGTATTGGAAATGTACTTCGATGGAGCGTCATCAATTAAGCGCACTCAGCCTCAAAATTTGGAAAAAGCTCAAGCCGAAATCAGTCTCATCTTTGTAGCACCCGAGGGAGGCAAAATAAGATTTTCATTCAGCATGACTAAACCTCAGACCAATAATAACGCCGAATGTGAAGCTTTAATAGCGGGATTGGAGATTGCAATCAATGTTCGTATTCGAAACCTCCAAATTTTTTGTGATTCTCAACTTGTCGTGAATCAAGTACTGGGAGTTTACAAAATCACCAAGTTCGAGTTGGTTTGTTATCACTAACGGTTCTTGAGCTTATGAAGCAAATTTCAATTGTCAAACTAGCTCAAGTTCCCCAATGTCAAAATAACAAAGTTGATTCCCTTGCCAAATTGGCTTAAGAAATGACGAATATGAACGATGAATGGCCTATAATAATTATGGTGCATAATCATCGAGTCCTAGAGCCAGCATTATTACGATTCCCGCAGGCAGAGGGAATACCAAGTTCAAGCCAATAGGATGCAAATCCAATTGATCCTCAATCTTCCCAACTAGTTGATCTCGAAAATCAATCTGAAGAACGTCAAGTTCCTATGAAAAGACGCAGAGCAAGTCAAGCTTCAGAATCATGGTGGCATTGCCTAGATGTTGAAAAAGATGATGACTGGAGGCAGTCTTTCATTGACTATTTCAAAGAAAACAAGCTCCCAACGGACAAGTCATTAGCTGCTCAAATCAGAAAGAGAGCGCTACGATATGCATTTGTCAACAACACATTGTATCGGCGCGCTTTCGATCAAATGTGGCTAAGGTGTCTGGGGACCCGAGAAGCTGACAAGGTGGTAGCAGAAGTTCATGAAGGACTTTGTGGAGCGCACCAATCAAGTCCCATGATGGCGGTCAAAATCAAAAGAATGGGCTACTATTGGCCAAGAATAGTAAAGGATTGCATCGATCATGCTAAGAGGTGTTATGAATATCAAATCCACGGTGATGTTATATATCAACCGCCAAATCAATTGCACCCTACAATAGCATCTTGGCCATTTGAATGTTGGGGTACTAATGTTATCGGACCGATAGATCCTTTGTCATCAGCAAGACACCGCTTCATATTGGTGGCGTTCGACTACTTCTGCAAGTGGGCAGAAACGACTCCATTCAAATAAGTTACATCTGAGCATGTGATCAATTTCTTTACCAACAACATTGTCTACAGATTTGATGTGCCTCGCCGCATAATCTCAGACAACAGTACTGCATTCAAAAGTACAAAGATTTATAAATTCATTGATCAACATAAAATTGATTGGCAGCACTCATCTATATACAATCCAAGAGCAAATGACCTGGTAGAAGTCTTCAACAAAACACTGGTGAAATTGTTAAAGAAGATTCTCACCAAGAACAAAAAAGAATGGCATACGAAGATGAAAGAAGCATTGTGGGCATACCGTAGAACTTACAAAATACAGATCAAAGCCACTCTTTACTCTTTAGTATTTGGAGTTGAAGCAGTGTTGCCACTAGAAGTTGTCATCTCTTCGAGTCGGTATCCAGAATGAGCTGACTCAAGAACAAAATGCTCGGTTAAGAATGGAAGAGCTTGATGCACTCAATGAAGTCAGGTTGTAAGCCCAACAAAACCTGGAAATTTATCAAGCAAGGATGACAAAATCCTTTGATTGAATTTTTCATTTTCGATCATTCCAAAGAAAAGGAATTGATCCTGATGCATAGAAGACTAATCATCCCACATAAAAATTGGTGGCAAATTAGTATCCAACTGGGAATGACCTTTCGTCATCGAAAAGATATACCAGGGAGGTGCTTATCAACTCATCGATCTGAATGATCAGAGGCCCATGCCGCCGATCAATGACCGATACCTGAAGAAATACTATGCATGAAATTGGCCTAGAAAAAGTTATGTTTAATGTGTTATGCTTTAATACATGTTTGTTAGCACATACATTCTATATTTTGAAATTCTATTGTGTTACTAGAATGCATTTCAAAATCCCCTATCAGACTGGGGGCATTTTAAATATTATTTGGGTCGACATCACGCTATGAGCCGAGATCCCCGAATAAATATTTAAAATTAAAATTTTCTAAATTTATTCTGCTCTAAAATATCCCTACAAGACAGGATGCATTTTAAATATTTATTCGGGTTGACATCGAGCTGCATGCCGAGATCCCTGAATAAATATTTAAAATTGTCATTTCAAATGTTCTTTTGTACCAAAGAATACAAAAACTTCTTTTTCAAAGCATATGCAGGCGATCTTTCAAAAATTCGATACACCATCTTCTCCAACAAACCAAGGTTCAAAAGTCAAGAAAGAGACTTTTATGACTACACACTCTAACAAATTGAGCCGCTGAAGCTTGAAGTCTTTCAATAGCCTGAAGCTTAATGTTCGAATGGGTGTAAGAGGTCGGATCCAACACGCTCAAATATGGCCGAATCGCTGACAGCTCCGTCTACTCAACAAGCCATAAGAAAGGTCGTAGTAGTGGAACCCCCACTTCGTCAACCCGTCAGTAGGGACTATAGAAAGTGCAAAGGCCAATCCAACTCGACAAGTTGTAATCGTAGTCTACGAAATTCTCCTAAATGACTGGAGAATCAAAGTTCCAATGGGAAGATAAGTCTCGAACAACCACCGAATGCTCGTGGGCTCCAAATTCTTCAACCACAAAAGAGAACTCGAAATCTGCCAACTTCAGTAAAATTAGTATTGGGAAGCGTATTCCTCATTGCTCAAGTCTGAAGCCTGAATGGGTGTAAGAGGTCGAATCCAACAAGCTCAAATATGGTCGGATCGCTGGCAGCTCCATCTACTCAACAATCTATAAGAAACGCCGTAGTAGAGGAACCCCCATTTCAGCAACTAGAGGACGAAGAGCTGTCAAATCCCAGCTCTCCTGATCTGATGAACTCAAGTGACTCAGATTAAAGTCTCCTCAAATGGTTAATGATCAAAATACTACCTACATTTGGTATTATCAACCAAATCCAAAACCTGCAAATCCTTCAACAAATCCATAAAGCACAAAGCGAGAATTGAAGGAATTCATCTTCAACAAATTCGCCAAAGCACAAAGCAAAGGACCGAATAAACTATCCCAAAGTTCACACAAAACCTTAGGCTGAACTAAAAGGATTCATCATCAAGTCTATTATGCACAAAACTCTAAACTGATGATTTTTTACCATCGACCTAGTATAAACCTAAAGGGTCTAGGTCACTGGAATCTACCCCTTCATCAAGCCCACCAAAGCTAGAAGCAAAGGGCAAAGGGCAGAAGGCATACAAATCTTCTGATAAGTCAGTAAAGACAAATCAGATAACCCTTCATCAGGTTCGCCATTCAAAGCACTAGGTAGAAGGAATCAAAATCTCAGAACTCAAGCCAAAGCTATGGAATGAGCACCCTGGATGATACCTACAAATGTCCTTAAAGACTGAGGGACATTTTAAATATTTATTTAGGTCGACATCACGCTGTATGTCGAGATCATCAAATAAATATTTAAAATTTTATCAAGATACAACCAGATGATAGAAGAATATTGAGCATATGTCGAAAGGTTATAAACTAAAGTGATCGTGGTGTTAAAAGAGAACAAATGGTGACGATGATATCCACTAGCGCCAATCTACAAAGTCATGCTTTAGGAACCCAAATACGAAGTGTTATATCACTATTCTATGGGACCCTACTTGACTAAAGCCAATATGTCAACCATCTGTGGATACATCCAAAAGATCTATGGAGAAAAGAAAAATTAGTGTAACATCCAAATAAGCTCTTAGAGATCTACTAAATGAAACCCTTTTGTGACATCTAGGACAAATATCTAGAGATCCACAGGGTCAATCAGCGTGCAACAAACATGGTTCAACAAACGTGGTTCGCTCTGGATGCATACCACATTTGTTGGGGAGTCATTTGTTGACCTGTGTAGTAAAACCAAAATGAAATAAAAAAATGCTCTCATACATGTACAATGCTACCCCACACAATTTGCAAAATCCCGCAATATCTGTTATTCGAATATCCTACGCTGCTCTTTGCATGATCAACGTTGTCAATCCCACGATCGCTTTGAATACATCGTCCTACCTCGCTCGACGTTAAATACTGGAGAGAATGAGCTTTCGCGCTAGTTTTTCTCGTTCCTCCCTCACGCAAAAAGCTCTGACATCTCTGGGCTCATTCAATCCGGCGCGCACGCGCGCGCACGCGAGAGAGAGAGAGAGAGAGAGAGAGAGAGAGAGAGAGAGAGAGAGAGAGAGACCTCCTTGCCCTATCTGTGAACTCCGCCTCCCTTGCTGCTGATCGACTTCGCTCTTTTAACGTCCCTTCCCAACCAGATCAGAGGTTAAGACATTTGATCGGAAGAAACAATGCGAGCTCGCTTGCTGCGAAGGTGCCTTTTCCCTTTTGAGCGCTTCTTCGGCCAAATCTTGTAAATCGGCTGACCTGTTGGACTCCTCCGTCGCCGTTTGACTTCGTTCTGACGACTTTCCCTTCTTGAGGGATCAAAAGTTACGCATTTTGATCGGAGGCAATACGGGAGCTCGCGTGCTGAGAAGGTAACTTTAACCTTTCGCGTGCTTCTTCGGCTAAACCCAATAAATCTGCCAAACTCTTTAAAGCAGAGAGAAGGAAACAGAGGATTAACTCTAATCCTGTTCCTTGCATAAATCCATATCAAATCCTGCTTAATTCTTGTTCTAATCCTCTCAATTAATCAAAGTTGATTTAATTAATTATAATTAATTAACTTTAATTATAATTAATTATTTTGATCATAATTGATTAATTATAATTATGATTAGTTATAAGTATAATTAATTAGAGTTATTTACAATTAATTAAATTTTAATTTTAATTAACACTCATTAAATATAATTAATTAGAATAAAAAATAATGATGATTAATTATATTATAATTTTAATTATTTATTATTAACTGTAATCAGTCATAATTAAAATTAAATATGACTAATAGTCTTTAAATTTAGCTGTTCCTTTTGTCGCGTGGGGGAAGGCCCAGCTCCTCTACTTTCCCCCAAACGGGGGATATGCCAATGTGCTGCCGAAATTTTAACTAAAGTGCACAAAACTTGAACAATAAGAAGACCCCCCTTGAGCAGCAATACAGAGGACCCGTACTTGAACATGAATGAATAGAACTTGAACTAAATGTGCAGAGGATTTGTACGAACAACATGGAACTTGGACTTGAACTGAACTACAAGAAGTGGAACCTAACTTCTAAAATGCACAATCAAGATCTAAATTCAAATGCCAAATAACAATCTAATGCATTCGAACAAATACAAGTAAACAACAGGGGGCTCGTTGCGAACAGGACCTTGATACATACAAGCAATGAACAGTAACACATTACAGCATCTGAACAATCATAAACAAATCTCAATTATTAAAACTTATGAATGCATGAGACAAAATACATAGTTGATGATGATACTAATGGATGCAGCAGATTCCTACAACAATCCTTACAAAGCTAATGCACTGTACTTGTAAGTAACAATAGACAGTTATAAAGCGCACAAGTAATACCCACATGCAGCAATCAAAGACCCACCATGCAAATAATAGCTACCCTGTAGATTGAGAGGATAACATTGGCAGTTGATGAATAAAGACTCCAAGGCATATAGATGATAAATGATTATCAAAATGAGCAACTACAAACAAGGACAATCATCAATACTTGAATATATAATTCACAACAAATGATGCTGATAGATACAGTGGACTTCTATAACAATCCTTATAAGTTTTCCTATAGATTGAGATGGCAACACTAGCAATTGATAGTGGAAGACCCATCCCTACAATCAAGTACATACATCAAATCACCTGAGATTGGTGAAAGGTGCATATGATGTAGGAACAACGGGTCTTCTATGAACATCTTCAGAAGGTCGTAATGGATACAACGAGTCCCTGAAAATGAAGATGAACTACTTGTGGGTAATAACAATGGGTATGTCGTAAGTACAACGAACCCTTGTGAACGCAAGAATAGATGTCACCTACGACAACCATAATTAAGATCTACGAGTACGTCAGGTACGAGGGCAACTCAACGTATGGAAAAGGACACCTCTTGGCGGAATAGAAGGGGTGTTTGAACAAATTAGAACTAAACTTCCTGGTGTTTCAAAGTTTCTTTTTGGTTCTATCCTTGGGAAGAAAACACCTTTGGCATTCACATACACCGGAAGTAGCAAGTCTACTACACTAAAGAGCTTGAAAAGAATCTCTTTCAAGGCAGTGGCCACAAATTTCAAGAAAGACTCCCCGGTGAACGAGAAAGGGGAGTCAACATCAAAATGATGAAATGCCTTATGACATCTAGATAATACTTCCACCGGATCCGCAACAATCGTATTAGAGAACAGAAGTTGTATATAAGCTCTCAAAATAAAATATTGTGCGTATCCAAATGACAATTACCCGCACAACTAAATTATTTCAAAGTACCCCTACACACACATCGTAGTTTGTATACACATAGGTACATTAGGGGTAAGTCCAATCAATGAAATTCTCAAACACTAGCATGAGCCCCGACGAGCGTGATAATAAGTACACACATGATGTTTAGGGATGCTACGCGGGTCAACAAGTGAATTCAAGTTCGAACTCGATCCTACTATATGGACCAATAGGAGTCGACAGGATTCGAAACTTCAAACAAATCACGGTTGTTACGACCGGTGTATTAGTTTCAATACATTCATATTAGGACGTCAAGGCCTACAACAATGAGAATTGAATAATAAAGACATAAAGCATATGAAACCCGATCCTCTGTCGATAACCCGACAGAGTCGACAAGGTTCAAGGCACAAATAGAAATGACCCCAAATACCCCGATGATGGTCATGTTGAATGTCTATCTCAATCGGAGGGGTCAATTCTAAATATTTCAAAACGCCACCCAAATATCTCCAAAATCCAAACTCCAAGAGAAATCTCATTTCCAAAATATTTAAAATTTAAATTCAACCATCTAACCACTTAAAGCAAAATTCATCCACCCTCCACAACAGTTTGCCGAGGTGGACAAATTAAAAAACTACTTCAGCTCACAAAGAGCTAATGCCTAGTCGAAAATATTACTATGATCTATTCTCAAACTATCTCATGCTAGTAAGGACATGGTACGTATCCTCTGACCGGCAGTTTTGCCGTCAAATGGCACCGCAGGATAAACGGTTATGACCCAGGGCCCTCTGAACAAAATAGTTTTGCCGCCAAATGGCACCACGAAGTACCGGTTATGGTCAGAACTAATACATTCCTTATTGGCATCAAATCCTTGAGATATAAATCAATAGGATATGATCGATATGACACAAAGCCCTCTGTTATCAAAGGTGGATTCAAATTTGTCCCCTTAGACAAATACTCACCCCAGGTCTACAAGGTCCCCTTGGACGAAGCAACCCATGGCTGCCGACAAGGATCCTTTTGTCGGGTTGGGTCGATTACCTCCTCTGACTATGTAGACTAGGAACCATGATGGCCTGAGACGACGGAACCATGAGATCTTGATCGGATCCATCATCCAGTCCCCCACCATCCGCTTTAAGTGCAAGATGGTGAAATTTCCAATTTTAAATATCAAATCTTCAAATTCTCAACAATTTCCAAGCTGCTACTATGGTATCTAATCAACGACTAGCCTTAATCGAAAGTTCTATCTCATTATCGGAAGGGGTAATTAACTATAGGGGCTTGCATCTATAGGAAACCAGAACTCAGAAAATAAAGTTCTCACAAAATGAGGGTGAAATCTCTGGGTAGTGTCTTATCTACAAGCCCATCTGCCTTCCCAAAATTTACCATGGAACCTAATTCCGTTAAACACCCCTCGAACAAAAAACACAAATAGTGCGAGCGGAGGCCGAGGCCGAATTTTCGGAGCCCACAACTCTAAACCATAGACAAACTCCCCTTCAAATAGCCCTTGAATACAATAACACAATTAGAACCTTCCTAATCAGCATAAACATAATTTAAGAAAACTTTCTAAATAAATAGAACATTCTTAATCAGCATACACATAATTTTAAAAAAAAATTATAAATAATTAAATATGATTTAGGAGACATTCCTAAACAATTAAATATGATTTAGGAAACATTCTTAAACAATTAACATATTTTAGGAAACTTTCTTAAACAATTAAATACTTTCTAAATAGTATAAACACAATTAGGAAATTTTCCTAAACAACTCCCTCTTGATTAGGAATCTTCCTAAACAATTTCTCCTTAATTAGGAACCTTCCTAAATAACTCTCTCTTGATTAGGAACCTTCCTTACATAATAAATAATAGCTCCCCCAGCCTAGCTATGGGCCCCTGGTGTATCACAGCTCTATCATTGAGCACTTTGATTAATTTGACATCCATCAACAACAAATCATGGCACAAACCAAGGCTTCTTCTCATGCTTGAGAACTCGAAGTAAAAAGGGGTTTGTATATAAAACACTAATTATAGTTCAAGGAAGGATTTTATATTCTAATTAATAGCGTTGCATCCCTCTAAGTATTCCTCCATTGATTCATCAGTTAAAAGCATTTCTCAGAGAAACCCTCAAAAATTGCACATAAAGCTGTAGCCAAAATATCCTACCGAGCCCACAAACCTCCCACACTCCTGTTCTTAATAAACCAACCAAAAAATCCACCACATCTCGACAAATTATGTTTGAGTCAGAGAAAATATACTGTGCCTCAAGAAAGTCCAACCAATTTTATCCTCTGTTAAAACCAGCAACTTGGCATTTGCAGAAACAAAACAGCAAATATCTATATAAATTATTGTTCTTGTTGAAAGACATTAAAAGACACTAACCAAATCTCCTCATAGCTATACGTCCCGATGATCTTCCACCTGAGGTTGATTCATTTATGGCTTCAACCATCTCAGATTTGCTAACATGTCCATCCTTGTTTTTGTCGAGAAATACAAATGCATCAACCAAAGTCTGAAACGTGGACTCCAGTTCTGGCAATCCTAAACGTGATTTCTAGCAATAAGGTTACTGGAAATCAAGCATTGAATCGTAAGGAAATTATGCAACTGGGGAAGAAAATTTCAGCTATAAAGATATAGCATGCCTAAATAGAATGTAGAAACAACCAGCTACTATCATGGGAGTCTTATTGATATGAAAGTACTCAAGATATAAACCAAACAAAAGACCTTGCAACAAAGTCAAGTTACTAAGAAGGTATAAGATTCTCAACTTCCCTAACTTGGATGGTAATCCATAGAAAATAATGGCACAATAGTCAGGATAAATGCATCTATATAAAAAGCAACCGTCAGAGATAATGAGCACTAAACAACTAACACAATAAGCCAAATGCAAGTTAGTATGCTGCTTACCAAAAATACTTCTTGTTATTAAGATAAATGCTAGCTAAGCAGTAGAAATATTGCCAATTATAAGCCTAAATCAGAAAATCAGTCTTCTTTTGCCCAAAAAGGACTATGGATTTCTTCAAAAAAGAATTGAGTACAAACGATAAACTATATTGGAAAAGATAAAGAAGGATACTGCTTGTGAAGTTGTGGGCTCCTTGAGTAAATAGACAAGACAGAGGAGGACAATGAACTCGTTGAACTTAATTGCCATATTTTCATCAATGTCACAAGCTTTGAAGAAGTCATTGAGCTCTTCTTCGGTAAAATCAACTTGAAGTTTGTGAAAACAACGTCTAAGTTCGTCAGGGTCAATTGCACCATTCGAATCTTCATCTGAAAATGAAATGAGCCTTTATTAGATAAGTGACCTTCGCTGACACTAGCAATGAGAAAATGACAAGTTATACGATCTCACGGGGTACAAAACATGGGCATATTACTTCCAGGAAAATAGTATAGATATGTGGCAAGCAGAAGGCTTTTGACAAGCCCCCAAAAATGATAGCTCCATGGTCACACACCCTGTTTCGCTAATAATGTCTTAAGCAAAGCTTTCAGTTTTAGGCTTCGTTTGGGACGGCTTTTTTATTACTTTATAAAACGGAGTTTTAGTACAAAAATAAAAAAATTTGTACTAAAACTCCGTTTTAGAAAGCAGTAAAAAAGCCGTCCCAAACGAAGCCTTAACCAAAATTAATAAGTTTTGGCTCCAACCTAGATCAAGACCAATTCTGAAACCAGAAGGAATTTATGAATTTGGACGGTTTCAACCAGTTTGGTATATTTTGCACATATTGGTAGCTTCAGCAAGAAGCCAAGAAATAATGAAAACAGCCAGAACTATCAAAACTGTAGACGCTCAACTAAAACTCGATTGTTAGAACAGTCATTATGGTAAGTTTTTGCACTAGCAAAAAAAGCATTGCTCATTACATCCAACGAAAAGATTCTTAATTTCAAACAAACTTGGCTCCCAAACCTTAAATTTTACAGAACTGAAAGAACTCACACTGTTCAAAACATACCCAATCCTGCTAGACTACTTCAAGAAATAAAGACTACAAGAAAATTGCGAATAAGAAATCTAAGCTTTGAAGAGATCCTTAATTACTATCAGATATAGATAACACAGGCGTGGGGCATTAAAAAAAAATAGATGAATATCAGTGAACAGGTTTCATCCTTTACCAAAAAGAATTGTGTCTAAAAAATAAAAAATGCAACCATTACAGGTCCTATATCTTCTTGAAAATCAAATTTTTATAATTATTTGTCATTCGAATAGATTTGATCATCAAATTGTTTTTCATTAATTAGGCGGTGCATTTCTATAACTGAATTTAAAATTAGATCGTTGACTACTATAAGTGCAATGCACATGAAAAAAATGCTCAGCGGGCTTTTAATTTGTTGGCACCTTCTCCTCCATCACTGGTTTATTCACCTGTGCCATTTTTGTTTACAAATAATTAGAAAGAGGTAACTGTTTAGGGTTATTTGATTTCTTCAGGTACGAAAGTTAAAGGAACGACCAAGTCATTTTGGGCGTTTTATTCTTTATTAACGGTTGCATTAGCAAAAGTACCAAATTGAAATGTCTAATATCTAGGTGACCGAAAAGAAGGATTTTAAAAATGTAGTATTATGTGAAGTGCCATTATCTAGAGAACCTGAGTAATTAACTCTAAATTAACATAAAGCTTAATGAAGAAATATGCAAATATATCTAAATGCAAAATCTTAGCAATAAAATAATCTCATAACCCCATGACAAGCAATAGAAGAGCCATATGATAAAAAATTGGACATGAAGGCCTTTAGTTATAGGGTTGGAATTATTCGTTCAGATTAAACTCTAACATGGAAAAATTAGTTGGACATAATTTGTCAGTAGGTTAATTGGAACAGTCAGATTATGCATTAGAACCTTTCTTCAATAAATGGTCAGCAGATAGGCTAGCATTCAATTAGGAATGAAGCTCAAAAAGGAATTTTTAAATGTGCACCATCAGAATAGAATGGAGTGTACTTACAAGCTCACAGGCAATAATGACGCCAAACCAAGGACTTTCAATCCCTTGAGTTAAATATCTTACTGTAATTCTAGGGACTACATGAGAAAAAACATTTTAATGGTTCGTTAAATGATTACTGATCAAAAACCCATTATATATGCAACATAAAAATACATAAGAATGGGCAAACTTAAAAAGACATCAAAACAATACAGTAAGTTCCTAAGGTAAAGATGAGATGATCATTGTATTTCTAAAATAGTTAAAACTATGTATCGATCAATCATAGTATGAAGAAGGCATGATTTTTTTCTGTAAATTTGAGCTGAAAATCAACATTTAGCAAAATAGAGCATAACAAATTTGACAATGTTGCGATCAGAAAAATAAGAACAATATTTTTCTCTCATTAGAAGTATAGAATTAGAGATAAAACTTACCAAATTGCTCAAAAATAGTCTTGCATTTTTTGAAGCTCTCATCAATTTTGGGAAACTTCAAGATTATAGTATTGAACGATTTCATACTACTTCCTTGTGCAGCTCTTCGACGCATAGTCTCAACCATCTTTGCATCAAGTTTTGATTCTGATGAATAATTCTTTGAAGACTCTTTCTTTCCCAGAGAACCTCCCATCTCAATGCACAATGAAAGATAGCATGCAAGATGAAAATTACTACTATGACCTAGAGAAGAGGAGAAAAAACAATATAATTCCTCAGTAAAGAGAGAGAAGTGGGAGAAGGGAAGAGCAGCATCAGAACTCGACATAAGAAATAAGCACATAACAGAACTAAGTAAATGTTAGTTGTGGATCAATATCTTAAGTAATTAATTAGGCTGTAATATTCTGAAAAATAGCAAATGTTCATGCTCATCTAGACTAATTGATAGATAAATTTTATTTCCTCCTCTCTTAGGATTTTCATAAAAAAAATAAAATATCAAGAAAATGATCAAAATGATCCCTTGATTTTTTTATGAAAGACCAAACTGGTCCCTATATTAAAAAATCATTTTGATCCCTCAAGTCTTTAAAAAGAATCAAAATAGTCTCATTGAGGGAGTATTTTGGTTTCTCTTCTAGGAGTCAAGAGACCAAAATGATCATTTAATATAGCTGGTGACTATTTTGATTTTTCTAAAGAGTGAAGGAACCATTTTGATCCTTTTTTCGCAAAACATATTAAACAACTGTCGATTGAATTTGCTTCTCTGCTTGGCTTATGTTTCACTGTAATAGAGGAGATGTCAATCATTATGTGATTTCCTTTCAGCATATTAATCATGTATTGGTATAATGGAAATCTAAAAGTGTAGACTCGATCAAAAGCAAAGAAAGTTGTGAGCACTATGAGTTTTACCATTTTATTTTAGTTTATTTTAGTTTATTTTATTATGAACTATGCCTATGATGACGGCTCCTATGAGAATGGTGAGAAGAATTTAAGAACAACTTAGATTTGGTCTACTATTACAGCCTTATTAGCTTCAACTACCTTGGTTCAACACATAATCCGGGAATGCTATAAATTATGTTCTTTGTAGTAACTCACTCTTCTTTTATTTGGAAAGAGTTTCTACACTGCAACTATTACCAAATATTATTTCTGTCTCAAACTTTCACATTATCTATTTCTCTTTGGGCAATGTTGTGGATAATAGCTGGCATTAGGTATGACACTATTGATATGAATGGAAAACACGTGTCATTTTCCTTGCTTCCTTAAAACTTCTTCATATGTTTTGTTGCCTTTTGAAAAGTTGGGCATGTTGACCTTGGATATTACACTTCTATTTTTGGTAAATTGATTGCGAAACTAAAATCTGAATGTGGTTGAACTAAAGGCTTCTAGTTTTAGTCCAAATTTTGGAGGGTTATTATAAATATTGACAAGAATCGGAGAATAGTTTGGTGAATTTCATTCCAACATTTGTATAGAATTTATACAATCTCAAGAAAGCTTTTAATTGGAAATATATGAAATCAGAGAGTGAAAAATAACAACAAAATTCACTATAAAAAGATAACCCATAGATATGCTTCATGTACAACGGAATAGCTCATATGGATTGGTGAGGTGGCAGCAAGGATCCAACAAATCTATACGCTGCAAGAATTAGGCAATTGCAATCCCAGATGGACAAAAATGAAGTAGAGAAGGTGATACAGGCCTAGGAGGACAAAGAAAGCGGTAGAGCACAAGAGCAATGCAAGATGGAGGATGAAGTTTGGGAATGAAAATTGGGGTTTAACTAGGGCATTTCACACTATCCCCTGAGTGAATGAATGAATATTATCTATTGAGTAAAAGCCCAAAATAGTCGCCCGACTATTAGTAACTGTCTAATTTAGTCTCAAAGTTTCATAAGGACCCAATTTAATCCTTCGACTACTAGAAAATATCACAATTTGATCCAAAGGCTAAAAGTAATAGTCAAAACTAATCTCAACAATTAAATGTACGAGCATTTTGAGTATTATAGTGTATTTAAGATTTTTGTTGACCATAAACATGAAACCACCCCACGATTCAACCGTTCCAAAAAACCCATGATCCCACTCCTCTCCATGTAACTTCATCACAAGCATAGAAGAAACAAGAGATACCTCAATTGGTTCATTCAAACGCACAGACAAAAGCAGGAGCCCGCTCCTCCATCGATCTCCTACTTGCAATCCTTTATTGTACCCTACCTCCAGCCTCCGACTCCGACTCTAATCATACTCAAGCCCAGTCATCCTCTAGCCATCTCTCATCTCTCTCAGCCTGTTCGCCGTCTTGCCCTTGAGCCGAATGCCACACATCTCTTTGACCTCCAAATCCTCTGACTTGTCGAGCAAACTAACGAGCCAGCGACCCTAGCCCTTTTCTGCTCCCGGCCAATCCTCGACGCAAACAGGTCCGAATGACCTCGCTTCCCACAAGCGTAATCCTCTCTAGCCGCACACATACACATAACATTCCTTCTCCAAACCCGAAGCCAACCCAACCTAGCTTGCCACCAGCCCGGTTCTCGCCACCATCTATATATAAAATAAAATAAAAAAAGAGAGAAAGAAGAAGGGATTTTCAAATAGGTACCACAACAAGAGAAGAGCGGAGGTATTCTGGGGTTGATTTGGTCCCTCAAAGCCTTTGGCCGTCGATCTGATCCGGACGAGTGGATGAAGACTTGAAGCCCAATTTCGGGACAAAACAACGTCTTGAAACCCTCAACCGTCAATTATCTTTCCGGCTAGGCGGATTAAAAGGCTGAGAGCCCTCCCCAACCTCCCCTCGCAGGGAGGGGGCACTGAAAGGATGTCAGATTTTAAAAGGGAATAAACATGTGTGTTTTAAATTAAAATTAACATGTCGTGCGCAATTGAAGACTAGAAGACCAATTCCATGGTCAATTCGCTCCCCCGAAGCCCTAGACCGTTGAATCCTATCTAGCTGGGCAGATTTGAAAGGGAAAATTCCCTCCCTATCTCCCTTCACTGGGAGGGGATACCGGAAGACTACCAAAATTTTAAACAAACAAAAAGGACAATTAAAATCCACTGAAAAATGAATGAAAATCAATGAACAAAGAATCAAATGTTAAGAAAAAATGAAGATTTAACCCATTGAATAATGAATGTACAATGTTTCTCCAAATGATCATATTTTTATTTACTTAGGTTAGATTTAAAAATAGCCTATTTGATGTTCACTACTTTTTAGTAGCAAAGTTGAAGACAGCTTCAAGAAAAAGAATAAGAAGATGGCAAACAAAGTAACATGGAATTGATACTTATGAAAATAGAGGGGTTGGATTGGCTATATAATAACATTAGACCTTCAAGTTATATAACTCTATATCAAAAAATTTACATCCATAAGAATAAGTAGTTTCATTCTTCATGTGACTTTTAACATTCACTTCATGATAGGAAAAGTAATTGTTGATCCTGAAATTACTTATGTCATTCTTCTTTCAGAAGTTGTTGCCAGCATTACTTCAATCCTCTTCTTAAAGCAACTCTGTGTTGGATCGCCAAATTCACCTATTGAAACTAAGCATCAAACGAACCCAAGCTGTGTTAAGGAAAAGGTGGGTTTGGTCCATATCTTGATGATAACCATGTTGAAAGCTAATCTCAACCGGAGGGGAGCATAAACTTTTAAAACAGCTCCTAATTTCTTACGAAAAAATAAGTGACTTTAAAATCACCCAATGATGGCCGAGTTGACAGGGAATCACAACTGGTGGGGTCATATCTTAAAAAATAATTAAGAAAAATAAAAATTCTTAAAATAAAATCCATCACTTAAAAACTTAAAATTAAAACACATCCACCTCCCGTAACCATTTGTCAAGGGTGATAAATTTAAAATTAACCTCAGCTCATAAAGAGAGAATGTCGTGTTGGATGTACTGCTAAGATTAATCTTTAAATAGTCTCTTTCCAGCAGGGACGTGGAACGTGCCCTTTGATAGGGTGGTTTTGGCACAGAACAACAGTATTATATTATGATCACGGTCAAAGCCTGTATGTTCTCTAATGGCGTCAAACCCTTGAATAATGAATCATAGGGTATATTTGATAGGCATAAAGCCCTCGATAAGCTAAGGTGGATTTAGATATATCATATTAGATAGACACCGCCACAGGTATATAAGGTATTCCTGGACGAAGAAACCCATGGCTGCCGATAAGTTGCCTTCTATCAGGTTGGGTTGACTATCTCTTATGACTAAGTAGACAAGGGGTTATGACTGCCCGAGATAACGAAACCATAGGATCTTGATCAGGCTCGTCTGCACTCCCCCATCACTAGTTTTAAGTTTATGGTGATTAACTTTAAGTCTCAAACTACAAAATTCAAACACTAAAACTGTTGTTATTATACACTGGATTTACAACTTATTCAACCTCTTTAACGACTAGCTTTATGTGGGCTCCGAAAATTCGGCCCCGGCCTCCGCATCGCTTTTCTTATTCGGCGAGGGAGTTTTAACGAACTAAGTTCCGGGGTAAATTTTGGAAGGCAGATGGGTTTGTAGATAAGACACTACCCAGAGATTTCGCCCTCATTTTGTGAGGACTTTATGATCTGAGTTCTGGTTTCCTATAGGCGCAAGCCCCTATAGTTAATTACCCCTCTCAATCATGAGAGAGAACTTTCGATTAAGGCTAGTCGTCGATCATATACGTAGAAAATACATGTTATCTGGCATATAGTAGCAGCAATGATTGGATTTGAAAAAAAGTTTGGAAGTTTGGGAATTTGGAGATTTTGGCATTTTTGATATTTAAAGTAGAAATTTCACCATCTTGCACTTAAAGCGGATGGTGGGGGAATGGATGATGGGCCCGATCAAGATCCCATGGTTCCGTCATCCCGGGCCATCGTGGTCCCTGGTCTACTTAGTCAGAGGAGGTAGTCGACCCAACCTGACAGAAGGATCCTTGTCGGCAGCCATGGGTTGCTTCGTCCAAGGGGACCTTGTAGACCGGGGTTGGATGTTTGTCTAAGGGGACAAATTTGAATCCACCTTAGCTAACAGAGGGCTTTGTGCCCTATCGATCATATCCTATTGATTCATATCTCAAGGATTTGATGCCAATAAGGAACGTATTGGCTCTGGCCATAACCGGTATCTGTGGTGCCATTTGGCGGCAAAACCACTCGGTTCAGAGGGCCCCGGGTCATCGTAACCGTTTATCCTGCGGTGCCATTTAGCGGCAGACCGCCGGTTAGAGGACACGTACCACGTCCTTACTGGCAAGAGATTGTTTGAGAATGGATCCTAGTGATATTTTCGACTAGGCATTTCGCTCTTTGTGAGCTGAAGTTAATTTTAATTTGTCCGCCTCGACAAACTTTTGCGGAGGGCGGATGATTTTTGCTTTAAGTGATTTGATGGATTTATTTCATTTTTAAATATTTTTGGGATTTTTTGGGATTTTGGGTGGAGCTTTGGAATATTTGATAGGCATTTGGATATTTGGGAGATCTTTGAAAATATTTGGGAACCCCTCCGATTGAGATCTTCAATCAACGCGGCCATCATCGGGGTGAAATGTTTGGATTTTGTATAGGTTTGAATGCATTTTTTGAAATATATTGTGGACCCCTCCGGTTGAGATAAGCAATCAACACGGCCATCATCGGGGTGTTTAGGGGTCATTTCCATTTGATTGAACCTTGTCGACCCTATCAACTTATCGATAGGGGATCGGGTTTCTTATAGGCTTTGTGCCTTTTGTTTAGTGAATTCTCTTGATTTTAGGCTTTGAAGGCCTAAAAAGAATGTATTTAAACAAATACACCGTTCGATACAACCGTGTATTTTGTTAGGTAGTTCGAATCTTATCGACTTCTATTGATCCGTATAGAAGGATCGGATTCGAACTTGAATTCACTTGTCAACCCGCGCAGCATCCCTAAGCGTCACGTGTGTACCAATAACACGCTCGTCGGGGCCCATGCGGGTTGAGATTGTATTTACCCCTTGTGTACCTATGTGTATACAAACTAAGGTGCACGTGCATGGGTACTTTGAAATAATTATAGACGCCTTCTGTCTGCTTGTACGAATATTGCAGATCCGGTGGCGTTGGATTGTAGATTGTAGACGCCTTCTGTCTGCTTGTATCAGTGTTGCAGATCCGGTGGCGTAGCGTTGTGGATCGTAGACGCCTTCTGTCTTCTTGTATCAGTGTTGCAGATCCGGTGGCGTAGCGTTGTGGATCGTAGACGCCTTCTGTCTGCTTGTATCAGTGTTGCAGATCCGGTGGCGATTTGGTCTTGATGTTGACCCCCTCCCCCTTTCTCAATCACCGGGGAAGGATTTTCTGGATTCTGGAGTCAAAGAATGCTAATTTGGGAAGAACTCTCTTTTTAGGATCTTCAATGTGGCAGACTTGTTATTTCCGGTATTTATGGGTACCAGAGCTGTTTTCTTCTTGAGTATAGAACTAAGAAGAGAATTTGGAACACCAGGAAGTTTGATTCTAATTTGTTCAAACATGTCATCTCTTCTGCCAGGGGGTGTCCTTTTTTTCGTACCTCGGGTTGCCTTTGTACCCGACATACTTGAAGCTCTTGATCACCACTGTCGTAGGTGATATTCGTACTTGTGTCCACAGTGATTCATTGTGCTTTCAATACACTGTTGTTATCCACAAGTATCCATTTGCAGGGGACTGCTTCGTCTTCTACGACCTCTTGAAAATATTTGTAGAAGACCCATTGCTTCTGCATCATATCCACCCTTTCGTCAATCTCGGGTGGTTTGATTGTATTTGTTTGACCTCGTAGGGATCATCGTAGGAGATGTACTTGTGTCCACAGTGGTTCGTTGTATTTGCGATATACACACTGTTGTTATCCACAAGTAGCTCGTGTTTGCTTGTAGGGATCCGTTGTATTTGCTACGACCTTCTAGAGATGTTCGTAGAAGACCCACTGTTCCCACATCATGCCCACCTATCATCAATCTCAGGTGGGTGACGATTGCTTTTGCTGTAGGGGCAGGTCTTTGATTGCTGGTCTTCCAGCATTGCCATCTCAATCAAGAGGCATTGTAAGGAATGTCGTAGGAGTTCGTTGCATTCATCTTTCGTGTGCATCAAGATTTCATCTCTTACTTGCAACTTGTTGTTAGCTTGGACGACTGTGCACTTAGATCTTGATTTGTTCATTCATCCAAAGCCCATTTCTATGTATTCCATTGAACCCAAGTTCAAGGTTCAACTCATGCTTGAGTCTTGTGTGTTGTTCTTGAAAGTTCAAGTTCTTCATTTGCATGTCATTTATGTTTGAAGATTTTCTGGCACTAGTCCTTTGCTTACATCAAACATTTATATTCATTTGAGAACTTGGGACTTTCACATCTTTAAGAGAATTAAGATCTGATTCCTTGCAGTTCGTATTGAGCTCAAGTGTAGTTCAAAGTTCTCTGTATTTATTTCTTTTGAATTTAAGTCCAGCTCTTTGTGGTCCACATTAAGATCTTCATAGCTCATTTGCAAGTTTAGGTTCTTGTAGTTTTGTTGAGTTCAAGTTTGAATGCATCATTTCAAGTGATCAGGTCCATAAATCCCTGAATTCAACCCGGTCTGAGTTCTGAGTGCAAGTCCAAGTTGATTTTGGTTCAGGACCTTCTGAAGTTCTTGCAAGTTTAGCTGAATATTCAAATTGATTTGCATCTGATTCCAATTTAATTTCATTTGGATTTGATATTTAGAAATCATTTGAATTTTGTTCTGATTCAGGTCCACAAGTCCTTTGTTCTTGTACAGGTCCTCTACTCATTTGGTTCAAGTTCTGTACATTTTTGTTCGAGTACAGGTCTTTTATATTTTTGCTCAGCTGAAGTCTTCAAATTGTTTAAGTCTCGTGTACTTCAGTGAAAATTTCGGCAGCACCCCGGCATATCCCCCATTTGGGGGAAAATTGGGGAGCTGGGCCTTCCCACCACGCTACTAGAGCGTGTATGGTAGGTGTCCTTGGACACCGCGGCCGTACAAATTTTCATCCCACCACGCTACAAGAGCGTGTATGAGGCCTTCAGCAGTATCCGTACCAGAACAGCAGTGACTTACCAGAACAGCAGTGACTCCCTACCACGCTACAAGAGCGTGTATAGGGCTCTCCCACCTCGTCGTATGCTTCGCACCGGGCTCCCTCCTACCGTGCTACAAGAGCGCGTATAGGTGGTTCTCCGGTCCGCTGCAAACGTCGAGAACGGGATTGGGGTTAGAAATTATACCTTACGTAGCAGTCGTCGGCGGTGTCGGTGTCGAGGTCGAGGTCGAGGTCCGTCCCCACCACGCTACAAGAGCGTGTATAGGGCTTACCCGCCTCGTCGTATGCTTCGCACCGGGCTCCCTCCCACCGTGCTACAAGAGCGCGTATAGGTGGTTCCCCGGTCCGCTGCAAACGTCGAGAACGGGATTTAAGTTAGAAATTTTATACCTTGAAGACCCGGCGGTGGCTCGTGGACCGAGGTAGGAGGTCAAGCATTTTCAATTAATGATAACTAATTATTTAATTAAAATTAATCATTAATTATATTTAATTATAATTAAAGTTATTTAATTATAATAAATTATAACTAAAATAATTAAATAATTAATTAAAATTAATTATAATTAACTATTTAATTATAATTAACCTATTAATTATAATTAGTTATGCCTAATTATAATTGATAATAATTAATAGTAATTAATGATAATTAATTGTTAAGTATAATTAATAATAACTAATACTATTTAATTATAATTAATTATAATTAATATAATTAATAACTAATTATAATTAAAAATAATTATTAAATTAATTATACTTAATATTAGTTAATTAAAATGTAAGCAATCTCTTTCTCTCTCTCTCTCTCGGGTTCGGCGGATTTATGGGATTTGGCCGGAGTAGCGTGCAGAAGGGAGACAGTTACCTTCACTACCAGCGGGTTCCCGTTGTTGTTCCGATCAAAATGTTGAACTTCCGGTCCAACAGAGAAAGGAATGTCGTCACAGGAGCGAAGTCGACAGCCACGATCAGAGCCGAAGAAGCACGCGAAATGGAGAGAGTTATCTTCACGGTGAGCGGCTCCCGTCCGTTGCTTCTGATCAAAATGTCGTGCTTTCCGTTCCAACAGCCAGCGAACTCCCGTTCGTTACTTCCGATCAAATGGTCGTGACTTCCGATTCGGCAGGGAGAAAAGTCGGAGGAGTGAAGTCGTCCAGCCACGAAAGATCGGAAGAAGCGACGGAAAGGGAGAAAGTTACCGTCCCAGCAAGCGAGCTCCTCTGCTTGCTTCCGATTAAATGTCGAAACTTCCGATCCTACACAAAGGGAAAGTCGTAGAAGGAGCGAGGTTGGGCAGCCGCGAAGGACGTCGAAGGGGTGAAGCCGAGCGACCACAAGGAGCCAAAGAAGCGACGCCTGAAATCCCTACACCTCCTGCAAAGCAATGATGCCGAACACTCTGCGAAGCACCGAAGCTGAAGAAGCGCGCGAGAAAGAAAGAGGGATCGATTTCGAGAGCACCACGCTACAAGAGCTTCGGTCTCGTTTTAGCGTCGAGACCATCGTGTATGACGAGACGTCGTCGTGCGAAATGCGGCGACGACGTGCTGAATTCGGCGCTGGTACGATAAAATTTTTTTTTTATTTTCTTTGTTTTGTTTTATACGGCAGGTTAACAAATGCCCCCCAACAAATGTGGTAGGCGTCTGGAGCGGGCCACGTTTGTTGCATGCTGATTGACCCTGTGGATCTCTAGATATCTATTCTAGATGTCACACAAGGATTTTCATTTAGTGGATCTCCAAAATTTATTTGGATGTCACACTAACTTTCTTTTAGTGGATCTCCAAAATCTTGTTTGGATGTCACACTAAAATTTTCATTTAGTGAATCTCCAAAATTTATTTGGATGTCACACTAAAATTTTCATTTAGTGGATCTCCAAAATTTATTTGGATGTCACACTAATCTTCTTTCTCCATAACGCTTCTAGATGTATCCATAGATGGTTGATATCTTGTCGAAATTTTAAATATTTATTTGGGGATCTCGGCATATAGCACGATGTCAACCCAAATAAATATTTAAAATGCCCCCAGTCTTTAGGGACATTTGTAGATATCATCTAGGGTGCTCATTCTGCAGCTTTTGCTAGAGGCCCGAGATTTTGATTCTTCTGTCCTGTGCTTTTGTGCTGTGGACTTGGCGAAGGGTTGTCTGATTTGTCTTTGCTGACTTGTCAGAATTTTTGTTTTCCTTCTGCCCTGTGCTTCTAGCTTCGGCGGGCTTATTGAAGGAGTAGATGCCAATGACCTAAACCCTTAGGCTTGTATTAGGTCGATGGTGAAAAATCATCGGTCCAGAGCTTTGTGCATAGCGGACTTGTTGATGACGAATCCACTTAGTTCAGCCTAAGGCTTTGTGTGAACTTTAGGATAGTTTTTCTTCGGTCCTTTGCTTTGTGCTTTGGTGGACTTGTTGAAGAAAAGTTCCTTCGATCCTCGCTTTGTGCTTTACGGATTTGTTGAAGGATTTGCAGGTTCTAGATTCAGTTGATAATACCGAATGTAGGTAGTATCTTGATCCTTAACCACTTGAGAAGACTTTAATCTGAGTTACTTGAGTTCATCAGATCGGGGGAGCTGGAATTTGACAGCTCTTCGTCCTCTGGTTGCTGAGATGGGGGATCCTCTACTGCGGCCTTTCTTATGGCTTGTTGAGTAGATGGAGCTGCCAGCGATCCGGCCATATTTGGGCTTGTTGGATCCGACCTTATACACCCATTCAGTCTTCAGACTTGAGCTATGAGAATTGCGCTTCCCAATGCTGATTTTGCTGAAGTTGACAGATTTGGAGTCCTCTTTCATGGTTTTGGATTTTGGAGCCTACGAACATTCAGTAGCTGTTCAAGACTCATTCTTCAACTGGAACTTTGATTCTCCAGTCATTTTGGAGAACTTTGTAGACTACGATCACTTGAATTGGTCGAGTCAAATTGGCCTTCGTTCTTCCTACAGTCCCTACTGACGGGTTGACGAAGTGGGGGTTCCGCTACTACGGCCTTTCTTATGGCTTGTTGAGTAGACGGAGCTGCCAGCGATCCGGCCATATTTGGGCGTGTTGGATCCGACCTTTTACACCCTTTCGAACCTTAAGCTTCAGGCTGTTGAAAGACTTCAAGCTTTTCCGGCTCAATTTTGTAGGAGTGTGTAGTTTCAAAAGTCTCTTTCTTGACCCTTGAGTCTTGGTTTGTTGGAGAATGTGTCTCTAACTTTTGAAAGATCATTTGCATATACTTTGAAAAAGAAGTCTTTGTATTCTTTAGCACAAAGTATCATTTGAATTGATAATTTTAAATATTTATTCGGGAATCTCGGCACGCAGCGCGATGTCGACCCGAATAAATATTTAAAATGCCCCCAGCCTAACAGGAGGATTTTGAAATGTATTCTCATAACATAAGAGAGTTTCAAAATATGAAATGTACATGCTAACAATAATGCATAAAAACATAACACATTAAGCACATCATTTCATGCGTAGTATTTCTTCAGGTAACGGCCATTGATTGGCGGCATGGGCCTCTGACCATTCAGATCAATGAGTTGATAAGCTCCTCCTTGAAATACTTTCTCGATGACAAAAGGTCCTTCCCAATTGGATTCGAACTTGCCACCGATTTTTCTATGCGGGATTATTGGCCTTCTCTGCACCAGGACCAATTCTCCTTCTTGAAATGATCGAGGACGCACCATTCGATCAAAGGATTTTGTCATTCTTGCTCGATAGATCTCCAGGTTCTGCTGAGCTTGTAACCTGATTTCATCGAGTGCATCGAGCTCCTCCATTCTTAGACGAGCATTTTGTTCTTGAGTCAGCTCATTCTGGACAGCAACTCGAAGAGATGGAAGTTCAACTTCTAGTGGCAGTATGGCCTCAACTCCAAATACTAGAGAGTAAGGAGTGGCTTTGGTTGGCGTTTTGTAAGTTGTACGATACGCCCATAGCGCTTCTGCCATCTTCGTATGCCACTCTCTTTTGTTCTTGGAGAGAATCTTTTTTAGCAATTTCACTAGTGTTTTGTTGAAGGCTTCAGCTAAGCCATTTGCTCTTGGATAGTATATAGAGGAATACCGCCAATCGATTTTATGCCGATCAACGAACTTGTAAATTTTTGTACTTTTGAATGCAGTACCATTGTCTGAGATTATTCGGCGTGGCACACCGAATCTGTAGACGATATTGTGGGTAAAGAAGTTGATCACGTGCTCAGACGTAACTTCTTTGAATGGAGCTGCTTCTGCCCACTTTGAGAAGTAGTCAGTTGCTGCCAAGATAAAGCGGTGTCCTGCTGATGAGGGCGGATCTATCGGCCCGATAATATCAGTACCCCAACATTCAAATGGCCAGGATGCTATTGTTGGATGCAGTGGATTTGGCGGTTGATGTATAACATCACCGTGGATCTGGCACTCATGGCACCTCTTAGCATGATTGATACAATCTCTGACCATGGTCGGCCAATAGTAGCCCATTCTTTTAATTTTGATTGCCATCTTGGGACCTGATTGGTGCGCTCCACAGAGTCCTTCATGAACTTCTGCCACAACTTTATCAGCTTCTTTAGTCCCTAGGCACCTTAGCCACATTTGATCGAAAGCACGTCGATATAACGTGTTGTTGACAAATGCATATCGTAGCGCTCTCTTCTTGATTTGAGCAGCTAGTGATTTGTCTGTTGGCAATTTACTTTCTTTAAAGTAATCAATGAAAGGCAGTCTCCAGTCATCTTCTTCCTCGACATCTAGGCAATGCCACCATGATTCTGAAGCTTGATTGGCCTTGCGCCTTTTCTTAGGAACTTGTTGTTCTTCAGACTGATCTTCAACATCAACTGGTTGGGGAGGTTGAGGATCAACCGGAGTTGCATCCTGCTGGCTTGAACTTGATATTCCCTCTGCCTGCGGGAATTGTAGTAATGCTGGCTCTAAGATCCGTCGATTGTGCACCATAATTATTATAGGCCATTCGTCGTCCATATTCGTCATTTCTTTAGCCAATTTGGCAAGAGAATCGGCTTTGGCATTTTGACCTCGGGGAACTTGAGTTAGTTTGACAACTGGAATTTGTTTCATAAGCTCAAGAACTCGCCGATGATAACAGGCCAACTCAAACTTGGTGATTTTATAAACTCCCAACACTTGATTTACAACAAGTTGAGAATCACCAAAAATTTGGAGATTTTGAATTCGGACATCGATTGCAATCTCCAATCCAGCTATTAGGGCTTCATATTCAGCCTCATTATTGGTTCGAGGTTCAGTCAAACTGAACGAAAATCTCATTATGCCTCCCTCGGGTGCTACGAAAATGATTCCAATTCCGGCTTGAGCTTTCTCGAGATTTGGAGGCCGAGCACGTTTGATTGACGATGCTCCATCAAAATACATTTTCCATACTCGTAGCATCTCCTCTTTTTCAACATTCATGATCTGCTCGTCAGGTAGATCGTCGTTGAGCGGAGAATCTGCAGGGATAGGATGTGCAGCGAGAAAATCTGCCAACACTTGCCCTTTCACTGCCTTTTGAGGGACATATGTGATATCAAACTGCAGGAGTATCACTGCCCACCTTGCCAAACGACCTGTCAACGCTGGTCTTGTCATCAAGAACTTCAACGGATCGATCTTTGATATCAAGGTGATTTTGTGAGACAACATATAATGGCGGAGCTTCTGAACTGCGAAGATCAGGGCCAAGCAATGCTTCTCGATTGGAGAGTAGCGGATTTCTGCTCCTATCAACCTCCGACTGATGTAGTAGAGTGCATTCTCCTTACCTTCTTCATTATGCTGGGCCAATAGTGCTCCGAGGGACTCTTCTAGTGCTGCCGTATACAGTATAAGAGGCTTCCCCGGGATTGGCGCTGCGAGAATAGGAGGATTCAACAGATATCTTTTGATGCTGTCAAATGCTTCTTGGCACTCTGCGTCCCATTTGAAACGGACATCTTTCTTCATCAGCTTTGAAAATGGCTGGCACCTACCCGATAGATTCGATATGAATCTCCGAATGAAAGCCAGTTGTCCTTGCAGCGAGCGAAGCTGCCGAAGATTCTTTGGAGGTGGCATCTCCACGATCGCCTTGATCTTGTTGGGGTCGACTTCGATGCCTCGATGTCGAACAACATATCCCAGAAATTTCCCTGAGGATACCCCAAATGCACACTTGAGAGGGTTCATCTTCAGATCGTACTTTCTGATCCTTTCGAACACAATTCTCAAATCATCAATGTGGTCTTTTCGGCCTATGCTTTTAATGACCAAGTCATCTACATAGCATTCGACCTTCTGATGAATCAAATCATCAAATATACGAGTCATCGCCCGCTGGTAGGTGGCACCAGCGTTCTTCAGGCCGAAGGGCATGACTGTATAACAGAATATGCCTATAGGCGTTCTGAATGATGTATGTCTTTCGTCTTCATGCGCCATTTTAATCTGATTGTAGCCTGACGATCCGTCCATGAAGGAGAACATATCGTAATTGGATGTATTGTCAACTAGAAGCTCTGATACTGGGAGCGGAAAGTCATCTTTCGGGCATGCCTTATTGAGATCCCTGAAGTCGATGCAGATACGAATCTGGCCATTCTTCTTCTTTACAGGGACGATATTGGCAATCCAGTCAGCATACTTCTCTTCTCGAATGAAGCCTGCTTCTATAAGCTTCTTCGTTTCTGCAATCACCTGCTCTTCAATCTCCAATCTCATTCTCCTTGGAGCTTGCTTGACGGGTACTGCATCAGGCTTGATTGCTAATCTGTGAACTGCCACATCAGGGGATAAGCCAGGCATCTCAGCATATGTCCAGGCAAAGCAGTCCCTGAATTCACATAGGAGCTCTTTTATGTCTTCTATTTGATCTTCTGGTAGAAGAGAGCTAATGAAGGTTGGGCGAGGATCCTCCTCAGTTCCCAAGTTGACTTCTTTGAGCTCGTCCATCGTAGCAGCTTGTCCACCATCTTCCAGTTCTTCTGGTGCAGGCTCAGCTTCTACGGATTGATCATCATAAGCATCAGCTTCGCATATTTCATCATAATCATCATCAGATTTGATTTCTCCGCATGTGATTGCTTGACAAGTCTCTTTCTGGAGGAATTTTCGTTTGATGAACCCGATGCCTTTATATGCATCTATATCCCTTCGTCGTAATGGACGCGGACTTCTCCCATACCAGAGGCCTAAGCTTGTACGGAGCTGTCGTTTGGTAGTAGGAATATTGATTTGCTTTCGTAGCATTCTTTGAATATTTTTGGTATTGAATTTGGGTAGCCTCGTAGGAAATAATTCCTCGGAGTCGGGGAGCATGCAATCCCAGTCATGATTCTTTTCTTCATGAACTCCCGTAGAATATAGCACATTCTTTGGCACAGTCCCTTTTTTACGAGGAGGCAGATAAAGAGTGGAGAGTTCTTCAATTTTATGAACTTCGCGCGAAATGATTTCCTTGAAATGTTGCAAGGGAACACGTGTGACTACGAGTACGCTGTCTGAAATTAACAGACTGTCTATTCTTCTAGAGAACACACTCTGCACTGAGTTCATGTAGATTGAGTCGTAGTCATAATCATCATTTGAAAATTCAACCTGCCTACTCCATTCATCCGTGGACTGGCATACTTTTCTAGATTTGGCAGGGGTGATATCATCTTCATCTGTATCACTCCCCAGGTGAGGTACATTCTTCTTTTCTTTAGGAATGATTGATGTTTTAGGAAGAGTCGGCGCTGCCTTCTTTCTCCCCACACGCTTCTTCTCATCTTCTTGTTTGGGTTTCTTTGCAGCCTTAGAATTTGATGCTCTAGCCTCAAGAGAACTTGACGACTTTTGCTTCTTCGGCATGAAGTACTTAGCATCTTCATAAACTGTTACTTCATGTACTGCAAAGGGCTGAATATCGCCAGAGATCCTGAATTCTTCTCCTTCTCTGAGATACTTCATGCACTGGTGTAATGTTGAAGGGACAACGCCGTATTCATGCATCCAGGGGCGACCCAATAACGCCTTGAACGAAGTGTCCGCATCAATTACATGGAATTTGGCTTCCGTATGGAGTTCCCCAAATACAAGAGGAAGCATGAACGAACCAAGAGTTTTCTGCCCTTTCTCGTTAAAACCATGCACCATCAACTTGTCTTGCCCAAGATGTTCCACATCGAGGCAGAGGGATCTCAGTGCCTTAAGGCTCATAAGATTTACGGAAGATCCGGGATCAATCAAAATTCGACTGATCATCATACCGTCGCTCTCTGCCGTAACATACAGAGGGCGGTTGTGGTCTGCTGTTCCAAGCATCATATCATCATTAGCAAAAGTGATGAGGGGCTCATTTTGAGCTTGCAAGACTTCAGTCAAATTGCGTTCAGCAAAATATGCTTCATATCTTTCGGGGTCTCTGAGAGCTTGGATCAAAGTTTCTCTAAGGTCTTTAGACATCAAGAGGGCATCATATATGCTGAGTTGTGCTGGGATCTTCCTCAAGTGGGACAAGATATTATAATCTATCCCCTTAGATAAAGTCTCTTTCTTCTTGGAGTCATTTAGGATAATATCTTCATTGACAATTATCTCTTTTCCTTTATCTTTGTTAGGAATCCCCTTCTTTAGTGGAGGCGGCAATATCTTGCCACTCCTCAACTGTACTTGGGCCACCTCATCTGATTCAGATTTGTTTGATGAAGCATTATCTTCAGAGTCAGCCATTGTTGTGTCTGCAGATTCATCTGTAGACTCGGAATCGTCTCCCAACTTCACTTGTTTCATTTGCGATTCTATACTTGGGTCTGAATCTTCATCATCTGGAAAACATAGATCTTCTGAACTGAATTCCATTGATGACACCATCAGACAAAATTCAGGGGCCGCTTCTTTAGCGTATTTCTCCCTTTCTGATATTTTTAATGTTGTTGAGATGACTCGGCATGTCTCCGTAGGAAGAGATTCATCTTCAGCTTCTTCTTCCTTTTCATCTATTTTAGGCTCTTTCATAAAATCACCAAGCTTAATAGGCCTCCTGACAGTCTGGTAATATTCACCCAAACTATCAATAGCCTTTTGAGTTGCAGTCTTCTTTACCACAGGCTTCTTCAACTTGGCTTTCTTCCTAGAAGACTTTGGCTTTGCTTTATCAGATTTGGATGAGCTAGCTTGGCCAGGTTGCTGTTTAGAAGTGGATGCTTGTGACATAGGCAACCATTTTAAATTCAGTACTGGCTCAGTAGGGGACTTCCACTTGACACCAGGAACTCCTTCAAGCTGTTTCAACATCTTTGTTGTCTTCTTGGAAACCACCGTTTCCCATTGTTCACCTTGAATAGGTTCTTTCATTTTTTCTTTAAGCGAGAGTACGGAAGAGGACGTGACTACCCGGGTGGATTCTTTTCTGGGACGAACCAACACATTATCTGATAATGTCAGTTCTCCCCTCTTGTACATCTTTTCTAACCAATCTTTGAAGACATAACAATCTTCAATTGGATGGCTAACTACCCGATGATATGGGCAGTAGTTTGGGTCGCCACTGTGTTTGGACTCTTCAGGTCTTTTGCATTCTGGCAATTCTAGACCGTTCTTGAGTGCTTGTCGAAATAATTTAGCGACACTCTCCCTTTTAAATGAATATTCTTTATTCATTTTCTCCTTGAGGGAAGGGAACGTTCTATCACCAGTTCCCGTGGGTTGCCTCTGGCGCTCTCTTCCACCAGGAAAGACTCGAGGTTTTTCATTTCCTCCAAGAACCAACTTTGGTTGAGGGTTTGGATTGTAAGCTTGCTTTGATTTTTCTTCATATTGCATCGGCTGCTTTCCTTTATCCACATTATATACTACCTTTTTACCTTTATCAGGTCTAGGAGGGAATGCGGAGTAAACATCATTTCTCCTAGCATCAGGCGTCTTAGCCTTTTTAGGTTTGTCAGGGAGGCTTTCTGACTTTGACAGGTTCAACTTTTCAAACTTAGCCACCCTATCCAACAGATCTTGGAAGGTAGTAATAGAAGCCATGCATAAGAAGGGTTGCATTTTATCATCAATGTTCCCCATCAACAGTTGAACTGCATGTTCTTCTTCCAGCTGTTGTTCGCACTTCATGCTGAGATTGCGCCAGCGTGTTATGTATCTCGTTACTGATTCATCCTTTCTCCTTTTGTCGAGGGCAAGGTCAGCAATGGTGGTCTTCTCTATTGCACTAGCAAATCTCTTCACGAATAAGGCCTCTAATTCTGCGAAGGTCTTCAGAGAATCATTTGGCAGCTCGGCATACCATTCGAAAGCAGTTCCACTCAAGCTGCTTACGAATTGCCTGAATAGCAGAGCATCATTACCCCCTGTGTTCCCACAGGTTGCTTTGAACTGCGCCAGGTGTTGTCTGGGATTTTTATTGCCATCGAAGATATTGAACTTCGGTACAGAATATCCCTTTGGATACGGCACCTGATCGTACTCTGCTGGGTACGGGCGACCTTTGCCTACCAGCTTCTCTGCCTGTTCAGCCGCTATAATAGCCTTAATCTTTTCGCTAATTAAGCCATCAAGCTGTGCTGCAGTTACAGGCTCAGAGGCACTCGCCACATTTTGTGGAGTACGCTGGCGGGTTGGATCATTAGTTTCTTTGCCACCTTCAAGTACACCTTTCACTCCTGAGGCTTGAGGCGCTTGAGGGTTTTGAGAATTAGCAGCTTGGTTGACGGGTTGAGCCGGTGCAGGGCCCACAGAAGTGGTCTTCTGCATCATTTCCATCATAGCCGTCATCTGAGACATCATCTCAGTCATTTTATCATTTAACTGAGAGATTTCTCTGTCTTTCCTTCGCATCTGTCGCCTCATCTGATTTCTCATTTCAGCGAGTGTGATATCTTCACCTCCAAAGGGATTTTCTCCAACCTCTTCTTCTTCCTCATCTCCTTCTTCTGAGGAGCGAGCACTTTGGCTAGCAATGGATCTAGCCCTATGGCGACGTCGATAAACACGTACGCGCGGCTGTGATTGTTGGTCTTCTTCATCACCATCATCATCTTCAACATCAATGTGGCTGACCATACGAACCATTTCGATCTCCATAGTATCATCATCGTCATATTCTTTTTCTTCTTGTACCTGAATTTCTGAGCGGCGTCGCCACTGAATTTCAGGCTCTTGACTTGGAATGATTACTTCTTCGATCTGCGGACTACGATCGAAATGAACTTCCTCTTTGGCTGAAGTAGGAGAATGACGGGATCTCCTGGAAGACTCTCCAGGATGTCGACCGTCCATATAATTGTCGTCATTATGGGCCTTCTTTCGGACCCATTTCTGACGAGTTCTGTTAGTAGGGGCGGATCTCCGGTAGACAGCTCCGGATGTCACGCTTGACTTATCTCTTTCTTCAAAGACCTTTTCATTTCGAGGCTTCGGCCTCCAAACTTGTTTACCTTTCCGCTGGGCCCTTTCGGCGACGGATTCTTGGACATGTGGTCCGAGTGTCACGCCCCGATGTGCTTCCCGCGGAACTTGGCGTTGGTAATTTCTTCGTTTGGCTATCACAACAGACGATAGCCTCTCTCTTGGAGGGGTTCTTCGGGCCTCAACAATCAGTGGCCTCTGGAACTTCTTTTTCATTAAGCCATTCTCCTTGACTGTCTTCAATACACGGTGTACCCGAGCAGACAGACGTTCAGGCTCTCTTATCTTCTGAGGGGCTGGAACTTCAGGTCGACGCTCCCAGAAGGATTTCTTGAGCTCACCAGAAGAGCTATTTCTTTTTATCCACTTTAGATTGGCGAACTTATTCTGAGTGGGGATATTGATCTTTGATTCTGGTGCTGGCAGATTGGAGGGATGGACTGGTACAGGTAACTGCTGAGTTCGCAGCTCTGCATTTCTCTTCCTCCTTTGCCTTCTAGTAAGCCTTCCTCCAGAAGAGGAAGCTTCAGTTTCATACCTCCCAGGTGCAACAGTCTCTCTGGGTAGGGCGGTGGTGTTTGCAGTCACCACAGAAACTTTTCTTCCAGTAACAACCCTCTTTGCAGTAAGGGTCTCAGGCTGGGATAGTCTTTCAAATACAGAGGTTCTTCCTTGGGCAGCACCTCTGACAGTAGTCCTTTCAGAGTGGGACCTTCCAGAAGGTTCTTCAGAGTTTACGCCGTACACAGGGACGGCTGCAGCCCTTGCAGTAGCTGCTGAGAATTCGAGCCCACCAAAGTGAATGATGGCTCCAGCATTTCCAGTTTCAATCACAGCGTTTGCCAGCTGGATCTTGGCTCCTCGTCCCAGTTGGACGGTCATTGGGGTGTCCTGCATTTCCATTCTATAAGAAAAAAATGAAAGGCAGTGGTTAGTAATCAAAATTGATACATCACCCCACGCTTTCATAACAAGGAAATAACGCAGAACTAATAGCAGAAGAGTTAGCATGGAATTAGAAACACTGCTAAACAAATTTCCATTGATCTTATTTAAAAGATTCATTTTCAGGAACTTTCAGTAATGGATCTTTGGACATAAGAACCAAATGTCACATCCTGATGTTCACCATATAGAGCATAGCATAGATTAGCTGCTACTATAGCGTATAAGTGACTAGCCAGAGATGGAAAGAGAAACCAATCCCCAGCGGAGTCGCCAGAAATCTGTGGGCTCCGAAAATTCGGCCCCGGCCTCCGCATCGCTTTTCTTATTCGGCGAGGGAGTTTTAACGAACTAAGTTCCGGGGTAAATTTTGGAAGGCAGATGGGTTTGTAGATAAGACACTACCCAGAGATTTCGCCCTCATTTTGTGAGGACTTTATGATCTGAGTTCTGGTTTCCTATAGGCGCAAGCCCCTATAGTTAATTACCCCTCTCAATCATGAGAGAGAACTTTCGATTAAGGCTAGTCGTCGATCATATACGTAGAAAATACATGTTATCTGGCATATAGTAGCAGCAATGATTGGATTTGAAAAAAAGTTTGGAAGTTTGGGAATTTGGAGATTTTGGCATTTTTGATATTTAAAGTAGAAATTTCACCATCTTGCACTTAAAGCGGATGGTGGGGGAATGGATGATGGGCCCGATCAAGATCCCATGGTTCCGTCATCCCGGGCCATCGTGGTCCCTGGTCTACTTAGTCAGAGGAGGTAGTCGACCCAACCTGACAGAAGGATCCTTGTCGGCAGCCATGGGTTGCTTCGTCCAAGGGGACCTTGTAGACCGGGGTTGGATGTTTGTCTAAGGGGACAAATTTGAATCCACCTTAGCTAACAGAGGGCTTTGTGCCCTATCGATCATATCCTATTGATTCATATCTCAAGGATTTGATGCCAATAAGGAACGTATTGGCTCTGGCCATAACCGGTATCTGTGGTGCCATTTGGCGGCAAAACCACTCGGTTCAGAGGGCCCCGGGTCGTCGTAACCGTTTATCCTGCGGTGCCATTTAGCGGCAGACCGCCGGTTAGAGGACACGTACCACGTCCTTACTGGCAAGAGATTGTTTGAGAATGGATCCTAGTGATATTTTCGACTAGGCATTTCGCTCTTTGTGAGCTGAAGTTAATTTTAATTTGTCCGCCTCGACAAACTTTTGCGGAGGGCGGATGATTTTTGCTTTAAGTGATTTGATGGATTTATTTCATTTTTAAATATTTTTGGGATTTTTTGGGATTTTGGGTGGAACTTTGGAATATTTGATAGGCATTTGGATATTTGGGAGATCTTTGAAAATATTTGGGAACCCCTCCGATTGAGATCTTCAATCAACGCGGCCATCATCGGGGTGAAATGTTTGGATTTTGTATAGGTTTGAATGCATTTTTTGAAATATATTGTGGACCCCTCCGGTTGAGATAAGCAATCAACACGGCCATCATCGGGGTGTTTAGGGGTCATTTCCATTTGATTGAACCTTGTCGACCCTATCAACTTATCGATAGGGGATCGGGTTTCTTATAGGCTTTGTGCCTTTTGTTTAGTGAATTCTCTTGATTTTAGGCTTTGAAGGCCTAAAAAGAATGTATTTAAACAAATACACCGTTCGATACAACCGTGTATTTTGTTAGGTAGTTCGAATCTTATCGACTTCTATTGATCCGTATAGAAGGATCGGATTCGAACTTGAATTCACTTGTCAACCCGCGCAGCATCCCTAAGCGTCACGTGTGTACCAATAACACGCTCGTCGGGGCCCATGCGGGTTGAGATTGTATTTACCCCTTGTGTACCTATGTGTATACAAACTAAGGTGCACGTGCATGGGTACTTTGAAATAATTATAGACGCCTTCTGTCTGCTTGTACGAATGTTGCAGATCCGGTGGCGTTGGATTGTAGATTGTAGACGCCTTCTGTCTGCTTGTATCAGTGTTGCAGATCCGGTGGCGTAGCGTTGTGGATCGTAGACGCCTTCTGTCTGCTTGTATCAGTGTTGCAGATCCGGTGGCGTAGCGTTGTGGATCGTAGACGCCTTCTGTCTGCTTGTATCAGTGTTGCAGATCCGGTGGCGATTTGGTCTTGATGTTGACCCCCTCCCCCTTTCTCAATCACCGGGGAAGGATTTTCTGGATTCTGGAGTCAAAGAATGCTAATTTGGGAAGAACTCTCTTTTTAGGATCTTCAATGTGGCAGACTTGTTATTTCCGGTATTTATGGGTACCAGAGCTGTTTTCTTCTTGAGTATAGAACTAAAAAGAGAATTTGGAACACCAGGAAGTTTGATTCTAATTTGTTCAAACATGTCATCTCTTCTGCCAGGGGGTGTCCTTTTTTTCGTACCTCGGGTTGCCTTTGTACCCGGCATACTTGAAGCTCTTGATCACCACTGTCGTAGGTGATATTCGTACTTGTGTCCACAGTGATTCATTGTGCTTTCAATACACTGTTGTTATCCACAAGTATCCATTTGCAGGGGACTGCTTCGTCTTCTACGACCTCTTGAAAATATTTGTAGAAGACCCATTGCTTCTGCATCATATCCACCCTTTCGTCAATCTCGGGTGGTTTGATTGTATTTGTTTGACCTCGTAGGGATCATCGTAGGAGATGTACTTGTGTCCACAGTGGTTCGTTGTATTTGCGATATACACACTGTTGTTATCCACAAGTAGCTCGTGTTTGCTTGTAGGGATCCGTTGTATTTGCTACGACCTTCTAGAGATGTTCGTAGAAGACCCACTGTTCCCACATCATGCCCACCTATCATCAATCTCAGGTGGGTGACGATTGCTTTTGCTGTAGGGGCAGGTCTTTGATTGCTGGTCTTCCAGCATTGCCATCTCAATCAAGAGGCATTGTAAGGAATGTCGTAGGAGTTCGTTGCATTCATCTTTCGTGTGCATCAAGATTTCATCTCTTACTTGCAACTTGTTGTTAGCTTGGACGACTGTGCACTTAGATCTTGATTTGTTCATTCATCCAAAGCCCATTTCTATGTATTCCATTGAACTCAAGTTCAAGGTTCAACTCATGCTTGAGTCTTGTGTGTTGTTCTTGAAAGTTCAAGTTCTTCATTTGCATGTCATTTATGTTTGAAGATTTTCTGGCACTAGTCCTTTGCTTACATCAAACATTTATATTCATTTGAGAACTTGGGACTTTCACATCTTTAAGAGAATTAAGATCTGATTCCTTGCAGTTCGTATTGAGCTCAAGTGTAGTTCAAAGTTCTCTGTATTTATTTCTTTTGAATTTAAGTCCAGCTCTTTGTGGTCCACATTAAGATCTTCATAGCTCATTTGCAAGTTTAGGTTCTTGTAGTTTTGTTGAGTTCAAGTTTGAATGCATCATTTCAAGTGATCAGGTCCATAAATCCCTGAATTCAACCCGGTCTGAGTTCTGAGTGCAAGTCCAAGTTGATTTTGGTTCAGGACCTTCTGAAGTTCTTGCAAGTTTAGCTGAATATTCAAATTGATTTGCATCTGATTCCAATTTAATTTCATTTGGATTTGATATTTAGAAATCATTTGAATTTTGTTCTGATTCAGGTCCACAAGTCCTTTGTTCTTGTACAGGTCCTCTACTCATTTGGTTCAAGTTCTGTACATTTTTGTTCGAGTACAGGTCTTTTATATTTTTGCTCAGCTGAAGTCTTCAAATTGTTTAAGTCTCGTGTACTTCAGTGAAAATTTCGGCAGCACCCCGGCATATCCCCCATTTGGGGGAAAATTGGGGAGCTGGGCCTTCCCACCACGCTACTAGAGCGTGTATGGTAGGTGTCCTTGGACACCGCGGCCGTACAAATTTTCATCCCACCACGCTACAAGAGCGTGTATGAGGCCTTCAGCAGTATCCGTACCAGAACAGCAGTGACTCCCTACCACGCTACAAGAGCGTGTATAGGGCTCTCCCACCTCGTCGTATGCTTCGCACCGGGCTCCCTCCTACCGTGCTACAAGAGCGCGTATAGGTGGTTCTCCGGTCCGCTGCAAACGTCGAGAACGGGATTGGGGTTAGAAATTATACCTTACGTAGCAGTCGTCGGCGGTGTCGGTGTCGAGGTCGAGGTCGAGGTCCGTCCCCACCACGCTACAAGAGCGTGTATAGGGCTTACCCGCCTCGTCGTATGCTTCGCACCGGGCTCCCTCCCACCGTGCTACAAGAGCGCGTATAGGTGGTTCCCCGGTCCGCTGCAAACGTCGAGAACGGGATTTAAGTTAGAAATTTTATACCTTGAAGACCCGGCGGTGGCTCGTGGACCGAGGTAGGAGGTCAAGCATTTTCAATTAATGATAACTAATTATTTAATTAAAATTAATCATTAATTATATTTAATTATAATTAAAGTTATTTAATTATAATAAATTATAACTAAAATAATTAAATAATTAATTAAAATTAATTATAATTAACTATTTAATTATAATTAACCTATTAATTATAATTAATTATAATTAGTTATGCCTAATTATAATTGATAATAATTAATAGTAATTAATGATAATTAATTGTTAAGTATAATTAATAATAACTAATACTATTTAATTATAATTAATTATAATTAATATAATTAATAACTAATTATAATTAAAAATAATTATTAAATTAATTATACTTAATATTAGTTAATTAAAATGTAAGCAATCTCTTTCTCTCTCTCTCTCTCGGGTTCGGCGGATTTATGGGATTTGGCCGGAGTAGCGTGCAGAAGGGAGACAGTTACCTTCACTACCAGCGGGTTCCCGTTGTTGTTCCGATCAAAATGTTGAACTTCCGGTCCAACAGAGAAAGGAATGTCGTCACAGGAGCGAAGTCGACAGCCACGATCAGAGCCGAAGAAGCACGCGAAATGGAGAGAGTTATCTTCACGGTGAGCGGCTCCCGTCCGTTGCTTCCGATCAAAATGTCGTGCTTTCCGTTCCAACAGCCAGCGAACTCCCGTTCGTTACTTCCGATCAAATGGTCGTGACTTCCGATTCGGCAGGGAGAAAAGTCGGAGGAGTGAAGTCGTCCAGCCACGAAAGATCGGAAGAAGCGACGGAAAGGGAGAAAGTTACCGTCCCAGCAAGCGAGCTCCTCTGCTTGCTTCCGATTAAATGTCGAAACTTCCGATCCTACACAAAGGGAAAGTCGTAGAAGGAGCGAGGTTGGGCAGCCGCGAAGGACGTCGAAGGGGTGAAGCCGAGCGACCACAAGGAGCCAAAGAAGCGACGCCTGAAATCCCTACACCTCCTGCAAAGCAATGATGTCGAACACTCTGCGAAGCACCGAAGCTGAAGAAGCGCGCGAGAAAGAAAGAGGGATCGATTTCGAGAGCACCACGCTACAAGAGCTTCGGTCTCGTTTTAGCGTCGAGACCATCGTGTATGACGAGACGTCGTCGTGCGAAATGCGGCGACGACGTGCTGAATTCGGCGCTGGTACGATAAAATTTTTTTTTTATTTTCTTTGTTTTGTTTTATACGGCAGGTTAACACTTTAATCGAAAGTTCTCTCTTACTATTGGAAGGGGAAATTAACTATAGGGCCTTGCGCCTATAAAAAACCTGAACTCATATCATAAAGTCCACACAAAATGAGGGCAAAATCTCTGGGTAATATTGAATTCAAAACCCAATCTGCCTTCTGAAAATTCACCCAAAACCTAAGCTAGTTAAAACTCTCTGCCATCACATAAACAAAAAGAGAAGAACAAGAGTGGAGAGGCCGGGGCGAGGAATTTTCGAAGCCCACAATTATAGTATTTTTAATATTTTTTAATATTTATCATATAAAATAAATATAAAAATCATAAAGGAAGTTAATCACATTTATTAACTATTCACTCTTATTATTTAGTTGATTAACTTTCATTCTGATTTTTGTATTTATTTTAATATTATAAATGATAAAATATATAAAAAAATAATATAATCTCACATATACCATAATACCCAAAATGATATCACATTTAACTATTGGGATTAACTTGAACTATTACTTTTAATTTTGGGATCAAATTAAGACATTTTCTAATAGTCAAGGGACTAAATTGAGACATTATAAAAAGTCTGAGACTAAAACTGACATTTAATAATAGTTGGGGGACTATTTTAGGTTTTTACTCGTTATATATTCCATGCTTACTTGATAATTTTTGAAATATTGCCCCAATAATCCTTTGGTGAGAATGTTTGTTAACTGTTCACTTGTGATTACAAATGAAGTATAGATTGGCCCAGTGTCAAACTTCTCCTTTATAAAATGTATATTAACTTCAGTATGCTTTGTATAGTGTTGTTGTATACAATTATGTGCAAGGCCAACTTATTATCACAATAGGGCTTCATGAGACCTTTCAATTCAATCTTAAAAAAAATTCTTAAATAACTTTTTTCCATAGAAATTGATAAATTCTTAGTGCCATCAGATTAAAATTTGACTTCAATGCTAGATACAACAACCATATTTTATTTTGCACTTCTTAAAGTCACAAGATTTCCAAATAAGAATGTGCAAGAGCTTAAAGTTGACTTTTGTCTAACATGTAGCCAGCATAACTTGCATCTATGTATGCTTCAAGAGTCAGGTCCTCCATCATTTAAATGCAATTCCATTGCACAGGGTTCCCTTTAAATATTATAGAATTCTAAATATTGCCCTAAGATATGATTATTTAGGCTAGTGGATGAATTGACTAACAACACAATAGCATGGACATTGGCAAGTCTAGTATGTATGTAATAAGAAAATAAGTTTTTCCATAAGTCTTTGGTATGAGATTTTTTCTACTTTCATGTCTTCTGTGCAAACTCCAAATTTATGAATTAAATTTATGGGACTCTCAACATGCTTACATCCCAACTTACAACTATTTTTCAACAAGTTTGTTATGTATTTTTATTATGATATAACCTTTTCATACTGAGATTATGCAACTTCAATAATTATGAAATACTTTAATTTTCCTAATTCTTTCACTTCAAATTCACAGAGCAATATTTTCTTGAAGTTATCCATTTCTTCCAAGTCATTGCCTATCATAATAATGTCAACAATAATTGCTAGTAGTGCTGACACTGCCCTAATCCTATGATTTACAAATAATATGCAATCTTCTTTACTTCTTTGTAACTTATGCTGAGCATCACCATGGTAAACCTTTCGACAACCTATCTTAATTAATCATTATCATCATTATGTGTATCCAATTGAATTGTCACTATTACACATTTCACTTATACTACATCCACTAGATATGAACAATGATGAATATGCAGCAACAATTTTTCAAAGCTATCCATCATTTAATATAACATCAAGTCCTGCAATACTCCTCTGACTATTTACATGTGGCCAATTTAGCTATTACAATCAAATTGTTATTTGACCATTTTAACCCCAAAAATATATATAAGACAAAGAGAACTAATCTTGTATGATTTAGTTTTCGCCTCATTTATATTACAATCAAACCCACATAACCCAAATACTTTACAGATTCTTCAAAATTTCTGGCACTTACACATTTAGCTCAAAAATGTAGAGCATCTTCCTGAGTAAACTTTTATGTATTAATGCACATTAGTAAAGTTTAAAAATATGTCCATTTCTACAATAAGAACAATCTAAGAGAGATACATTGGCAGTTGAACATACATAAACTCAATTTACTGAAGGTAGAAAATTGCAGTCTTAATAATGGAGCAATAGATATTATGAACCGCGACAAGTAAAAGGGAAAAAGTGACATAGGCTATTAATTACCATTAATCATTAAATCTATAATAAAAAAACAAAAATAACGGGATTATTTGGCTCCAAGATTAGTTTCAGAGTTAATGGATTCCCAATTATATATGAAGCCCTCGTTTATTTTGTAGTAAATTTCAGAAGAAATCAAATTGCTCGGTTAAATGAATACATAATCTTACTTCCGACAAAATACAGAAAAAAGTAATGAATTCCTTCTACTTCACGCCGACTTTATGGTAAATAAATAGGCAGCGAATAAAATCTTCTAATCCTGAATCAGGCAAGCAAAGTTTTTTATTATCGTTGAGATAAGAAGAGGAAAACAAGGCAAACAAGCAAAGAACAATAATCTAATGGTAAAAAAAAATAAAGATAAATTATATATCTTTCATCAAGCAAGCCCCTTAGTCCAAATAAAATAAATTAAAATAAAAACCTTCCAAATCCTCCCAGACATTGGTGACCCCCACCCCCTGGCAGAAAAAAAAAAGTGAGAAATCCGACATTAACAACAAACAGAAAGCACCGTACAAAGATTCTTCCGGCAAAAATCCAATCCACGATTACTGACACTATCTAGAACAGAAGAAAATATAAGAAAAACCATTGGCGACAGTAATACACCCCATCCGTGGGACATCAAGATGGCATAATAGATTCCGAATTACCTCCTTGATTCTACCTCTTGTTCCAGGAACAATCAAAATCACCAAAGAACGAAAGCCAAGATAGCTACAAGTATGGAGAAATCGATTTCTTTTCTGGGGAAGGGACGAGATTTTGGGTTTGAAAAGGCGAAGAAGTTCGCATTATAATATTGGCGGAATTCTGGAGGAAGACGAGAACAACGCGCTCCACGTAATTCACGGGAGAGAGAGACGGGTACACGTGCCCGTACCGGATGCGGTACGTTACCTGTAAGAGCTATCGAATTAGCTAGCTCCGTTAGGTTTATTCTTAGGATGCCCGGCATGATGTTATGTGTGCAATAGAGAAAATGCTTTTAATTGGTGAAATTGTTTTTTTTTTTTTTTTTTTTTTTAGAAAATGCATATAGCATTAAATAAAAAAATTTATTACAAACCAGCAAAGAAAATCTAAGCCATCCTTTAAAAACAATAAAAAGAAGCCTTTATTGGAAAGCAATTTAAGCATATTGAAGATATTCAAAATAGTAGAAATGTCATAATGAAAATAAGATCATCTATTTATCATTTTAAATCAATTGGGGTGGAGGGGATATCAAAGATTAAACAATCAAGAAAGTTGATTAGTATCCCAGAATTCTCGATTAAGTAAAAAATAAAAAGTAGAGAGATACTTAGTTTCCATTAATCTAAATCCTATTTTCAAATATCAACATATGTTTAAACAAAATCTATAAAAGATAAGATTGCTAAACAAATAAAATAACATGAAATGCAAACAATAGTCATCCGCCGAGCAAATAACTTGAATCTTCACAGCTCCACAAATTTTGTTATGCACAAGCTTCATCACCTTCACCCAATTCACAAATCGGCCTTCAAGTCCTTCCTCAATAAATATAACCATGTCATAAAGTAAGTGATGAAGTGGGTCCAACACTTTCACCAAGAACACCCATTTTCCTTCCTCTAAGGCTCTTTTTGATAGGACCAAACAACTTCAACTCTTTATTCAAATTTTTCTTATGATGCACCGATTTGGATGGAAGATGGAATTTACCATCTTCTATCAATTCTTTCCTGCTCTTCACATTATCAAAAGGAGTGGCTGAATTCTGTTTTACCCTTTCTTGCTCTTGAATACTTGTTTGAATGCCAAAACTTCCTCCAACTATTTTCAAATCCCAATCAGCTTCTACTTCAATCACATCTTCTTTATCTATGTTTTCAACAGCCACTTTACCGAAGCAATTTCCATTAATGTCAACATCTTTGTCTCCCTCAAGCTCCTTGTGATGAGTAGAACTTGATTCCGTTTGTATTCCCACACCAAAAATTCTAGCATTAGTGTCTATCTCTCCATCTTCTAATTGTTCCCGAAATTCAACAACAGAAATGAATTTTTTGGACAAACCTGAATCTGGAACTTTCTCCTCCATGACCGAGCCATCCAAAACTGAATGTATCCCATCAGCGTTAGTTTGCATTATTGATTCTTCAACATCCAATTTGACTACTTCCTCAGCAAAAACTTGAGAAAGAAGCTTAAATTTATTACCTGAGGTTAGTTCAGTAGGTGCCTTCTGATTCTCCACCACAGGTTTTAACTCAGATTTCTTTACTTGAATGTTCTTCATTCTTCTATTCCTTTTAAACTTCACTTGCATTCAAGTACCATAAATATTTTGAGAATCTATCATATCTGATTTTTTCTTCAATTTCAAATCAAAACCTGATTCAGGTTTATTAGAATCCCTCCATATTTTCTTTTGAAGTTCATTTACAACTATATTTCCAGCGTGTTTAGGAATTTCTGAACACATCCCAATTTTGTTACCTATCTTGTCGCAATTGTAACAAAAAGAAGATATTTTTTCATATTCAATTTTTTGAAAAAATTTTCCATTTAAACCTTCAATCCAAACTCAATGAGGTAATTTAGAGTCTAGATTAATTCGAACACATGCTCTAGCAAATTCACGTCTTCCCCATTTAAACATTTTTCCATTCAATAACAAAGGAACTCCTATCTTTGAGACGATCTTAGTAACATTAATCTCGTCCCAATAATGTAAAGGCAAATGTGGCAACCGAATCCAAATTGGAGAAGATAGCCCTTTCAAGGATGTTGGATTAAATTGAGGTGTCCATTTATCCATGCCTATTATGTGTCCTCCCACATACCTAGGACCACCACTCAACACTTCTTCCATAATTTGAGAAGATTGAAATGAATACAAAATCCAATCAAGTCCTAATGCGGTAATATGAAAACTCCCAAATTTATCCCACTGGCGCCTTAATTCAATGCTACAAAGAGAGAAAGGAATTCCTCTCCCAAACACTTTCAACACAAGGGATTTCTGAAGCAATTTGACATTTTCAGACACTTTATTCATATCAAGTTTTACTACCTCCGAAATGTTGCAGATTCCATGAATTATGTTTGGATGATTAGCAAACACTCTTGCTTCTTTTCGACTGCCTTTACTACTGACATTTTTAGGATTTAAAGATCGAACATAAATCGGAATCAGCACAAGACTGGGTGGATTAGGGTTGAGTCAGTCTGTAATTTTCTTTTTTCTTTCTTGGGTCAATTGTAATTGTTTGAAGTGACTGATGTTAAGTAACCCTACACACACACTTGAGAGATTTAGAACTTGTGTTTTTACTCACATCGGCCCGGACGATATTTATATCATCCTGGACGATCGAGTTCAAAACAGAAGATCTAATCAGAATTTCTTAGTTAAGGCAGTCGTAATTAACTGATCGGCCTGGACGATACCTGTATCGGCCAGGACGATATGCTCAATACAGAAAGAATTTGCCGCCATGATCAATTTAAGTATTCTATATTTTTGGAAAACAGCCAGGATGATTATTTGATCGGCCTGGACGACATTGTATAATTATGCCTAAATTGATCCATCAATTATGTGAGTAATTAAGGATGATTGATACGATCACATCATCCTGGACGATCGCAAGATCGGCCTGGACGATCCATTCAAAAACCCTTGGTTGTTCCTGGACGATAAATATCGGCCTGTACAAATTCAGGGTGATGCTCTGGCCGATTTGGATCGGACAACTCAAATTCAGGGTGATGCTCTGAACAATTTTCCTCTGATTTGAACTAATCGGCCGGGATGATCGTGATATCGGCCGGGACGATCAAGCAAAATTTCAATCATCCAGTTTGCATTCAGGGTGATGCTCTGGCCGATCTTATGAGATTTATATTGATCGGCCAGGATGATTTCCATATCGACCTGGATGATAAAGTCGACAACTTATAATTAATGAGCTCCTTTAAAGCTCTTCTATTTAAGAGCTCTTGTTCAACATTTTTTAGCATCCTTGGCTGCTGTCTTGACCTGAGAAAACTTAAAGGAGAGAGAGAGGATCTTGTGAGGGGGAGCTTGTGAGGGGGTTCACAAGGGTTGCTCCAAGCATTGTTCTACTTCTTCTTCCCTAGAGTCTCTTGTCCTTGGAAGGGTTGGGAGAGGTAAGTTTTAGCAAGTGATCGTGGTTCTCTGCCTGCTTCAGGAGGAAGCAAAAGGAGTTGGGTTCTCTGCCTTGTCGGGTGTGGCAAAAAGGAGGTTGTTGCAACCCATGACCCTGAGTTTGAGATTTTGATGATGCCGAATAATGAGTGCTTTGGAACAACTTTTCATTGAATATTATTTTATTTGCTATTGTCCTTGAGTACTAACATTTCAGGAAGATCACAAGTGACTCAGGACGAAAGGAAGACTCAAGACCAGGTAGATTAGGAGTGTGAGTCAGACATTGTACTTTTCTATTTATTTTATTTTTTACTTTATTGAGTCTGGCCACAAAATGCATAAGAGCAAGAGCAACCATGCACACACACAGGGGGAGAGTTTATTTTTTAACTGCAAAATATAATTTAATTTCTTCTCTGTAGATCGTACTGTACGATTGTAACTCGTACCGTACGATCCAAGCTATGTGGACGATTATGTGAATAGATCGTACTGTATAAATATCTCCGTACTGTACGATATGTTCAGATCCAAAACCCTAGCCGTAGTTTAGTTTAAGTAAGTGATTTTGCGCCGTTCGTACTGTACGAACTAGTTCGTACTGTACGATCTATTTTAAATACTTACTTAAATTAACCCGTGATTAGTGCATGTAATCCAGGCCTAATTATATTTTGAACATCGCATTGTACGATAGTGATCGTACCATACGATGAACAGAGACGACATCTGGTCGTCCAGACCATCGTCCTGTACAAATAATATTTTGTGGATCGTACCGTACGATATTATATCGTACAGTATGAATTGTTTTTAAACTGTTCGTACATCTTCGTACCAGGATGAAGTCTGTTTATGAATATCGTACTGTACGATGTTGAATCGTACTGTACGAACAGTAACAGCTAGTTTTGAAATCAGAGGTTTTTGGAGCCCGTTTTAGATGTTAATCTCGTCCTTTTTCAGTAAGATTTTACAGAGAGGGTGAATGTGATTAGAGAGAGATTCCAAGGGAGAGAGCTCTAGAGAAGTTCTTTAGGGTTGAGAGAGGAAGGAGAAGGTGAGAGTTGTGAGGGAGAAGAGGTGTGAGGGAGATCACACGGTTGCTCCGAGCTTGTTGCATCTTGCTCCTCCTGTGGCCCTAGAAGGATTTGAGGGAGGATCTCCAAGGGAAAGGCTCGTCTACATCCGTTACCTTGAGGTTCTCTGCCTTCTCCAGGAGGGAGAAAAATGAGAAGGTTCTTTGCCGTCGCCAGGAGGGCGAAAATAGAGTTTGGCACTCCGCCACGCCGGGTTGGTGAAAGGGAGGTTTGTAAAGTCTTCTCCGCCTTGCCGAGGGGAGCAAAAGGAGAACTATTTTGATAGTGAAAATCCCAGAGCGGAGGACTTCGGGGAGTGGACGTAGGTCATATTTTGACCGAACCACTATAAAAATTCTTGGTGTGTTTTTTCCTTATCGTCATTTACGTTTTACTTGCTTTTAATTTTTCATAACTATTGCATGGTGGAATTTGTGGAAGCAAACTTGCTTAAAATTTTGTTGTAAAATTTCAAAAATAACAAAAATATTAGAACTCTTGTTTAGGATTATTTTTATTAAGAAAAAGATTTTCACAATTCACCCCCCTCTTGTCACTTAGTAATTCCAATTGGTATCAGAGCTTGTTTTTCAAAAATAGTGTTTTAGAAAACCTTGAAAAAAAAAGATCATGTCGAATTTTGGTAATCGTAACACTGCGGAGGGTTATTCAATAATCGTCCACCACTTTTTGATAACATTCCGTTTGATTTCTGGAAAATTAGAATGTCTACATTTTTGTAATCTATAGATTACCGCATGTGAATGTTAGTAAATGATGGATATGTTGCACCGTTTAAAATTGTTAATGGTTTGAAAACTCCTGTACCTTTTATTGAATGGAGCAATGAGGATACGGAGTTAGCCCAACTGAATGCTAAGTGCTTAAACTGCCTTTTTTGTGCATTGAAATCTGAGGATTATATGAGAGTATCGACTTGTGTTTCTGGTAAGGAGATTTGGGATAGACTGTGCATTACATACGAAGGAACAAACGAAGTAAAACAGTCTAGGCTTAACATTCTACTGCATGATTATGAATTATTCCGTATGAAACCTAGCGAAACAATTTCTGACATGTACACTAGGTTCACCCAAATCGTGACATCCTTGCATGCATTAGGTAGAGAAATTTCAAATTCTGAGAAAGTGAATAAAATTCTTAGATGCCTACCTAGTTCCTATGATGCTAAGATAACTGCTATCACTGAGTCCAAAGATCTTAATGTTTATTCTATTGATAACCTCCTTGGGTCACTCATTGCATACGAGCAATGAGTGAACCAAAGGCAAAGTGATGCAGGTGAAAAGAAAAAGGAGCGAACAGTGGCATTAAAAGCTAGCAACTCAGAAAGTGAAAGTTCTGCAAGAGAGGAAGAGGATGAGATAGCACTGATGACCCGACAGTTCAAAATTTCTTGAAAAGAAAATAGAAGCGTCATCAGAACAGCTGGAACAAAGGTAAAAGCTCAAGGTCTAATAAGGTTTCATCTAATACAATCTGTTTTGAATGCAGGAAGCTAGGTCACCTTCGAGCTGATTGCCCCAATCTGAAGAGTCAACCAGCAAAGGAGAAAGGAGATGACAAAGCTAAATACAAGAAAGGAAAGACAAAGACACATAAAGCTTTTTGGGCTGACTCTGCCTCGGAATCATCAGAAGAAGAAGTAGAGGAGGAGGTAACTAACTTGTGTCTTGTGGCTAACGATAACCTTGATCAATCAGATCAAGACGAGGTATGTCAACTTTCATATGAAGAATTGTTGCTTATTTCTGAGAATATCCATGACTTGTATAGGAAGTTGAAAAAGAAGCATGCTAAGCTTAATGTTGAATTTAATTCTTTACAAACTGAGCATGCTAACTTAGTTAAGGAAAGTTCTGATTTAGATAGAGATCATATGCTACTTCTTGATGAGTTTGATGCATTAAATAAGAAGCATATTGCACTAATTGAAGCGCATGAATCCTTGAAAACATCGCATATTGAAATAGATGTAGAGTTTGAAAAACTAACGGTAGTAGCAAAGGAGGTAGATCATAATGAGCATTTGTTATTCTGGCAAGTCGATGGATTGACATATCAAAATAATACATTTAAATAAAGAATAAAAGAACTAGAAAATGAAATTGCATCACTCACATTAGGCCATCCTAGCAAACTACCAACACAGCATGTATCACAAAACTTTAGGAAGAGACACCACCACCCACATAGATTAGTAAACGCATTTCCTAGTGTTAGGTGTTTCTCTTGTGGCATGTTAGGTCACATAGCCCGCACATGCACAATTCACCGTAGGACACACTTAGTATGGAGACCTAAACTGCATCCATCACAGCATAACATGCATACATCTCATTCATGCAAGCATAAGGAGGAACCCAAACTCACTTGGGTTCCCAAATCTAATCTTTGAATGAAATTGTAGGGTTGCTCTCACAAAAGACCTAGTGAGAGCATGTGGTACCTGGATAGTGGCTGCTCGCGACACATGACTGGAGATATGAAGAAGTTCATCCTACAGGAGACCAAAACTGGAGGAAAAGTAATGTTGGGAGACAACACTACCAGGAAGGTGATAGGCTCAGGTATCGTTGGTAATGCTAAAAAATTTTTAATTGAAAATGTTTTACTAGTTGATGGTTTGAAACATAATTTACTTAACATTAGTCAACTGTGTGACAAAGGTTTTGATGTTAAATTTTTAACTGATAGATGTCTGATTAGTTTATTTGATGAAATAATTTTAGAAGAAAAACGAATGAACAATGTTTACATGTTAGACCTTGATTGCATTGATAGCTCAAAATCATTCTGTTTGAAAACAATAGTTGATGACTCGTGGCTATGGCATAGGAGACTATGCCATGCTAGTATGAAAACTCTTAGAAACATCACTCATAAAAACCTAGTTAGAGGTGTACCTAAATTAAACTTTACCAAGGATCACTTATGTGATGCTTGCCAACTAGGAAAACAAGTCAAATCATCCTTTCACTCAATTAGAGATGTGATCACCTCTAAGCCACTAGAAATTCTTCACATGGACTTATTTGGACCCGTTAGTACAGCCAGTCTAGGTGGAAAGAATTATAGATTTGTGATTGTAGATGACTTCACAAGATTTACTTGGGTAAGATTCTTAGCACACAAAAATGAGTCTTTTGAGGAATTTAAAGTTTTCTCCACATGGATTCAACGAAAATTAGGTTGTGAAATATCAACAATCCATAGTGATCATGGTGGAGAGTTCCAAAATGATAGGTTTGAGTCATTCTGTCAAGAGATAGGAATAGAACATAATTTCTCAGCTCCTAGAACACCCCAACAAAATGGCATAGCATAAAGGAAGAATAGAACTTTGATAGAAGCTGCTAGGGCAATGTTAGCGGAGTATACCCTTCTTAGATACTTTTGGGCAGAGCAGTCAACACAGCCTGTTATGTTTTAAACAGAGTAAACATTAGATCAAAGCTGAATAAAACTCCATATGAACTCCTTAAGGGTAGAACACCAAACCTTTCACATTTACATGTTTTTGGGTGTAAGTGCTTCATCTTAAATAATGGTAAACATCCCTTAGGAAAATTTGATCCCAAGTCTGATGAGGGTGTCTTCTTAGGATATTCTTCTGTAGGTAAGGCCTATAGAATTTTTAATACGAGAACCCTTGTAGTAGAAGAATCCACCCATGTGGTATTTGATGAATCAGATAAGCCCTCAGAATCTAAAGTTGAAGATGATGAAATAGAGGCAATTCAAGGAGTAGAGACTATGACCTTAGGAGAAAGGGTCGAACCTCAGGAAGATTTGCCTAGAGAATGGAGATATTCTTCTAGTCATCCTAAAGAGTTAATTTTAGGAGACCCTTCAGAAGGTGTAAGAACTAGGCATGGACTTAGGAAGGAGGTTAGTCATTCAGCATTCATCTCTATGATAGAACCTACAAGTATAGATCAAGCCTTAGGAGATGAATTTTGGATTCTAGCAATGCAAGAAGAGCTGAACCAATTCACCAGGAATGATGTTTGGGAGTTAGTCAAGAGACCTAAGGAACAAAGTGTTGTTGGAACAAAATGGGTCTTCAAGAATAAGGTGAATGATTCAGGAACAATAATAAGGAATAAAGCAAGACTAGTAGCTAAGGGGTACAACCAAATTGAGGGGATAGACTTTGAAGAAACCTTCGCCCCGGTTGCTAGATTAGAAGCCATAAGAGTGCTCTTAGCTTTTGTTTGCTTCAAGAACTTTAAATTATATCAAATGGATGTAAAGAGTGAATTTTTGAACGGGGTAATTAAGGAAGATGTCTACGTTGAGCAACCCCCCGGATTTGAAAGTTCATAATTTCCAAACCATGTATTTAAATTAAAGAAGGCACTGTTTGGATTAAAGCAAGCACATAGAGCATGGTACGAAAGACTTAGCTCATTTCTTTTGGACAGAGGATTTAAAAAGGGTAGTGTAGATACTACACTCTTTTTACAAAAGGTCAAAGAAGAAATTCTCATTATTCAAATATATGTGGACGACATCTTGTTTGGATCTTCGGATAAAAACTTATGCGATGAATTTTCAAAAATAATGAGTAATGAGTTTGAAATGAGCATGATGGGAGAACTTAATTACTTTCTTGGCTTTAGTGTAAAACAAATGGATAATGGAACCTTTCTTAGCCAATCAAAGTATATTAAGGATATTTTAAAGAAATATGAAATGGATAGTGCAAAACCCATGAACACCCCAATGAGTTCGACAATCCAATTAGATAAAGATCCTAGTGGAAAATCAGTAGATCAGAAAAAATATAGGGGAATGATTAGATCCCTTCTTTACCTGACTGCCAGTAGACCGGACATAATATTTAGTGTGTGCCTTTGTGCCCGTTTCCAAGCCGATCCTAAAGAGTCTCACTTAACTACTGTCAAAAGAATTCTTAGATATCTACTAGGCACCCCAAACTTAGGAATTTGGTATCCCAGACACAGCACTTCCTTTGAAATCCTAGGGTACTCAGATTCTGACTTTGCAGGATATATGATAGATAGAAAAAGCACCTCTGGTACCTGCCAATTCATAGGACAATCATTAGTTTTTTGGTCCAGTAGGAAGCAAAACTCAGTAGCACTTTCTACAGCCGAGGCAGAATATATTGCAGTAGGAAGTTGTGTTGCATAAGTACTATGGTTAAAATAACAAATTCTTGATCTTGGACTACCTGTTGGAACCATCTCGATCATGTGTGATAACACAAGTGCAATTTGTATCTCTAAGAACCGAATTTAACACTCTCGAACGAAACACATAGACATTAGACACCATTTCATTAGAGATCACATCGCTAAGGGAGATATAGAATTACATCACATCGCTACAGGAGATCAATTGGCAGACATATTCCCAAAACCTCTAGCTTTCGACACCTTTAGCACCTTGAGGACTAGATTAGGTGTCATAGATATAACTGCATAATATATATATATAATAAATATATATATATATATATATATATATATATATATATATATATATATAATAAATAAATAAAAAAATTTGTAATAGGGCTGCTCCTGATCATCACACACTCATCGTACTGTACGACCTACATCGTACTGTACGATACATCTCAATCTACATGCCGTCCCCACAAGCAGATTTCAGCTCTGTTGATCATATTGTACGACCTACATCGTACTGTACGATATTCATCCCGCATAATTGCCTACCGTATTATACGATATCTCTTCTTCGTACAATACGATCCACGTCAGCAACGGATTGGTACAAATTAAATTCGGTTGGTACGACATTATTATGTATCGTACTATACGATACATATATTTCGTACGGTACGATCCACATCAGCACACAGAATAAATATGAGTTAAAGCTGTTCGGTACGATATTTATTATGTATCGTACTGTACGATACACCTGTTCGTACAGTACGAAACTTTTGGTCAAAAGTCATACTTAGGGCCTCGGGACGATCGAAATTCGCATGATCGTACTATACGATACTTATCGTACTATACGATTTGACTGCCTTTTCCTGAAACGACCGGTCAGAATATTTATTGTCTATCGTACTGTACGATCCCATATCGTACAGTACGATTTCCAAAATTCCCTATAAGTACTCTTGCCTAGGCCATTCTTTTCACTCAAACCTCTCCTCACTCAGCCCTTCACTCAGTTTTCGTGCCCTCTTGCAATGTCTAAACGAGGTCGGATGACTGATGGAATCTCGTCCTCGTCGAGTCGCCAACCTGCTCGTTTTCTGAACACTGAAAATGAGGAAGCCTACCACTGATATAAAGCCTGCAAAATTTCTCCTTCAAAAATGCTTAATCAGACTGCTCTCAATTTTGAGGTAATGGGCCTCTTTGCTTCCACCACCTTCAAATTCCTACTCACCCTGGCGTTTCCCTATAATTCTAAACTTCTCTTTGAATTTCTCGCCAACCTCACTTACACCGTTGACAACACCACTTTTCACTCTTTTGTTTGTGGCCGCAACATTGAAATCACTAGAGCCGACATCGCCCAATATATTGGGCTGTCCACAGAAGGACCTATGGTTCGCTCTTTTCTTACCGACGAATTTGATTGGAGCGATGTTAATAGAGTCCTTAGGAATACTACTTTTCATCAACACCAACCTCTTGTTCAATCCTTAACTCGAAATGCCCGTATAATTCAACATGTTCTTCGAACCTCCATCATACCCAAAGGTGACGATCATATCAATCTGACCCCGACCTTATCCGTCGCTACCTATCTTATTATGTCCAACATTAAGTTTGATGAGGTTGATTTAATTAGCAACTATATCCGCCACATGACTTTTATTCGTCTACCTACCACTTGACAGAAACAAAATCTGGCTCTTGGTCACCTAATAGGATATATCCTCCACAATAAATATCAATTATCCTACCCTGGTGAACCCGACATTCTTCCTATTTTTTATACGGATGCTTCCTTCCGTATTCTCTTTCATCGAGGACACGAGCCTGAAGAACTAGTCTTTGATGAAGAAGAAGGAGAAGATGCCCCAGCCGCAGCTCCAGCTCGACCACGACGCCAAGCCACACCCCGAGCACCTGCACCAGCGCCAGCACACCCTAATGATGATTTAGTCGCACGCTTCGACCAGCTGCAGACTCGTCTCGACATGCATATTCAAGAATAACATCAGCAACATGAGACTGATATGCAATGGTTTGGAGAACGTTTTACTGCAATTGATCACCGCTTCGATGCTCTATTTCATTATTTTCAACCAAATCCACCTCCACCACCAACTGATCAGGACCCGTCTGCTTAGATTGTTTGTGTTTGCATTGTAGTTTTTCTTCTTTTGCTTTTTGCCTTTAGTTGCTCCTCCTTTTTGTGCTGTCAAAAGGGGGAGAAGTTTGTTGTACCTATTGTTATGCCTGTTATCTAAATGCATTCCTTTTGTTTTGTACTTGCTTTTGGTATCCTATTTTTTTTCTCTTGTAATTATTATATATATATATATATATATATATATATATATATATATATATATATATATATATATATATATATATATATATATATATATATATAACAAAAGAAATGTTCTTCGTTCTTACTTACAACAAATTATTTGACATCATCAAAAAGGGGTAGATTGTTGCAACCCATGACCCCGAGTTTGAGATTTTGATGATGCAGAATAATGAGTGCTTTGGAACAACTTTTCATTGAATATTATTTTATTTGCTATTGTCCTTGAGTACTAACATTTCAGGAAGATCACAAGTGACTCAGGATGAAAGGAAGACTCAAGACCGGGTAGATTAGGAGTATGAGTCAGACATTGTACTTTTCTATTTATTTTATTTTTTACTTTATTGAGTCTGGCCACAAAATACATAAGAGCAAGAGCAACCATGCACACACACAGGGGGAGAGTTTGTTTTTTAACTGCAAAATATAATTTAATTTCTTCTCTGTAGATCGTACTGTACGATTGTAATTCGTACCGTACGATCCAAGCTATGTGGATGATTCTATGAATAGATCGTACTGTACAAATATCTTCGTACTGTACAATATGTTCAGATCTAAAACCCTAGCCGTAGTTTAGTTTAAGTAAGTGATTTTGCGCCGTTCGTACTATACGATCTATTTTAAATACTTACTTAAATTAACCCTGTGATTAGTGCATGTAATCCATGCCTAATTATATTTTGAACATCGTACTGTACGATAGTGATCGTACCATACGATGAACAGAGACGACATCTGGTCGTCCAGACCATCGTCCTGTATGAATAGTATTTTGTGGATCGTACAGTACAATATTATATCGTACAGTACAAATTGTTTTTAAATTGTTCGTACATCTTCGTACCAGGATGAAGTCTATTTATGAATATCGTACTGTACGATGTTGAATCGTGCTGTACGAATAGTAACGGCTACTTTTGAAATCAGAGGTTTTTGGAGCCCGTTTTAGATGTTAATCTCGTCCTTTTTCAGTAAGATTTTACAGAGAGGGTGAATGTGATTAGAGAGGGATTCCAAGGGAGAGAGCTCTAGAGAAGTTCTTTAGGGTTGAGAGAGGAAGGAGAAGGTGAGCGTTGTGAGGGAGAAGAGGTGTGAGGGAGATCACACGGTTGCTCCAAGTTCTGCATCTTGCTCCTCCTGTGGCCCTAGAAGGATTTGAGGGAGGATCTCCAAGGGAAAGGCTCGTCTACATCAGTTACCTCGAGGTTCTCTGCCTTCTCAAGGAGGGAGAAAAACGAGAAGGTTCTCTACCGTCGCCAGGAGGGCGAAAATAGAGTTTGGCACTCCACGTCGGGTTGGTGAAAGGGAGGTTTGTAAAGGCTTCTCTGCCTTGCCGAGGGGGGCAAAAGGAGAACTATTTTGATAGTGAAAATCCCGGAGCGGAGGACTCCGGGGAGTGGACGTAGGTCATATTTTTACCGAACCACTATAAAAATTCTTAGTGTGTTTTTTCCTTATCGGCATTTACGTTTTACTTGCTTTTAATTTTTCATAACTATTGCATTGTGGAATTTGTGGAAGAAAACTTGCTTAAAAGTTTGTTGTAAAATTTTAAAAATAACAAAAATATTAGAACTCTTGTTTAGGATTATTTTTATTAAGAAAAAGATTTTCACAATTCACCCCCACCCTCTTGTCACTTAGTAATTCCAGAGGTGTTTTTGTAAGGGCTTCTCCGCCTAGCTGTGAGGGCTAAAGGAGAGTCACATTGGTATTGCAATACTCGGAGGGCGCCTCCATGGAGTGGACGTTGGTCAAGTTGATCGAACCACTATAAACCCTTGTGTTCTTTTTTTCTACTTCCGCACTTTAATTTTCTGCACTTATTTTTTTGTGGTGATTTTAGTTTGTGATAATATTTCTTTTAGTTTAAAGATTTTTTAAAATACCAATTCACCCCCCCCCCCCCTCTTGGTTAGCCTCGGGACAAGTTCATAGGTTCTAACATCCCTAATGAACTTTCATGAATCAAAGTCTTCTATCAAATCTGGATAGATTGGATTCACTTTGATATGCTGGTTCTTAAACCATACATTTACCGAACCTATATTGCCTTGATTCGGTAAAGAGATTTTATCGTTCACCTTTTGATTAATAATTCCAGAATTTGTACCATCATCATTCTTTGACTTATCCAATTTAAAATTCAAAATCTCCTGATTATCCGCTTCAGCCAAAGGTAAATTAGAAAATCTGTTTACCTTCAGCTTACACCCAATGGATGATGAGGCCTCTGAGTCATTCGCCGCTCCAGCCAACAAATTCTTTGAAGGAGAGGAAAGTGACACCGTCGCCTTCTTCTTTCCCATAATCTCCAAGGTTTCTTTTCCTTTGCCCAATACCAAAAATGCATTGTTATTCGGAATTAAACGACCTTCCTTGATCACCAAAGGCATTTTCTTTACCCAGATTTCCTGATTCCTGAAGCTTCTGCCTTTGGATTCACCATGAAATAAATCATTGGGAATCACGGCAGAATGGAGATTTGAGGTATTTCGGTCATCAGGAAAGGATGGCCGGCGATCCTCTGAAACCATACAAGCCTAACCAGGAAAATAGGTTCGAAAAAAAATTGAAAAAGCAAAATTTTTTCTTACTAGAAATCCAAGAGCTTCTTCTCATCCGAAATTCCATTTCTCTAATTGATGATATTGTTTGGAGTCGAATATTATTTTTTAAATATAATGAGTTGAAATTATATAATTTATGATTTTTTTATTTATCATTAAAAAAAAATTTACTGCATGAGATGAGTTCTTTTATAACTCGTATGTCTCACACACATGTGCTCTATGGCTTCGTATGTTACCTGGATTAACTTTAACTAACCTAACCACCATAAGTGAACTTAGGTGACTATAGATAGCCCTAGGTTATTTGTAGCACCCTAAGCATAGCTTAGCTTATACTACTTTTTTATGTATAATTATGTATAACCCTAGGTGGTTTTCATAACTTTTGATAGACCTTAGTGGTCTTAAGTGAGTTATGCATGGCTCACTCTAAGGATGTGTGACTTTGGTCAGCCATGCTTTAGTTAAACCATTGATAATGGACTACATCAATGACTTTAGTCTATTCCGTAGTTTGAGCCTAAAGATTCTTAGTGATTGATCAATATTGTTGATTTATCTCCCCTAAGTTTGATCAAGATCCTATCAATTAAACATCGACCTAATCTTTTTTCCTAACAATACTTACAAGGATTCGTTAGCCTACCTTAGCAAGAACTTGAAATTCATATGCAAATTATATTATCTTATTTTATTATATGTTTCAATATATCATTAGAGCATACTCAAATGCTAAGTAATTAGACTAGATGTTTTACCTTACTCTTAGTCATAGGAAACTTTCCTACTTATGAATATTTTTCTAGTTGGGTTCTAAATGAGGACTTCGACTAGCTTGCCTATTTTGTTATAGGCATAGTTGTTTAAATATTTGTTGACTATACATAATGAGTGTTACATGGGCCATTGTAACTTCTTATATGAAGATCATTCTCTTAGGCAATGCTAGATATTTATTGGAACTAAAGATCATGGACTAACACCGAGCAAACAAGAAAGACGTAAGATTAACCAACAAAACCTGGAAAAGAAAATCATCAAATTCAGAAATTTTTCAAATCCCCAAGAAGTATTTACAACCAATAACTATTTTTTTAAGTAAATAAAGAAATAGATATTAAAGGAATATAAGAAATAATAGAAAATAAATAGAAAATACAACGGATCTATGATGTTGAATACTTGGAATTGCCTAGTGAATTCCTTGGTCGAATGTTATATAAAATGTCTACTATGGTAACAGCTTCCCACCTATCTCTGGATTGAGATACTAAGGGGAAAGGATGGTGTAGTTCATGGACAACACTATTTCTTTCAATAGAAAATCAAAAGAAATTAGTGGATAAATGCTCAATAACAAGAATGTTTGTTATGAAGGAAAAAATTGGACAATGAAGGCTTGATGTAGGTGTGGTTCTTCTATTCTTCCAACAAGATGTTTGTTAGGCTTCTTGGAACATATAATTCCTTCTAATTATTGGCATAATCCATGGAGGAGTCAGATTTGACACTTTCGATTTAATGGACGAATTGGCTTACCTAAACCTAGGTTTTATTCTCAATCATCTATAACAACAACCAGAGCTATTAACATTTCAATTCATAAAGCTAATATCAATCAACTTTATTTTCTAAAAACAAAATTACAATAATCCAGACTATATAAGTTTATACATCATACAAGTAAAAGCTGGATTATAAAATGTACCTTGCTAACTAAAATCCTACCTCTACATCTAGTCTACTCAGCAAGACCTTTACCTTTCTCCTAAAGTATAAAAAGAAATATAATTAACGCATACAACTTAGTAGACTTCTTATCATGACGCATCATAGGTCACAATATTCAAATTAAAAGATAAAATTGTAATTAAAAAAAAAATAAATAGCATTAAAGTACTAGAATAATAGTAGATAGTGAAATATTTTCTTAGTATACTTAATATTTTAACTTACTTGCAATTATCTTTCATAGAAATTTTTAGATACTTCACGGAATACTTGGCCTCATATATTCACTTGCAGTTGACTTTCATATTTCATCAGAGTTCATACGAATTTTAGAATTACCAACATTTATTTTAGATACTTACTTTACTTAATTTATTAATGCAAATACAATGCAATTATCCTCATGCATGTCTCGATGCCTGCTTATAAGTCTACTTCCACTTATTTATCTATTTTTACCTCTCATACTTGCATAGCAAGTGGAGCAAAAAGCCCTCTCACCTCTATCTAATGCAAATGGGTAAAGGAATAAATAAAGTGTCACATAACCTCCCACACTTGCTTTGTGAAACCCTTTAAGTAAAAGAAGTTTAACTCTTAAACATTAAGACACCTTTTGGTACAATAGTTGGTATTTCTTTTAAGAAACACTGCAGTTAAGCATGCTCATTCTGGACCAATTCTAGATGAGTGACATGTTGAGAAGTTACACCAATAAGACAAAATCATGAGACCCATTGGCCAAAGAGGATAGTATCTTAATAGTTAAAAGTTTGGGCTATAACAACTAGTATCAGAGTAATAAACCAGCAAGAAGATGAGATTAATTATTATACAAGATAAAGTGTTATGTCATGGAAGCCACCTCTTGAACCCTGTATAGGACAAAGTGCTACATGATGTGAGCCACCACTTGAACTTGTAAGGGCCATCTTTAGAATCTTATATGCCCTAGTGGATAATTCTGGGATAATGATGCTAACGAGGATGTCAATTAGTTAAGGGTGGGAGATTGTGAAAATACTTAAGTAAAAAAAGCTAAACTCTTAAAAATTGAGCCATCTTTTGGTGTAATGATTGGAATTTCATTTAAGAAACTCCATAGTTAAGTGTGTTCATCACAAAGCAATTATGGGATTGGTGATCTACTAGGAAGTTACACCAACATGACAAAACTATAAGGTCCATAGGCCAAAGAGGACAATATCTCGATAGTTAAGAGTTTGGGCAATTGCATACTTTTTAGTAAGTGGAGCTAGAATCTCTCCCATATTTGCTTATAGTAGATGGGCTAGAGGAGTATATTTAGGGTTCTTCTCACATAACAAAAGAGGAACTTCTTTCACATATCAGAACAACTCAAATGCCATGTTATGCTCAATGCAAATAAAATATAATAGTGATTGAGTTCCACATAATGCATAAAATGCCTAATAAAAAGCCATATTGCGTGCATATCAGTCTACTTGCTAAACTTTTCCTGATTCACTTCTAATTTTAGAAGGGCTTTCACATGAACATTTTAAGACTTGCAAATAACTATTACAATTAACAGAAGCCTCAATTGGAATGTACACTCAGAAATTCACATAGGAAAAATTAGCCGGTGAAAAATTAAATTTCATATAGTTAAAACATTCACAATAGAGAATATAATAACATATAAAATGTACAAGGTGAAAACTTCATAAAACCTGAGAAAAACATATTTTAATCCATAAATTTTTATAAATTAATAGGAATGGAAGTCAAAGATAGGAATTCATAAGCCTTCCGCAAGCTCTATAATTTCTCCAACTAGCTTGAAGCTCACAACCGGTGCTGTAGTCTCCAAAATCTCTCTCTCTCTCTCTCTCTCTCTCTCTCTCTCTCTCTCTCTCTCTCTCTCTCTCTCTCTCTCTCTCTCTCTCTCTCTCTCTCTCTCTCTCTCTCTCTCTCTCTCTCTCTCTCTCTCTCTCTCTTTATTTCTCTTTCCTCTTATCACTTTTCCTTCTCCTCATCTCTTCTCTAACAAGGTGGTTGAGGAATGATTTTGGATGAAATGGTTTTAGATATTTAAATATAATAACTCCACTATTTTTATTTAGCACCACAGTGCCTAACTTCCCAATGTGGTAGTGCTCCCAAAGAATCTTCTAGATGCTCTTAGAATATGGTCAACTAAGATCCAACATCACAATGACACTTTTCAAGTGATGTGGTGCATACTCAAATATAGTTTTGTCTAAAAACTTGAAAGCTCTGAGAACGGAGCTGCTAACCCTGGCACCCTGATACCCATAGAGAAATTTCAAAATTTTAAATTTTCATTTGTTAAACTCTAAACCTTAGTTACTTTCTATCTTATTCAACCTTTTAAGACTCATAATTATTAATAAACTTAAAATTAATGACCATTAATAGAAAATTACCAAAATTATCATCCTTAACATTTCAAATCTACATTACAGTTAGAATATATCAAAAAATGACTTTCTCATCTCTGCATCTTTCTCTCAGGTTGCCTATCTCTCTCTCTCTTATCTATAGTTCCACTGAACCTTGACCATTAGAATCTTTCTATTTCTAAATAGCTTAACATTAAAAGTCATGATACATTCATGTTATTCGTTATAAATCAAATTTGGTTGCACTTTCACTTCAGCTTTTGGAACTCTATGATTTATATTCGATGCACATTTCATCAACATTGAAATAAGAAATACATTATGAATATTAATCATATAGTCTGGCAAAAATGACCTATAATTAGATTTCCCAATCCTCTTAGTCACCTCAAAAGGTCCAATATATCAAGGGGTGAAATTATTATATATTCCAAATCTACTTACACCATTCATCGGGATGACCTTTAGATACACAAAATCACCCACTTGAAATTCCACAAAATTATCTTTCGGGTCAAAGTATGTTCTTTATTTGTCCTAAGCTACTTCTAACCTTTTTCCTAATCTATATGTTCTTCATAGTAGCACTATTTACCAACTCATAACCAATTAACCTTTTTTTATTCTACCTTAGTTCAAAATAATAGTGTTCTACACCTCCTTCCATACAGGGCTTCATAAGGAGACATACCAATACTTTCTTTGATGATATTAGTATAAGCAAACTCAATGATCAGAGGTATATGGTCCACCCAGCTCCTCCAACATTCAAAACACAAAACCTCAATAGATCTTCCAAAATCTGAAAAGCCCTTTTAGACTGCCCATTCATCGTGGTATTAAAATTAAATTTCATCCTCATACCGTTTTGAATACCTTTCTACAATATTGAGGTAAACCTACCATCACGATTAAAATAATAACCTTAGGAATTCTATATAGTTTAATAATCACTTTCACATATAACTATGCTAATTTATCAATAGAATCAGTTTGCCTCATTAGAGAAAAATGAGCAGACTTTGTCATTCTATCCACAATCACCCACACTATATCACGACCTTGTCTAGACTTGGGAAATTCCATAGCAAAATTCATAGTGATATCCTCATATTTCCACTTAGGAATAGGTAATGGTTGAATAGTCCATTGGGCCTCTAGTGATCAGCTTTCACCATCTAACATACTTAACTTTATCACTTCTTGCTTTAATCTAGGCCACCAAAACATGCATTTTAGATCATGATATATTTAATTATTTCTTGCATAAATAATGTACTCAGATTAATGGGCTTTATGCAAAATCTCTCTCTTCATATTACCACCATATAGGACCCATAACCTGCTACCACAAGAAAAATAGTAAGGCTCATATACAATAGAAGTAAAAATAGTTGTTGCAAATCTATTTTTCATGGCTTATGTTTTGATGATTGACAAACAATACTTTTCTTGGATAGCTTGTTGCTTCTAACTTTTCAGGAATCGACGATCGGACAATCAAAAAGGAGCCAAGTTCAGGAATGCGTAGGTTTAGGGTTGAGTCAGTCTGTACTTTTGTTTTTTACCTTTTGAGTCCTCTTGTAATAGTCAAAAAAGACTGATACTTTGTAACCCTTCACACACACACTTGAGAGAATTAGAAATTCTGTTTTTACTCATATCGGCCAGGACGATATCTTGGATCGGCCTGGACGATCTGCTTAAAACAGAAAGTCTAATTAAGGATTCTTGATTAAGGCAGCCAACGTTAACCGATCGTCCTGGACGATACGTGTATCGGCCAGGACGATAAGCTCAAAACAGAAAGAAGTTGCCGCCATAGACAAGTATGGTATAGTGTATCTTTAAATTATCGGCCAGGACGATCCTCGGATCGGCCTGGACGATATTAACAAATTATACCATAATTGTTCAGGAAATTAAGGAAGTAATTAAGGATGATTGATACGATCATATCGTCCTGGACGATCGCAGGATCGGCCAGGCCGATATAGTCAAAAACTTAAGTTACTTCAGGACGATCTGTATCGGCCAGCCCGTATTCAGGGCTATTGTCAGGACGATTTTCCTCTGATTTGAACTGATCGGCCAGGACGATCGTGAGATCGGCCTGGACGATAAAGCTATTTTTCAATCGTCCAGATGAGCATTCAGGGCTATGCTCTGGCCGATCTTCATTGATTTATACTGATCGGCCAGGCCGATGTCCAGATCGGCCTGGACGATAAAGTCGGCAACTTGCAATTAATGAGCTCCTTTGAAGCTCTTCTATTTAAGAGCTCTTGTTCAACGTTTTTCAAGACCTTTGGCTGCTGCCTTGACCTGAGAAGACCTTGAGGAGAGAAAGAGAGAGAGAAGAGAGAGAGGATCTTGTGAGGGGAGCTTGTGAGGGGTTTCACAAGGGTTGCTTCAAGGATCTCTCTGCGTCGTCTTCGTCTAGAGTTTCTCGTCCGTGGAAGGGTCGGTAGAGGTAAGGAGTTGTGCTTTTGGTTCTGGTTCTCTGCCAGCTTCAGGAGGAAGCAAAAGGAGATAGGTTCTCTGCCTTGCCGGGTGGCAAAAAGGAGATTCTTGTGAGGGTTTCTCCACCTAGCCGTGGGGGCTAAAGGAGAGTCACTTTTTGTTTAGTGCAATACTTGGAGGGTGCCTCCAAGGAGTGGACGTAGGTCGAGTCGACCGAACCACTATAAATCTCTGAGTTTCTTTTCTTGCTTCCGCACGTTTAATTCCGCATTATTTTCGTGGTGTGATTTGGTTTTATGTGACTTTATTTCTTTGTTTAAAAACGAAGTTTTTAAAATACCAATTCACCCCCCCTCTTGGTTAGTTTGGGACTAAGTTCATAGGGCTTAACATCCCCATCGAACTTTCAAGTGGTATCAGAGCTTGTTTCGAAAATTAAAGTTTAAAAACTTTTGAATTTGATCCATGTCTAACTTTGGGAATCGCAACACTACGGAAGGGTATTCTATTACCCGACCTCCTCTGTTCGATAACCTACCTTTTGATTTCTGGAAAACTCGCATGTCAACTTTTTTACAATCTACTGATTATCGCATGTGGATGCTTATTCAAGAAGGTTATTCTCCACCTTCTCGTGAAATTAACGGTTTTAAAACTGAAGTTGCTTTTACCGAATGAACTTTTGATGAACGAGATTTAGCTCAATTGAATGCGAAATGTTTGAATTGCTTTTTCTGTGCTTTAAAATCTGAGGATTACATGCGTGTTTCAACTTGCAAAACTGGTAAAGAAATTTGGGATAAATTGTGCATTACTTATGAAGGCACTAATGAAGTTAAACAATCCCGTTTAAACATTCTCTTGCATGACTACGAACTTTTTCGTATGAAACCTCATGAATCAATTTCTGACATGTACACTAGGTTTACTCAGATTGCTACCTCATTGCATGCACTAGGAAAAGAACTCTCGAACTATGAAAAAGTTAACAAGATTTTGAGATGCTTGCCTTCATCCTATGATGCAAAAATTACTGCAATCACTGAATCTAAAGATTTAAACACCTATTCTATTGATAACTTGCTTGGCTCACTCATTGCTTACGAGCAAGGGGTGAATCAAAGAAATCTTGATACAGGTGAGAAGAAAAAGGAGAAAACAATTGCATTGAAGGCACACAAATCGGATTCTGAATCTTCCGGGTCTGAAAGCGATGGAGTTGCCTTCATCACAAGGCAATTCAAAAGCTTTCTAAGGAAGAACACAAGCATCATCAAAGTTGGAGAAAAGGTAAGGATCATAAACATACTAAAGGATCTTCTGATGTTGTTTGTTTTGAATGCAGGAAACCGGGACATGTAAGAGCCGATTGTCCTACACTTCAAGATCATTCAAGCAAGGAAAAGGAAAAAGGTGAGGAAAAAGCTAAGTCTAGGAAAGAGAAAAAGAAATCCAAAGAGGCTTCTGGGCAGAATCTGGTACTGATTCCTCTGAGACTGAACCAGAGGAAGAGACTACAAACTTGTGTTTCATGGGAGAAAATCAAAGTGATGAGGAAGAGGTATGTAGACCAACCTATGATGAATTATTTGAAATTTGTGAAAAAATCCATGCATCATATAGGAAATTAAAGAAAACTCATGCTAGCCTAAAATTAGAACATTCAAATCTACAAAAAGAGCATGAAGTTTTTCTCAAAGATCATGCAACGATTGATTCAAATCACATGGCTCTCCTTGATGAATTTGATGAATTAAACAAGAAGCATTTGGATTATTTGATAAAAGCAATGCATTAAAAGCTTCACACACCTCACTTAAATGATGATCTTAAGAAATCTAAAGAGATTGAGAAAAATTGAGGATTGAGAATGATGCATTAGAACTACCTTGAGATTCAAAATGATTTGGAAATATGTAAGAAAGCTAGGATGACACCAACTTTAATCAAAGGCCAGAACCTAGGAAGAGGCATTTTTACTCAAATCATTTAAGAAAAACCTTTTCCTGGAGTTCAATGTTTTTCTTGTGGCATGCTAGGACACATCTCACACACTTGCACAGTTCACCACAGTACACATTGGGTATGAGACCTAAGATGCATGATTCAATACATACCTGCATCTGCATTGCACTCTACATTTCCTAAGAAGGAGCCCAAAGCTGTTTGGTTTCCTAAAACTGACTGTTGTTGAGTCTTGCAGGAGTGCTCTCACCAAGAGACCTCGTGGGAGCATAGGATAACTGAACATAAGGAGGCTTGCAGCTCAATTGCTAAAATCCGCTGTTTTATCACTTGCTTGATATTTTTTTTGTGATTTTTTTGGTTTTTGTGTTTACTCTTTGTTGTCTTTAGTTTGCTTATTTTGTGTTTTTGTCTTTCACTTTGTCTTTATCTTTTGGGCTTCCATATGATAAAACTTCTCAAGCTTTTAAATACTAGAGTTTCTTGGAGATAGGGTTTAGCCTTTTAAAATAGTTAAAGGAAGTAAAACTGTGATGTTTTTTCCTTATTCTGACTTGTTTAGTGCATGATTTTTCTTTTATAAAACAAAAGTCTAAACTCAGTTTAACCATGACTTTTTAAGATATCCTTCTAATCAGATTGCTACATTAAATCATCTATGCGTAATAGTCAAAATTCTTTGATATCATTCAAGCTTTTGAAATCTTACCATTGTAGTTATGCACGGGTTTTTGATTTTGTGTTGTGGATTGTTCTTCCTATGTTAGAGAGAGAGCCCCTATTCTCTAATATTTGGAGGATATACTCACAACTAAGTTTTTTTTTTTAAGGGTATCTATTAAGAGTTATTAGCTTGCAGAGATAAAAAGGAAAGAGGCCAATGAAGCCAAATTGAAAAGAAAACTATATACACAAAAGTGTATCAAAAATCAAAAGATGCTCAAAGAGCCAATAAAAGTAAAAAGAGGCATAAAATTAGCCCACTAATTGCAAGCTATCATCTCTTTGGTAAAACTCTTAAAACTTAGAAAACTCATTAATCATGTGATACGTTCAAAGATTTGATTTCAAATTCCATGATTGAGAAAAACTATTTTGGTTTATTATTTATAAGATACTTTAGTTGTTAACAAGTCTTGATTGGATCTTCTTAAAACCTCTTGTGTTATTCCAAGTTAGGACTCTGTTGTTTTTAAAAGATTTTTTTTCACTGAAGAATGTCCGATTTAGGGTTAATGAAATCAGTTTTTTCTACCTTCCTCTAATTGGATTTTGTTAAACCTCTTGATCTCCTAAAAACTTCAAAAATTTAAATTCAAGAAAAGAATTCTCATATGATGCCTTCATAAAACAAAAAAAAAATATAGAAAAATTAAAATCCAAAAATATTTGGTGTTTGTTTTATTTTTATTTTTTTTTGTGTGTTTTTTACTGTCTTTTCTTTTGTTTTATTTTTGAGGGACTTGATCATCACCATTCCTTTCTTGATTTCAATTTCAAGTCACATCGGCCTGGCCGATATTTATATCGTCCTGGCCGATAGGACAAATTCTTTCCAAAATCCATCTGCTGACCTTTTTTCTGTGCTTAATGAAACTCATCGTCCTGGACGATACAGTATCGTCCTGGACGATTTGATCAAAACTCATGATGATAGTCCTGGCCGATGCATTCTATGTGCATCGTCCTGGCCGATACACTGGACCGTCCCGGACGATCCACGTGTCAGTACGTTTTTATCTTTAAATTCGGCCCCGGACGATCCATTATTGGACCATCGGCCGGGCCGATCCACTGTTCGTCCTGGACGATACACGTGGCAAGCATTTAAAACGTTTTAACTTCGGCCGGTACGATCAATTATTGTGCATCATCCTGGACGATACACCTAATCGGCCCGGACGATCTGCTTTTTCAACGGTCGTCCGGACTGACTCCTCGGGCCGATAGCCTGTGTCTAATCGGCCTGGCCGATATCTGATCGGCCCGGACGATTGGACCGCCTTTTTGACCAATCGGCCTGTACGTAATAATTGACACATATCGGCCTGGACGATTCCGCGATCGGCCAGGACGATATGGACGATTCTTTAAATATAGGCCGATCCAGCCATGTTTTCTCACAACTCATCCTTTCTCCTTTGATTTTCTGCTTAAAATTCTCTCATATGGCTGGAGGGAAGCGCGTCCGTCAGACCTCTGGAAGTTCCTCGAGGGCAAGGGTTGACCCTCGTTTCCGGGAAGCAGAAGATGAAGCTGCTTATCATCGCTATAAGGAATGTGGAATTACTGTTTCAAGAATTATCAATCCGGCCCACATTTCCTACTCGGTAATGGATCTCTTTGCCCACACTTCCCTTTGCTTCATTCTATCTCTTATTTTCCCTTTTAACTCTGAGTTCCTGTTAGAATTCTTTGCAAACCTCCGCATAAACTCTACCTTCACAGCCCTGTCCTCCTATGTGAATCGACGCCCTGTCGAAATCACATATCAGGACTGTGTTGAACTTTTACAGCTATCCACCACCGGAGATAAGCTGCACCTTATTGCCCCTGACCCTGATTTTGACTGGTCCACGGCAAATCACTTTCTTCGCCAGACCAATGCCCGTTACCATGTTGGAGAGACTAGCTCTTTAGTCAGAGATGCTAGGACAATCCAACATGTCCTTCGCACCTCTGTCATTCCAAAAGCCGGCGACCGTGTCCACATTACCCCTCTTCTTTCCCTCACTACCTTCTACATCATGGCACATAGGGAATTTAACACTGCAGATCTATTTTTTCGTTACATTGATCACCTCACAACAATTCGCGACCCAGGCCACAGAAGAAAGCCAAATCTAGCCTTAGGACACATCATTGCCTATGTCCTTGAAACTAAATATCAACTTCAATATCCCAATCCACCAAACCTCCCAACTCCCTTCTACTCAAACAATTCTTTCAGCAACCTTCACAGTACTCGTCTCCACCCGGATGAACCACGGGAGGCTAGAGAGGAGGAGGCTCCCGCTCCAGCTCCCTTTCCTGACCCTGTCCCTCTCCACCAACATTCACCGGTAGATCAGTTGATTGCAAGATTTGATCGTTGGGAGACCAGGTTTGATGCATATGTTGCTGCCCAAGAGCAGCAACACTCTGAGGACATCGCCCGCTACGAGCATCACCGCGCTGAGGACTTAGCTCGTTTTGACAGTTTCCTCACTCACCAGCAGCAGCAGCATGACCAGGACATCGCCTGGTTCAATGCTCAGTTTACTACCCTTGCCAGCTACTTTCAGCAGCCACCTCCACCTCCTCCATCTGATGATCAGGATCCCTCGTTCTTTTAGTTTGTGTTTTGAGTTATTGTTTCTTGTCTTTTTTAAGTAGTCTTTCGTGATGTTTGTTGTTCTTTTTTAATTTTTTTTTTAACTCTCTTTTTGTGATGACAAAAAGGGGGAGTAGGATAGGATGTGGTAAGAAAAAGTTGATGTTTTTTTTTTAATTATTTTGATTTTCCTACTTGTGTTTTGTCATCATCAAAAAGGGGGAGATTGTTGCAAATCTATTTTTCATGGCTTATGTTTTGATGATTGACAAACAATACTTTTCTTGGATAGCTTGTTGCTTCTAACTTTTCAGGAATCGACGATCGGACAATCAAAAAGGAGCCAAGTTCAGGAATGCGTAGGTTTAAGGTTGAGTCAGTCTGTACTTTTGTTTTTTACCTTTTGAGTCCTCTTGTAATAGTCAAAAAGACTGATACTTTGTAACCCTTCACACACACACTTGAGAGAATTAGAAATTCTGTTTTTACTCATATCGGCCAGGACGATATCTTGGATCGGCCTGGACGATCTGCTTAAAACAGAAAGTCTAATTAAGGATTCTTGATTAAGGCAGCCAACGTTAACCGATCGTCCTGGACGATACGTGTATCGGCCAGGACGATAAGCTCAAAACAGAAAGAAGTTGCCGCCATAGACAAGTATGGTATAGTGTATCTTTAAATTATCGGCCAGGACGATCCTCGGATCGGCCTGGACGATATTAACAAATTATACCATAATTGTTCAGGAAATTAAGGAAGTAATTAAGGATGATTGATACGATCATATCGTCCTGGACGATCGCAGGATCGGCCAGGCCGATATAGTCAAAAACCTTAAGTTACTTCAGGACGATCTGTATCGGCCAGCCCGTATTCAGGGCTATTGTCAGGACGATTTTCCTCTGATTTGAACTGATCGGCCAGGACGATCGTGAGATCGGCCTGGACGATAAAGCTATTTTTCAATCGTCCAGATGAGCATTCAGGGCTATGCTCTGGCCGATCTTCATTGATTTATACTGATCGGCCAGGCCGATGTCCAGATCGGCCTGGACGATAAAGTCGGCAACTTGCAATTAATGAGCTCCTTTGAAGCTCTTCTATTTAAGAGCTCTTGTTCAACGTTTTTCAAGACCTTTGGCTGCTGCCTTGACCTGAGAAGACCTTGAGGAGAGAAAGAGAGAGAGAAGAGAGAGAGAGGATCTTGTGAGGGGAAGCTTGTGAGGGGTTTCATAAGGGTTGCTTCAAGGATCTCTCTGCGTCGTCTTCGTCTAGAGTTTCTCGTCCGTGGAAGGGTCGGTAGAGGTAAGGAGTTGTGCTTTTGGTTCTGGTTCTCTGCCAGCTTCAGGAGGAAGCAAAAGGAGATAGGTTCTCTGCCTTGCCGGGGTGGCAAAAAGGAGATTCTTGTGAGGGTTTCTCCACCTAGCCGTGGGGGCTAAAGGAGAGTCACTTTTTGTTTAGTGCAATACTTGGAGGGTGCCTCCAAGGAGTGGACGTAGGTCGAGTCGACCGAACCACTATAAATCTCTGAGTTTCTTTTCTTGCTTCCGCACGTTTAATTCCGCATTATTTTCGTGGTGTGATTTGGTTTTATGTGACTTTATTTCTTTGTTTAAAAACAAAGTTTTTAAAATACCAATTCACCCCCCCTCTTGGTTAGTTTGGGACTAAGTTCATAGGGCTTAACATCCCCATCGAACTTTCAATAGTATGGTTTGGAAGCAAGTAAAATAGTATAGTGAGGAAACCAGTAATGGTGTTGAATCAATGAAGAATTCATTATGTTAGTACTATCAACTAATAAAAAAAAAGTTATATAAAGCGATAAAATTAAAACATCAATAAAGACTATTAGAATTACATCAATGTAGTAAAATCTTATAATGATGTACACATGCTATCTAGTTATTATATATCAATATCAAAATGGTATCTTAATCACATGCTTAATATATTAGTATTAGTATAGTAAATAAGTAGTATTAAATATTATCCTTATTCGTAATAGTAATAGTAAAATTAGTCGCAACACTAGTAAAATAATATTATAATAGTAAATTTGTACATTAATATTAAATCTATACAGTAATAGAAATAGTGCCTCAATAACATGCATTTTAGTAGTCACATTAAACAAGCAAAAAGTCCAGATTTAAGCTATGCTTTTCCAGTAACATATCAGTATAAGTAAATCATTGGCTTAATATATAAAGTTGTCACTCTTTGCCCGACAGCACCTTATAACTCATAATTAATGAATCACGTGAAATAAGTAAAGGATAACACCAAATTATAGTGTTTAAAGGAAAACCTATCTTCCAACCATCTGATACAAGTTAATCAGTCTTTAACTAATGTAATTGAATAACTAGTCTTTATTTTTTCCCCCATACAAATTATTATCACTGTAATATAATAGTAATAACGACCAGATAACCACATACATAATTTCATTTTTAATGCATTGTAGAAAATAAAGTATAATTGGGTTTAATTAAAAAAATATCATAATATCTAAGCAATAGGTAATAAAAACCTTACTAAAAAGATATTTACATTTTTAAAAATTAATTAAATTATAAGAGATCATTTATAATAATATTTTGAAGCTTTAATTGAACTAATACACTATTTTTAGATCTTAAAATGAATTTTTGCATTGATAAAATTTTTTATTTTTTCAAAATTACCTGATAAAAAATCTCAAATAAATACTCAAAATATTTATAATCTCAATCTCTATAAAATATATAAAGTTATGTGATAAATGTTTTACCAATACAAAATTATTCTCATTTTTTTTTATAATAAAAATATAATTTTGATAAAAAAAAATCTTAAAAAATACAAAATTATTGAAATAAAAAATATGTGAATGGTTTCTTATAGCAAATGAATAAATTTCATAATAGAGTTGACTCATATAAATCACTTTATGGTCTCCAAATCCTAGCTTTCTTTTTCTTTCTCCTCACTTCTCTTATTTTTCTTTGATTTTTGTTTTTAGTTTCTTTATTAACAAAAGAACAAAGGGGAAAATTTTTTTAATGGATTTTAGTTAATGTGAAATGATCATTATATTAAATAATAATATAATTATGAAATTTACATAAATTTTAGCAAAGAATTAATATAATTGCTTCTAGGACTTCAAAAAGTTTAGAAAACTATCTATAAAATTATTCATTTTACTTAAAATTTTTTTGATGAAATTAGTTTGTGAAATGAACACCTGAAGATCCCAAAATCTCCACTTGAAGTAATAGGTGCTAATTTCTTAATGATTTGATGCTCACAAATTATAAAAAAATTGGTGTAATTAAATCACTATAATATCTATGTTATAGAAAAAAACAATTTGTGATTTAGACTTCTAATGTCTCCTAAAAAAAATATTTGTTTGGGTCAAAATACAAGCTATTATAGCTGACACTAGACACTCCTTAAACTTTTTAAAACTCTCTTTACACTTTTATGTCTAGTCAAATTTCACAACTTTCCAAGTCAATCTCATCAGGGGGATAGCGACCTATGAAATGCCTCTAATAAAATTCATCTAATAACTGGTCATGCTAAAAAAAACTATAAACCTTAATCATAGATGATAACCTCCAAAATCCACCCCGAACTGCACCTTTTGAGGATCCATAATAATTCTTTCCTTACCATGTGCCCCCGTAATACCATACAAGTCAACCAAAACTCACAATTTGAGAATTTATCTAACAACTTTTTGTGCCTCAACATCTCTTGCTTTAATTTTAAATGAACCCCATGCTCCTCCTTAGATTTCAAATACATTAGAATATCATCAATAAATATAATAATAAAGTGGTCAAAATACTACTTGAAGACTTAATGCATTAGATTCATGAATACTAACAGAGTATTTATCACATCAAATGGCATCACTGAAAATTTATATTGCTTGTATATAGTTCTGAAAGCCATCTTTACTACATCTTCCACATTCACTCTCAATTGGTTATAACTTGATCTTATATAGATCTTAAAAAATATTTCTATTTCATCTAATTTGTCAAATATATCATCTATCTTAGGTATTGTATATTTATTTTTCACTTATATTTTATTAAATTCATAATAATCTACACAAATCCTTATAGATCCAACTTTGTTCTTTACAAATAATATAAGTGCTCTCCATGATAATCCACTAGTCCGAATAAAACCTCTATCTAATAACTCTCATAACACTACAGGAAATTCATGAATTTCTAGCGGTCTGGACTGGCAGTTATGTAACCGCCGCTATTACCGACAGTTTAATCAGTGGTAAGACTACTAATTTTTACCGGCGATTATTTAATTAACTGCCTCCAGAATTAATGGCGATCAAATAAGTGCCGGTTAGCCTACCAGTATTATTTCTTAGCGGCGCATTACTAGCGGCGCGAACCACCGGTTTTAATTGAATTGTTTCCGGTAGTCATAACCACTGGAAAGCTGCCAGAAATTGCCCTAAATTTAGCCATCTGAGCCTTCCATTTCATTTCCTTGCATCCTCCTCTCTCTCTCCATACTGACATTCGGCCCATCTCCTTCGCCCTCTTGCGATCAAGCGCGCCTATCTGGCCGTAGATAAGCTCCCTCCAGCCAAATATCTTACTCCCACTCCGACATCAAAGCACGATCGAAGATCTCGCCCCCACTCCTACAAGAATCTGGTGTCCGAACTGTAACCATATGTTTGCATTTTTTCCTTCTTCAACTTGTTCAAACATAACTAATCAGCAAACTTAGATAGATCTAGATCCATTCAGATTCATTTCATACCTATATATATATATATATATATATATATATATATATATATATATATATATATATATATATATATATATATATATATATATATATATATATATATATATATATATATATATATATATATATATATATATATATATATATATATATATATATATATATATATATATATATATATATTCAAGGCCAATCTAAGCTCTAGATGCAAGATTATTTTCTCAATTAGGATGATTGGGGATTTCAAGCCCATATATAGGGGCCAAGCATAACAGTTAGTGGTAAAGGCAAGAGTAGTAGCCATTCTCAAATGACTCTTAATAAGGGCTAAATAAGATTGTTGTCCAAGGCTCCCTATCTTTCTTTCAATCAATGGGAAGAAATGATAGTATGATTTATCCCTAATGGAAGACTAACATAGATATAGATATAAATAGAATTCTATCATGCATGCTGTGTACATGATATGATTATCTCATAAGCCTAGCTAATATATTTAAAATTATGGAGCTTAGTTGACTCTTTAAAAATTCCACTCTAACAGTTAGGCGGGTTGAATCATAAATATATTGTGATGAAGTGTTTGAATAATAACCTAAATGATTTGTTAATGCTTCTAATCTTCCCACAATGAGATGTTGAGATAGTTTCTACTTAGTTCTTTCCTGTTTAATATTCTTGCAACTTGTATGTTTTTAATGATTCCAATATTAATGCTTTGATTATTATTTCTCCTAACATATTTTGAAAGAATTATTTTACTCTTGTTTTTACTAACATTTCAGGGAAATCATACTCTGGATTATTAATAACTTTGAATCAATATCATTTTAGAGTTTATTGTAATTGAAGTTTGTATTTTCCATTTTATTGAGTTTGAGAGAGTGTGATTAAAATTGAGTAACTGAGCACATACACATTGGGGGAGAGTTTAAAATTCATATTTTTTAAACCGATCATACTATATGATATTTGTTCGTACAAAATGATATGGTCAATTATTTTCCCCGATGAGTAGTCGAATGAATAGAAATAATTTTTTTTAAGTATGGATCGTACGAGACGATCCTAGTTCATACATACTTTTATGAGTATGAACATCTCAGGTCCGTTCTCGCTGAAAAATAATTTTTTTAAGTATGGATCATATTATACGAACCCAGTTTGTACATTCTTTCATGAGTAAGAACGTCTCGGGTCCATTCTCACTAAAAAATATTTTTTCTAAGTATGGATAATACTGTATGAACAATGTTCGTACATTCTTTCATGAGTATGATCTTCTCATGTTTAATCTCGCTTAAAAAGAATTTTTTAACTATGGATTGTACTGTACGAACCCACTTCATACATGCCTTCCAGAGTACAAAAATGTGAGGTCCCATTTCATCCCGATGTTTTGTTTAGACAAAATTTGAAAATTTTCATGTTGTTCATTCCAGACAAACTTGGTCATACCAGATGAAGATCGGGTATAAAATGATTTCATACTGATTCATAACAAGTTCATATACAATAGTATTTGAACTGTTCATACGTATAAAATACGATCATATTGTAGGATCGTATACGCTAAAAATTGAAAATTTCAGTTTTCTGGATGATTTTTGTGTCTTTTGTATAAAAAGTCCACTAAAACTAACATGAAAAAAATTTGTTCTTCATGATTTTTCAAGGGGAATTGAAAGAGAGAGTATGAGAGAGTGTTTGAGAGAGATTTCTTACAAGTGGACTGTGAATGGTTCACAGGGTTACTCAAAGGTAAGGATCTCATTGTAATTTGTATTTTTCATTATTCCTCTTGTCTTGCTAGATTACTCATGAGAAGATCTATGAAGAAGATCAGGTTCTTTGCTGACATTTGGAGAGTGTGAACAAACGATGGTTCTCTACCGACACTTAGAGAATGTGAACAGACGACGATTCTCTACCGACACTTAGAGAGTGTGAATAGACAACGGTTCTCTGCTGACACTTAGAGAGTGTGAAGATCTCTGCTGACACCTGGAGAGTGTAATTAGATGATGGTTCTGTACCGACACTTGGAGAGTGTGAAAGGATGTCGGTTCTCTGCCGCACCGGGGAGTGGTGAAAGAGAGTTTTTGTAAAGGCTTCTCCGCCTTGCAGTGGGGGCAAAAAGAGAGACAATTATGGTAATAGTAAATACCTGAAGAGGGAGTCTTCAGGGAGTGGATGTAGGCTGTGTTTGACCGAACCACTATAAATCATAGTGTCTTTTAAATTTCCACATTTATTTACTGCAGGTTATTTCTCTGTGGTTAAAAATTTATTTTTAAATTTTAATTAACTTGCTACAAGAATAAAATTTTAAATCCAAGAGAATTTTTAAAATTACCAATTCACCCCCCCTATTGGTTAACCTTGGGACATTAGCTTAGGTTTAACAACCTATTTAAGATTCAACAAGTGGTATAAGAGCTTTATTTCAAAACCGTAAGTTTAGACAACTTTTTGAAAAATGAGCATGGCTACTTTTGAAAACCAAAACACACGAGAAGGTTACTCGATCATTAGACCTCTTTTGTTTGATAACATCCCTTTAAATTTTTGGAAAACACGCATGTCTATATTTTTACAGTCACTATATTATCGTATGTGTATCTTAGTTTAAGAAGGGTATACAAAACCAACTAGATTAGTTGATGGTATTAGAGTTGAAACACCTTTTATAGATAGGACTGTAGAAGAACGTGACTTAACATAACTTAATATAAAATATTTAAATAGTTTCTTTTGTGCATATAAGTCAGAAGACTACATGCAGGTTTCCACTTGTAAAAGTGGAAAGGACATACGTGATAGACTTTATATTACTTACAAAAGGACAAATTAAGTAAAGCAATCTAGACTAATTATCTTGTTACATGATTATAAATTATTTTACATGAAACCAAATAAATATATTTCTAAAATGTATACATAATTTATGCAAATTGTCATTTCTTTAAATGCATTGGATAGGGAACTAATGAGTGCTGAAATGATCAATAAAATTCTTTATTGTTTACCTATTTCATATGATGCTAAAATAACTGTATTATAGAGTCTAAAGATTTGAATGTTTACTCTATTGATAATCTTCTTAGTTCACTAATTTCCTATAAGCAAGGAGTGAGTTAAAGGAAGATTGATGCAGGTGAACAGCGAAAGGAGAAGAACATTACACTGAAAGTGGTGGAGTCGGACAGTGATCTATCACAACCTGAGGATGAGGACGACATTGCCTTATTGACTAGACAATTTAAAAGTTTTCTTAAAAGGAAGCAGAAAATATGCCAATAGTGGAACAAAGGTAAGTTTAATAAGAAATTTTTGGTTTCTAATGATGTGATTTGCTATGAATGCAGGAAACCTGGATACATAAAATTAGATTGCGTAAACCTAAAAGCTACTCCTAGCAAGGAGAAGGTAGAGGAGAAATCAAATGTGAAGAAGGGCAATAAAAGATTATAAAGATCTTTTTGGGTGGACTCAACTTTGGATTCAACAGAAATAGAAAAGGAGGATGAAGTCACCAACTTGTGCTTAATGGATGATAATATTGATCAGTCAGATCAAGAAGAGGTATGTGACTTGACTTATAATGAATGTTTAGAAGTTTTTGAAAGGATTCATGACACATATATGAAGCTTAAGAAAATGCATGCTAGTCTAAATCTTGAAATGAAAGAATTGCAAAAAGAATATGAGAAATACTTATGAAAGATAATGCATTAATAGATAATAACCACATGAGCTTACTTGATGAATTTAATGACTTGAATAGAATGAATGATCTTTTAAAATCATCCTATGCTCAATTGGAAAATGACTTTAAAATTTTTAATGATGAATCAGAGAACAAAGAGCACTATTTTAATTTTGATAAGAATATTCTAGAAGATTTGAACACATTTTTGAAATTAAAGTGCAAGCTCTCAAGGAAAATATGAAACCACCAACACTTGAAGATTTTACTAATCCTATTTTGTATCCAAAATTTTTACAACCCAGGAAGAGATAGAGTAATTATAGAAGATTGAGAAATCTATTTCATGGAGTTAAATGTTATTCTTGTGGCATGATTGGACATATTGCACACACTTATACTATACATAGAAAAACTTTTTTAGTGTGGTAACCAAAGAAGCATAAACCTGCACATATCATATATGCATCTATTTTTATTTTTCCAAAAGGAGAACCCAAACTTATTTGGGTTCCCAAGTCTAACATTTGATAGTTTTTACAAGCATGCTCTCATAGAAGGCCTCGTGAGAGCATTTGGTACCTAGATAGCAGTTGGTCAAAGCATATAATTGGAGACACTACATAATTTATAATGCTGGAAGTCAAGAATGGAGGCAGAGTTACACTAGGAGATAACACCACTAGAAAGGTGGTTGGCACAGTTATGATTGGAAACTTGCAAAAACATTTCATTGAAAATGTGTTACTTGTAGAAGGGTTAAAGCATAATCCGTTGAGTATTAGCCAGCTAAGTGATAAAGGATACAGTGTAAAATGTTTTCTTATTAGCTTCATATTAAGCCTAAATAAAAATAATATTTTGCATGGATTAAGGATAAATAATATTTATATACTAGATTTGAATTGTATAAAAACTCCTAATGCTTTATGTTTGAAAACTATTTCTAATGAATCATGGTTTTGGTATAAGAGAGTTTGTTACTCTAGCATGAAAAACCTTAGGAGAATTATCCAAAAGAATTTTGGTCAGAGGTATACTAAAACTAGACTTTACTAAGGACCACCTTTGCGATGCATGTCAATTAGGAAAATAGGTGAAGTCCTCTTTTCATTCTAATAAGGATCTTAGAACTAGTAAACCTTTGGACATTTTACATATGATTCTTTTTGGACCAGTTGAAACTGTAAGTTTGGGAGTGAAGGTATACAAATTTGTGATTATAGATGATTTTTTGAGATTTAGTTGGGTTAAATTCTTATATTAAAAGAGTGAATCATTTAAGGAGTTTAGAGATTTTTTGACTTAGATTCAGAGGAAACTAGGATGTGAGATTTTAATAATCCAAAGTGTTCATAGCGGTGAATTTAAAAATAAAATTTTTGAGGATTTTTATAAATAAAAAGGAATTGATCACAATTTTTCTTCACCTAAAATCACACAGCAGAATGGGATAGTCGAAAGAAAAAAATAGAATATTAATAGAAGCCACTCAAGCCATATTGGTAGAATATTCACTTTCTAAATTTTTTTGGGCTGAAGTGGTTAGCACTGCATGTTATGTTTTTAATAGGGTGAACATCAGATCAAAATTAAACAAAACACTCTATGAGCTTCTAAAGGGGAGAGAACCTAATTTATCACATTTGTATATTTTTGGATGTAAGGTGTTCATACATACTAATGGAAAATTTACCTTAGAAAAATTTGATCCAAAATTAAATGAATGAATTTTTCTTGGATACTCTAGTGTTAGAAAATCTTATAGAGTTTTTAATAAAATAACTTTGGTAGTTGAGGAGACCACACATGTTATATTTGATGAATCTAGAATTTTAGAAGAGCAAAATTTGGAAGAGTATGAAATAGAAAATAACTCCCAAAAGATTGAAAAAATTAATTTGGATGAAAATTTTGAGATAGATAACTCGTTACCTAGAGATTTGAGATTTTCTAAAAAACACCCAAAGGATTTAATTTTAGGTGAACTTAATGAGGGTGTTAGGACTAGGTGTGCACTAAGAAAAGAAGTCAATTCACTACAGGAAAACAGCTCATTTCCGACAGAATTTCTGGTGGAAAAAAATTCGTCGCAAATTTCGGTGGATTTTCCGACGGATTTCCGACGAATTTTTTTCAACGAATTCCCGACAAATTTTTTGACTAGTTTTCCGACGTATTTTTTTCGAATACATTTCCGGCGGATTTTCAATGGAATTTAAAAATTAAATATTTTTATTTTAAAATATAACTTAAATTTTATAATTTAATAACTTAAATTATAATTTAATTATTTAAAAAAAAAGATTTAAATTTAAACTTAAATTATAATAAAAATTTAAAATTATTTATTTTTGTTAAATTAAGTTAATTAATTTAAATTTTTTTGTTAAATTAAATTAATTGATTTAATAATTAATATGTAATAGGTTAAATAAAAAAAATGTAACAAGTTAAACAGTTTTGGTTAAATGGCTAGTTGGCAGATGTTCCTGTACGCGGGGGAGGTGGTGCGGGTTCGAATCCCGCCGTAGGCGGGTGCGGGGGTGCAGTTGGTCCATGGGGTGCGAGGGTGCACCTGGTCCATGGTGCTGGGGTGGGGCAGCCGTGGAGCGCGGATAGGGGAGCTGGAGCTGTGGGAGCAATGGATTCGACGCTTAATTTTTTATTTTATTTTATTTTTTCTTTGCATTCCGGTGCATAAAATTTTTGACGGAAATATTTTTCCAGTGAAAATTCCGTTGGAAATTCGCCGGAAATGTTTTCGGCAAATTATTTTACGCCGGAAGTCCTTTAACGATGCGTGTGAAACCGACGAAAATAGTTCCGCCAGAAATCCGCCGGAAATGCAATTTTCTGACTGATTTTGGCCATTTTCCGGCGAAAATGGCCGCCAGAAAATGGCATTTTTCTTGTAATGATTATTCTACCTTTATTTCAATGATAGGACCCCCAAATGTAAATTAAGCACTTTCGGATGAATATTGGATTTTGGCAATATATGAAGAATTAAATCAATTTGTGAGAAATGATGTTTGGGAATTAATTGCAAGGCCAAAAGAACAAAGTGTAGTTGGAAGTAGGTGGGTATTCAAAATTAAAATGAATGACTCAGGAGTTGTTGTTAGAAATAAGGCTATATTTGTGGCTAAATGGTATAATTAGATTGAAGGGGTTGATTTTGAGAAGACTTTTGCCCCTTTAGCGAGACTTGAAGTAATTAGGGTTTTATTAGCCTTTACTTGTTTTAGAGGACTCAAATTATTTCAAATGGATGTTAAAAGTTCCTTTTAAATGGGGTGATTCAAAAGGATGTTTATGTTGAATAATCTCTAGTTTTGAAAATTTAAAATACCCAAATCATATTTTTAAATTGAAAATGGCATTGTATGGATTGAAACAGGAACCTAGGGCTTGGTATGAGAGGTTAAGCACTTTGCTACATGAGAGATCTTTTGAAAAAGGAAGTGTGGACACCATTCTCTTTTTGAAGAAACTTGGAGACGATATACTCATTGTACAAATTTATGTTGATATCATCTTTGGTTCTACAAATAAAATTCTTTGTGATGATTTTTCTAAAATAATGAGTAATGAATTTGAGACGAGTCTAATGGGAGATTTGAGTTACTTTCTAGGTTTTAGCATTAAGCAAATTTAGGAGGAAATATTTTTTAGTCAGTCAAAGTATGTTAAGGATATCCTCAAAAAGTATGAAATCGACAATGCTAAACTTGTTAGTATACATATGATTTTCTCAGTTTAGTTGGATAAGGACCTAAAGAGAAAATCTATTGATCAAAAGAAATTTAGGATGGCTATTAGACTCAATATTATGTTCAGTATTTGTTTGTGTGCTAGATTTTAATTAGATAAAAAAGAATCACATTTGAAAACAGTAAAAATAATTTTGAGATATCTCTTGGGAACTCAGAACTTAGGAATTTGATATTATAAGTTTAGCTCTTCATTTGAAATAATTGAATATTCAGATTCAAACTTTGTAGGTTGTAGGGTTGATCGTAAGTGTACATTTGGAACTTATCAATTTATAAGAAATTTTTTAGTTTCTTGGTCCAGTAGAAAACATAATTTTGTAGCCCTATATATTGCTAAAGCTGAATATATTGCCTTATGAAGTTATGTGGCACAAGTTCTTTGGTTGAAATAATAGTTGATTGATTTATGATTTATAATAGGCACAATTCCAATTCTTTGTGATAACACTAGGGGTCATTTGCATTTCAAAAAATCCTATTCAATATTCTAGAACCAAGCATATAGACATAAGACATCATTCATAAGGGATCATGCATCCAAATGAGAGATTGAATTGAATCATGCTTCAACTAAAAATCAACTTGCAGATATTTTTACAAATCACTAGCCTTTGATACTTTTAGTATATTAAGAATAAGGCTTGGTATTATTGATCTTAATGCTTAATTAAAAATTTCTACAAACTTGATGTGTCTTTGTGTGTTTTCTATTTTTATATTTTTATGTGCTTGTTTGTGTTTTTATTTTCTATTTTGTTTTTATGTTTTGTATGATTTTGAAATATTTTCACATTGAATTTCCTATTTCTGATTGATTGTGCAAATTTTTCTAAGTGTTTTATTCATACTGTTTGAAATTATTTTTGCCCCGTACGAATGCTATAGCATGTCGATCGTTGGTTTATATTGATTGCGTATAGTTTTGTTTTTTCAATACATATCGTACTGTACAATTTCAATATCTTTTCAGATGATGTGTATTTATTTGTATGTATGCACCTAGACGATTATCCGGGAAGTATAAGTTATTATAACTGATCGTACATACGAACTTATAGTTCGTACATACGAACCACTTGTCATTTGATGTGGGGTATGAACTTAACCGTCTTTAAAATGATCTTAAATAACCGTTCATCTAGAATGAACACATGTTCGTCTGTACAATCATTTGGTCAAAAAGAATGTATGAAAGGACGCTTCGTAACTTGCATGATTACAAAAAAGTTATTTCATTTTGAATGTATTCATTCGTACATATGAAATTATTTTTATACATAATAAACCATCAATCGTACAGTACGAACCCTTTTTCGTATGTATGAAAGATCATTTTTCTTTAAATAGGAGGGCTTTAGAATTCATTTTCATTCAATTCAATAGCCTCTTCCAATCCTTCTCATCTTAGCAATGGCCAGTTCTTACAAGTGGGGTAGACTCACTAAGGGATCGTCTTCCAAGAGTAGAGTCGACAACTTTCTATCCAGGGTTAATGAGGATTCTTTCCTTAGGTTTGTTTTTGCCAAAATTACTTCTTCTAGAATCCTACTTCAAGAGGATATCCACTTTCAAGTGATGCCTCTTTTTTCCACCACTCAATTTTCCTTTATCCTTACTTTGATTCATGCCTACAACAAAGAAATCTTTTACTATTTTATGGCAAACATGTCTTATAGTGAGGATGAGAGTAGGATTAGATCTTATGTTTTTAAGAAAAAGGTAGAAATCATTAAGGAAGATTTTAGAACCTTTTTGAATTTAAGAACTCTAGGAATTAGAGACCACTCAATGACTTATACATCTATTTTTGACTAGACTGAAATAAACAAAGTTATTAGAGGAATTGAACAAGTATGTCATTTACCTAGGGTATATACCTCCAACCAAAATGCAAGGTTCATTTAGCATGTCCTTAGAACTTCTATTATTCCTAAGGTTGGTAATCACATTAACATTACTCCTCTTCTGTCCACTGTTACCTATCTTATCATGACTGGACAACCTATAGATGAAGCCCATCTTATTCTTGATTATATTTATGGCCTTTCTAAAATTGGACATGTCTCTCATAAGAGGAAGAAGAACATTTCTTTAGGACACCTAGTGATCTATATCCTAGATAAGAAGTGCAATCTTGTTCATCCTAATCCTCTACTTGAATTACCTATCTACTTCATTGATGCTTTATTTTTTTGGGAAAGGTGATAATACAAGTGAGGATTCAGAGGGAGAAGGGGGAGAACTAGCACTTGTATCTGCACCTACGCCTACTCATGTACCTGATTTTTAGGAGATGGTTTAGCGCTTTAAAAGACTAGAGAGTCATTTTGATCAGTGCTTTGATCAAATTCAGACTCACCTAAACTAGTAGGATGCTCAATACTAGCAGGATATGGGTTGAATTCAATGTCAGTTTGCCTTGGTGAACACCAACGTGGCTATGATGAATAGCTATTTTTCTGTGTTCAACCACCCTCCTCCTCCATACCAGGGCCCCTCAGATTTTTAGATATACCTCTTGTGCGCTGTCTTTGTGAATTCTTAGAGATGTGATGCGATGATTTTTGTAGTTTCTGTAGTTGTGTTTATTTAGTGTTTTTTGTGTTTCTTATTATGTTATCTTATTTTTGAGCTATATGATATTGATATCAGATGTGCATATCGTATTAGATTTTCATATTGATATCAATAAAAAAATGTCTTATTTTGTTTAGTTGATTTGTTCTTTGTTTGAAATGTTAGCTTTGCCTATATGATAATCCTGACTTAATTGATCTAAAAAATATTCTAATATGAATTGATACAAAAACTAATTTCATTATAAAATCTAATTTTTCAAAAAATATAAGTTAATTTATAACTCAATCAAGTTAAGACTATCAATCTCATGTTCTTTTTAGGCATACATAATTTTAAATTTATTTTTGTAATTTTGATATCTTATTATTTTTTGTTTCTCTTTTTAATATAATTATTTTTGTACTTAGAGAAGTTTGAGTTTTTAGATTATTAATTTTAGAAAGATCAATTTAAAAACATAGAGAAATGTACAACTGTACAAAAATCAAAAGAATGTGCAATGGTTCGTAAATTGAAAAGAGACAAAAAATTAGTCCAAAAACAAAATGATGCACTAAGTGTGGTACTCTAGGATTTTCTAGTTGGTCGTCTGCATTATGTTGGCTAGAACTTTATTTGTCTTTCCCTATTATGGTTTGTTATTGCTGGAAGTTCTGTCTCTTATATGCTGTTGGGGTGCTTTTCTGTTCTATAATGGTTTCCTATCTTTTCACAAATATTTGAAAAGATGCGCAATGTCACTAAATAAGTGCATTGATAATATTCTTTCCTCTATCTTTTAATCTATAAATTCAAATCAATCTAATGTTCAATTATATTATGTATTGGAAATTGACATTAATTAATCTTCATTTTGTCACTTTTGTAATAATTTTCCTTATCTATTTGTCTAGATTGTTTCATGACCTTGATATATTTATCTTTTCTATGTTATATTTTAATTTAAAAGTTTTGAATCTTTATTTTTCTCTAATGGACATTAATCTTATTATTGCAAATATAATTCAATCTCTTTCAGGATCAATTATAAAGGTTTCTCATATGACTTTTTTCATTTCTTTTATTTTTTTCTTCTTCCTTCTTTTTGTCGTTGTCAAAAAGGGGCATAAATATATATATATATATATATATATATATATATATATATATATATATATATATATATATATATATATATATATATATATATATATATATATATATATATATATATTTGTATTTGATTTTTTCGTTGTTAGTGTTTGTTAGTGTTGTTTTATTTTTTTGTTTTCTATTTGAAGTGTTTTGTGAGTTTATAAAAAATTAAAAAATTTTGATTTATTCTTAAAAGAAAATCCCTTATATTCACATGCTTATTCATTTAGGCGGGGTTAAGGAGAAATTTAGGATATTCAATTTTATTCAAACAATAATTATTTTTCCATCATAAAAAAGGGGAAGATTGTTGAGATAGTTGCTACTTAGTTCTTGCCTATTTGATATTCTTGCAACTTGTATATTTTTTATGATTTCAAATATTATTACTTTAATTATTATTGCTCCTAACATATTTTGGAAGAATTATTTTACTCTTGTGTGTATTAATGTTTCAGGAAAATCGTACTCCGGATTATTGAAGACTTTAAATCAATATCAATTTAGAGTTTATTGTAATTGAAGTATGTATTTTCCACTTTATTAAGTATGAGAGAGTGTGATTATAATTGAGTAACTTAGCACAAACCCATCGGGGGAGAGTTTAAAATTCATATTTTTTAACTGATCATACTGTATGATATTTCTTTGTACATAACAATCTGATCAGTTATTTTCCCCGATAAGCAATTGAACAAATAGAAAGGAATTTTTTTTAAGTATGGATTTTACGGGACGATCCCAGTTCATACATGCTTTCACGAGTACAAACATCTCAGGTCCGTTCTCATTGAATTTTTTTTTAAGTATGGATCATACTATAAGAACCCAGTTCATATATACTTTATGAGTACAAATGTCTCGAGTCCATTCTCGCACAAAAATATTTTTTCTAAGTATGGATCCTATTGTACGAACCATGTTCGTACGTGCTTTCATAAGTATGATCTTCTCGGGTTCGATCTCGCTCAAAAAGATTTTTCTAAGTATGGATTATACTGTACGAACCTATTTTGTAATGCCTTCTAGAGTACAAAAATGTGAGGTCCCATTTCGTCCCGACGTTTCGTTCATACGAAATTTAAAAATTTTCATACTTTTCATCCTGGACGAACTTGGTTCATATCGAATGATGATAAAGTACGAAATGATTTTTTTCCGATTCACAATAGGTTTGTACGTAACAGTATTTAAACTGTTCGTATGTACGAAATACGATCGTATTGTATGATCGTGTACGCTCAAAATTGAAAATTTTAGTTTTTTGGATGGTTTTCCGTGTCTTTTGTATAAAAGGTCCATTAAAACTAACGTGAAAAATTTTTGTCTTCATGATTTTTTCAAGGGTAATTGAAAGAGAGAGTGCGAGAGAGTTTTTGAGAAAGATTTCTTGCAAGTGGAGTGTGAAGGGTTCACAGGGTTACTCAAAGGTAAGGATCTCACTATGATTTGTGTTTTTCACTCTTCCTCTTATCTTTCTAGATTGCTCGTGAGAAGATCCTTGAAGAAGATATGGTTCTCTGCCGACACTTGGAGACTGTGAACAGACGATGGTTCTCTAATGACACTTAGAGAATGTGAACAGACGATAGTTCTCTGTCGACATTTAGAGAGTGTGAATAGACGACAGTTCTATGCTGATACTTGGAGAGTTTAAATAGACGATGGTTCTCGGCCTACACTTGAAGAGTGTGAACAGACGATGATTCTCTGTCGACACTTGGAGAGTGTGAAAGGATGTCGGTTCTCTATCGCACCGGGGATTGGTAGAAGAGAGTTTTTGTAAAGGCTTCTCCGTCTTGGTGTGGGGGTAAAAGAAGAGAAACTTTTGGTAATAGTGCAATACCTAAAGAGGGAGTCTTTATGGATTGGATATAGGTCATGTTTGACCAATCCACTATAAATCATTATATTTTTTAAATTTCAGCATTTATTTATTGTTTGCTATTTTTCTGTGGATGAAAAGTTATTTTTAAATTTAATTAACTTGCTACAAGAAGTAAAGGTTTTCAAATTTTAAATCCAAGAGAATTTTTAAAATTACCAATCCCCCTCCCTCTTGTTTAGCCTTGGGACATTAGCTTATGTTTAATAACCTATTTAAGATTCAACATGAGAGACTACAAAGTTGAATAGATTAAAGAAATACTTCTCAGGTGTATCTTTATATTTTAAAAAACACATATTCATGTAGATATAATCAAATATTTGATAGATGACTAATCAATGATGTTTATTATCTATATACATGTATATATTATTATCCTTTTACATGAACAAAATTTTTATACAATTTTATTTTAACTTACTTATTAAGAGTACATCTGCTTGAGGAATCAAGATAATTTATGTTAATATTAATCATTTAAAATAGTGTGACATAAAATTTTAGAGTCACCTTTATTAGCATGAATCTTGATGCATATTTTAATTAGAAAATTTTATAATTAAATTTAGGACCAATTTTGTATACTTATGTTTATTACGGCCTTCTAATTTTGATTGTTGTAAGCAATTTTTGCCTTCCATTGACATTATTAGCCCATCCACACATAGCAATGTCTTAATATTTGAGCTAGTGTGTTATACAATAAGGTTCTATCAAAATTATAACATATGATAAGTCAACATCGATGTTCACTTTACCACCAAAGTTCTTATCAAATTTTTAAGAATCATGAGCAATCATTACATGTTAAAAGATTTAAGTAGATCTAATGGGCACAAACTAAACAAATAAAATAATTACTATTTTGTATTTTATCCCATATATTTAAATCTAATTCATAACATAATGTGAGTTTTCCTATTACATGTTTTGCTCGACTCATTAGTAGTTGGAATAAGGTTCTATTTATAAATTTTATTATTAAAAAATTCAAAATTAAATTCTAGAGTTTGTTCATCATCAATTATAAATAATATACCAATTTTGTTGGGTTAAATTTGCTTTGGAGCTATGGAGAAATAAATAAAATTCATAATATTAAGGCTAACAAATTGAGTTAGAAAGTTCTCTACAAATTTTTTTAAGATAGTTTTGAGACCTATAATGCTTTATTGTGAGACCTACAATGCATTCCAATTCAAGTAAAGTACATTTGTTCGAAAGTATAGCACGTATACTTGTTCAGGGTTCATATCTTCTAATAATTGATTTCATAATTATATAGGAGGATGTTTGCTTCAACGTCCAAATGACTATCCAAGAAGAGAGATATTATATGTATACCAAATTGTTATCGGGTTGAAGAGGATTGAAAGATGAATTTATACAGAGCGTTGATCCTTTCATTCAAGTTGCATCTCAATTGCCTTCCTTTAAGTTTGATGGAATGTTTAGATATCCATGTTCGAAGCATAAAAATCAAGCATTCCTTAAGCCCGATGATGTGATGGTTGATTTATATCTTAGGGGATTTGTTCACGACTATTAGATTTGGACCTCACATGGTGAGTATGAGCCGCACATAGATACTAATGCTGGTTTATCCACAACTTTTAAAACCTTTGATGAAGATCAAATGACTAGAATGTATGAAAAACTTATTTTTGATGTAACAGGTCCTAATTTAAGGGTTAGTGTGAAAGAGCCACCAAATGCAAAAACCAAATTTTTTTTGAATTATTATATGCAGCTCAAAAATCAATTTGGGACGGTTGCAAAACTCATTTTGAATTGTCGATTGCAGTGAGAATGCTAATTATTAAAACTTAATATAATATTCCTCATATTTGTTTCAATGACTTAATTGGTCTTCTCAAGAAAACTAATCCAACGAATAATTTAATTTCCTCAAATTTGTACCGAATGAAGAAATTAGTATCCAAGTTGGGTCTCGCTACTACAAAAATTGATTTTTGTATCAATGGATGTATGTTATACTACAAGGATGACGCAACAAAAGTTTATTGTCGCACCTGCAATATGCCTCGGTTTAAGCTAAACTCAAGAAAACAATGTCGTCAAAAGAAAGATGTTTCATATTCCCATTTATTTTATTTATCAATCATTCCACGACTTCAGTGACTCTGTGGATCAATGAGTTTAACAGGCCATATGAGATGGCATAAGGAGAAATTAGCAAATAGTGATATTCTTTCTCATCCATCAGATGCCAAAGTATGTAAACATTTTAATCGAGTTCATGCTACATTTGGTGCTAAACCCATAACATAAGATTTAGATTATGTGCCGATGGTTTTATCCCATATAGTCAAGCAGCTACACCGTACCCTTGTTGGCCTAGTTATCTAACAACATACATTCTTCCACCATAGATGTGTATGATTACTCCGTACATGTTCTTAACACTTATAATACCTGGACCATATAATCCAAAAGCAAAAATTGACTTTTTTTTACAACCATTAATTGATGATCTCAAGTTATTATGGGAATAAGGTGTTCTCACATATGACATCTCAACAAAACAAAATGTTCTCCTTCGAGATGCATTGCTTTGGACTATTAGTAATTTTTCAGCTTATGTTATGTTGTTTGGTTAGAGCACATCAGGAAAATTAGCTTGCCCTTACTGCATGGAGAATACTAAAATTTTCACACTAAAATATGGAGGGAAAAAGAATTGGTTTGATTGTCATTAAATGTTGGTACCTGCTGATTATCAATTTAGGAGGAATAAGAAAGCATTCATTAAAAATAGAGTTGGGATGTCACCTCCTCCACCCATATTAAGTGGTGATGATGTACTAAAAAGACTTTCTGACTTTCCAATAATTATTCATTTTCCAATATTATTAGAGTCTAAATTGTTAGGATATGATGTTCAACATAATTAGATTAAAAAAATATTTTCTGAACATTACTATATTGGAGAACTAATTTGATAAGACATAATCTGAATGTTATGCACATTGAGAAGAAGTTCATGGACAATATTTTTAATACAATTATAGATGTTAAAGGTAAGAGCAAATATAATGTCAAAGTGAGGATGGACATTAAAGAGTACTGCAAGCAAAAAAAATCTAGAGTTAGTAACAACCACCGACGGTAAAATAATGAAGTCCAAAGCATCTTACTCTTTCACGTTAGAGCAAAAAAGATCAATATGACAGTGGTTTAAAGGTTTAAAAATGCCAGATGGCTATAGATCAAACTTAAGCAGATGTGTTGACCTAAAATTTGGGAGGTTATTTGGTCTAAAAAGTCATGATTGTCACATAATTTTGGTGGTTCTTCTTCCGATCATAGTATGTATGTTATCAGATTATATATCAAATCCATTGACTGAGCTTAGCATTTTCTTTAAAGACCTATGTTCATCTAAACTAAGCAAAGATGCTTTACGGAGGAGCGAGGTGAAAGATCTTTGATGGCACTAGAAAGTTTGTTAGGGATGTTAAGCCCTATGAACTTGCCCAAAGCTAATTAAGAGAGATTAGTGAATTGGTAAAGAAGAATCTTTAAATCAAAACACAAATCAAAACCAATATCACCACAATAAAAACCAAAGTGCGGAAATTAAATACGAAAGTAATAAAGAAAGAACACATAGGATTTATAGTGGTTCGGTCAAATCTTGACCTACGTCCACTCCTTTGAGGCACCCTCCAAGTATTGCACTAAAACAAGTGTCTCTCCTTTAGCCCCCACAGCTAGGCGGAGAAGCCCTTACAAAATCACTTCCACCTTCCCCGGTGCGGCGGAGTCACCGGGTCCTTTGACACCAAAGTGAACTTCTTCTTTGGTGAACTTCCCTCGAGACAAGCCTTGAATCCGACATTATTAAGATGCAAGCCTACCAGAGCAACCATGTGGAATCCCCTCCACACTCCCTTGAGTTCCCCCTCATGGGATCTTCTCCCTCTCTGTCTTCACCCATCCTCACTCCCTTTCAAGCTCTCTCTTCAAGTATCCCCACAAGAACGAAGCTACAATGGCTGTCAAAGACACTTACAAAGTGTCATGCCAAGCTTAAATAGAAAAGCTCAAAATGAGCTCATTAATGCAAGTTGCCAATATTATCGTCCAGGACGATAGGTATATCTTTCTGGCCGATAAGTACAAATTCAGCTTATCAGCCCAGGATGATTTGGGATGATCAGAAGAAAATTGGTTACATCATCCTGTCCGATAATACTATCGTCTAGGTCGATTAGTTTAAAACTGATTTCAATCGTCCTGATCATCACCCTAAATTTGAGCTGTTCGATGTAGATCATCCAGAACATCGTCCCAGATGATCTGGCGATCGTCCTGGACGATGTGATCATATCAATCAACTATTAATGCTTTCCAAAGATACCAGATCAATTTAGGCATAATTGAGTTAGATCGGCCTGGACGATATGAATATATATCGTCATGGCCGATTTCCTAAAACAAAGAATTCCTAAACTGATTATGGCGGTTGATTCTTTCTGAATTAAGACTATCGTCATGGCCGATACAGGTATCGTCCAAGCCAATCAGCTAATGACGGCTGCCTTAATGAGGATGCCCTAATTAGCGTTTCTATTTTTGGACAGATTGTCCAGGATGATATAAATATTATCCCGGACGATGTTATCAAAAATAGAAATCTTTAGGGTACAACAGAACATCTTCCAGGATTATAAATCATCTAGTACCACACCAAATACAACAAACTCAAGAAAGGAAAAAGAGTACAAACTAACTCAGACCTAGTCTACCCAATCTTGAGCTGATTCCAAATTGCTGTCCGATCGTGTGAACCTTAAATGTCAGTATATAAGGCAGTCGTAGAGAAATAAGAATGTTTGATATCATCAAAATCATAAATCATTGATCCGCAACACGAGGAGAACATACCAATCATCCTCTATAAGTTAGAAAAAAAATTTCCCATGGGATTTTTTGATTCTATGGAACATCTTCTAGTCCATCTAAATTACGAATCTAGAGTTAGTGGACCTGTGCAATATCGTTGGATGTATCCTTTTGAGAGGTAAAATATATTTTTATTAAGTTTTTAATATTTTTTATCAAGTTAAAAACATATATTTATTAACTTGATAATTATAATTATTTAATATATATTTAAACAAGTTGAAGAAATATGTTAAGAATAAAGCATGACCAGAAGGATCGATATGTGAAATATATTTGCCTCAAGAAATCACTCATTTTTGCTCATACTACTTTGAGCCCCTTATAAGGCGTACAAGAAAAAAGATTGTTCATAACATGGACTTTGATATTGAAGAATAATCACACGATGCATTATAAATATTTAAGTCATGGAAAGCCTAGTGGCAAATGTGTTGAAAGATTTCTCAATGATTTAGAAATCAAAACAACAAATTTATATGTTCTACTGAACTGTGAAGAAGTTCAACCAATCTTAGAGTAAGTTCTTCCATAATGTAAATAATTAGTAATGTTTATTTAAAATACTAAAGTATTATTTGGATGATTTGTCACTAGGTATTTTGTAAGCAATTTGCCTCTGACAGATTTTATGAATATTGAGCAAGTTGTTGCAAATAAATTCCCAGCTTAGTTTAGATCTTATGTGAGCTCATAAATTTTAAAATATTTATTTGAATTATATCTTATTTAATACTAAAAATACTAATATTTAAAAAAAAATTAAGGTACATAACCCTGATAATAATTTTTTTTATAAAGGTTTGTAAGCACTGGCATGGGGCTCAATACAAAAAATATAAGTCCTGGTCAATATATTTAGTGATTGGGTTCAAAATTTATACCAAGTCATAGAGTGAAGGAAGAAAAATAAAAAATTATGGAGTATGTGTTAGAGGGAATACTCATGAAAATGAGGAGTGTGATTATTACGGTATTCTGAATAAGATTCTTGACGTAGAGTGACTAGGTGAAGATGAGAACTTTGTATACTTTTTTTAATTATCAATGGTATGATCCAATATATAATAGAGGCACAATGATTCATCATGCGTATGGTTTAGTAGATGTAAAACATAGTAGAAGACATGAGATGTTTGATTCATTTGTGTTAGCAAGTCAAGCTATTCAAGTTTATTTTAGCAAATATCCCGGTGGTCGTAGGGATAAATAAGATTGGTAGCTGTCATAAAAATAAAAGCACGGGGATAATTAATAAACAATACATTATAGAAACTACACATCAAGAGGATAATAGGTCAAGTTATAGGCATATTGAAATTAAGGAGATGCCAACTACAACCCCTATTAAAATGTAGATAGAAGATGTGAATAGTTCAACTAGCTCATCTAGTGAGAACGAGGATGAAAGTGAAGATACCCTTGAGTGCAATGAAAATAATTTTGATTATGAATAGTTTTTATAATTTAGAATTATAGAATTATAATTTTTATAATATTTATGAGTAGTTTTTGTACTTATAAAATTATATATATTTTTTGAAACATATCATTCTTATAATGTCTCTTATCAAATTTATTTTGAATGTTAAAATTTTTTTTTATTCTATAAATCTTTATTTTTATAAGTCATTATTGTGTATTCTATATTATTTATTTTTTATATATTATAATGCTTTACTAATTGATTCTTTTAATGCAGAAGGCTTCAAGTGACGATCCTCCTCGTAGATCCTTCACCTTAAAGTTTTCACAAAAAAGGTTGAGTGTTGGACCTAATAGAACTAGACAGCCTGAAGAAAGTGAGGGGCAGAGATCAATTCCACTAGTTATACCATTATCACCACCACCCAGGAGTCAGCAGCAGCCCCCTAGTGAGCAAGGTCAGGGTCAGTCAGATTCACTTGCTATTGTATCACAACACTTTCCTGGGTACTTCCCACCTCCATCGATGAGTCCTCGATTATTATCTCTAGAACAGGCACATGCAACTCTAATCTATCCATATTATTCCTTACCAGCATCACAAATTGGTCCATTCACCATCCCTTGCCCTCCTTACCCCCACCCATATTATTACCCATATCCAATACAGCCAGAACATGGTGGACCATCTAGACCAGCAGAGGTTGGTGCTGGGGATCATGCAGCTGCAACAGATAAGTGTCAATACATTGAGCCTGAAAGTGATACGTAAGTTCAGTTTATGTTGTTAAGTTTATTATATTTTGATATATTATATGTTATTGACAAAAACATTAACCTATAGCTTCAATTCTTTAAGGCCACCTACCCATAAGATTCAGGATAACATAAGGAGCAAATATGATGCTCCTTACTTATTATGGAAGAAGATCCCAAAGAAAATTAGGGATATATGGTTTGGAGAATTTTAGGTATACTTATTTGGCATGAATTCAAATATTTGATTTAATTTGTATTAATATTTTTTGTTATGCCTATATTTTTTTACAGAAAGATTTTAGGTGGTTGCCTGAGCATAACATGAGGATCATAACAAATTTTGAGAGAGGATCGACCCATCTTAGGTACATGTTCACGAACATTAGAAAGTCTGGGCAGTGTCCAATATGGATTGGAGAGGGTGTATGGGCAGATATGAGTAGAGCATGGGTGATCCCTGAGCTCACAAAAATAAGAGAGCAAAATAAGCATAACAGAGCATCTAATTGTGGGGGTTTAGGAAGCTCCCTTCATACTAGTAGATCTATTATGGAACATATACGACGACTAGTAAAGCTTTAAATTAGTTTTAAAAATATATGTATATTATTTTAAATATATATTCTATTTTTAGAAAGATTTTCTAGGCCAGGAGCCAATACCGTTGGAGTTGCATATAAGAACTCACCAACATCAAGTCGACCATCAGTGGGTTGATGAAAAGGCTAAAAAAACTCATGTGAGTAAAAATTTTTGGATTTTGGGAATAGAAATTTAATATAATAAAACTCATTCTAATATCAATATATTTTATAAATTTATTCTTGCGGGATGATTTTGTATGAGCTCGGGAAAGTTGTCAGTCCACTGGTGAGGGATCATCTTTGGGATCAACACAGTATTTTGAGTATCATACATGGTCAGATGTTATTGGAGGAAGGCAGAGGGGGAGGTTATATGACTTGGGTTCTAAAGGCTATGCTTATGAAGGCAGTTCATCCACCTCAGCATTTTATCATCCTAGTGGAGTTGAAGAAAGTGTAAGCCAGCGGGTTGTAGAGTTGACGAGAGAGATAAAAGAATGAGAAAGGTTCAAAATGAGATACAGGCAGAATTGTGATCCTATAGAGATGAAAATCAAAAGAAAAAAGAGTAAGAGCAGTCACATGCATTGTCAGACAGTGAGGACACGGAGGAGGATTAATACTCCTATTTATTTGATAAACTTATGATGAACTTATTCAGTTTAAACATTTGGTTTGATGAACTTGTTGTGTTAAAGCGAGGACTTTATTTGTTTGGTTATGAACTTATGATGAGTTTATTTATTTTGATGAACATATTTTTGATAATAGTTGTGATTGATTATAGTGGCATGTTGCCCATATGTTGTATTTTATGTGCAGGTTTATAGTTTTGGGTGAAATTAAGTAAATATATAGTGGATGTAGTCAATTTTGTTTTTCAAATGCTACAGGCTTCCAGCGGCCAATCGACGGTTTGGCCGCCGATAATGTTGATGCCAGATGACCAATCATAGCAGCCAAAAGTTCACTATAGCCGCCAGTAATTACCGGTGGTTTGCTAGCAGTTCTCCGATGATGACCCTGCGGTTTTGATAGCTAGTATGCCACCAGTAAATAACCGATGGTCATTGGTGTTACGACCATAGGAAATAATCGGCGGTATGGGCCGTCGAAAAGCCACCAGGGAGTAAAATCGTCTAGAAAAGACTGCTTGAAATTATTTCGTGGATGGTTTTTACCTGACGGTTTTTGAACCACCAAAAGACTGCCGGTTTATTACAAAACCACCGAAAAACTTATAATAACTTCTAGAAAAAATTTTCGGTAATGTCTAAATTTCCCGTAGTGTAACTGCACCTTCAACTCCCTAGGTGCCATTCTGTATGAAGACTTCATTATCGGAGTTGTATCAACACCACCTAAATACAAAAATCCTCCCCTCTATCTCTAGAGGGAACTCAGATAACTCTTCTAAAAAAACATCATGGAATCCCTTCACTACTTGAACATTGTCCAAACCTTTTTCTAATTTATTCAAAAATTTCACATAGATCATAAATACAAAATTCCCTTTCCTCCAGGCTTTATCCACTTGCAAAATAGAAATTAGAGAAAAGATAAGACACTCCTAGAACCTAAAAAAAAAAACAACTCCCCATTGACACAAAGACTCACCCGCTTCTTACAAAACTCAATTTGAGCTTGGTACATACTCAACAAATCCATACTTACTACAACATCAAACTCCTTCAGAGGTAATAACATCAGTGCTAACACTAATATTTCACTTAAAATCTCAAGCTCATGCACACAAACCTTAGTAGCAAACATCAAATCTTTATTTGGCAACATAATATATAATGTAAGAGATGATAAAAGAGAAGCTATAATCAAATCATCTAAAAGTCACTCAAACATAAATGAATGACTGGCACCAAAATCGAAGAGAATGATATATTGTTTTAAAATATAAATCATACCTATCACTACATATGGACCTTCCCTTATATCCTACAGAGTTATACCCTAAACTCTACACTAAACTAGAGCTATACAGACAACTAGAATCGACTCACATGGTGTTCCTCCTACTAATCCACCAGACGAACTCCCTCCAAATCTTCCTCCATTATAGGTCAATGAGGCTTCACTAACTAATATAGACGGGGATGGTTGCATTTGACTCTAACTACCCCTAGATTTAGGCTTATCTTCTGGTGTTTTGTGGGAACACTACACCACCTTATAACCTACCTGGCCACACTTGAAGCATTGAACTGGATATAAATAAAAATAACCTATTTGCCTCCTTTTATAAAAATCATAGATAGGTGCACTAGTAATAGATACAAATCCTCCAACACTCTTAAATATAGTAGGTCCTCCCCTTCTAGAATCACTAGTATCCACTCTAGACCTCTTCCCATTAAATGCTATTTTAGAGGGCTCACCTATAAATGTCTTCCGACTAGTATCCCAGCATTTTTGAGTGGACATCAAGTCATTCTCCACTAGTCTTGTTCTCTATATAAACACAAATAAATCATTGATATGAAATGGAACTAGGGGATGCCTCAAACTATCTCTCAAACCCTGCATGAATCGATAACACTTCTCTTCAAGTGTGCTAACCAACTGGAGAGCATATTTGATAATAGCTATGAACTTTACCTCACAATGCATCACTATCTTGCCAATTGTACTACTCTTAGAAAGGAATCCTACTCAGATAACTCTTGAAAATCTCTACAAACTCTTCCCAACTGATCTTTACATTTGATCTACCTAAAACTTCTCCCTCAGCTAGCCTGCCCACCAGTGCTCAACTTTTCATCTAACATAAATGCAACCAATATAACTTTTTTACCCTCTAGGCACTACATGTTATCAAATGACTTATGTAATCTCATCAACCAATCCATGGGCATTTGAGAATCAACAATATCTTGAAAATTAGGTGGCTTTAATTATAGAAATAGCTGTAGATGCTTCTTAACCTCATCTCCTTTCACACTAACCATTCTTCTTTGAGCCCCACTTATCAGTTGGGCCACTGACCTAGAAAATTGAATCATTGAATATGAAGTCATCACCGTCACTATACTATGCACTATTATTGCCTAATTGAAACTCTGTTTATCAGCTATCTTTTGCTCTTTTGGGTTTATGATACATCAACGCTTTAATTTAAATAAATAGGGGAGTTCAATTATAGATCATAACTAACAAACAACAGTCTATATTAGACTCAAAACTCCTTTACCCTACTTATATAATTCATTTCTTACAACTCTAGCTATATTCTCCAATCCTTCCAAGCCATTGCCATGATGCCATCTGTGATGACCTAGGATCTAATGGAAGGATTATCATACCTAAACCTAGGTTTTATCTCATTCATTTTAACAACAACTAGAGTTACTAGCATTTCAATCATAAAGGGAGTATCATTAAAATTTTATTTTCTTAAAATATAATTAGAATAATCCAGACCATATAAGTCTAGATATTATATAAGTAAAAGCTATATTACAAAATGTACCTTGCTAACCCAAAAGTAAAAACATACCACTATACCTAGTCTACCAAGCAATACCTTTACCATTTTCCTTAAGGGAAAATTTTAAGACTAAGCATGATTATAAATTATATTAAGAGCTTAAGCATGTTTTAAAAAAAATTTAAAAATAGGCAAAGTCGCTCGTTAAACGGGCGACTTATGCTTTGACTAGAATAGTCAAGATCCGACGTGGTGATGATGTGGCGAGATCGAAGATCGTTTAACGGGCGATTTATAAGTCGCCCGTTAAACGGGCGACTTATAAGTCGCTCGTTCATATAAGTCGCCCGTTGAACGGGCGACTTTAGGCTAATACTTTAATACCCAAAATCCTTCCCGATCTCATTTCCTTCACTTTCCCCTTCTGCAGCCGTCGCCATTGGGAAATTTGGAGTCGCCGATCTCGCCATCAAGTGTCTAGGTAAGGTTTTATTTTTAATATTTGCGGTTTATTATGTTTAGTATTTGAGGTGTTGTAGAAATTTGGTTAAAAATGATCTTATTTGAGTCTTTTTAGTTTATTTCTCAAATTTTTTGGTGGATCTATTACTTTGTCTAATTTTGCAAGAGTTAGTTGTAATATTGTTTGACAGAACTAGAGATAAGTTGATATAGAACATAGATTTTGTTAAAAATTTGTAGATATAACGAATTAGTCTTTGTATATTGCTATAAATTGAAAAGCAATATTTTTGTTAATATATAATAATTGTTTATTTAATTTATAATTCTTTAAAAAAAATTTATAAGAGCTAAATTGTAATGAAGTCTTTTCGTATAATTAAAATTCAATGAATTTTAATTATATTTTAGTAGTCTTTAGAATAATTAAAATATTAAGTATTTTGTAATTTGTTCATTTTGCATAGTGATACGTACGAGTACATCAATAATGAGTGGACGTGGTGCGACCTTTGTGCTTATGTATGGAGGTGAATTAAAAGTGGACACCAATTTCACGCCAAGCTATTTTGGGGGTAGGAGTCGACCCCTATATGTGCCAAGAAATTGCAACTTAGAACAGCTTAAATTTAGGATACTTAGAGCACTGAAGTACGATCCTTCAAAGTATTCTGTAAAGTTAGTATGTCGGGTGCCTGTTGGAAATGAGTATGTCACTTCGGAAGTTGAGGATGATGAAGTTTGTGAAGTTCTGTTATGCCAAGCTGCAACAGAATTGCTTATAATGTACGTTGATGTCGAAGAGATTGAGGTGTTAGGAGATAATACTAACCCTCCAAATTTACAAAGATACGAAACTTCATGCCCAGCAGAAAGGGATGATGTGGTCGCTGGTCCTTCAAGGGTAGAACCAGTAGAAGAGTTACTTGACTAGTAAGTTCCCAATATATGGTCGCTGGTCCTTCGGATCATTGCCATTAGTAGAAGTGATTGTATGTGTGTATTTGATCTATTATATGGTTGATGTAACTTAAACATTTGTTGAACTCCTGCTATGAACAACTACTACTTATGTGATAATTTTGCATTACTTGTTGAATTTTTTTTAGATGGTAAAAATTGGTAAGAAACTATATTTTTTTTTAAATGATATAGAGTGCTTTTGTTTATTAAACATAGCTAAAATAAAAATATTAAAACGAATTCTGAGGCAATATGTCGAGATTTTAATTTAGCCTTCATTTGGGATTGCTTTCTTACTAATTTATAAAGCAAATTTATAATTAATTTTTTTTAAAGCAATGAAAACATAATCGTTAAAAGCAGCCTAATTCCTTAAAATCTACATGCATTTGTCTATTTTCCTGTTGAATCAATTATTTATTGATAAAAAAAACCTTGGAGATAAACAAAAAATATTAGATCTCCAATTCCATCTTTGAAAATTATTGCAATTATTAATTTCTAGGCTAAATTAATAAATAAAAAAATCAACTGCATATATCATAGCTCAAATAAAAAGGGCATAAAGGAAAAAAATTAACTCAACATATCTTGATTATATTTTTTTCTATCATAATAATTCTCAAATTTTTTTAATTTAAATTTTATTTGGGACACTTTTTTACTATTTTAAAAACATTTTTTCGTCAAAAAAATTATAGTTAAATAAACTTTTATACTAAAATATTTGTTTTATAAATTAGTAAGAAAATTAACCCAATAAAATTTTTATTTTGAGATGAGTATAATATAAAGTTTAATTAAATTTCTATATATTATATTTATTTTAAGAAATTAATAATTTTGAGATTGAGAGGAAGCTTTATTTCATAAAATCACTCACTAAAAATGAATAATTTATTCTATATTTGTTTATAATACCATACAGAACTCTCTAAATAATGTTTGATTGACAATTTTCATTAGCGCGCCTCTTTTGATTGGCCTCTAAGAAAAATATTATACGTAACTGAGGATTAGTGTGGGCTCAATTAAAGAAGTTGTGGTGTAGAACGCGAGTACCTAGATTTTTTGTGAGAAAAAATTGGTGGATATAAGCTCTTGATGGAAATATGCTTTTAATTTTTTGTGAGAAGAAATTGGTGGATAACGCGAGTGCTTTAGTTTCAATATTCTTTTAATTTTTTGAAGTGTTCGTGGACTTGAAAATATGCTTAGATTATCATCACTAAAATGTGCTTTTTCACTGCTTATAAAAAAATTTTGAACAAAGAAATTGTTTTCTATAACAACTTTAAGGTTTGATTTGGGACAATTTTCTTATTGTTATCTAAAGAAATTTTATACTACAAAAAATTTTTAAACTAGATTTACAAAGCAGTAAAAAACCAAGGTATATAGTAGCATTTTTATAGTTATATATATTTTTATAGTAGCATTAAAAAGCAGTAAAAAACCAAGCTCAAATTAGATTTTAGTCTTGAAGAGTCTTGTTTCCCAACCAAGCACCTGAGCATATTGAAACTAAATAATTCATAACATAAGCATATTGAAACTAAATAATTCGTAACATAAGCATGAAATACATAAACAGCTGAACTAGCGTCGCCTACGTGGCCTCTGTGGCAATGCATCAGTGCCTGGAGTGTAATGCTGAGGCGGTCGTCGTGGCCTTTGACGTAGCATGTGTTGTTCCTCCTCAGGTGCTTCTTCCTCAGCTATGTCATCTGTATGAATCGAGCTTGGTACGAAATCTGGGCTGAGGTATGCTTCCAAATCCGTTGGCACCTGGCTGCTGAAGAGGTCCGTAGAGGGCCCTTGATCAGGATAAGAGGACGGTCCAGCATATCCACTGTACTGGTGAGCAGGTTCCTGGGTCATGGAGAATGGTGCATCATGCTCACCTCTATCCTCAAAATATCCTTGATCTTCAATATACATCTGCCTACGCAAACCACGACAAAGCTCTGCAATTGTGTTTATGTCTCTCTGTTGTGGTGTATCATCACTACCATTGAAGTGTTGCTGCAATGCTTGTTCAGTACCCAGGAAAAAATCCCTCTGAATTAACCAAAAAGATATGTTACCAGAAGAAGGAAATTATTTCAAAAAATTATAGCATATTAAATTTGAACTTACCAGAAGGCGCTCTGAGGGAGCTCTAGGATAGGTCGTTGTTGGAGCCTCAACAGGTGCCTTTAACATGTAAAGTGTTGCCCATGACTTGTACCAGTGTATGTACTGATGAATTGAGTAGGTGTTATGATGGTCCAGTAAATCTCCTGTAACAATGAATCCACGCCTACTCTCCCATACTGCAATATGTGCTTGGTGGTACAACATCCAATCCATGTCAGGTTTCCCACGACCATCTACCCGTTTGAAGCTTGGATCCATTGGTTGGATGTCAGTTCGTGGGCATAAGCCAAATTGCCGTAGGACTCTATCCGGCAAGTGCCACTCAACCCTCTTCCAACTGATCAGAGGCACTCGTGCAGTCCAAATGTCCGCCCCTGACAAACAAATCTGTGCAACCTGTGCTTGAATATCGGGCGTATATGGTTGCCAAATTACCTATTTTTGTAAAAATTAGATTAGTAAATGTGAAATAAAGAGTTAATTTTTTAATTCAGATGTTTAAGGAGATACTTGACTATCTAGTAAACCATCGAGCTCATCTCTATAGGTAATGAGATTTCCGACCGGCAATTCTCTGAGACGATCCTCATTCCACCTATTACATTAAGATTGTAAATAAGAATTTATTGCATGTAGTATTAATAAAATTTATTATTTAAAATTTTCTCATACCTGAACCCAACACTTAGTCCATCAAGTTCCACTGGAAATGGAACACGAAGCAGTGGTCGTCCTACATGCAGATGCTCCCAAGCCCATATTTGTAACAAATTGATGCATCCCGCTATGTTGGCTCTACTAGGCCGTGTTGCTTCTCCCAACTCTCTATACAAATGGGCTAAAACTGCTCCTCCAAGAGAGTACGTACTGAATACTGCTAAATCCTCCATAATAGTCAGGTATTGTAAATGTATCTCTGAACCTGAAGTATCTGGGAGAAGGTGACAACCCAATATGAACAAAATGTAAGCTCGGACATGCCTCCAAAAATCCATATCATTCAGGTCCAAGTACGAGTCACGCCAAAATGTCCAACGCAGCCATCTAAGGGGAATACAAGTCTGTGCATGTGCCTGTCCCATACGAAACCTTGAGGTATGATCGAATGGGTCCCGATATACAACATCTGCCAGTGGATGGCTCCCAAGCAGGTCATCACAGCAGTCGGCCAACTAAGCCAGCGTCTCCCAGCTCCAACAACAGTATGACCTACCAGTGCAGGACCATCTATATTGACTCCCAAAATCATAGCAACATCCTGCAAGGTAATGGTCATCTCGCCAACGGTCAGGTGAAAACTATTAGTCTGAGGAGACCACCTCTCCACTAAGGCTGTCAGCAAATGGTGGTCCATCCGTAAATATCTCATCTGGCTAACACAATCTAGCCCAACCAATCTTAAAGCTTCCATAAACCTTGGGCAATTCACCGGCCAATCATGCACCATTAGAAGATGCGATGCTGCTTCCAAAATTGTTCCCTACAGAGACATATAATAACTTAGATTAAGCTTTAATATTTGGCATAATCTTATTAACTTAGTAAAAACTTGGAATTACCCCATCAGGTTGTGCAGCTCTATGTGTACCAAGCAATGAAGCTATGTTAGGATGGATCTGAGTTGGAGGGGGTGCTTCACTAGTACCCTCTCCGGAAGGCTCACCAGTTGTCCTTTTCTTTCTGCGACGTCGTTGGTCTGATGCCATTTAACCTGAGAACAAAATAACAATTAATAATAACAAGAGTATACATCAATTCTACAAATTATTATGCTACAGTAAAAAACACAAAACACATGTTGTTTAATTAAAATGATAAAATTTTGTAGTGAATTTTGGTATAAAATTTAAGATTTACTACACTTAAATACATCAATAAGCAACATTAATAATTAAGAACTTAATACAAGCAAAACAGATTGGAGATCATAATAGAAATGATTGCATAGCTTTTCAGTTACAATTGATTAGTAAATATATATTAAAAAATTCAATCATGTTAAATTTATCTTTCAATTTGAAATAATAATAAAATTGAACTGAACTAAATTAAACAGAAAGCTAAATTTAAAATATTAGCAAGAGGAAGCTAATTATAAAAAGAATAAAATGATAAAAAAAAAATTCATATAAAATTTCAATTTTGAGAAACTAATTTAAAATTCATAAAATTCAAAATAAATTTATGCAAGTAAATATACCATAAAGAATAATAAACTAAATAAATAATTCAATTAACATTCGATATTCATTCACAAATTAAATGACCTAAATTTTAAAAAATCATTAAAAGTTTAATTAAATTAAGAAAAACATGAAATGAATTCCTATGAATTCATAAATTTATAAAAACGATAATCTACATCATCATTAATCTCCTACCAACCCGAAAATTACACAACAAAACTTCATATGAATCTCTCTACACCAAAATACCTACCTACATTCATGTTAAATCTTTGGTGTCTTTGCTATCCTTGGCTCTGACCTTATGCTCAATCCAAATAATATTAATTTTTAAAGCCCTATGTGTTTTTTGGCTATGCCCCCTCTCAAAAATGATATCCATTAATTTACCACTTCTTCTTGTAGTTCCCTCAACCATCATCAAAACATAACCTCAAATTCTATATAATATTCATAAATTTATAAAACTTAATTTTCATAACTTCATTAAAATAATTATAAATCATATTCATTAAATTTTTTAACTCTCAAAAAATCATAAATTATTGCAATTTAGTATAATAAAATTAATTTTTATTCAAAAAACCTAAAAATTATTAACCTTAATAAATTGCAATAATTTATGATTTTTTTAGAGTTAAAAAATTTAATAAATAAATCATTTTAATGAAGTTGTCAAAATTTAATGAAGTTCAAAAACTAACTTTAAATAAACTATTATTTAATCCTAAAAAATATAATAAAGATCATTTAAAATTATTTCAAACTTTAATTAATAATTAATTTGAAGATTAGCACAATACCGAACATCATAGAAAATAAAGCATATAGCAAATAGTTCTAAATAAAATATACAAAGCATATAGCAAATAGTTACCACACATCAAAAAAAATTATACAATTCTTACACATTAAAGTAGCATCAAACGATAAATGTTGCAAATAGTTACCACACATTAAACCATACAGTCTAGACCTGATATTTTGTTACATACGTGTGGCACATGCTTTGTTGCAGATTGTCCCAACCCACGTCTCGAAGGTCATAGCCAAACCGATTGGAGCTACAGGTGTACTAATTCCTAAGCAGCATATGCATACGTGATTGGAGCTGTGACTGTGTTGGACAACACTTCATCCTGCACTCAAACTCATACTGTAGGTCCTGCCAATCCTCAAATTTGAAGAACTCTCTCAGCTGACCATCAAGTGTTACCTCCTTCATCCGATCTTTATAAAAATTTTTAATAAATTGGTCATATATCGAACACCAACTACGATAAAAAATGACATGCTCATGATCAAGCTGACTACAGTCGAGATCTGGTGGTGAATAACCCTCGTCTCGATGGCGTTTCAGCTCATGGTATCGCATCTGTAAGAAGTGAGGGCTAACAAAATGACCGTTGACCTCTTTGAACCTAATTTCAAGTGATTTCCAACCTGCAGCATTTAAAAAATTTTGTGTCCTGAAAAGTTTTACCACGATCAACTCAGCATGTATAGCCCAGAGCCTATCATCATCTTCTTCTGACCATTTGTGGAGACAACACTGAAAAAACTCATTTGCATTCGCCTTTCGCTCTAATAGAGTATCACCGGCTCGTGCTATAGAAGCATGAATCCTACGACTTTCTTCATCAAATCTTTCTTTGTTGGGTACTCCTTTTAGCATCTCCATATATGTCCAACTCATTTTGAGTGACGTACAACTATCTGACATATGAATCCAATGCATGTGAAAATATTACATATACTCAAATGATAACTACAAACAAAAAAGCTTCAATGCATGTGAAAATATTACATAAACGCAAATGAGAACTACAAACATAACGCAAATGAGAACTACACACATAAAAATCACTTAAATGCATGTGAAAATACAACAGTTGACACAAATAAATCCTAGTTCCTGCGATTGAATCTAGTTGGGCAAGTGGCCTTGTTATGTCCAGCTAAGTGACAAGCTCCGCATAACCTGCTGCTCCCAGCTTGTGCCTCGTCCATCGTATTGCGATAACGATTTGTTCGTGGACGACCAGATCTTCTTCGATAATTTGGTGGGAGTAGTGGCATTATTCCAGAGATTGGGTTATGCTCTCCCCATTCATCCTTATTAGGGATATGGTGAAATTCTCCAGAATAACTTAATTTGTAGTTAGTTGTCGTGTAGTAGGGAGAGACATATTCGAAATGTGATCGTCTTAACAATGCCAAACAACAGACCACATGTGAACATGGCGAGTGATACAGCATAGGTTTTTCACAACTGCACTTGCACCTCCTCCCGTCTAGTATGTTGACACGGTATGATCTAGAGGACATGTCAACAACTTGAAATTCATTCAAGTTAAGCCGGATTGGCTCAGGCATTCATCTAGCCTCCTCCTCAACTTTTTTTAGTAATGTCTGAACACGTGGAGCGAAGAAGTTATTATTTTGTTGCTCCTCTATTGCAATGAATTCCAACCTCCTCATAAACATTGAAATAATGTTATAGTATATGGCCGTAATCAAGGCCTGTATCGGCAATCCTCTTGCTCGCTTTAAAACTCCATTGAAAGACTCTGCAGCATTAGTTGTCATTACCCCAAATCTAAATCCACCATCATTTATTAAAGACCAACGACTTACATCACGGTCTACGAGCCATTGATGGATGTCCACTTTGATCCTCCTCATGTCTTCCATACATCTATTAAAAAAGGCTTTATCATCTGTATTTCCTACTGCGTACATTTTTTGACACAAAAAATCAATGTCTCCTATTCCCATCTGTCGTATTGCTTTCTTGAAATTCTCACGTAGATGTCTTAGGCAGTGTCGATGAGCAACATTAGGAAAGATTTCCCTGCAACCTCTAACCAAACCAGCATGCCTGTCTGATATGATACAGAGATTAGGCCTGTTCGTAACTACAGGGAGTAGCTCATTGACTTGTCTTAAAAACCAAATCCATGATTCCGTACACTCTGATTCAACTACAACAAATGCAAGTGGATATAGACCATTATTAGCATCCATACCTATCGCAGTTAATAATGTCCCCCTATATTTACCGAGTAGGAATGTGCCATCAAGAGAAAGAACTGGCCGACAATATTTCCACCCAGTAATAGAAGGACCAAATGCCCAGAATAGTCTTTGGAACCTATTTGTCTGCGTGCTTTGAATTCGATATACTGTACCAGGCATTACAGAGGCAGCAGCATCCATGAACAAATTAAGAGTGTGATAAGACTCCTCCCAACTGCCAAAAACTACTTTTATTGCCTTCCTCCGGGCATCCCAAGCCTTCATGTATGACACTTTAATATTGAACTTCGATTCCATACGACCGATTATCTCCCTTGGCTTCAAGTCCATATGCTTCCTAATTGTGGGTAGAATATAGAAACTTATAAACTGTGAGTTGCATTGACGGTGGCCACTATCAAGAATTGGAGACACACATCTATGCTGGTTCTTTATGGATGAGATTTTCCATACACCGCCTAAGCGTTTACTCTGAGCTGAGTGAAGTCGCCATAAGCAAGGATATACCGGGCAATCATGCTTCGCACAAACAATTGTAAATTTCGTCCTATTCGATGCGATGACAATATATTGCACGTTATTTTTAATTGCCCAACCTTGTAAAGCAAATTGCAGATCTATTTTCCTTGTGAAGCACATCCCTTCTATTAAGTCATTCGGAATCGAGAACTCATCATCTACTATCACCGCATCGTAATCAGCATCAATGTCAACTTCCTTATCCCATTCTTCTGTTGTCCTACAAGTCTCGGCGTAGTCGTTATTTGCTACCATTGTATCTGTACTGCCGACAGATCTAGTACAATAATCTTGAACAATATTTCTAATCTCCTCATTATCAACTGCATCACCATCGTTGACCATTGGTAATAGATCAGCACCTTCATCATCAGAGCACTGCTCACTAGATCCACTACTCATAGTCTCATAATCATAATGATATGAAGGGACTGTTTGTGCAGACGCTAAAGGAGGATCCTGCGTCTGTTGGTCTTCAATATCACTACATTAAAATTTTTATTAATCATTACTTAATCAAAAAGATAAATTCGTACAAATCTATTTCTTAAACATGATATAGGAAACTCACTAATGATGGACTTCTTCTATTGCTTCAAACCTTGAAGTATTAGCCACCTGAACCCTTTCAACTTGGGTTGAAGTACCAAATCTTTCTGAATTTGGAGGCTCAATATTATCTTCACTTACAATTTTTTCTTCGACATCGACATGCATGATGAGAAATTCTGTTGCAGCTTGACATAATAAAACTTCACAAACATCGTCATCTTCTACATGTGAAGCGACAAACTCGTTTCCCACAGGTACTCGACATATTAAGTTCACAGAAAACTTCGTAGGATCATACTTCAGTGCTCTAAGTATCCTTAACTTAAGCTGCTCTAACTTTATATTTCTTGGCACATGTAACGGACGATTCCTACCCCCAGAATAACTTGGTGCAAATTTTTCATCAATATGTAACTCGCCTCCATACAGGAGCACGAAAGTTGCAGCACGTCCACTCATTATTCTGCTCGTACGTTCCACTAAAAAAAAAAACAAAGCACAAATTCTTAATATATATTTATCTTAATTAATATTATCTCTGAATATAATAGTATAAAAGTATATAAGAGTAAAATAATTATATGAACTATACAATCTTTAAGCAATGTAGAGTTATATCCACTCATTATCTAAGTTAAACCATTAAATATTCTAACTTTTTTCATGATTGCTGCATAACACTTTTAGTTAGTTACGCATGTTTAATTTCGTCCAAGTAGCTAATATGAAAGAATTTTAATCTCAAAAGAAGACATAATTAGACTATTAAAACTTTGTTCTCAAATGAAGACATAATTAGACTAATTAGAAAAAAAAAATTGATCTCAAATGAAGACATACATTCTTCCTCCTTGTCCAATGAGAAGGGGAATATTCCTATGCACTTGAAAGTCAAATAAATGGGATGGTGACATTTTAAGCTGGCTGAAATCAGAGTTCGAATACTCTTGATTTTAATTTTTGAAACTTCAATTAGATTTTGCCTAGAGATTCATGCTTGATCAAGATAATTATCTGAGAATACATCAATGATCAAAACATCTAAGACAACTCTTTCTATTTTTATCTACAATGGGAGCTACTCCAACTCTTCATATATATACTTATTTCACATTCTCTCTCTACATGTAAAGTCACTCATCCACAATAGTATCCTTATCTCTACAACCCTTAATTTTACGCTTCTTGTTTAATGGCCAACATTTTATGTCATAAATTATTGTACATCTCATCATCATCTTATAAAATTTCTCCTAAATTTGAGAGGTACTTTTATATCACATATGCACTCGTATATTTAGTTAATGATATACATTAGAATTAAAAAAAAATTAACAGAAATTTCTACATTTTATATAATGAGTGAATAAAGAAAAAGATTTCATTTTTTTGGTTGAACAACCAAATAATATTCTTAGATGTAAGCTTCTCAACTTTCATTTCGAAAATAGGAAGTATGGGCAAACTAATGGGCCTCTAAGATATTTTAATTTGACGTGAAGATCGAAGCTGCTAATTAATTAATTAATTAATTAAATTGGCTTTTGTTTGTATATTCAATTTTCAGAGTGAGTCAATATACGTTAGAAGATTAATATATTATTAAATAAAAAATTTAAGCTAATGGTTATTGGTGAGTGTCTCTTTCACCACATTAAAAATTTAATTATTATTCTATATGAAATTATCATCAAGTATGATACATAAAAATTTAATAATATATTAAATTTTATATTAAGGCTCCATATAAAGAATATAATAGTATATAATCATTATTATTAATATATTACAATTTTTATTTAATATATTGTTTAATATAACTAGTGAGTCATATCCTGCTAAAATAAAATTTAAATTATGAAATAAGATTCATAATAATTTTAACTAAATGATAAAAAATCATTATTAAAATAACATTAAAAATAAAATTTATGTAAATTGAAATAAAATTATAATAAGGATTAAATTTTTAGCATTTATATATTTTAACTTTAATTTAAATATTTTTATTTCTCAAATACGGCGAACTTCATTTAAATTTTCATCATCAAATTTGCAGCTATTTCTGGTTAGCTAAGCAAAAATGCGATTTAGCTTTTCAACATGCGATTTAAATTTTCAACGTGCGATTTAAATTTAAAAATTAAAGGATTCAAAAGAATAAGCCGCACATATCTTCTACCCATTTTATATAAAATTTGAAACCCTAAAGAGAGCTTAGCTAAGCAAAAATTTAACTCTAAATCACAGATCTACAATATATTTTAAACATTCGAAGCCTAAATGCATAAATCTATGCTTAGAACAAACAAATCTTCAAATACACTACACAAACAAAGAGTTTCACAAAAAACCTACAAAACCACTTTGTAAATCACATATATTTACTTCTCTAAGAAAAATAAACAATAATCAACATAAATCTAACTAATTTAACATAAAAAATGCATAAAATAACTTTACATTACCTGATCCGGCGACGAACGGGCGGAGGCGGAGCAGCAAGATCTGGAAATGGCGAAGAGGAGAGTGTCTGATCGGGATCGGGAAAGGGAAAGGCGAATAAATGAGTTAAGCTTAAGTCGCTCCTTACCCGGCGACTTATAAGTCGCCCGTTACGCGGGCGACTTATACTTAAGTCTGCCTTCGCCACATCAGCTGCCACGCTGTCGTTTGGTCGCACCTAAGTCGCCGTTTAAACGACCGACTTTGCCTATAATTAAATTTTTTTACGATCATGCTTAATCTTATAGTTTAATTATTAATGTTGCTTATTTTGAAAATTTGCCCTTTCCTTAAATACTAAAATAAATAGAATTAACACATACAACTTAATAGACTTCTTATCATGATGCACCATAGGTCTCAATATTCAATTTAAAAGATCAAATTATAATAAAAAAAATAAAAAATAAAAAATAGTATTAAAGTTTTAATATTAAATAGTGAAATATTTTTAAAATATACTTAATATTTTAACTTACTTGAAATTCGCTTACCAAAAATTTTCAGATACTTCACATAATATTTGGCATTAGAGATTCACTTGCACTTGACTATCATATTTCATCAGAGTTCATACTGATGTTTAGAATTCCCAAAATTTAGTTTAGATACTTACTTTACTTGATTTATTAATGCAAATACTATGCAATGATGCTCATACACATGTCTCAATGTATGCTTATAATCCTACTTCCACTTATATCTATCTTTTTACTTCTCACACTTGCACAAAGAAAGTGGGGAAAAAATTCATCTCACACCTATCTAATGCAAATGGGTAGAGGAATAAATAAAGTGTCACATTAACTCCTACACCTACTTT